>CM030172.1:44617441-44637717 GCA_017639675.1 Aplochiton taeniatus | reverse complement strand
GTGATGCCTGAACCGCTGTTCCCTGGCGGGGGGCTACACGTTCAGGGCTAAAGCACTGCCATCATCATGGCTGTGTGCAGGGCGAGGAGAGGGCTCTCCTGAGCTGCGGAGAGGGTCTACGGGTGCACACACTGTTCCTTCTGACATTTAGGAAAGCGATATGCCAGTGTGAAATGAGCAAGCGTGAGATAATTATAAGCCTTTGCATTATAAAAGGCTGCATCGACAAACTGTCTGGCCGGCCTGCCAGGGAGCAGCCGAGCCCTGTTAGCTGCTCCTAAGTACTCCTTCTCTCATTTAGTAGCCAGGTTATTCTTTTAACACACAAAGCATGCCATTTCATTTAAGCACTCACAAATATGATTCATCACAAAAAAAAGGTTTGCTGGATAAAATAACTGAAAAACAAGATATGTATTTCCATAAAAAGTCCCGTACAACAAAGAAAACCACCGAATATGACCAAGCAAGGTTTTTCTAATAGGACGAGCAGCCCAGTGCTGCATGCCGGCATGAGTGAACAGCCGGAGAGCTGAGGAGCAGGACTCACCCTGAGGCCGCCTCTGGCCGGCTGAATGATGGTGCATCCTTGGCCCTGCATGGAGGACAGCACACAACCCTCCATCACAGTGCCACCAGACCATTACCAGGGGAGGGCAGCTCCGAGCCACGCCACTCAGGCCTCCTCCACTGCCCCATGGAGCTAATCATGTGATTTGATGCAATGACAGAGTAATGACACAGATTGGTGGTGTGTTCAGCTCCCCCCTGCTGCATGGAGGCTCCCGAGGAGGCCAGAGGAGGAGAGAACTGACACCAAGAAGGAAAGAGAGAGAGAGTGAGGAGAGAGAGAGAGAGAGAGAGAGAGAGAGAGAGAGAGAGAGAGAGAGAGAGAGAGAGAGAGAGAGAGAGAGAGAGAGAGAGAGAAGGAGACAAGGAGAGAAGGAGAGAGGGGGAGAGAGAGGTACGACATGCTAGCAAGCTATGGAGGATCTTGCCACACATCTCCAAGTACTCTCAGATGTGAGATCAAAGATTAATGGTGATACTACGGGGATTCTCTTTTATGTCTGCCAGTAACTATATTTCTCTTAATGAGGAACATTAACAGTAATACAACTACTGAGAAGTACAAGCCGTTAATTAATGCCTCTACATTACCAGTGGCTGATAGGAACTGACTACTGGGACCCATTGGACCAAATATTAAACTCGCGATCTGTAGGGCCGATAATTTCCCTCATTCATTGCTTATTCTTAGTACTGAATGTGTAATTGGATGAAGCTAATTGTTCCAGTACATCATTGAAACAATTAGATCAATAAAAACAATAATGATAACACCATTTATTTTAGACTACTTCCTTGGTCAAAAATAAATAGAGTTCAAGTCAATTTAGGTGGTCCCTCACGTTTACACATCCACCTATCCCAACCCCCCACGGACATCTATCTCTCCAATATCCCTTTCCGAGGTTTGTCAAGGGCTGTAATCCAGGCTGTAATGTGCTCTCGTTAGGCCAGCACTGTTGGCCCACACCAGTAGCAACACAGGAAAGGCCTCAGGCACCACTGGAATTAATTACAGACAAAAGCGATGGTGCTTGCAATTGTCATGCCAAATTTATCACTAGCCACTTAATGTGCCTCATCTGAACTGATCCTCACTAGCTGAATGGCCCTAAGGCATCTATTCTTCCTTCTTGGGTACAATGGGGTGTGCTTTGTGTGTGTGTATGTGGGTGTACGTGTGACTGTATGTGTATGTGTGTGTGCTTGCGGGTAGTCCACATCTGCTGGGGGCCTTGCCTAAATCCTGGGCTGGAGGCAGTGTGTGTGCTAACAATGCCCCCAGCAAATACAGCGTTCAGAAGACCATAACGAATGCAACGGCCGCCAGCCCACATTCCCTCCTAAGGGAGGTTCAAAGCCAATCCTGACATCTTTAATTCTGTCATTTTGGTGATGATAATCCTTGATGTGCTTGGACGTGGTGTCAGTAACCATTTGCTCCACACCAAAGTACATCTCTACACAGTGTTGTTTTTGCAGATCAAGATGGTAGATCAATGCTGGAAACTAACTCCACCTACTCAGCCACTTCAATAACATAGACTCTATAGCTTTTGAATAATGGCAGTACATGTATAGAATTCAGAGGTATAAACCTGTCGTGCTGTAAGTGCAAACTGCCTATTAGTACATGGAAGAGTAGCATATTGTTAGAATCTCAGCAGACTTGAAACTCACTTAGTATCATTCAGTTGTTTTCCTTAATCCTGTCATTTATATGGCTGCTTATATCAAAAGGACACTGGGCTCTCCCAAATGCACACTTAAACATAAGCCACCATTATCTTTCTGCTTGCGCTGCAGAAAACATAATACCTTAGTTCAATAATAATACGGAAGGGACAGCTTATCCTACAGTATACTGCAATAAAATTATTACTCCTGAGGAATTCTGTCTTGTCTAAAAGACAACATGCAGGCCCTTCTGTTTTATTCAAAAGGTTCTCAGCAGTTACAAAGAACCTACATTGCGTCTCACTGCCACAGTAAAATAGCATCTGAGACGAACTATTTCCTAATTGTTGACGTCATCCTCTAATAGACTGTCCATAGATGTAACAAGAAGAGGAGTGTTCAGTCTCGCCGTGGTGAGCCAATTGCACCCATATTTGCAGTTGAGCACATTTTCAAGGACGGAGCAAACATGAAAGCAGAAAGCACAGAAGAACTGAAGGACACAACTGGCTACTCTCGAAGGAACTGCATTTATTCCGGTGATTGTCATGCAAGCCTTGTTGTAAGTAATAATGTGGCCTTTAATGACGGAATGATGGACCTGCCAAACACTGCTCCTGCCATATACTGTCTGTATGTCCCTGCCGGCCGCCTCTCTCACAACCATCTGGGACATATTAGCATACTCTCGTCAATTCACAGCCTACTTTAACATAATCCATATTTGTTGGGTAAAGTCCAACAGCAAGCCTCCAGTACAGCGGTCATATGATGCTATGACACACTTGAAGCGCTCGGCCGACATAAAGCATGCTTGGGCAGCTAAGCAATTCAGAAATGCAAATAGCAGGGCACAGTGCTCTCTACCTTGTACCTAGAGGGACAAATCCCTTTTGGCCAGACATCTTCAGACTGCTGCCTTGGAATTCCTCCACGACAGAACTTGTGATTTTTATTCTAAGTGTCGAAGAAAGGAAAGAAAAAGAACAAAAAGGAGCCTGCTGTCATGGCTGGGAGTGAGTGTGTAGAATACATTAAGTTGCTGAGGCATGTCACAGTATGTATGCTTCACCTATCAGGGAAATAATGCCATATTTTGATACACATTTGCTAGGTAAATATTCTATTTCTGGAAAAAGCACAAGCTGGGTTCAATGATCACAATGTCTATTTTTCTTCTTTCTTTCTTTTTGCTAATCACAATTCTTAGCATTACATTTGCTGATACAGTTTTTTAACGTTTCTTTTACACTTCTTTATCAATGTGTGGGGAAAATTGTATAATGATTCTTATCTCAATGGAATCGAGAAACACTTTAATGTAAAAACGAACGAAAACAATTATGATTTAGAAAACGAAGGTAAAATACAAAATAGGCCCAGCCGGTCAATATAATAAAGCTGGGCAATTCATGTAATTTTGGGTTTTAACAAATTGGTGATGAGGTTCACAGCTTTCAGCGACTCACTGCCATAGATTTAAGGGATGAATTAAGTGATTCTCTGAAGTTGGCCACAGCAAACGAAACTCAGCGGAAACAAACTAACCACTAAAGCAACACCTGTCATATACCATCATCACATAAGCCTTTTGAGATATCCTCTCAGAGAACTTTTAACCCTGGAATTTCAGACCTTTCTGTCAAAAAGAGAGCAGAGATCCAAGGATCATGACACTTAGCCGGCAGCAGTCACACAGCTCTGAGCTGGGTGCTACTCAAGTGCTGGACTCCACTGCCTGGCAGCGTGGGCCACTGGGGGTGAGTGGCAGGGAATTCTACATGCCTTCCTTAACAACACACTCTAACTGTTTCCTCTCTCTTTAGTACATACAGAATGTATTGGGAAAAAAAAAATTCTTCAGGCCATTGCTCTTGGAATATTTCTTTTTCGCTTCATTTCTGGTATCAAACGAAAGTGGAATAAATAGACAGAATCCAAATGGCATAAATATTTCAAAACTGTCAATTGTTCAACTCATCCTGTGGTTCAGAATGTAGATATGTCTAGTTAGAGGTAGCAACAGTGGTCAAGGTATTGTAATTAGATTCACATACTTTCTATGTACTATCTTCACTGCTGTGTGCCTCTCATTTCTCAAAGTTGAGCAACTTTCAACGCTTTCCATCTCCCTTGCTTTCATCTTCAGAGCAATTACAGTATGTGATCCATTAAACATGACATCAAACTTCAACATCTTGAGCAACCACACAAAGCAAATGCAATCCCTTCAAACCCACAAACAAAGAAAATGGTCCAATTTGAGTTGTGTTTGAGAAAGGTAAGTGAGCAGTTGGGTATTTTATGCAGCTCGCCCTTAGCCAGCACCCCTCTAAGAGAACCCCTTCTCCGAAGGTTGTCATGCTGCATGTCATCAGGCTGGTTAAATTGCACTGCCAGTGGGTAAGCAGCAGGGGTCACATGAGGCTCAGTGTGGACTGCAGCGTGTAACGCATGGCAGAGCACAGGCTGAAGGCCGTCCTGTAATGACTCCAAAACCAGCCCCAATAAAGATGGAGGGGGAGCAGCTCTCACCTCAACACATTAAACACACACAGAAATACACCAAGACACACAGACTCACAAACAATCACACACACACAATGACAATGAATAAAATGGCAAGTAACCTTTCAAAAGGGTGCAAGGTTTTGGTTGTTTTCCCTACATGGATCAATATATCTACTGCTTGTCAATTACCTCTATCTATAACAAGGCAATTGTACTTGGGGGAATCTAAAGGTGATTGTTATCTTAGGTATTAGTAAGCCATTGCACTACAATTCAGCCCAAAGTCTTTCCAGGCCAAACAGAGCCCATATGACTGTCGATGTAAACACCAAGCCCACATGTGACTCGGGGCGGCCTCAGTTGGGCAGACAGCCGGGGGAGTTAACAAAGCTAATTAGGAGAGGCTGACATGTTAAAGTGAGCAGCGGCTCGGGAGCCAGCTCTATCACATATGTTTCCTTTGTGGCGGGTGAAGTGGCTCCTTTGTTTGTGAATTGATGGCGTTTCGCTCCGCCATCCCTTTGGGGAGAGGCACTGACCTGCGGAGGCCCCGACAGCGCGAGGAGCCTCTCTCTGTCTCTTTAACGCCTGCTCCTCCAGCTGTCCCACTCCCCTCCCAAACCAAAATCTTCCCCTCACCCGGCCATCGAGGCTCAGCGAGATGGGCAACACCTGTAAAAGAGCTGGGCACCCCCTCCACCAGGCACCCACAAGCAGCCTGCCCACCTGCTACTGAGCTCTCTGGGCCTTGCAGCTTAAACGCTCATTTTGTGCCTCTCAGCACGGGACTTATTGATATAAATAGCTGTGCACAAAGTGCACACTCTGTTTTCTCTTGGTCTGGTGCAGTATGTGTGTATGTGATTATATTCAATAGGAGGCTCTTTCAGGGGGGGATGAAATATGGGCAGTCTGGACACAGCCTAAATGGTTATCTCAGTTACATGCACTGAAAATGATCATGGTCAGATTGACAAATATCAAACTGGACAACACAATACTAGCAACCCTTCGTATAGATTCCAAAGGTAATTTACAAAATTACATATTTCAAAACCTCACTAACTAAAGACCTTGCAATTTGTCATAATAGTATGTACAGAGTTCTGTAAAAAAAAAAAAAAAAATGTGCCCTTGGGTAAAATCACCTAATGCCGTGAAGAAAAGGAAATATATAGGGTAAGCCGAACACATGCCACACATTACAAAAATACATGCTACAATCAACATGGTATGTTACAACACATACATATCCCAACGTATGTGAGGTGTTTGAGGTGTTAGGTCAGTATCTTTGTAAACACCAAGAGGCTTTTATAAGGCTGATACTTTAATTTCCTTTGTGTTTTACGTGGTTGCATGATTAAGATACAACAGAATGTTACGCCCATGGTGCATATGTTTCTATGCCTAGTTGTTAAACAGTTAACGTGTCTTACGGGTGCATAAACAAAGCATGGAGAAAGTCCATCTCTTTCACTCACCTAAGCCTGTATGGCAACAGATTAATCATCCCCCATTAAGTTGACAACACAATTTGCTGAGAAGTTGAGTGTAAATAAATACGTTGAGCAGGAGATAATACATCAGGCTGCGGGCTGGGCTAGGGCTATTACAGCAGCACATTTGTTTCCATACAGCTAGGAAGCCATTCAGAGAATGGCGTCTCGTCTTCATGGACTAAGAGTGAAATCTTGTCTCGATGAGGAAAATAAGGACATTGGGACACCCACACATTAACTTTCATCACGAAAGTCATCTCAGCCAGCAGGAATGGAGAGGCTCTCTCCAGTCCGCTCATAAAAGGAAAAGATGTAATACACCGCCTCCAGTTTAAAGGATAACACTAGGTTTGTCTCCATTAGATGTTATAAAACAACAGCAACAAGAAGCCATCTGGTGCCTCCCCATTCCAACAATACCACAGTAAAACACTACACTGACATGATTCTTCAACAATAATTTCAATGCAAAAGTATTTGGGAACTAAATATATACGAGACTGTTATGAGCATTTTAGTTTCTGAACATCTGCATCACTCGAGATGGTAGTTTTGCAGGAAGAAACAAACCACTACAAGTCAAGTGGCTGCATTGATCTTGCTGTAATTGATCTGATGGTTCCTTGTGATAATTGACAATTATCCCTGATTACTAGATAGGGGCTTAGAATCAGTCCAAGAAAATGACCAGCATTATGGGGTGTTGTACAATGGCTGAACAAAGATAAATCAATACACCTCACGACAACCAGCTGAGGGAAAACAACACAAAGGGGTGTCGCACACACACCACATGCTGCTGCAACACTAACCATCCTTTGGCAAGGGAGCTGCAATGAAGGGCTAATCATTTGAGAGCAGAAAATCACAATTAGGGCAACTAATACCTTGTTACAAGCTGTTGGGCAAAGTCGATCCTCAAATTAAATGTACAAATTCTGTGTGTGTGTGTGGGTGTGTGTGTATGTGAGTGCCTGTTTGTGCTCAATCATGTGTGTTTGTGTTTGTGTGCATATGTGTGTGTATGTCTATAATATGTCTCTATGTTAGTGTGTGACCAACCACGGCTGATTGGTCCTTTCGATTCAGGCAGACAGATGTAACTCATTTCAGCTTAATAAATATAAGGGCCCAGGGGATCGCTGCTAAATGATTCTATTACGCTAGAAACATGTCAGACAATATAAAAGCGGCCTGACCCCATGAAAGGTCAACTGTGACATGCATGTTTACTCAGACAAAAATAACCGCAGGATGGAAGGTCCTTTTTTATAGAAATGCTAGGACAGTCTAAGCTCCCAATTTTAGGTTGATGTCAATGAGGGCCTTTGTTCTTACATAGAGGGGCTCCATGTTATCGCTAGGTCTTCCCTTTCTAGAAGCACTCAGATGCTGCCATCAAAGGTAAAGGCTACAGAGACAGGCATTTCATGGCTCTTAGGAGACTTACTAAAGCCCTGAAAAACGTCACTGCTTGGATTTTTAGAGGGATAGATAGATAGATAGATAGATAGATAGATAGATAGATAGATAGATAGATAGATAGATAGATAGATAGATAGATAGATAGATAGATAGATAGATAGATAGATAGATAGATAGATAGATAGATAGATAGATAGATAGATAGATAGATAGATAGATAGATGGAAGATAAATAAAAATGAGAGAAAAGAGAGAGAGAGGCAAAGAGAGGCAGAGAAAGAAGAGAGAGAAAAGACACAGACAGACACAGTGAGAAAAGGGAACTGGCAGCCACTCACCCTGCCTGTGACATGAGTGTCGAGTGGAGTGGGCTGTACCGGAACAACCTTCCTCTTCATGTGTTTTGCCTGAAGACGCAGCGGGCGCCTAGTGCAGCCGCCTCCTGTTGTGGCAGCACAGTGAAATGTCGCTCAGGCACAGGAGAGGTGAGCAGGCCCGCTTGCCTTCCCCACTAATCGGCCTCCACCATGTTTAATCAGCACATCAAAACATTCCGAGAAAGGAATTTGCCTGCTTGGTGGGCATATTAGAGATGCAGTCACAGCGTTAACTAGCATTGATGAACTGTTTGCTTATGCAGTAATAATTAACTTCCATTACATTACTTTGTGTGATTACTTTCTTAATTGCCTGAATTATGCATCAATTTAATATCTAATAACCAGTCTCAGACATTAGACACTGTTCAGACACAAATTGCATGCCGTTTCCTGGCTGTAATTAAACACACTAGAATAAATGGAATGTTGTAGGATGGATGTCTTGCAGTGATTTCCTGGGTGCTTAAATATGCTATTTATTATAAAAAAGCATATAAAATTCCCTTTCTCCTCAGGAAAGCAAACCACAAGATGCCAATTATAGTAGGCAAGTTGCTTTGCCATGGCTTTTTCTAAATCTAAATTAATACAATCGTTGAGAGGGACTCATTGTATGTGTTGTATGATGCAAATGTATTAAAATGTCACTTCTTAAATTTTTAATAATCTGTGCAGGATAAAAACATGTCCCTAAAGAAAGATTTTAATCATAAAACAAAATGGGTTTTGTGTCACAATTGCTTCAGAAATAGGGAAAAGCTAAAAACAAAAAGACTATGCAGATTCAATTTATCATGTATTCATACAGTGCATACTTCAGTGAAGCATTGTAAAATATGAGTGAGTGTACAGGGTATATCAAAATATAAAGACTTCATAGCCAGACTTCACAGCCTTGCCAGCCAGATTTAATGGCCATAAACCACAATGCCAATGCAATGCTCCACAGTGTTACGAAACATGGCAGAGCAGTATGCTAGCTGTTTGGCCTTGCTATTTAAATCTAATTCAATAAATAAATAAACATATCAGAGAACCGGCCTATCTTTCTCAATTACGTTGTCCTCGGTAAATACACCGACATGTTTGATTTAAAATGCTAACTCTACATCTAGGAATAAAGCTTATTAAAAACCACACCCGTCGGAACAGCAGATCGTTAAATGAAATGGCGTTTACTTTTTTCTTCCCTTGTACCATCAATTTACCCTCATTCGAAAAGTGATACATCCACATTAAGAGGACAATCAATAGAACTGTCATAATCAGTGACTGTTCAAGAACAGGCACACAATGGGAACACCACAAACACCTTTTTCAAAATTAGAGAATCTGAAAATAAACGTTAAAAATGTAGGTTATTAAAATGCAGAAGTTAGCCATCAAAATTCAACTATGGCAGCGATGTGGATCTACTTAACTGATCTAAACTCATGCAAATCCGTCTGACTTGTGTTAGGCCTGGCAGCATCGTTAGTCTCTGCTTTTTAAATGATCTCCAGGGCTGGTAAGGGCGGTGAGCTGCTGGCAATGCAAGGTTAGACAGAAAATGATGGCAGCATGTGGATGCTTCACAGACCTCATGATAGTTTCCGTCTGTCATTATTTACGTCTGACTAGTCGCGTCATGTCAGCTACCTAGAGAGACACTTTTAATGTGAAACCCCCTTCGTTCGCCTATTACTTTTGCACAAGCAGACTTAGGATACCATTATTTCTTTGCTTCACTACACTTAGGTGAAGCTTGCCTTCCCATCTAACAGAATCAAAGACAGATCCTCCATCTGATATTAAACATGCCTGTGTTCTCACAGATAGAGCTGACATAGAAGGTCTATTTCACTGATGACACTCACACAGCATCTGAAATGGCAATTCAGCATATAATTAAACTGTTTTAGGCCTTCATAAATAAAACCGGTATTGTTGACTTTTTTAGGACTATTTGCACTTAGAGAAAATCTATACTTTGACAATAAAGTACAAAGAAATTGGATATGTGGGTTTCTGTTTATAATATGTGTTGTATATGTAGCTACTGCTAATTACTGAATAGGTCCATATAAAATGTACATATGCAATTAGGAAGGTTGAGCAATCCTCAACTAACTACAACTAAGACGTACATGTTTTTACAATAGCATATACATAATATGGATTATTAAGTCAGTAATTAACTAATAAGGCCCCAAATCCAGATAAAAGCTGTACATCTCATATGCCCTTCCTCACCACATATTATTTCCTTCCAAAACGGTTGGCTTGATGCTCACTAACATTTATCATAGTGCAACCCATGAATCAGCTCATGTTGCAAAATCAATCATTGATTCTTCTTATTCCCTTGTTTTCCCATTAGAGCCACATAATGATCATTAAACTGACCAAAGCATGTCTTAAAAATTGATTTATAATTCTCTGACTGCAGCATTAGACAACACGCAAAACAGTGTCCTGAGAGGAAAAGACACAACACTAGCATGACATTCCAAAAACCCAATAACTTAAGACTACCTTTATTTTCCTACACTTTCCAAGTGTGGCACTGTGGGTTAAGGAGCTACATGAAACTAAGGGGCACAAGCCACCTTGGCACTGGTCCATCCCTATGCTTTGTGCACGTGATCCCAGCCTAGATGAGCATGCCTTAATGGGCCTGCTTAGCCCCATCATGACCCAATGAGTGCCGGCTGTGGAGTGGATGTGTCTGGTGAGCATGTTCCCAGTAGGGAGACAGTGCCTTATGAAGGTCACTATTGCAGTAGTCCAGGGCTCTCTAAGTGAACCCTGGAGACAATAACAAGCCACGTCCAACACTGACTCGTTTTGCCCTCACAGCCTCTGAAAAACCGGAGCCAATACAACGGGCCCAAAACAAAGCAAGCAGAACCCTAACAATTATAAGACATCAATGTACTCTTTCCAAATGTATATGCTGCTCTTAATTAATATAGGGATACACTACGTGAAAACATATCAATATCTGATATAATAAACATAGATTTTCCATGACTTGACTGAGAATTGCGGTTTGGACTGCAATACCAAAATATAGGAGAAAATCAGGGGGGTAAAAAAAATATACTATTTGCCTCCTGAAATTTTTCAGTTTACCCAAAGTGTGTGACAATATTGTCCTGTGTTATGGCCGCCTAATAGACAATGTAGCATTAATTCAGCTTCAGATGAACAGGCAGGACAGCAGAATCAAAAATGAGGAGGGGGCCCTAGGTGTATGAATTATGCATATTATATTACCATAACCCTACCACACAATGTACAACAAAACAATGCAATGAAAATTGGTCTGCGACTGAGATATCGAAAAATTTTCTTCATGGTTTTTGCCCAACTCAGATGTGAAATTGCAGTTAGCTAGGTTGTTCCATAACAACTGAGTCCATATGAGGTTTGTGTGTTAACCCCCAGTCATACTAGAGAATGCTGTGTAAACAATCAGGGGTTAATTGAAAAGAAAGTCTCCTTACTGCTTTCCCAGCGACCTATCATAAGGGTAGATGGAAATGTGGCTGAATGGCAGAAGAGTTACCTTGTTTCATTTATTTGTCTTTAGATATCAAACGCTGATACATCAAATAGAGCTATTTACTTTGTCTGGGTTTTTAAAGCTATTTGAGTGAGCAAAACCTGTCAGAAACTATTATTTGCAATCATGCAGCTATTATTAATTCAGGGGGGAAAAAAACATTATAAAAGAAATTGCACAAAGGGATCATCAGAGCAGCAATGTATTTTCAGTTTGTGTTAGGCCCCAAACATCCTCACTCCAGTTGGAGACCCAAACAGCCAAAGTGCACAATCAATAGAGAAAAATGTAAAGGATCTATTATGGTTATTTTATAGCTTTTAAGACTTTAACTTGACTTTATCAAATTGCTAGCACTATTTTAGATTGATAAACATGACAAAAAAAGTACATTTTGGCAGCGATAACTTGATATCTACTTGATTAGCCAACTGTAATAGTAGAAAACTCCCCTTTCAAATCTTAAAGAATATATTGCTCATATTTTAGGGTATTTCTAGACCTACAAAAGTTAGTAATCTTTAGCAGCCATTTCATGCATTGAGATGTAAAAAAAACATACCGTGCCTGCAAAATTGTTTGTGACTCCAAATGCATACTGCAGTTGAAGCAAAACAAGCAGTAACGGGATCTTTTTGACAATTTTATGCAAGAACTTGGTGTCAGCACTGAGAAAAAGACAGCTTTTTAGGTGGCATACACTCAGTGCTGTGTAAAACAGTATGTGGTACTAGTAACTGCTTCTGTTCTACTCTTGTAATCATTACCTGGCATCTTATGGCCTTTGTGGCTTTAAAGCCATTGTTTCTCCAAAGAAAACAAACAGGGAGTTATGGCTGATCTTTTATTAAAACTTTAGGAGAGCGTCCCCCTCTGGAGGGGGTGGAGGAGGAGTGGGACAAATTAGTGTTGACAGTAGACACTTAAAGCAGGAAAATCACAGGCCCTCTGGGAGGCAGGAGCCACATGGGGCTTCCCGCCTGTGTAAAGAACACTCCAGATTTCACTTGAGATGCGGGCGCCTTTTAACAGGACAGGGGGAATGTCAACAGACCCTCCTGAATGAACCAATAAAGCCACTGAAGGGACAGGATTAACCAGCTGATATCACAGACAGCGGTTTGTTTGGCAGACCTGCCCCCCTTTCTTAAACGTGGATCAAAGCCCTTTTGTAGGGCTGAGCCTTCTCTTTGTTAAGCATGCTGTTACTGATGGAAAATAGTGTACTTATGTCTCTCGAATGCCTGCATGTGTTATCGGCAGAGTAAAGCAGAGCGTTCCACGACAACTGTAGTATTTTATTATATTTAGATGTAAAAGCATTTGTTATTGCAGTAATGGAAAGATACAATGCAATTTATTCTCACCTTTTGGCCTCCATTTGATTCTAACATGAACCTGTTTCACACTCAATTCTTTCTCTTGAAGCTGCTGCACTATAATTTGGATTTTATTGTCCATTTAGGAGGTAGCGTTACGGATCATAAATAAGGCTGTACAACCTGAATTCATAATTACAAGACATCAGGGGCTCTCAATTATCCTATTATTTCCACAACAGCTGGGATAGAAAGCTCTCAGCACAGTTAATGCGCCAAAATTTGGAACACGTAATAACATGCCCCCTTGAACCAAAACATATTCAATACATTTAGAGGCCAGACACAGTTGCTACACAGTGAGAACATTAAGTTAGACATAAAACATTAGGCATTACAAACATTAGGCGTCCAGTTGTAACTTTATGTTTGACCTCATTCATCACCTACTATTAAAGTTGTCACCACTAAGTTTTTGACATTTGATATGGGTTAAATATACCTTTGTGATTTGCACTTTTAAGGTTGACCTATCTGTATAGAGACACAGCTTAGTGTATATTCTGCAACCTGAGAAGATTCAGTTATATATAACTATGACCCCTGAGCAGAGCTACATAATCTACAACAAACAACTAGAGGACAGCAGTTTCTCAGCCAGGCTTTGAACGTGCAATGTATTTCCTGAAAGTATTTTTATTTTAATTTTTGCTGATGCTTTTTTAAACCTTGTGTTTGTGTAACTAATTCGTAACATGTCCCACTGTATTCTATTTTGTCACTCTAATGCCAACAGCTATGAAGGAATAATGTGACAATAATAATAATATAATAATAATAATAATAATGGAAGTAGTAGTACTAGTAATAGCACTAGTAGTAGTAATAGTAGTAGTAGTCATTGCTATTAGTAGTATTGTTGTTTTTGTCATTGTTTATTTATTACCTAAGAATAATCTAAGAATCTAATGCGATCTAAGAAGGTGCCCCAATTTCAGAAACTGGGCTCTGATCACTGAGAAATATAACAGAACACTACATAAAGGTTATTACTGCTCTCTGAGAATAACATAAAATGAATACTTCATTTTGTGCAAGCCTGATAGCGCAAATGATCCGTGATTTTTTTTCTCATTAATGAAACTTAGTGCTATCATTAGAGCTTAATCCGCTGGTTAATATACAAGCTGCAGAAGTTCCTGTCATGCACCAAGAACATGTAAACACACCAAGTATGTGCATGAGAATTATCTTGCTAGTTTTTTTTGACATTTCCCAGCAAGGAAGCTAGTTTGGAACACCTTAGATTATAGCTTTGCATTAGATCACGGGCCTTCATTGACACAAATTCCATAAGCCTACTTAACAACTACAGTTAAAACAACAAACTACAGTGTACTAGCCCAAAACTCCTCAAGTACATTATAGAGTAAGCTAGTCGACATTGGATGTTGTACATTCTGTCTAAACCTTGTTGTCAATTGCATTTACAAACAGAAAGCAATATTGACTGTCACTTTTGGATATACAGAATAACAAGTAAGCATCACCTCTACCATGGTAATACAAGACATGTTAATGGATTATGTCATACCTATAGGTTTTTTTTATTAGAATTTTCTGCACTGACAAAACGCTGTAAAAACAATTTTCAAGCAATTGTATCAACTGACCCCAAGGAGCGGACATTAAGTCCGAGTGCAATCCTTAAGCCTTCAGGCATCGAGATAGTTAGTATGAGAAGTGTCATAAAATGGGAAGAAACACAATTAGCAGTCTTTTGAACATGTCGGTCTTTGGCAAAAAGCGTGTGTGTCCTGTGACAAGCAATGGCGTGTGAGGGGATTCTAATAATTTACAATACGAAACTAATTTATTGCTGAAAAAGTGAGGGTAACCCATTGAAGGATTTCCCTTTAATCAGATCTCTTAGGAGTCTATGTACTAGACCAATACTCCAATGAATTCTCTTTTTAAAAAGACTGAAATCAGGATTGGCTGCACACTGGCTCAGCTTTACCCTCAATCAAGGGGAATCGCAGAGGTATTGGTTAAATCTAAAATCCATTTGCATCTTTGAAAAGTTAATTTCTCTTCATCTATTAACTTTATAAGATCTGCCATCATGTATGCATTTGTTCATTCAGAAATGTTCAAGCTTCAAGGCTGAAGATCTAACTCCACATTTTTAAGTTCATGGATGACCAATCACAAAGGTGGTATGCCTCAGAGAAACCACAAATGGATTCTTTCAACATTGAGTGAGGGGTATAGAGTCTAGAAAGAAAACATTCCCATAAATCTGAGTGCCTTTTATGTGCTCACGGAGACTCACTGTCAGAATCTGAGTGTTGTAGGGCTCTCCAAAATTCCAGAAGTAAGCAAGCCAAGGAGTGGTATTGTATGATAATCTCCTAACAAGCCGAGTTCTACTGGATTGCCTTTATGCAATTTATGCAACCAAGTTGTAATTGCTCATAATGCACTCAAAGCAACAAAAAAAACTTGGGACTGACTTACTATTACACTGCCAAACCACAGCAAGTACACACAACAGCATGAAGGGGCATTCATGCAGTTTAACTTTGTGGTCTAAGGGACTTTAATCCAATGATCATTTGTATGGCATGGATTCTGTGACTATTTGGAAACATTGAACAATCGGTATTCTCAGTCGTAATGGTTCCATCTCCACCTATTCCGCCTACCTATTTTCCAAAATAATATTAGTACTTCTTTCCTTTGTATTCTGATATACTGTTCCAATATGACAACTAGAAAACCCCAGATGACGGTAGATCACACACGCAGTGAATTAATCTGATATCTTAATAAGCACAAGGGTTCCTCCTAACATGTCACATCCTAACATGCCACACCTGCATGTCTACAGAAGTATTTGCCCTCACAAGGGGCTCAATACACCTGCCTTGTACTTTTCCACGGCTTGCCAGCTGGGAGATAAACATCATGCATGTTTAATTAGAAGTGTTTAGGAACTTGGGAACAGGATGGATATAGATTAATTAATCATATGCATATGATCTTCCTGGCAATGATTGCACATGTTTCATACAGAACAATTGATATTGGAACCCTGAACATGCATTGGATCTGAAAAATAAGGAATCACTATCACAATTGACAAAATGCACTTAATCCGACAATGAGGATGCGGTATAATCTTGTAATTGCAGGGCACATTCTGTACGTCTTTAATTGTGAAGTATAAGTTTCACATACATATAAAAAACTATGTAGGTGGGCCTACAAACCCCGTATTTTCACTTTGGCCTACCCTGAACAACTCTGTATTATATAAATAAAACTGTATTGTATTAATAAAAACGGTTTGATCCTCCATCTGGAATTGATTTTTTGTTTTTTTGTTTTAACTGATTATGCTTTTTGTCTGTTGTTCTCGCTGTTTGTTTGTTATTGTCTGGTGCCATGTTTGCTGTTTACCATGTGAAACATCTCTAGGTTTTAGAAATGCGCTATGTAAATAAAATGTATTATTATTTATTAGCTGTTACACATGAACTAGTAGAGCCATTAGTTTGGAGATAATTAGGTCTTTGTGAAAGTCTAAGTGAAGATGGCATATACCGCTTGACATACTGCAGAAATAATTTAGAATGCAAGCAGATTTGATTGTTTCCATTCAGTATGGTAACTCACATAGAGCACAAACTAGGACAAGGGGAATAACAAGGGGGAACTTTTGTTGATTAGCAATGAGGTATACTTACCCAATCAATTTAGGGTCTGCTTATGAGCTATTGACATGTTTTATTAAATCTGTTTTGTACAAATTAGATATTAAATACATGCTACTAATTCCCAACCCTCAAAGTAATTTATCAGACATATAACAGTCTACGCCCATACCTATGAATTGTCATTGTTTAATGTCAATATCCAATGTAATTTTTTTTCAAATATAACGGTATTGCATTTAGATAGCAATTCATGAACGTGACAAGATGACACACGACATCATAAATAAGAAAAAAGAAGTAAAGAAAGGATTTCTTGTCAATTAAATTAATTATGCTACATACATAAATACATACATAACACATTCAATGCATGCTCTATAGTGTCTAGGAGAGGTTAAAACCAGTGTTTCTAAGCAATATAAAAATATATAGAATCCAAATCGCCTAAAACTAAACCTAAAACCAAAATGACAATAATGTGCATAGATACATAGAATATCAAGCAGGACTGCTCAATATCCTGGTTGAACTCGTTGGTGTTTTTCTGTGTCCTTTTACAGTTAGTGTTTTACAGTTAGTGCATTGTGCTATGGACACAAGGATTGAGATTTTAATTTTCAAGAAATAATATTTGATGGAAAGTTACATTTTCAAATACATATCATGGCGCTTTATAGGGCCAATTTTTCGAGCCAGTGCCACATGGTAACTGACCAGTAGTTTGTCTTCTTGTACTCCATTCAGATGTTGCATCCTATGGAGGAATAAACCAACCCTGTGAGTAAGGGAAGAGTACAGGAGCAGCATGGTAACCCAGAGTGTCCTAATTATGGTATTCATGAAAAGATGGAATTGAATGCAGTTTAAATCTGTAGCTTCAGGCAAAATCAACAGCTTGGTATTACACTGTGACCCCGGTATGTCTGGAGGATACTGCTTGCATACTGAAACTTTGTTTTTTGTGTCAGCAAGTAGTGAGGGAATGAAGTGCATCGATTGCTTGTGATTATTAACTAGACTGCGATAAGCCCTCTCCTTATTATGCAGATTACTAAGGCGCCACACTACAGCATATTGTACAGATGCAAGGGAGCAGCTGCTCTTACAGATGGTGGGTACACGGATCTATCATTATGCCTCCATTGTCTCCACTTCAATTGTTTGGGGGACAACAGAGCTGAATTAAAGAGGAACCCGACTGCAATGAATTAAGAAAGAGAAACAAAAAACATCAAGTAAATGTATACACCGGAGGCCACAGAATGGAGGAAACCGTAAAGCAGAAGCCATTTTGTTATATACAACCAGAGTCGTCCACCCATGTATACTGCACACATAATCTGTTGGATGCAGCAATGTGTACCAAACATATGCTGTCTTTTAATAGCTGCACAATTTTGAAAATGACTAAAATGATGTGAAAACCTTCCCCTTTTGCCAAAAGACGCACAAAACCTATTTAACACTGAGAAAAAATATACATATTTACCCTTGATATGAATTAATTTGGTATTTTTACTTAATTGTGACAATGTAGTAATACTGTGGACATATTAGTACTTTGTTTACTTTGCATGAACATGTTGTTCAGTCAACATCAGGTGCATTAAAGAGATTACTTAAATGCAAAAGTATGTCTAAATATCCCATAAACCCTAACCCAATGAGGAGGCAATATTCAGACAATGTCAATTTTGCCCTCAAGAAGAACCTTTGGTTGTCTGTTTGGTTCTCCATGCCTCCCACTGTGCGCTGCCGAGATCAGGACACAACACAGAGGTACCTCCCCAGCCCTGATCAAACATGACACTCCACTAGTGGGAATTACATGCTCAGATTATAATAGAGAAGGTCACCCGCTGTTGTGAGCCATGATGCCGTCGGCAGGCTCACACAATGTCGCGTAGACAGGATAATATGGCTTAAAGAATTAATGCATTGACATCAACCTGAGTACAATACAATTCTCTGTAACATAGCCCCCTCAGGCAGGCAGGAAATTCCATGAAACCGAATTGTCACCTAACCAAAAGTACATTGGCGGACAATTTAAATCGATTCTACATTTAGTTTACAGAACCAAACCCAAACTGAAAAATTAACCACAACCTTGAAAACTTGATGTTTGGTTTAGTATAAATATAGTGTCCATTTTTTAAACTAAAGCACTACATCTGTCTTCCTGTTACATGGGCTCTTATGTCAACTGCAGTTAGTTTAGATGGCTATGGAGACTGTAGAAGGCAGTAGAAAATCAACTTTAACCTATCCTTTCCATTTCACGCATTTATTCAGTATTCAAATAGAATTTACGGCATCACTTCTTTCAAAAAGGTTACCCCATAACCCAAAGTGTAATCCGCATTAACCATGGTAAATAAAAAATAGATAGACAGGGCAAGACAAAACTTAACATCAGTGTTAAACGCACATCCTACGCATCATAATGTACTCATTTACTTTTACCTGCTGTACTGTATTTTCAAAAGATTGTTTTCCAATTCTAGCAAGGGGCTTTTGAAAGAATGAGCCCCCAAAACAGCACAAAGCCCCCCCTCAGACGTTCACGTTGACTTGTCTGCTGTTAGGGCCATGTCCATACGGGGTCCAAATGTGATTGGAAAGCCCATAGGGAGGACTTTCACCACTCACAGGGGCATTGTTACTGACTGCGAAATGCCCTAAGAAGAATGGCTGATTATGCAGCCACAGCCAGTGTAACTAATAGGAATTCTATTTGAATTTCTAACATAACAGATGTTTGCTGGGCACCTCTATGGAGTGTGCATACACACAGTTATGCTAATATACCACTGTTCCCTTCAAGTTAGCTCAGTCATTAGAGCACACAGCTAGCTTGGATCCCTGTCAAACTAATAATTGGCCATTATTGATATTAATTAACATTTTTGCTCCCCATATCCCTTTTTGACCTGCTATCTGTTGGTAAATACGGTTACTGTGGCCTAATAAGGCAGCAAAGTCCTAGGGATACGTTCACCATTTATTTATTAGAACACGAACACAAGGCCAATTAGGACTGGGGGAAGACAGTTGTCTTGATTATCGAAAGACTAGTTTTGATCACCATTATACATTGCTAATAGGGAAGAAAGTGTTGAAGAGAGGATTGCCATTGCTCATCCCTGTAGGTCTTGGTAGTTGAAAAAGAGCATTGACAGAGGACTCTTTAATGATACGCTGGATACGTGTACTCATCAGATATTATTGAGTAGGCCTATCATGATGTGGCCTACAGTAATAGGCTTAACCATACTAATCCTTGACTGATGGTCACATTAAGATGTGTAACAAATGCAATGGTCTACAAAAACATGTTAAACAACTATTGCAGAGGTCCCCTATAACTTTTTTTCACATTTATTAAGACTCCACTAGAAATAAAATATATCAAAGAAAATGATTAGTCCATGGAATAAAATCAATATTGGACCATTGATGGCTTCAGTTTAAAAAATGATACCTCTTCATTTTCAAAAAAGCCTTTATTGAGCAGAGCAAGGACATTGCACTATTTATGCAACCATGCGGTTTCAAATGATTAGCATGGGGCTTTTGTCGGTTTTGTTGCACATATTGAATCTGACATACAGTCCACTGAA
>CM030172.1:44601314-44616941 GCA_017639675.1 Aplochiton taeniatus | reverse complement strand
CTCTGTAAACATACATTATCAAAACCCATAGAAAATGTAGACTACTACGACCCCCCCCCCCCCCCCCCCCCCCAACTGTTTATGGTACATCTTAACGGTAGAAGGTTTGTGAATAGAGAAGACAGCAACTTTGTGGCTGCAATGACTCTCGTTTCAAATGAATAGGGTCAAGCAATCAAGATTGGTTTGGTCTGTGTGTCAACACTATTATCTTACGCTGTCTAAAATGATCAATGGGCTAAAATAAAATGATCACAAGCTAAAACTGGCCTGCTAATGAGAATTGACTGTTCCAACATATTCCTTTTAATGTCCTATAGTGCAAGGCAGGGAAGAACATAGTCAGGGTGTTTGTTAGCAGTAGCAGATCAAACTGCCCAGTATCTAATCTCACTAGCATGGTGTCACATTATTAACTTCAAGACAGAATGGGTTGAAAGCCATGCTTATGGTTTCTCAAGTTTAGTGTCTCAGGTGAGATAAATATGATTTCTGTAAATCGAACCAATGATGAAAAATTACTGGAACGTAATTGTTTAATATATTCTGTTTAATGTCATATACTACTGGCATTCACACAAAACAAAATACATATAATTAGCTGTGGTTGGAAAATGTCTGATTACCATTACTTTAATTAAACATTCATAAATCATGACAGTCATTCTGGTGCAAAGAACAGATGTAAATATATTTTATTTTCCTTTTCATCAATAAATATATATTGGCAATTTCTGTAGCAGTACCATTCATGTGTAAACATTTTAGTAAGTTCCAATGTGTTTGAGCATACCAAACCTAAACAATACTGTGGTAAAGGCACTGATCTTGTAAAACATATCTATAAATATAATTCCATATCAACACACATATCATAATACCACTCAGGATGCATATTATTACTGTATACATGCAAACAGACAAAACAAACCATTAGCAGAGGAACCAAAAAAAAAAAAATTATATATGTGGAAAATTGCTTTTCCTATGACAATACACCAAAATATATATAAAAATAAATTGTGCAGGCTAAAATGTAGATCTCGTTATTTAGCTTGCTTTCTAACGAAGTTCGAGCATGAACCATGACATTATTGTGTATGTAAACAAACTGGGAAAAAAATATTAGCGGTCTGCCCTAAATGGACCTATACAGTACATGCCTTAAGTCATAGTTGCTTCTGCTTTGACCATTCAACCAATTCTAAAAATAAAATAATTCTAACAAGACACTAGGAAAACTTACTTGGACTAAAATGGGTTTCATTCAAGTTGAAATATTATTCTTCAAAAACCAATAATATAGCTCCAGCATGATTTGTGTTTTAATAACATTCTACTCCACCTCCATGGCAGACACGTCCTGCTCTCCATCAGATTTCTCTGAAGGAGGGTCCTGGGATTCGAGTGTCTGTACCTCATCTGCACCAGGACCATCTTCTGTGGTCGGGGTGACTGGCTCAGGGGTCTCCTCTTTGGCATTGGCGGTAGACTGCTTGTCCTCACCTAGAATGACAGAATACCTAGTCAGTCGATCAGTTAGCAATGAGGCTGTTGTAGTTTTACTTCTGTGGTGTTATAACTCAGCTTTCTCTACCATAAACATGAAAGTCAATTCTTGCAATGGCAAGTTCAAGGAGTGTTTGTATCTGCTTGTTCAGCCTAGTAATGACCTAAAAGATGAGAGGGTACGTACCTAAGACAGGGAGACCATCCTCAGAAGTAGATTGTGGGTACATGGGTGCATCCGATGAAATCTTTTGCTCACCACTGATCTCAGGGAGTCTTGGAGCCTGGGGCCTGGTTTTTCTCGCAGGATTTAAGAAATAACAGTATGCGCATCGAAAGGCTGAAATGAGAGACATAAAACACTTTCCTTAGGGTGTAACCCAAACCCTAACCATATGAATGATTGTCATACATTTTTATGTGGTCACAGATTAATATGCATGAATATGAAAGTAAAGACATTCAGAAAATATGTTAGATACATAAACACAGGCGATCGATGGGAAGCGGTAGTTTGCATTTTCAATCTTCATGGGTTTTTGCTTATAGAGGTCGGTCAGGGCAGAGGCTTTTAAAAGCCATATGATATACTATGCTGGCAAATGCTAGAGGGCAAATGAAGGCGCAGTGTTTGATGGAGACTGACAGACAAGAGTTGGGTTTCACTAAATCTTACCAACATATTCAAATTCCTCTTTTAATGCCATGCCGTTATGGGACAAACACTGCTGGCATATGAGAGCATATCTACAGAAAAGAAAAACAATCAGGGTTTAGAATAGAATACATGCAATGACACTAAAAATAATTTGGTTGATAAATAACCTGACATTTGCCAAATTTCCAGTAGGACAAAGGGAAAAAAGTACTGCACTAGTAATTCCAGCACCAGACTTTGTACTAAATCTGTATTTTTTGAAGGTGGCTAATCTTTTTATGTCATAAGCACACTGTATAAACGTGTCTCTTAAAATGTAACAATCAGAGCTGTTCAACGGATTAATGTTACACACAAAACCTAACAGTTCACAGTGACATCCAAAGCAGGCCGTTTGCTTACCTATTCTGAGGGCCATCTCCAACAAGATACTCAATGACCCTGTCCATTGCGGTTCTGTCCTTCGGGAGCAAAGGTCTTGCCAGGGGCGGGCCTGGGGGGTGCATCCCTATGATAAAACAACTCACATTAGCTCCACATAAAGTCTGCAATCCTGAATACAAATCAACACACAGCCCTGGATACGGTTCTCTGAAACCAGCGAGACAGATAATCATAGTTGGCTGCAAAAGACTTGATACAGGCTGCAAATCCTACCCCTTTCATCCATGACTTGAAAACGTATCGAAACACCCAAAGCATGTGCAAGAGTCCCTGCTGTTTTGGTGAGTGGTAATTAATATAATCTAACATCAAGAGTAATCATAGGTAGATGACTGGTCATTTCAGGGAGACTTGGCAAAGTCTCAGTATCCTGCTGCGTATTCATTTACCAACATATGGAAGCACTGTGGTGCCTCTGTGTATCAAATTGCTTTTCACTTTCAATCTTCTATGGAAAAAACTGACTTCATCAAGCCATATTAAAAGATATTTGGGAGTCGTGCTTGATGCCAAAAGGTACGTTTATAGAGAGTCTACCAGCGGTGCCCAGAGAACAAATGTGGGCTCAGGTAATTAATCATAGTTAACATAATCTTGCTTTTTGCACACCTCACAGTTGGCATTCCACATAGCAATAACAGCATTGTGCTTTGTGAAAAAACACATTTTCATAACCGTTCAAATTTGCATCTTCAAGTGCTCATAGTCATAATATAATTTCCACTTAAAACCTTCACATCCCCATTCCACCAGCCTTGACAAATATCTTCATGTTACATCACACGCTCCATCTTACCAGTTTAGGTCCCAGAGGGAACAGGGGAGACAGACAGGTATGGTTAAATCACACCTTAATCGACCGTATTATGACGTGGCCTCCCAATGTGGAGGCAACTTACCCACTCCTGGAACAGGTGTGCCAGGGGTCACAGGCCTTCTCATCAGGCTCTGCTGAACAGCCATAGCAGACAAGCCCCTCTCTGGGGGCCCACCTGGAGCAGAATGAGGGGTAGCTGTAGAGTGGGCAGCCCCTGGGGCCACAGGTGGACGAGCAGCAGCATTGGACACAGAATTCACCGCTGCTTGGGGGGCCTTTGGAGTGACATTGCGATGATGGAGCACTGAAGACAAAATAATTTCAGATTGAAACCTCCAAACAATACATCACTTTTTAAATAATTTTTAAAATGGAAAGAAAGATGCTCTTTCCGTCATTTTTACTACCTTGTCCAGGTCTTGGAGTCATTACAGTTCCCATGGAAGTGGATTCCAGCTCCTTAAATATAGAAATTTAGCATAATGTTAAACCAGATCCTTCTAGTCACACCTAAAAAGCGTCAAACCACCAATACTCACTGCTTTTTTCTTGGAATCAGGATCAAACCGCTCTAAAATCATCTTTGCAGTTTTATAGGTTTCAGTCTCCATAACCTCTTCAAGCTGTAACAAAAGTTACAATTACTAAACATAAAAAAAAATGCAACCTTATTACAACACAATATACATTGATCTAGGCCATTGACAAAAACAGTTGCTTGATTGAAAGTGATTAGCCTGTATTAGGGAATATGTAACTAAGGCTAAGTATTTAGCGATCCTTCAAATCAGAAGAATCTGTCAAAAGGCACCTAAAAGGTATCTCTAGATTTAAGAACCATATCTTGTCAGACACACACCAAATACATCTAGTGTAATTGTTTGCACATAATATGAAGAGTAATTACATGCACAACTTCGATAATGGAGAGTGTGAAAATCCATCAGCCATAATTATTGAAAGTTATTACACATGACAGGAGACGACAAGCAATTTTTCAGATTTATCACTTTCTGGCACTAGATGCTATTAATTACACTGACATTATCAGAGTTCTTTATAAAGTCAAGTTTCTTGTAAATGAACCTCTTTCTTCATTGATATAAAATTATTAATTCAGAGAAGCAATTATCTAACAGCAATGTGCTATAAAATATACATAATAGTAAACAAGCAGGCTAAATATGAGCCATAAAGTATTATGTCTCCGTTTGCCTCAAGATATGGCAAATTTTGTCAAGGTCACTTACAACCTCTTTCTGCATCTAATTTTTAAATATGCTGCACAGACACACTCACTCACTCACTCACACACTCACACACACTCTCTCACACACACACACACACACACACACACACACACACACTATTTGATGCTAGTAGGGTTTTTTGGTATATCATATCTGTCACACAAAATTGAGAGGAAAAAGGGCACTTACTATTTTTCGTTTTTGTGACTTCAAGTCCAGTAGTCTGTCATCTGAAACAAAAAACATAGAATGCAATGGAGTAGAGAAACGAAGAGTGCTGTGTTGTATGTAAAACATGTATACAGAACATCATACCGTTTTTTTCAGTTCTTCGTGAAAAAAGAGCAACAATTGTCTTCCGAAGTATCCACACTCTGGATGGATGGATGGATGTGTGTGTGTGTGTGGGGGGGGTAAAGAAAAAGTTGAAAAGTATGAGAAAAAATATAAGCAGTAATATTATTCTATTATTTTAATGAGGTGAAAATATGTTACAGTACACTTACAAAATTGGAAATACTAAAAATGGGAGGGACAGTATCAGCTTTCCCATTAACTGTTCAGGAAGGTACCAAAAATAAACCACCACAGATGCAATTAAGAACAGGAGAGATGAGTAAAGGAGCAATCTTCCAACCCATATCTTCAATTGTCTTTGATATTTTTCTCTGTATTCCTCAAGAGTTTGTATATCCTGTAAAATAAAAAGGCATCAATTCAGACTCCTGACTCCCATTATATATGAGCATTATAAACTTAAGAAAATATCAAGTTGTAGACCATGAACTTAAGAAAGGCAAACTAGAGCTATGGGACACATTTATCTAATTCACGTCCATTTTGCCTTGCAGCCTAAAGAACAGACAACTTGATTGAGGATACTTTCATTCATCAGCCATTTTAGGGCAGTAGTGCAAATCAAAAGATTTGTCAACATTAACCTCATCCTAATCTTAGTTATTTGATTAAGTGGACAGGAAAGCCACCCAGTCCCTGTGGATAATGTAGTGGTAGTGTGACTGTGTGTTTGTGTGGCAGATATGATATACCAAAAAACCCTACTAGCATCAAATAGTGTGTGTGTGTGTTTGTGTCACTTAACTGGGATCACATTGGTCAGGCAACAGAGATATGAGGTATTAAGTAATCAAGTCAATGAGGAACATACCAACAACACTCACTCTTAGGAAAGCCCCTTTTAATTGTGATCTTTTATCAGGGTTTGCCGAAATACTTTATGGGTTTAAAGTTATTTGATTTTTGTGAGGTTTTAGGACTAGATCTTTATCACATGGAATTTTGAGTATAACTAATTTGATCGAGTGTATGTATGGAATTGCATGCTACAGTACAGACAAACAAGGGCCTGAGCTAAAGTTTAAATCTCTTACTTGTACATCTCACATTAACTCAATTGTTATTTAGGGAAAAAACCTAAAGCTTAGCAGTATCACTGCAATGAGGGTTTAGAATGGCACACTCAAAATGGAATATTTGAATTGATAAAATTATCCAATTCAAACCTTTTAAACTGGCATCATGTGACCAGATAGTCTGTACATAAAGTAATTAAAACATACCTTGTCAATTCCTTCTAGAACTTCCACGGTGGATGGTTTAGCCTGAGGAAAAAGCTCAGGAAATTCAGATTAAGTAGGTTGACGTCAATGCCATCGCTCCCATAGTAGGAGGTCCTACTGTTTAGTCAAAATGTGCATCCTGTATATGGTAAGAGGTTTGTTCAGAACACAAGTAGTCTGGGGGTTAATCTATGCAGGTTCTTTTTTCCAAGTAAGGCCTGTAGCCTGTAAATCTATTCAATCAATTCACTTTAACCATCAAAACATTGAGAATCAAAATATTCAAATGATTTAGACATTATTACTGAAAAAAACACCCAAATAGAGCTGTTGATTTAATTCAAGCAATTAAAACTATTCTTACTTCTAAAGTTGCCATCACAAACTTAGTGGCTTTCCTCTTGAAAAAGGTTAATTGAAAAAGAACTACAAATATACTAACGAGACTATAAAATACAATAATATATTAGACAAGCTAAATCTAAAAAGTGGCTAGTAGCCAGGTGCAAAGGATTTCCCTAATTTAAAAGCTATTAATGGAGACAATAACAAATTACCATTATTGAAAAAACGTATAGCTTTTCATAGCACCACGTTACACAGCAGCAGAAGAAAGGCAGCAGAAGAAAGACAGCAGAATTTGATCATTAAAAGTTGAAATGTAGTACAAACCCTCCACCGTGAAACAACAGCCCCCATGTTGCTGCTTGGGTCTTTGCTCTGATGTTGCCGCTTTTAAGTCACACCTTTTGACCAAAAAAAAAAACAGAGTTCACTTATGACTAGTGGTCAGCTTTATTTCTGTGTAGGCTAACCTGTTATTTGGCAACGTTCATGCCTGACACTGATACTACCACTTTTCATGCAACTATCCCCTGTAAATCAACTGTTACATTGTTACATACTCTTATAAGACTGCATTTTTTAAATGCTACAATGTTACAAGCTACTAACGACATTAAGACTATAATACTATATATAGTATATATACTATAACTGCTACAATGTTCCACTCGTTAACTTGCATCAGTCACCTAACGTTAGCTAACACAACCGAGACGGCAACTTTGAGTAACAACTTCCAAAGTTAAAAGTAAGGAAATAATCGAATTTATAACCAGTGCAGTGGACCAATTTAGTCAGCTAGCAAGCTAGCTGCAGGCGAAATTACCAACATAGCTGATAGTGATATAAATACAAACTTTATGGCTAATGCTTTAGCTAGCTACAAAAAAACAGAAAGTGCTGTTTTGCAAGTTAGAAAAAGTTTGTAAACCGTACATTTTTGACATAGCTTTGTTACGTTGAAGTTAGCTTAATAATGACCTACTTAGCTAGTTCTAGTTGGTCCCAATAACATTATATTTGACTATTTTGCGTAAGCTAGCTAACGTTAGCTTGACAGCTTATCTAAATAGGCAAATTGCCCCACTAAACCCACACGTTGCTTCAAATTAGCTCGCAGATTACTTAATGTCATGATAGTTACAATTGCACCGTTTACATTAACAGCTGATTTAATGTCTACATTGCAATAGTCAGCCATTTACCTCGCACGGTTCCAACCTCAGCGTCTGTTTAAAAATAGAGTGAAGCCAAGCCACTGTGAGGGGCGGGGGTGTGCTGCTGCTGTCGTGTTGTAGTGGAGAACTTTTTGAGTCAGCGCAGAAGTACACAGCAGATCAGGGTGCGTTCTGAATCTCGTCAGCCTACTTTTAATAGCTAAGTCTACTCGTGATTTGTACAGTAAATAAATCCCTGCAGACAAGATCAAAATGGGGCTTCGGGCCAGGGCCTATGTCCATTGGCTAAATGGTTGACCCTTCAGGGCACAAGAGTAGCAGTAATTTGAGCCTAACTAGGTGTGAGCTGCCCACTTGCACTGTTGTCAAGCAAGAAACCCAAATTATGTGTGTCAATGAAGGATTACAAATGTTTGTGGGTAAACCCAAGATCATTTTCTCCATACGTAGAGGACTAAAAAGCAATAGTTTCAGAGAAAAGTGCAAAGCAGATACGTCATTGTTTTAGAGAGGGCATCTCCTGAACTGAAAGCACAACTTCCGTAGAAGCCTTGATTTCTCAAAACCACACCAATATCTCGTTACCTAACTTACTCATGGTCCTGCTATGTTATATCTCTCACTAGTCCCCGCGTGTTTAAACAGCCTGGCCAGAGGAAACTTATTTTGCTTGATTTATAATTTTTTTAATTTAGAAGCACATCTGGTTAAACTAATCTCTTTACTCATTCGGCGTTAAGCCCGAACACAACCTGAACGCAACGCGGGTCAATGCAACTCCCTTATATGCACGATGCATACCGTTATGGTCAGGTCTATGTCCCTTTCTGTCTTGGCCTATGGCATGTTGTCAATCTTTCTTGTCTATCATGTTCACTCACTCTATCCACCATAGCCACCATAAAAAGCCTATCGATCTATGACTTCTGTCTGAGACGATTTTGTTTTATTTATTAGCAGCTACTGGCTACATACTCTCAACTACAGCAGTTTAATTTTAGAAAGTAATCATGTCCTTGTCTTCAGATGAAGAGTTAATTAAATTGGCGGTTGTATGGAGAAGAAAGTTCAAATAGAGAAAGTGTCACGTTCGTTCTGAATCTAACAAGATGAGCACTTTCTCTAGCGCAACAGGCTATATGCGTCCCCCCGACAGAGGAGCCTCGAGGGGGCTTTGCCCCCTCAGTTTAGATTTGTGCCTCCTTTAATTCTCTGAAGTAGCACCATTTGATCAAACATTTAAGCAGAGTTGTAGTGTTGTTTTATTAAGTGCCAGAGCGTACCCGTAAGGACCTACGGAGCCCCTGCAGGTCTGATTAATGATTGGCCACCCCAAGTGCCACCTCAACATTTCAACAAGTCATTGGCTGATCGATCTCAGTTTGTACCCACAAAAATGCGCGGTAGATTTCAGAGATGGGGACTCGAGTTTGTGACTCGTGCGATCGCACTGAAGTCGCATTCAAAGGGACTTGAGACTCGTCCTCAAACGACTTGAGGCTTGACTCGAATTCAAGATTTGGAACTCGTGAACAATCTTTATTTTATTATTTGGGGGCATTAACATTGGGAAATGTCTGACGACCTGAATGTTATTCCCTCCCTTATTATCATGCGTAACCTTATGCCTCTGGTGCGCGCAGCCAGTTGCCACAGATTAGTTGCATTCATGAAAGGGTAGCGTGCTGCTAAGTAGCCTAGGAACGCCGCTTTCACAAAATTAACAAAATCTCTCTCTCTCTCTCTCTCTCTCTCTCTCTCTCTCTCTCTCTCTCTCTCTCTCTCTCTCTCTCTCTCTCTCTCTCTCTCTCTCTCTCTCTCTCTGTCTCTCTCTCTCTCTCTCTCTCTCTCTCTATATATATATATATATATATATATATATATATATATATATATATACACATATATACACACCAAATCACAGTGGTGGACAGTAACGAAGTGCATATACTTCATTACTGTACTTAAGTACTTTTTTCAAGTATCTGTACTTTACTCAAGTGTTTTGATTTTAGGAGACATTTTACTTTGAATCTACTACGTTTCAAACAAAAATGTCATACTTTTCACTCCACTACTTTTGTGCGATATCTGTTGTTACTCGTTACTTTTATGTGGAGAAAATTGATTGTCTAAAAGATCCTATAGAATAATACGACACACTTTCAAAAGCCTACCAATCAGGGCGCAGTATGCGTTTCGATCAGTTCATAACATTCGTTTGAACCATAGACGACAGCAGGCTAGATATATTGATGCACAGGAGAGCCTGATAAGCAGGATTATGCTAGAAACAAACTTCTGTTCATACTGTACGATCGGCTATGATATTTGCGCTGTACTGTATATCGAACAAATGGAGTTGTTCAAACTACACGATATCAGATTTCACACACTACATGATTTCCGCAACGCATAGCGAAGCAGAATGCAGCACGTAGAATGGGCTAAAATCTGTACTTTGTCCACCACTGCCAAATCATCAGCCAAAACATTAAAACCACCTGCCTAATATTGTGTAGGTCCCCCTTGTGCCGCCAAAACAGCTCTGACCCGTCGAGGCATGGACTCCACAAGTCCTGTGGTATCTGGCACCAAGACGTTAGCAGCAGATCCTTTAAGTCCTGTAAGTTGCGAGGTGGGGCCTCCTAAGATCGGACTTGTTTTTCCAGCACATCCCACAGATGCTCTATCGGATTGAGATCTGGGGAATTTGGAGGCCAAGTCAACACCTTGAACTCTGTCATGTTCCTCAAACCATTCCTGAACAATTTTTGCAGTGTGGCAGGGCATTTTCCTAATGAAAGAGGCCACTTCCATCAGGGAATACCGTTGCCATGAAGGGGTGTACGTGGTCTGCAACAGTATTTAGGTAGGTGGTACGTGTCAAAGTAACATCCAAATGAATGCCAGGACCCAAGATTTCCCAGCAGAACGTTGTCCAGAGAATCACACTGCCTCCACCGACTTGCCTTCTTCCCATAGTGCATCCTGGTGCCATCTCTTCCCCAGGTAAATGACGCACACGCACCCAGCCATCCACATGATGTAAAAGAAAACGTGATTCATCAGACCAAGCCACCCTCTTCCATTGCTCCATGGTCCAGTTTTGACGCTCACGTGCCCAATGTAGGCGCTTTTGGCGGTGGACAGGGGTCAGCATGGGCACTCTGACCGGTCTGCGGCTACGCAGCCCCATACGCAGCAAGCTGCGATGCACTTTGTGTTCTGACACCTTACGATCATAGCCAGCATTAACTTTTTCAGCAATTTGTGGGGCTAGCCTTCTCTCCCCACGCGCATCAGTAAGCCTTGGGCGCCCGTGACCCTGTTGCCGGTTCACCGGTTGTCCTTCTTTGGACCACTTTTGGTAGGTACTAACCACTGCATACCGGGAACACCCCACAAGACCTGCCGTTTTGGAGATGCTCTGACCCAGTCGTCTAGCCATCACAATTTGGCCCTTGTCAAAGTTGCTCAGATCCTTACGCTTGCCCATTTTTCCTATTTCCAACACATCAACTTCAAGAAATGACTGTTCACTTACTGCCTGATATATCCCACCCCTTGACAGGTGCCATTGTAACCAGATGATCAATGTATTCACTTTGCCTGTCAGTGGTTTTAATGTTTTGGCTGATCGGTGTATATATATACATATATATACGTATATTAGTTTGGATAGAGCGAACGCTAGCCGTCACAACTTGGACGTGGACGGTGTTAACTGTATATCCATGGAGTCTACGTTAGCAAAGTGTAGCCTACTTGACTTGTTATTCCATATTTCACTTGTAAGTATACAATAGCCTGTAATGTTACTGACATTGCGGTTCTAGTACAACTTGTTCAACGTTATAACATTACCCTTTTGCCAACAATTACCACATAAACTGATACATAATCCAGATTGTAGTACTATAATTAGCAACCTAATTAATTCTCCATGTTGTTCATCTACAGGTTTCCTGAATTACCCCATGTATTAAGAGAAGACGGTCAGTCTAGTCTTATTACATGCTTTATTGTTGTAAGTGTTTAATTTATTATGATGTATTATTGTTGATTATTTTGTTCTTGGCAAATTATCTGTTATCAGTTTGTGTTGTGTGCCTGCCGTGGTTGGGGTCAGCTCACTTTCAATTCCTGTTTTTCTATAAAACACTGAAAAATGTTAAGCATGAGAAGGTTGTGCTCTCCATTCAATAAGTAAATTACTGATAATAGATCAGTAGGAAGTAAACTGCAGTGTATGTTTACATTTCAAATTGGTTTAATTGTAAGTAAAATACAGTTCATTTTAAAGGAAAGCTTTAATTGTTTTTGTTTTTATATTGCATTGCAAAAGCCTGTTTGAAGTGATTGTATATCAAACAATGAATAAATGCTGATGCTGTATGCTATTACTTAAAGGAGGGATGATAATACAGTACCCCCCCTCTATGCTCTGGGCCTATATACCTTTCTTGTTTTAGAATTAAGCAATATATTTGCGCCCCCTCTTGAATTTCACCTTCCCACCCCATTGACTTAACGCTGGTGCTGGGCCTGTCCATCGATCAGAAATGAGTTATGTGGCGGTTATGGCAAATACATGAAATCCCAAACAATGTAAGATATGTATAGGCAGTTACAACAAAACATATTTAAACCAATCAGTTTTTTTATTTCTGTATATGAAGGGCATTTATTTGTTATTTTATGAAACTGCCTTCAGTAATTTCCCAAACAAATAAAAAAGTACTGTAAAACAACGGAAATCACTCCAAAAAATACAGTAATACAGTTTCCCACTATTCACATACAGTTTGTAGCTTATTTTTTAGCTTTTTAATGTTGCCATTTTGCCATTCAACAGTTAAATATTCTTCAGTTTTATCTACTTTAATGTAATAATGCAGGAGTTTCACTTAAAATGTGTTGCTACACAGTGGCGGCCCGTCATTGTGGGCCGGTGGGGCCGTGCCCCACCAACGTAAAAAGAAAAAGAAAGAATTTAAACAAATAGGCTATATAGTAATACAACTACAATGGAATTGTAAACTGAATGTCAATAAAAAGTTACCCAAATTAGATGCTAGTTATCAAAACGCTACGGCAAGTTGTGAAGATCATAACAAGATAATAGGATCACGAAACGGGTTGGCAATTTCAGGAGATAGGGCTGGCCCCATGACTGCACAGAAACAACAGAGATTGCTGATAGAAATACAACCCCAACGTGCCTTCGCGCATGCGCTTTACTGTTTTTTGGATGAGAACCGGTGGGGTCCATCAGGCTTGGCCCCTTGCTTTACTGCGCATGACCTGTCATTTTGCTCATCTCTCTGCCTGATACTTTACTGCTATCGGTAAAAAATAACATAGGCTAGTTCAGTAGGCCTACTCGCAAAAATAATAGTTCTAAAACTATTTTAAAAGTTCTCAGCAGTGAAGATACAGTGCTCAAAGCAGCTCAAACGTGCAGCAAAACACTATGGTTAACTTGCAAAAGGCTGTAACTCAGCCAAAACCTTTAATTCATGTGTCAAAATGAAGTTAGTGTTTCAATGCATAAGTCATTGGTACCAAAATGAGATGCTCCTTTGACATTGTGTAGAACCATGATGGTCAAAATGCTTAGATGATTTGTCAGAATGACAGTGGACTATGCAAGTGAGCTCCTCAGCTCCTAATTTCCCCAAAAGTCTTGTCCTACATGTTTTCACTCACACTGAATGCTTACTCTGTAGGTACCAGACGGTGATTTTTCTGAAGGTATGTGACTCCTATTGTTTCACATTTCACTTTGTAAAGCAAACGAGTATACTTACAGTACATTTGAATGTAATGTGAGGGAAAACGATTTTGCTATATTTTTCCTGCAATGGTCACAAAAAAATGAAAATGTACACAGCACTGCACAGAACAAAAACATGTAGCCTATAAATACTAAAAGACACGGTGGAAACAAAACATATAGGCCAACTAATACTATATGCAGCAATCCCTACTACAGTAACAAAATAAAGTTATGGTGCTGGGGATCACTGGATATCCTGTTGCTCCTGTCCTACTTTTGACAATTATTCTGCATGGGAGGAATTACACAATGAAAGAATTCTAATATTTACGAGAGGAAAACTATTCTGATCACAAGGACATAATAACCAACCAAAAGTGTATAGACAATGGTGCTTAGACATAAGCCTATATGTAACAAATAAGGAGAAATGCTCTTTCTGTACACAAATGACAAAAATGTTTTGAAGGATTTCACATATTGTTTTGACGACCTCAACAGTCATTCGAGAATAGTGCCAAAGCAATTGAGAAAAACTATAAACCACTCCAGCACTATGACACATAACACGCCTCCTATATCCTGATAAAAACAGTAATAAACCAAACAAATTCTTGTATAATCTTTATTTTTACATGCTAAACTATGTACTATGTGGATATTGACGCAGGGATTTTCTTTGTAACAAAAAACCCTGAAAATAATGGTATTTTTACTCTACAAACGATTGCTGTTATTTAATTAATAAATAACATTGTAAATCAATTCAATTGAGTTATTTCACGATTATTTCACATCTTTTAGAAAAACTGAAAAAACCTACTGATTACCATTAATATGTCCATTATGGATCATCTTCATGGCACATTATTGAAATCTAAATGAAGGATATTTTTTTTTTACAGAGCGTTTAACGTAAAACAATTATTTTTAATACAGTGAAGGAATGCAAGTAAAATGCTTGGTCATATGCATCTGTTGTACACAGCCTCTCTAAATTCTCCTCTTCTGTCTGGAATTCTGTGGGTTTGATTAAAGTATAATGTTAGTGCCCCATTTTCTCATGACAATATATTATTTGTTTTTTTTTTCATCGTCTGACAAAAACAACTTTTGTAATAATTTGATGATATTAACATTACCTATATAAATTTAGGTTTTTAAAGTCCACCCACAATGTAATAGTCTGAGTTGTTCGTATTTGTCCAATCTCTCGAAGAAATTAAGAACAAGAATGCCTAAAACTCTTAGATTGAAAATAATTTTCCTCTTGTAGCTACTTGCAATTATTATATGTATTATTAAGTTGTTTTTTGTTTTGTACTTGGTGTGTTATGCTACTTGGTCTAATTGTGAATACGTCGTAACGTAATCCCTCTTTGAATATTGATAGGCTTAAAAAAAATATATCTATAATAGTAATAATAAATTGAATAACCTACAGACCCAAAAACTACATAGATCTGCAGTTGCATAACTTGTGTTTGCATATTGGGTCTGTATTGCCTTTAAGACACCACATTTCTTTCAAGTGATTGGATCAGCATAATGTCAGACGTTTCTGTCTTTAACAAATTAAAATAGGCCTGCCTAATGTGTTCTTGAGTTAGAATATATCTTCACTAAGTTACCCTAACAAGCTTTCAGTCAAATGGTTATAGCGTTGTAACTACACAGGAAGACGTAGTTAGGTTACAACCACAATGGGTGTAAAACTAGGCTACAACTCTGGAGATATGTAAATAACGTTAAACATCCAAAATACTGAACTGTTCCTTTAAGCTAGCCTGCAGTGACGTTCCCTACTTATTCATATGTGTTGAAGGCTACCTTTTTTGTATCAAGGTTACAAAATGAATCAATGCTATGCAACCATCCAGTCCAAATGTAATCCAGCAAAATATCCAAAAAATGTCTGAATGAATGTAGCCTAGGATTCTTAGATTTTAGAATAGCTATGAGGTTATGAGGTTTGATTAAGCATTCTATATACTTTTCTCAGACAGAGCCCCATCAATCCTCCAGGGCTTGCATCTCTAAACCATGACACCACCACCACTACCA
>CM030172.1:44593814-44596314 GCA_017639675.1 Aplochiton taeniatus | reverse complement strand
TGAGACAACTTTCAGGCCAACCAGCTTTTTATAAATGTATAAAAAAAATTCTCTCTCAAATTGAACAGGCTTTAGCCAATCGCTGTGGTTGATTGATCATTGGCCCTTTAATTACCATTGTGTGTGTGCGCGCGCGCGCGCGCGCGCGTGTGTGTGTGTGTGTGTGTGTGTGTGCATGTGCGTGCGTGCGTGTGCGTTCGTGTGTGTGTGTCTGGTGCTTATTTTTTTGCAATAGTGTATATCGGTATTCTGAACATGTTTTAGATTTTAATGCAATAATTTAAAGACGCCTATATTATATTGTGAATCTGCATACTGTAATTTCAAGAAGCAGAGCATTGACCAAAATGATATAGCCTACCTTTATTGTAGTTTCAGGGAGGTTTAAGGATGCAGCCAGTTCACATCTTCTAGGTCTAGAGACATAATTTTCCCTGTAGAATTCTTTCTCGAGTCTTCCAATTTGTTCTCTGGTAAAAGCAGTCCGGTACCTTCTAACTTGATCGGCGTTTGAATTGTTAGAGCCTCCCATTGAATTAAGATTAGACAGAGATGATGTATTGGAAGTTCCTGAATTACTGTCAGAATATCCTGTAAAGAAAATAAACATTCCAATATTATTATATGTGAATCAACTTTAAGTTGGGAGCTCCTCTAAAATAATGTAGCCTGCTAATATTTCTAGCGTAGCCTTCTGTCAACGCAAAATATAATTGCTAATTCTACTAATACTATAAAATGCAAATACCTTTTATGCCTACAATAGGCTACTAATAGTGTTAAAAGTTAAAATAGCTTCCTATAATGATTCTAATAAATAAAGAAAAATGTATAAACCATTTTACACCATAATACTACTTATTCTATTGCCTATACTTTTAGTAAATCAACTAATACTAATATTAATAATGATTGTAACACATATGTGTAACATATTCATAATAATAAATACAAGTCTAATTGACATCAATTGCTCTGAGTTTAGATCAGGTGTAAAGGCTCGGTGTAATAGTCTGACTAGGTGTTATTACAATAAATAATATTTTCCCCTTTTTGATTTACATGACAAAAACGAATCTTGAACATAGTACCTTTGTTTTCTTTGTGTTGGCTCGGAGAGCGATGCGCTGGATATCCCACTTCCACATCACTATTCATATCTGAGTCTTGCGAAACTTCAGGGTATAAACTGATTTTCTTCCTGCTTTCTGAGGATGAAATCTCCCCTGAAGAGGTGTTTTCGCTGTTGTGTGTACCGAAGAGACTGTCTATCTCAAATTTACTTTTTGTGGGAATATCCCCGAGACTGCTATGTAACGAGGCTGGAGTTATTCTCGGGCTTAGTCTACCACTGTGTTGGGAATTTTCAAGGGCCTCCAACACCGAATTTCCTGCCGGGTCTGAAAGCCTTTTCCCTGCAACGGGACTGTGCAGACCCCTCTCCATCAGAATCATCTCTTTTCTGATCCTCTCCATCATTAAGTCGTGGGAGTGAAAAACAGTCGTCCAAGGCTGGTGCTCCGATGAGTTGTGGCGGAGCTAATCCGCATTCAAGTCAGCAACTGTCTCTAAATAAGTGTATTGAAACCTTGCTGTGGACGCACAAATATAAGTCTTTCGATGTTAAGAACACTGCTCAAAACGACAAGTGCATCCTTTCTAGTCCAAAAATCATTCATCAAGAATGGTATAGCTACTCTTGGTTGAGGTACTCGCTAGACGCTTCTCGAACGATCATTTATTGTAACAGGTTTATAAGCAAATAAAAACGAGAGGGCTGTCAGTTGATGATAGAGGCGGCCTTCGGTCAGACGGATATATCCAAGTGGAGAGAGTAGAAGTGAGAAGTGGGGTGCTTGCTCCCTGGGTTGATCTGAGTCTGTTTTAGAATGCTCTTGGGTTTGGCCTCTTGGGTGAAATTGACAGTCTGATTAATAAAATGAGCGCGACAGCATTTCCCTCTTCATTTAGGAATATCATTATGCTTTGATTCTCCATTGTTCCTCCCTTCTTTTATTTCGGCTCTTTTGTTAGTATTTCTCAACCACGTTATTTTATTCGATTTCATAATTGTTCTCTATTATTAAAAAAAGAAAAACATTCGTTAGTGAAAACACAAACAAAAATCAAATTCTGATCAATAAAAGTTCCTACATTTTGATGAAATAAAACAACATGAGAACATTTCCTCTCAAATTAATCAAGAAGTGATTTTTTAAATTTTATTTTTTAGGAGGCTGACTATTTGGCTAATGAAGCTTTTATAAAGCTCCCTGCTCGATTAAAAATTAGGCTTTATTCAGAACCATACTAAAACGTGAAAATACCAGACTATTTGGTTGTGTTTTTTCTTCTTACTTTGCTTTAGTTTTTCTCACATTATAGGTAGATTATAATTGCATCAGCGTCAAAGTTGTGGAAATGCCATATAAATGTGGAGAAGGCTCCTTACCATGCTGTCTGACGTTAATTGATAGTTTTTCAAAAATATTTTGTGGTT
>CM030172.1:44580569-44593614 GCA_017639675.1 Aplochiton taeniatus | reverse complement strand
ATTGTCGTCAAATGTATTTAATAATAAAGCTATATTTGAACTTTTGAATTAACCTCGAAAAGTAAAAGTTAAGTGTATAAGAAATAATTGCAAATTAAATGCAGGCTGTTCGAAACAAAGAAGTGGTGAACTATCACTATGACAGATTTTTTTATTGAATTGACGCTATTCTGAGAAAACAACTTTACAGCAACTTTGGCAACTTTGAAGTCTGATTAAATGCAATAGTGGCACTAAGGGCATGAGCCACGAGCACTAACAAAATGGTCTGAAAACCATTTCACAAGTACGAAAAAAAAGCGGTTGTCTAAGTTCAAGCATATCTTTAGACACAGGTGGGAACTGCACTAGCCAAGTCCCTGTCCTTGTGAACTGAGTCAGTGAGCCCACACACTTCACACAAAATAAAGTTTCCCCTTATAGGAAAGCAATCTTGAAACACGTCACTTTAAGTGAATGGACCTCTGTGCTTTGAGAAGTGTCTCTTAACCTTTTCTTAATTCATCTTGTCTCGTGGTGAAAGCTGCAGCACAATGGCTTCCTCACACTGTCCAAGAAGTGAGGGTTTCATCTACAACCAGCTCGATTGTGTCAGGCCCGGAGTACCATTGCAACATGAGAAAGAGAGAGAGATAAAGAGAGAGTTAATCGCCGCCACTTCCACTGTATTTGGCGTATTGTGTGCTGTGCAGCTGTTTCCTCCTGAACCCCCTCACGTTTCCCCCTTTGAAGACTCCCAGAAATATTGCATTGGAAAATGAATCCAAACGCTGTGGCCTCACACGCTGCTTCCTGTTGTCAGAGTGCCATCATTCGCAGGTTCAAACGGGAGGTTAATAAAACATAAGTTATTTTAACTTTCACTCACCGTGTGATTAACAGCCTCCACCTTACCACCACACATCAACATTCAAGTGTTTCATTTAAATCCCATTTGAACACCGTGTTGATAAAGATGGAGGAATCGACTGTTGTCTTTGATCTCTTTAAGCGGTGCGCTGCCCTTCCTCCTCTCGTGCGAGGGGTTAGACCATGGCCTCAGAACTGTGCCTACATGAGTATTCCACATTGCACCGAGGGCCACGTGTTAACGCGAGGCCCTGTTTTCTGTGTACTGTAGCTCTGACATGTGCGTACATCGGCTGTGTAAGCTGATCTCAGCCCCTGGAGAGGAGCACAGTGTGTTTTTTTCCCCCTCTCGCTAACGCCTCAGAGCTAAACCACAACGCATAGTCTTGGTTTATCTCAGGCATTAGTAGAACAACCTCTCCCAGTAGAAGGGCTTTTCCACTTGTGTGGGACATCATCACTCTTATTCAACACGCCGACACATATTTGGGTGGGATTGTCGCCACAAGAAGGAAGTTGTAACTGGACAGGCTCCCAATCCAGGAAGTCTCCTTTCAGTGAGGATAATCTCGCCTTAAAAAAACATCTGGAACCGTTGCTGTATATTCTACCTAGAAACATAATGTGCGGTACTTTCAAGAGGCTCATTTGATTTCTCATTTGCCCTAGTTTGTGACTATAATCATTTTCTCTCAAATGCCATGATGTGCCTCAATCCATTAGTTTGGATATAACTGACCAGCGTGTTCGAGTTGGAGCTTTTAAACTTGACTTGTTTATGTTGTGTTTATTTCTTCTCCTTTCTTTGGACACTTAGGTGATTCTAGTTCTTCCTTAAGCACCACACCACACAGCTGGCCACGGCCTTCCAGAATGGCTCATTTGCTAGGCTTTTTAGTACCGTCATATAGTTAGAGTCGTAAATGCCTGTCTGGGCATTGTTCTCTCTTGTGGAGGCCTCTGAGTATTCTCGCCAGAGGTGCCGACTACCACTGTTCAACACACCATCCTGTCTTGCGTATTTAGAAATAGACCTATACTCCAAACAAAATCTGAAGAATACCTTTCACTAATGGAACACTGCATTTATTATGTGTGCCCTATCATTTTAAACACAGCTGAAATTGTAAATGGGTTAGAAGATATAGATGAAGATAGAACTACAGCAGCGGTTTAGGGTTGTTCCAGCAAGGCTTGGCTCTGTGATTGCAGGGTTTTCAGCAGAGTGAGTGTTGTTAGAGAGCAGGGATTGGCAGCTCTACAACTCCCCCTGACAGGTTTGTCATCTGTGTCGATGCCTCGGTTGGGAGCCAGGCCCTAATGTCACACTGATCCCTGTCACCTGACCTCTGACCCGGCCGTGTGGGCAACGTCACCAACGCATCGTCGTGTCACCGATCAGATGGCGCTGTCACAGAAGTTCATTTGACCTTGTTAGGCTCAGTCCCGACCATGAACAAGGTCCCAATGTAACAGGGATCATTGCCTTACAGGGTTCACAGTAATGGAACCTGTAGAGACAGCAACTTTGGCATCAAATGTCGAACTTTTGACCGTATCGATGATGTATCTTTCTTCTTTATATGATTTTAAAAAAAATCGCGATCGTTCGGCATAGCACAGCATACATTCCGTTCTCTGCACTGGAGCCCTATTGAGCCTCCCCAGTCATTGTTGCAATGTTCTGCCTCACCTCTTTCGTATTGGCTCAAGTGTGAACTACAGTACCGAGCAGGAAGGAAGAGGGACTGGGTGGGGGTTGGGAGCCGGAGCAGACCATAAAACCGGGCAACTGCCCTCCTGCATTGTTCCCCACCACCATTCCTCATAGCCTCACTGGATTCTTCCTGCGCTCCACGCATCCTGTCGCTTTAGTGGCCGTAAAACTCTTTGTTGGTCATCAGACACAACATGTCTCCTGACCAGACTGGTCGTTGGCTTTTGTTTCCACCCTGAAGCTCCTTGCAGAGCACGAAGAGAGACGTCTAAAGGAGAAGACTCAATGGCCGTTTTTATGCTGTGCTAAAAAAAACGAACGATCAGGCCAGGAGCTTTGAAAAGCTGTCATATAGAGGGGCAATCAAGGATATGTCTCCAATACTACACAGTAGGCTATATTAAGTGAGCACACTTAACATTAGAGCAGATTTCCTACCCCCCACCAACAGAACGAGAGCCAAATGTCTTCTTGCAGCACCACCTGGTGGCTGAGGGTTATTGCCACGTCTCCATCCCAAATAATTAGACAAATGCATCACATTTTACACATCACATCATGAATGTAACATTTTATAGCAGCAACAAGCAGGTTCTCTTCAGGTTTTATTCAGTGAAAGCAGAAAAAATATTACAAGAGTAAGACGATTGAATTTAGGAAAACTTGAAGTTAAATAGATTTAACAGTAGACAACAGATGACAGTAAAGAAGTGTATTTCTATTTAGCGTATATTGAACACAGGTTTTTCAAAATCAACTTTTCAAATCTAGATTAGTGATATCTGCAGAATTTATGTAAACAAAATTATAATGTATACTACCTGAACATCTCAACATATGTTACACATCTCAGACAGATATCAGCTTTATATGACATTGCTATGTTACTGTATTAGGAATATATATTAGGTCTACTTAAAGTCTATAATGATTTACAATAGCAACATCATAAACATGAAGAGTCTACATTTGACCCAATTGTGCTACAGCCAACTTTACGTAACACTACAGCTTTGCATCCCATCACCAGTTGTCTTGTGTCAAGCAGCATGGCCAAGAGCTGGAATCTGGACATGACAATGAAAGTGAAGGATTCAGAGAGCACAGTGCACCCTCTGCTGGACAGGGGAAGAAACCACTCAATAAAATCTTAACACAGGGCATAATGAATGATACTTTCATAACACTTACATTTTTTTACTTTTTGAATTTTCTCATACAGGCTCTTGATATACCAGCAAATTGTTACAAAGGTGTGTCTTAGCTTTTAGATCATCCAGAACTGGTGGGCTGCGTCACGTTAATTTGAGATCAACAGTCTGTTTCTGAAAATGAATTAAAACTGTGCACATGATAACATAATGGTGTCCAGGGATTTTTACCTCTAATATGTACACGGAAAAATTCTGGAGGGCGCTGAGATCTGCCCTCTGAATACGGTCTTTCTCTTAGATGAGAAGGAATGATGGGTACTACCCACACCATTGCTACGCGTGTGTTTAGGTGTGTTTTATTTTAATTTTAGATCAACAGTCTGTTTCTGAAAATGAATCAAAACCGTGCACATGATAACATAATGGTGTCCAGGGATTTTTACCTCTAATATGTACACGGAAAAATTCTGGAGGGCGCTGAGATCTGCCCTCTGAATACGGTCTTTCTCTTAGAGTGAGAAGGAATGATGGGTACTACCCACACCATTGCTACGCTACATTAGTAGAAACAGCAATGCGGCTTGGCTAAGCCCTGTTAAGCTACAGTACAGTATGTGGCCTCCTTGCTTGATACATTCATCGCTCTAGTTCTGGTCACAGGGAAAGGTTGCTGCTTTCAGGAGCTTGACAAGCTTAGATTTACAATGACAAAGTACAATAAGTATTCTGTCTTTTTAAGGACCTTTTTGAGGCTGTATGTTTTGTTCAGAGATGCCTCAATTTCTAAACCCCTGTATTTCAGTTTAAATTTGTTTTCAAACTCTATATGCATTTTTGTGTCAAGTAACAAGTAACTAAATATTTAAATAAAATGGAAACGTCTGAATCCCAAAATAAATCGCCACAGCAAACATGGTTCTTGCATGTTACTTATCTTTGATATCACATTTTACAAATCACAGTATGTGAAACACCCCAGAGCATCTGAGAACAGTGCCGGCGCTTTCAAAATCAATTTCTCTCTCTGCATTGCATGCTGTGCCACTAAAGTCATCAGGGTCGTGCACTTCCCTCCACAGTCGTTTGCCAGCAGTGTCCAGCTGAAAAATTGAGCTTTCTGCAATAGAGGGCTACATGAACGGAGATAGCTTGACACAGCCATTAGTTAAACTCAGGTGAAAACAGCCCGACAGAAGCACAGTCCCTGCTCTCCAGCTCTGGGCACCACTGAGGCCACATCCTATTGGTAACTCATTTGCACTATTTATAGTTCAACCTATCTACACCGACCCCAAAAACAAGCATGGTTTGTTTAAGTTTTCCATACAAAATACTTTACAGGCAATCAAATGTTGTTGTTTCTTCACATTCTATTATGCGATAGAGTAACATACAGTAGATGATCTAAAAGCTGTCTAAATGTTATCTTCTCTCTTGATCTGCTACTGGTCCCCATGGTTACCCGAGCCAAAGCTTAGATGAATTCTTTTGAAATGCTGGGCAGATCACTTGGCACCAGTGATGAGAGGTTGTTAGTCGGTGGTAATTGAAGAGGAATGAAAGTATCATTGTCAACATGATGATGAATTACTGAGCAATTATTGCCCCCCACCCCCTGGAAGCTAGATAGTTCAGGCAGAGATTTGGTTGTGTGGTTTCCACAAGTGTGAACGTGACGCAGCCCACCAGTTCTGGGTTTGGAGCGGGAGAACAATCGGTCCATGAATTTGAAGATGGGGTTCCTTTAGTAGTGGCCTGGGCGGCTGCTTAGCCTAGCGGGAAATGAATTGGCCTTTATTTAACATTTCAAATTACAGTTGAGACACAGCAAGAAGCTGTGCTGCATCTCAGAGAGAAGGAACAAAGGGATTTAGAAGAGTAATGATTGCACAGAATATTTCTGTTGTGCAAATGCAAGAGATTAAATGACAAATAAGGATATCAGGTAATTATTTGAAATTGCTCTCACTACAATGAAGGTAATGTGGTTATTAGGTAATGAATATGTCTCTCTCTGTGTCACAATTATATCAAATTAGGTCTTTGATTAGATTGAGTTGATTTGTTGTACTGAAAATTGCCATCTTGACAGGCTTGGTGAATGGTTGATGAAGGTAGGAGGTATGAAAGTGCATTGGTTATGGAAACACTTTGCTGCGCATGTTTAGACCAACAATTGTCAAAGTACTAGTTTGCACCATATAATAGGGTTCAGTGCCAAACTGGCATCAATATTGTCGCGTATCGGGGGTTTATAATGATCTTCTTTGGTCCTGTTGTTGATGTGGGTGTTGGATTATTTTGTTGATTGAAGCCCTGCCAGAAAAGGTAATAATTATGCAACTGACCATTCACATGTGAGGTTCACGCACTGTATTAACCCAAGAGAGGAGTCTGTCCAGCTTTCAGAGGCCATCTTGCACCAGTGCAGAAATGGGTTCCACGCCGGCTTCACTGCACCATCCTGGTCTCCGGCTCCAGTGATGGGGTCTCGGCCTGTTGACTAATGAAGTGTTGGAACTCCGTAATGAGACTGTTTACAGGCTGTGCTTGTTTCACATGAATCAGACCCAGTATGTGGTTAGGTAAATACCAGCCTCGGCCCTGTGTGCATGCAGCCGCTCCAACCCTCTTTCCCCAGCCCAGGAAATGGCATCCAAATTCCTGTCGAATGAATGAGGAGGAAATGTGGCAAAGGCGGGAGCCTTGCACGGGTTCCCCTGAACGGAGAGGGCTAGGGGAGCCGTGGCCCTTTGCTCCGGCGTGGGGACATGGGCAGGGGCTCGCTAGGTGAGACTGATGGAATAATACCACACATCCTGAGTGTTCTTTTCATTAGCAGCACGCTCGGTTATGTTTTTCATCATCCTGCTGCGAGAGATGGAGAGACCCTTATTTCGGAGCCGGACAAATTACTTCTTCCCCTCTGGGAGATGCAGCTGCATTCAATATGGGGGGTGGGGGTCATGGGGTGGATACAGGGATTTCCTGTGGAAATAATAATTAACCACGTTTTCACAAAGCCAGGAGCGGATCTTTAGTCCTCTCGACTATGGTTAAAAAGGAGCGAGGTACCAACATGCCTCTCATTTTGTATTAGCATTTGGTGTGATCCATGCTTTCATTAGTACTTTGGACCTGGCGGTTTGGAACCAGGACCTCCACATGCCAGTTGTGTAAACCTATCAATCTAGGCTGGTTGAAAGGCTGGGGACCTGTGCTGGCACACAGAACAAGAACGATATTATTGCTGATTCATATTAGCCCTTAACCCAAATAATCCCCCATTAACTTCACCTGAAAACAACTCATATCCCTGGTGACCTATTTTCTCAATTACTGATGCCATTAGTCTGCAGATCCTATTTACCCAGACAGCTCTGCCTTTTCGACACCAGCGTACATTAATGTTTGTGCGGATTTAATACAAATTATTTTTGAAAGGTGAATTAGTATTTTCTCTGGACTCTTTTTACAAAGGCTTTGGAAAAAGAGTTACTGCGTGTATCACACAAAATAGGGTTCGACGATAAATCTTTCCAGCTAACGCATTCGCTAACAGTGTTTTACTGTAAATAAAGTCATGAGAGACTCACAGTTCTTTTTACTTGACATGGGACATTTACGTTATTAAAAAGGAAGCTGTGCATGTCTAGCCAATGAAAAGACTAGTGTGGAAATGGGTTTTTTGTTTTATTGCTGATGCTTCATAGTACGTGATTTCATCTTTGTGACCACTGAGTGATGTATGCTGCAATTACTTTTTTATTATTATTATTATTATTAGAGTGCAAAAATTCATTCAAGTTTCTTAATGTGGATCATGTCTAAGCAGTGCCTGCAAGCCCCTATCAACCCACATGGTTAGCTGTAATGATACGACTTATCAATTTATATATTGATAAAGAATTATAATTTGATTTGAATAACCACAAGGGCAGGTGGATTTGAAAATCAATGTTCATGATACAGCTGTCCTCTTTAGAGAGCTAACCGTCCTGTAAGGGTTAGGGCAGATGACAATTCTATACAGGTCAATATATTACTTTACATGATCATAATCAAAGCACTATCCATCTTCCTGAGGAGAGCCGGGTGACATTTTAATTACTGTTGATGATGCTTTCATTTTATAATTCAAAGCTGATAATAAAACCGTGTGTATTGGAAAGATTTTTTGAGAGGCCTTAGCAAAATAACGTTTTTTTATTTATCCCTTTCTGGTAGCGCAGGCATTGTTTATGAGACAGTCATATTTAAGGAATAGACCGATGAGCCCCTCCATTACCTATAGAAAGTCTTTAAAGTCAAACTCTAAACAGAATTTTCCTAAGATGTTTCATATAATGTCATTAAACTCAATGAATTTCCTCAAATAGTAATCGCTTTTTCTTGCGTCCAACCTGGCCATCATGCTCTTTGGTCTCTACTCACAACACCCTCCCCATCTTAAGTCTGGCTACATATCAAACATTTAGATTGGCTTTCATCAGGCTGAATATTGTCTTCCCACAGACCATCAAGTGAAAATTGATTTGGAACGGACGGGTTGATTCACTAAGGGTATTCCAGATGATGAGCCAGTGTTGGAGACATCCTTAACTAAACATTCCCATGGCTTCCAGCCCGCTCCCCACCCCGCCCTGCCTGCTTGTACCATGTGATGGCCGCACATACAGGCCAGTAGCTTTAGAAGCACATAACATGAATGGAGTTGGTCTGTCACACTAGATTGGGTTGCTGCTGCAGTTGAAATTCTGTCGGAGGTGAAAGTTATGCTCTGTCTGGGAGAGCACTGTGCGCAGCGCTGCTCCATTGGGATACACTAGTACAGATGGAGCAGTTAAAGCTGAGCGATAACAATCCTCTTCTGAGGGCCAGACATATTGGAGAACGAAAAGGAACAATGCATCCAATTTAAAATGCTTATATGGAACTTTGCTGTAAACAATATAACTAGCCACTAGAGACGGCCAAAATGGGACAGGCCTACTGTTACTGGAACATCGAGGGATTTGTTTATTTTCCTGGTGATAACCTCGGTTAACTGATTGTATTCTTTCAAAACGTAGTTTTCAAAATGTATTGTTTTTCAGTATTTACTGTGGAAAGTAGTAGATCATTTTATTATTGGGAACAGCCCAGCTTCTGCTCACTACGTATCTATTCCAGTCCCATCCTTCCCATTGCGTTGTTCCTTACTCTTACCCTCCTGTGAAAGACATGTCTCTCCCTAAAGTTCTACATCCCCTTCAGCCCCTACCCCCTGTTCCATCCATGAGTCTGAATTAAAAGAGAGGGATGCCCATCGGGTTCTAGTGATGGGACCGAGAAATGACGGAAGGAAGATGGAGTTCGGGCTGCAGAATGAAGAGATGTCCTTGGCCCCGCAGTGTGGCTGACAGAGGCCATTTTGCTAGCCCAACCTATAAGTTCCTTGTGAGTCATTCTGTAATAGGCTGCCTCCACACACCCCAGTTGGGGGGAGGCAACAGCAGGAGGGAGGTGGTGCTGAAATTATATCTGGTGTCTCACCAAGGGGTCTTTCCTCGGCAGCCTGGCCTGTGGAGGTGTCTGGGGGTGGAGCTGAGAGTTGATGGGGTTAGCATCTAATGAATACAGGAATCCAATTTCGCCCACTTTGCATTCCCCCGATGTAATTATTGTTGTGTTGATTAACGTCATAGGGTTCTTTGTTCTCCAGGTGTCATATTACTTACTGTGCTGGAAGGATATTCTGCTGGACTACCAACCTAAGGCTACAGTAAATAACAAATCCTCACATCTGTAAAAAAGAAAAAAATGTCCTTGAACAAAGAAGATTTCCTTAAGACATCCCCATTATTACACGTCTTACGCTATTTAAAATGTCGACACATTTACCTTGAACATTAGTTCTTCTTTATGCTTAATTCCATTCTAACGCCACTTAAACAGCTGTTTACATGTTACAGGTCTTCTCATACTCAATAGAACAATATATCGTTTGCTAAAACACCAAAGATAACTGTGTCTGAGTTGTAGCCTGACTGCTCAGCCTCATGCGGGTTGGTTGCCTGGTGCAAAGGGCTTGCAGCACCGCAACAGAAACAGATGGTTGGCTGATCACACATCAGACTTTCGTCTCACCCTCACTTCATTACGACAATTAAAAGAGGGCCCGGTGTGGCAACACAAACAGCAGCGCCATGGTCTGAAGGCTAGAGGTTTACTGATCAACTGGCTACTCTGCAATCCTCTGTTCCGTTCTCTCCTATATATCCAATGATGAGTGCAGCTGACTCTGTGCATGCAGGTGAACGTTTAACACATATTGAAGTAGATTACACAGGGTTTTTCCACCTCACTCCAACCATAACATGCCTTTTTTATCCGAGCAATACAGTATTCATTTCTGCTAATACGGGAGTCCATGTTTGACTCTGCTCAATATGGATTTATTAAAATTCTTACTATGATATTTTGTCTATGCGCATCCAACTTGTTGACTCTTCTATTCATTGCAAACCAATTATGTTGAAGAAGAACGTAAATTACTTTTACCGGTTGTTTTACTCGTACTGTCATGCTGGTGTTCATACTAAATCGTCAATAGTCTGTCAGAATTACCAGACACTTTACAGCTACAATTCTCAGAATGCACCTAAGGTTTTCGAGGGTGAGGGGCTTATTCACGAATCACTCTGTGTCTCTGTGGTACCCATTCTGTCCTCCAGACCATTTCTCTGATGACAGATATATTTAAAAATGAGAGAAATCCTTACTGTGCCCATTGGGGTGGAGCAGCCGTAATAATCTCCGGTGTGGTGAAGATACACATCATGGTTTGACAAATGATTATGATGATTATGATATTTCCCCTCCCGCAGATGAGTCAAGTCTACTTTTTCATTTCCTGGTGAGTTGTGTCAGCTCTTTGGGGGTTGCTCTTCCCAGGCTCAGAGCTGACTTTCAGCCCCTACCCTGCAGTTTCATTGAAGTAAGGCTTTTCGATAGGGGAGATAGTGTTTTATGCAAAATAAATAGATCCATTCCTTATGATTTAGTTATCCTGAATGTTTGTAAAATGAGAAATTCAGCATACAGGAAAAGGATGGGGGTGTTGCATTTTTAAATTTGTAGCTGGGTGTCTTTAAAGAGGTCTAATATCTTTGGGAACATTTATTTTTTATTATTTTGATTACAAGATTGAAAATGTATTTGCTATATAAATTGAATACTCCAAGTAATCCAGGAAAATGTATCTAAAACATTTCACTCACATAGTGTATCATATCGAGTTAACATGCAATTTATTATTTGTTGTACAGCACAATAAAACCATGTTTGGTTGGCTTCAGCAGTTCATCATATTGTAGATTTATTTTGGTCATAGAAAAAGTAATAATCTCAAAATTAAAACGAAATGAGAAGAGCACCTTCCTCTACTGCAATGGGAAATGTTTATTGCAATGCTCACTGAAGTATGAATTAATTTGGAGCACCCAGTCACCGTTTTAATGAACAATTATTTTTCACAAATCTAAACCGTTCCTACCATTTAAAGCGTGTTGTCCAACATAATTGTAGCATAAACATCAATATATTCCAGGACTGACAATTCCATGGAAATTCTGGCAACTAGAGCATATAATGCACTTTGTTGGATCATGTCACTCTTATTGTAAATTGTTTTGGGTATGAGTAAAAATGTATTTTGGATTTGCCCTTTGAATCTCTGATGAGGAAAAACATTTAGTTTTACATTGTCTTGCAATGGCTGAACTTCATGTGCCTTGGTGAGATTAATGGCATCAAACTTTTATTATTTTTATCAGATTTTTTTTTGCTTTTATTTTGCTCAGTACTGTTATTGTCATGGGTACAATCAACAAAAACACATCCAGCAAGCAAATGTTTTTGCTTAACACTTTGCCGAAAAAACATAATTCCTATTTCACTTCTTGATGTCAGAATCATCCAGGCAATAAAAGACAACCCATCAAGAAACTCTTTCTCTCACTGAATATGATCACTTCCCATCAGACGAAGCCAGAGGAGCCTGCTGTGTGAGGAAATTGTTCTACAAAGTGATTCTTCCACTCACTCGGCCAAGCAGCCTCTTTCGATGTAAATGGCTACCTGGCCGATTTGTCATTAACACACATCCATCTCAGAACTCCATCTATACCCTGAGCTGGGAAGCATGTTGGTTTCTGTTATTCCTCCGGCTCTCTGTGTACCGCAGAGAAGAAACGTGGGGCTGTGGCCAGCGTTCTAGAGACTGGTCACTCATTAGAGAACTCATTAAAGGAATTACATTGAAGCCCAGCCAGAGATTTGCCACAAATTATTGTATTTGGATTCAGCTCAATTCATCAGGCATGATTGCTGCCTTGCCATGAGTGATTGGTGCAAACCTGTTGTAAGGTGTGTGTGTGTGTAGTGTGTGTGTGTGTGTGTGTGTGTGTGTGTGTGTGTGTGTGTGTGTGTGTATGCTAGTACTTACAAAAATAAAAATTGAGACCAGTAAACATAAGTACCATACCAGACGATGTACAGGCATAGACACACGCAGGCTTTTGCTGGATCTGTGCATCCCATGGTCTCTTCGCATTCCATCTTGACTTTCCTAGCAATGCTACACACGCCACGAATAGGAAATCTGGAGTCTGTGCTGAATAAAGACTACAATGTTGACTGAGAATTCCCAGCGACAGATGAAAGAGCTTCCTAAAGCTCTTGGAATACCTCTTTTGGGTGGACAATAACAGGAAGACACGCAAACTAGTGCTATCTAAGAGAAGTGGTGAGAATGAGTACATGTGTGTGCCCACGCGGATCAGCTTCAGTCTGTGTTAGCAATGTGGGCTTCAGACAGCGTGTGAGATCTAGGTTCAGTTTGGTAGTGATGCAGTGATTTCTTTTCTATTCTGCTGATTAGATCTGTCAGCCCTGTTGGAAATGTTACTTTCGTTCGTGTTCTTGTCCACTGACATTGAGTCACAAGGAACTTGATTTTAGAGGAAAAACATTCACCTCCCGACCATCAAGTTTGTGTCAGCTCAGCTGTTTCACATGGGCACCTTGCAAGAAGAGATGGACAGTGGACAGTGACAGATATGCAGCGGGGAATTTGAGTTTTGCCTCTTGATGGGAATGATGTCGTAGATCGATCGATGTGTGCAGTGAAATGAGAGAGGAATATTCTGTCTCTCTGGGCCGGGACTCCGCTCTCTCTCTCTCTCTCTCTCTCTCTCTCTCTCTCTCTCTCTCTCTCTCTCTCTCTCTCTCTCTCTCTCTCTCTCTCTCTCTCTCTCTCTCTCTCTCTCTCTCTCTCTCTCTC
>CM030172.1:44233069-44578069 GCA_017639675.1 Aplochiton taeniatus | reverse complement strand
TTCACTTCTGGCAATATCTGTTCTTGAATTCTAAAACAAAACTTGGATTTGGTCGCTGGCATCTTTTGCAGAGCCATTTAGAAGAGTAGGGATCAGCAGATTCCATTAGCCCTGCCCTGTGGCTGAAGAAGTAAAAGGCCATTTAGAGAATGAACATCACTAGCCCAAAACCTTGCATTCCCATCAATGCATTAATGATGAAGATGGGGTCTAATGAAAGAAACGGCTCCCTGCCAAAACCAGTCATAAAAATAACATTGGGGTGAGTGAGACCTTCAATTAATCCATCAAAGGTCAGTAAAGTATCTAAGGAGTTTTCTGTAGTGAAGAAGAACTGCAATAAGTACACTTTTCCATTACTAGTACCTTCTGTTAATTATGGAAAAATTATGAATTGCACTTTCCCATGTGTAGATACAGCTGATTTGTATAGCAATGTTAAAACAAGAGGCTATCGTTCCGTGAGTTGTTTGTAATATTAACACGTCATGTTTTTCACGCAATATAAAATGTTAGCTGTAGTTAAGTAAACTTAAGGGATAATTAACACACCAACCCAAATACATCTGTGAAGAGCTTGCTTAGGGTATAGATGTTACATGTTAGATGTGTGATTTAAATAAAGTTGTGCAATTCTCTCTGTTCAAGATTTACACAGCATAAAGCAGATTAAGACATACATTCACATTGTAAATAATGTAAATAAAGCAGACTTTTATCCTATGAGTTATGGCTCCAAGGACTATCTATTTTTTCCTGTTGCATAAATTCATGAACAGTAAATCACAGTTTGGAAAAACAACAGCACAAAAAAAGAAATGCATAAAAGATAATTAGACTCTGAACATATGCGTCTAATTTACATTTTTGCAACAATTCTTTTAGCTCATCACTATGCAACCACAATTATCCAGTGGACTACAGAGCTGTGACACAAAAATAAGATTGAGAATTCATGCTTCATATGCTTTCTGTTTATTTAGGTTGGAGTGGTTCTTGGATTAGTTTGGCACAGTCTGAACAAAAGTAAAAAAGGAAATTTGAAATCAAGCCTACTCGAAACTGGTGGTTTTAGACTGCTGTATCAATAAACGTTGTGCAAGACAGAATTATGCACACCGGTCCAATCAAAGCAAGCTAAGTCCTGAAAATCCTACTTACCACCAATTGTAACATAAATCATACATTCCATTTCAGTATACCACAGCGCAATGTGTATGCTATGGGCCTATAAATGCCATGATGTATTATTACAACAACAAACAAAAACAGAGAACGATCTCAGGACCTTTGACTATGTAATTTTACCACCTAATGGTTTTGTGTGAATTTTAGGCCCTCTGAAAGTGATTTAAAAGCTTGGCGAAAACTCTAAGAGTCAGCTTGCGTGAGTCACAAAGTATTTTAAGGAGAAGGAATGGGGTGGGAATTCTAGCTACACATGCCATAACTGAGTATCTAACATCACACATAATAATGTATATGGGGTGTGTAAAGAGAAACAAAATGGCTTAAAATATAGAAAATGGTTGCTCTAGTCACGTCTGAAATCACCAACTGCTGGCTTAACAGCGTAGCAATGAATATACAAAAATGACCACTGATAATCAGAAATACAGTATGTTGCCATTCACATATCGTAATGTGCTGAACCTTAGTTCCAATGTGGATACTTAACACGCAGCAGCTGCTGGAAATAGCTTGGCAGAGATAAATCTGGTCTTCCCATTTGGAACATGCCTTTACATTTAACCAAAAACATTACGTGCACTGTGAAAATTATACTGTGCAAGCATGCCACACCATTCCAATTTAAACATAAGCAAATTTGTTGAGTTGTGTGTTTTTCATTTCAACTCCTTTATGATTGTTTTTTGTTAGTACGAAAGTTTTCCCTTTAATGATAGCTTAATCATATTTGCGCACATAAATTAATATTGTATGTTTGCACATCATTACAAAATGAAGTTACTATAAGCTTATTAATATCGATTTCACTAATCCAGTGCAGCATGTTTGTATGTGGTTTTAACTGACCAATAGTTTGCTAAAGGGACTCCCCATGTTTTAACAAACACTTATTACAACTATCGACTTTTCCCCCTTCAGCCAAGATTTGTCTTTAATTGAATCATCATCAAAACATCTAATCAAATAATAGTATATCTTATCAGATATTTCAGGTCTTTAAAGAACTATTCAATATCCTCTGTGAATGATTTTAATAGAGTAAGTCATATTTCAGGTGGCCGGGTTTTCAGATTGTATCACTCCTCAACATTTGTCACCTGTCAAATTATTTTCCTCCTGCATGTCATGTTCATTTGTCAAAACGGGGTTGTTCCGAGTTGCCTACTGCCTCAGATCTAAGTAAATCAGATTTGGTTGGATTTTTATTTGGATGTCATATTTATGGTAATATTAGACTAATAACATTTTACAAAATTGTAAATGCCATTAATCTAAGTCTCAATGCGTTTAAGCAAATTGGAGGCCTAATGACTGAATAGAAAAGTAAATAGTTAAAGCGGAATCCAATGTTCATTCAAAGAGCATTTGTCACTTCATACTATATGAAGTTGCAGAGGGAGCTACTGCTCCAGACATATACTTGGCCTTTATGCTTATGAATAGCTTGCCAAGAAGAAACACTTGTGGTTCTACATACAGTGAAGCTAACGAAAAGATTAATTGTCCAAACTATGTTGCCTGAATTCTTAAAGGGAATTTAACCTCCCCACATAAAGCAAGCAGAACTTGGCCAGCGTCCAGACGGCCACAGGCCCCAGTTGTTCCCAGGGCCCAGAATTACTGCAGCCTCTTACCACGTTTTTAACACGTTCATATTTCTGCAGCATCGTCTGATCAATGCCACAGAAAACCATTTCTTATAATTCTTCCAGCTACTTAGAGGCACATCTGAATTACGGGCAGCGTATCCAAAGCACATTTATTCTTCCCTCCTGACGGTTTTATGGAACTCATTATCCGCTTTGTGGCCGTGGCTGTGAATGGGGAACCTGTGGGGGTTTTATGTGTAGCCAGCAGCTCCTCCACTGACCACGTTTAATGTCCTCTGCCAGACGGAGACAGGGAGAGGGTGAGGGGAAGATGGCCACAGCACTTTGCTCCAGTGTTTAGCCCCCTCACGATAGCATCGGCCTCTCCTCCCATACAGAGCGTCAGTGTTGAATGTGCTGATGCGTCTGAGAGAGGGGCAGGTAGCAGACCCCCAACCCCACAGCCAGACCCAGGGTTTTATTTACCTCAGGTGCGATAGCTCATTATAGCGGTGTTAATGAGGAGCAGCTGTAGCAGCGTGATGGGGCAGGGCCGGACGGAAATGGGTGGGGCTTGTCCAAGGCAGGCCTACAGGGAGGTCTTGTCCCGGGACCACATCCCCCCTCTCACAGGAGCCCAAGACCTGCACTCTGTCTGTTAATACCTACTCAGCAAGAGCTATTAGCCAACATCTGAAAGTGCCTACCGCAGTGATTCAACAAAGTTCCCCTGTTGTTATCCACTAATCTGTCCGCTTATAGTTTTACATCAGCATGTAAAAAAAAGAAAATCACAATTCTGAATGTGAGATTGTATGGGACCGATGCCAAACTGTCCAATATGATATCTCAGGTTTATGGTTTAGCTTTGTATAATCCATACTTCTTACACTGTTCTATAACACAAACCGATCTGTCCTCTCTGAATTATCTGAAATACCACTTAACCAAGGTGTGAGGAAGATTTTCTCAATACAAACCCTAATTTCCACTAAATGAGCCGGGTTTAATTGTGTGTGGTTAATGACAGAGCCATAAATCTGCTTTACTTGAGTTTAAATTACATTTTATGCCATCTGTAGATTCAATATTGTTGGGTACAAGTACCCTCCAGAAAGTGGGAATTCTTGCTTGTTAACTTTCCAAAACCTTAAATCTTCAAGACAATACTTTTATTTCCAAGAACCAGTGTATCAGTTATGAACACCTGGATGTAAAAAAAAAAATTGCATTGAATGCTATCTTGAGGATGTTTTTGTTGGAGAAAAAAAACCTCAACTGAAACCCCTAATAAAGAGAGGAGATGCACCCCTGTGGCCACTAGCTGACAATGGAATGTCTCAGCTTTAAGGTTGCCATCGTGACTTCTCCCCAGCTAGACAGAAGCCTGGCAGTAATGATCTCTATGCGCCCTCTTTGTGTTTCTCTGTCAATGGTGGGCAATAACAAGCTTTATTCACCACAGTGCCTACATTGGGGGTGTCTACCCTGCTCCCCTGCAGGACAACAAAGCTGACAGCCAAGCCCACAGTCGGCTGGCTTGCCTTTTACGCTTTTATGGGCTTGGCCTTCCCCTGCTATTGAGGCAAATGTAGGCCATCAAACAAAGCAATTTACGACCTTGGCTAAATTTGACCTTGGGTGTCCTGAAATGCCTGACAATTGCTCTTTAAATGGAGAAGGATACAAAAAAAAGCTGTGTACATCAAAGATAGAAACCATTTTTTATCTATTTTGTATCATACCATCGCATGAACAAACTAAAACAGACATAAGGCGTTCTCAGGTCAATGTCAAAACATTTTCTTTGAACGTTATCTTGCAGTAGAATGTACTCTGCAATCAATGGGCGGAACTGTAGGTTAGAGTTGACAGTATGAGAAAATTGGAGCACTGACTACTAGGCTGACGGTAACTGGAGCTCCACCACCTCACTTCAAACGGCAGCCTTTCTGGGGACATTGGGCATTTTATTGGTGCTGTGGGCGGAATAACGCTGTGACCTGGATGACTCGTGCCTTCTGGTTTTGGGGCCAGCCTACAGGGTATTCCTTATTTACGGCAGGGCTACGCCTCACCTCGCCTCAGCTTGCCATCACACATAGCTTTCCCCAGACAGTGTGCAGTTATGATTCTCACAACACCGGTTGTATTGATCATACCCTGGCATTTGTTTGGAGGGGGCATCCGAAGCTACAAATTATGTCAACATTCAAGAAATATTTTCTGGTGTCTACATTGTTCTCAGTTTTCTTGAAACTCCCATCCCGCTTACCTTACAGTTGTTGAACTGTCACTACATAAGCAAGTCAAGAAATGAAAAATCTGGAAACTCCAATAGAAAAGAAAACAGATTGTGTAAACATGGATAAACACCAAGGTTCTCAGAGATTAAATTGAATAAGCACACTTTCATTACATACAGTATATGTTATACGACTTTCATTAATACAATGTCTACACCAATTTTTACGTTGGAATAATGGTGAACCATTAGCATAAAATCATTATCTGCACGCCAAATATTTCTATTCCCTACTGTTGCAGATTTCTGCATTTGATATATAGAATAAACAAAAAGCATGAGTGATACTAGATGAAATAAGGGTTCTCCATCTTTGTATATTGTATGGATTGTGCTTCTTGTGCCTTCCCCTCTGAGACGAGGGCTTCAGTAATCTGTATCCTTTAGTGATAGAACCCCGTGGAGATACATTAAAGAGATTAATTAGTATCATCCCCTTGTGACAGATTCCTCATCTGTCTCTGTTTGCCTCCATTGATCACAATTTATTTTATTTGTGTTGTTGCATTATTAGGCGGAAGAAAAGCATTGCATAAATAAAGCCTAGATTATAAAGTTAAGCAGAAATGCAATACTGTTTCCACAGGAAGCCTGGGATCTGAAGCAGGAAGCCACTACATGCTCCATATCTCCTTACAGTGTGGGCTCCAACCGAAGATAGCACTGATCATTCATAGTAGAGGTAATTTGTTTCTCAACGATTATCAGACTCTGCTTTATTGGACATACTTGTCTAATTTCATCAGTAGAATCTCACATTCCCTTGTAATCAGCTATGCATGCGTATGTCCATGTGTGTGTGTGTGTGTGTGTGTGTGTGGGTGTGTGTGTGTGTGTGTGTGTGTGTGTGTGTGTGTGTGTGCGCGCGTGTGTGCGCGTGCGTGCGCGTGCGTGCGCGTGCGTGCGTGTGTGTGTGTGTGAAGAACCTTTACTAATATAAGTAAACAGTGGGACTCTTAACTTAACTATTCCAGAGAACAGATAGCTTTTCATCCTGCTGTTTCTATGAGAAAACAACCGAACTCAATATTATGTCGGTTTCTTGCATGAAGTCAAGCATGGACAGTAACAAGCCTCCCATGGGTCAGTGAGATTATTTGCCTCAGGGATATTCAAATGTTACTGGTAATATGATTCAGACCTTAGTGAAAATTACCATAGTATTACACAAATGTATTCTTTTGGCAGATGCTTTATTCAAGGTGACATTGCCGTCTGCACATTGCAGTTTGACAATCTGCAGTATGTGATTATATAGCACTTATTCCACTTGCCATTTATCATAAGGGTTAAATAAATACAAACTGAATTAAATGTGACTGCTCTTTCCTCACCAAACGAAAACAAAAGCTAAGGCTCGGCTTTGCATATTCCCTGACACTTCTAGACTAACAGATGAGACGTGATTTAAATAAGAGCTTGCGTTCTTCACCTGACAACCTACCGTGAATATTATTTATGGCCCAAACACATCTTTTAATTCCAGACAGGCATTTTAGTGATAGCCAATAGTCACCACTCTGATTCAAGGCAAGGGCTTGGGCCCATTCTTCAAGCCCATAATGAATATTCAAAAGATGTGCATTCGGATGGGGCATGAAAAAAACGGAAAGGGGAGAGTTAACATTAATTAATATTCGTAGCAGTAAAAATGAAAGCGAGACCCAGGCTAATTTCAAAGGACAATTAATCATAAGGCTCAGTAATTACACCGGGGAGTTTACAAATGATTTTTTTAAGGGGCCAGATAATCCTCAACCCATCAAAACCACCGTCTTCCCACCGATCCTTGCAGAAAGAGCAATTAGAGCAAACAGCAGCCTAGCAGTAATCGTGTGCCAGGAGGACACAAAGGCGGACTCTTAATTGCACTGAGTGAGGATCACTTGCTCTCACACCTGATAGTACAGAGGGAGGCCGAGGATTGTACCGGCTAGAGCCAGTCTCCAATCCCTCCAGGTGCCTGGGTAAATATGACCCCCTGAGAGGTTCTTTTGCTCCAGTCCTGGGGTGTGTGGGCGGATCCCATGACACGCAGGCGTCTAGGGCAGCCCTCACTAACATACTCCGCCACGTCTACATGTCTAAACCTCACCAGGCACCATCATTACATTATCTCACAAGTTATATTTTCAATTGGGATTGTAGTAGGTGACATTCATGTGAAAACATACAAGACACCACAAATAACAATAAAGCAACCAATGTATTAATCACATCACATTCTCACCAGACCAAACAACCATTCATCTGGGGTGCCTGTGGTATATAACATTGAATCGTAGTTTCTATGTCCATAACAACTACAACATTACCAAAAGGAAACCCTCGGCTGGATGTTCACACTATTAGTGTCGCAAATCCAAGTGGGCCGGTAATGAATAGCAACAAACCTGTTCTTTGCCAAGGGAGGTGCTGTACTATTTATTGCCTTACAGTAGGCGGGTGTTGGTGAATAGGGGCCTGGGACAGTGCTTGTTAGGCATGACTTAAACCCTTTGTTGTCAGTTTTGGGTGGGTGTGAGTATAGTACCAATCAGCAATAACTTCAAAGAAGCTGGTCACAGTGGTGGTCGCTGAGAGGATGTCCAGATTGAAACAGCCCCTCACTCACTGCAGCTTCTGTGTACTGCAAGAGGATTTGCACCCTGCTGTCAACTGCGATGTGCTTGATCCAACACTTTCGAAAGAATGAATTAAGCTGCCGCCTCTTATCAAAATACAGAGCGGTTGATGCCTGAGACAGGAGAAATATGGCCTTGATTTCATTGTTTCCTAAGAGGTAATGAAGGGTAATTAAGTTGGGATTGATGCGCAAACCGGAATGACATCATGAAAAGGTCATTTGGTGGGAAACTAAATAAGGAACGGCTCAAGTCTGGGACTTGAGGCATGGATTTCAATAAAAAATCTTTTTGCCGGTCTTGCCTGAACTAAGGGCTTTTCTTTTCTCTGTATAACATTTTACAAAATCTGTTGTCTGTCTGTCCTCCTCCTCTATAGTCCTTCTCCTCCGTTTGTTTCTTCATATTTGTGTGTGTGTCCCCTGCCATCCAGTCGACCTTCTTCTCGCCTCATTCAATACACATTCCGATAAAGGGATCACAGCTGGCAAGTCAAACTAATGTCTTCACCCCTTGGAGTCGGTGAGCAGCTGATGAATAAAATCACAGCACCGGTGAAATGGCTGTGACATAACCTGATCCACGCAGTGACGCCGCATACCACCGCCCGGACCCTGTAATACATCAGTGCCAGGAGACAGAGGACCTGGAGGGGAGCTGATTGAATCAGGGGGCCAGGGAGACTCTGGGGAGGGTTCATCCATACCAAGCCAGCAGGAGGACTGTGTAACAGTCACTATGGCACAATCTGAATTAGGTGTGTTGCAAATACACCTGAAGTAGTTACGCTTTAACTTTTCAAACCTTGGCCCACTTGATTTCAGTTAATGAAACCCTGGACATAAAAGAGGAATGAGACACATGACTGCAGATTAATAGTTAATTTACTTCATTGTGCCTATGAAATCATATATATTGCAAAGGATGTCAGAGGAAATTCACTCTTTTGACATGTATGGCCATAGAGATGCTCAGGCCAAGCCAAATCAGGGAAGTAAAATCCTGACTTCTCTCTATCCCAGCCCTGAATAGATGTAATCTGTGAAACCGTGTCATTTTGGTCTTATCAGAAAATCGCTATGTTGTGAGGTAAACTAGTATAATGAACTCATAGTTATGGCCATCATTCTTTGTACTTCAATGTCAATATAATTTATAATTCATAATTGCCTGTTATCATTTAATGTGCTTTGTGTGTATTTGAAAGTGTGAGTTTCAAAGTGAATCTAGATTTAGGTAATACGTTCAGTACGTATTAGTGCATAGAATACTTGTGCGTTAATATCTGGTGCTTCTTCTCTTTGTGGACCTTCCTCTTTCCTTTCCCGTTCTTCCTAGATTTCCTTTTGAACGCCACAGTCAGTTTATTCCTCTTTGCAATCTAGCTGAGTTTAGTAAGAACCTGAGCACGTGATGCTTTTCAACAACACATATTTCATCGATCATTTCTGAAATACCTGAACTACTCGTTTCTGAATGTCCTAAGCTTAAGTGTCATTATTACTGTCAACAAGTCACAATTTGTTAAAGATTTTTTTTTTGTTAAAGATGGCTGTAAAATACATCCTATGAAATGAATGATACTTACCCCAGGATAACAGACCAATACTTTTGATTCATGACTGTATAATACCCCTAAGATAGTACAAATCAGATTTGTCAGATTGCGCTGTGGGGTTCGCCTTTTTTAATAATGAAAATTACAATGATATCCGATAATAGTGTATCATTGTACAGTTGAGAAAGATATGCTACAGTTATTACAATTCTACTGCCTTGAACGAAATGAAGCTGACAGGCCTGCCTTTTTCATTCAAAGCAAAAGTAGAAAAATAATAAACTATTTGAATTGGCATGCTTATGTATTATTCCCACTGAACCAAATGAATAACAATGTATGCAAATTGCATCTATCACTTTCTGTATTTGGAAATGGTACTACAATGATGCGTTAAAGAAATGTATTGGCAAAGGTCATTGAGAATTACTTTCTTCTCAGGGTGAACATCATTTGCATATTGATTTTTCTGTGAGATGGTTGTGTGGACAGGAATCTAATGCTGCATCCAATTGGAGCTCAAGAGGGACATCTTACCTTCGTGTCCAAACACTGAGGGGCTTTGTCCTACACTACTTTGACCTGCCTTGTCAGCTTGGCACAGATAGTGCAGAAATATGGAAGAGTTAGTGTTTCCCAACTGGAAAGTCAATTAGCATGAAAATATTGCTTGCAAACAACGCAAACAAACCCATTTTCTATTCATATAGAGTAAAGGCGGATACATTTTGGGCACGTGAAAACAATAAACCATATGATTTGCTAAAATTGCCATTGGTCAGCATTACCAGTGAAAATTATTTTACCACACGAAGACTTTTATCTTAACCTGTAATACACTATTCCTGGCTCATCTCAATCTCTGATTACTTTTTTTTGTAGTAGCAGCTCTGTTGTAGATATGCAGGGACTTACGTATGTGCATAGGGTATTTGGAGAGTTACCCTGAAAGCTACTTAAAGAAATGAAAGGTGCCAGCTGTGATGCTGATCTGAAATTCAGCAACTTAAGTGCATGCAGCAATCAATTATCTACCCTCTCAAAGATGGACTCATACTACATACTGTACACACAGAATAAGCAATGCAGGGATTGGCCATAGAAATATTTGATGCCTATATATTGCTTCAATATTAGAAGGGTATTTTTGTTAGACTTTATATTGACTTTATTGCAATATGGAACACTTTCCTACAACTATTGGTATAAAAAACTCTAGGCTCTAAAATCTGGCTGGGGGGGTATGGCAATGCTCTTCTTATCTTTGCCATGATACTTATTTTGTTTCTATAAATTAACACTGCAGTACGCAACTTCAACTTGTGTGCTGGAATGTTTATGTGGCAAGTCATTTAGATGTGACACGATAAATCATGCAGTCACTGTGTTTGTTTTCATTTTGAGTGATGTTGCCATCCAATTAACTTAGTTGTAGATTTTCTGCATTTCTTTATTGCCCGATTGGGCATTACAACTTACGAGCAGTAATGCCTAAAAGTATGATAAGTAATTAAAACTGCTCTGTAATATGCTAATTTCGTAAATTAAACTGTCCTGAGCTCTGCAGAAACAATAAAGCACATTGATTTAAATGTATTTCCACTCATTTCAGATAAAGAGCCATAAAGTGACTGTAGATCAGTCATCTGTCTGATCCTATCTGCTAAGACAGAACAAGGACAAGAGACCAGTGAAGATCCAGGTGGTTTTGGAAACAGTCACCCAAAAAAGAAAATGCCCCCCCCCCCGGCCACACAACCTCCCCACCATCCGCTGCCCCCTTCACCACTCCTCTGCAGCAAAGTAACGTGTGTTACCATAGTTACATCCTCCTAGTTTTTTTGTGAGGTCACCGGTGCAGACTGGCTCTACCCTTAGAGAGCAGGCATAACGAATGTCCTGCAGCCTCTTGGTTGATGTAAATAGCTCCAGGTGGCAGCCTACTGTCCAAATACTCCATTCTCTTTGGAAATGATTTGTTGTAAAAGCCAACACTCAACCTGCGTGTCTTCAGTGTTGCCCGGGTAACACTGGCTGATTGCACTGGCTGGAATTAGGTATTGATCAGAAGAGGGGGGCCGGCGCCAGCAAGGGACTGGAAACGTTCCGCCACTACGATTTACAGAGGATGGGGGTTGGGGGTGGACCTGCACACAACGGCCCCTGCTCAGAGAGCTGAAAACCCCTCAGGAACCAATTTACACACCTCCACAGTGCAATATCTGCAGCAGTCAATAATGGAAATCTGATGCCCCCACTGCCATCAATGTGACCGCTTTGCGCTCTCGTTAGAGCACCTTGAAAGTTCTAGGCCAATCCATGGAGAACCATAGATTTCCAATAGAGCAAATATATTTTGACTTTGCTACTCTTTTGTGTAATTAAGCCTTTAATTATTGCTACAAATCTGAACTGTGGCCTAGTTTTCAGGACAAACACCTGAATATCAAATAATGTTTGAGAGAAGATTAGGGGCCATAGGCACTGGTCTGAAGACAATCTGCCAGAGAACAACAATCATTTTATCTCTTAGTGCATGGATAAGAAAAAAACCGCTGCCAGCCAGGCTTTACATACTGTATGTATCGAAGAAACCTTGACAAAATAAACCAATGGTGGGAAGCTTAACCCGTTTAGATGGTGCTCATATACTGCAATGTGGCTCTGATTGAATGAATAAACTATTACAATAGATTTGGCTATTTAATCATTGCATTTACCATAGCATGCATGCATTTCTTAAAAGCAGCTGCGGTTGGGAAAATGTCTTTCTCACGCAACAACTTCACTTCTAAGGTCACCATTAAGTTGAAATGGACCCAAGGTATTTTTCTTTGGCGTACTTTAAAATAAAAAAAACTACGCAGGCAGCTCTCAGTGTTTCAGAGCAATGTAAGAAGCAACACCCCTTCACATCTGAGGATATTTAACCCAGAAGGGCTCATTGTAGCCAAATGATTTCGGGAGACCGGATGTGCTGTAGAAGATAGAACTGTCTCCTTACATTGCACAGACCAGGGAAATGTCAGCCGCTTGTCTCATACCAAGACACTATTGGAGAAGACATTTGCTATAATATGATATATATTCATAAAAGTAACCGCTCAAAGACTACAGCCACTGCGGCTGTCTCTTTAATTTGAGCCAGCTACCATCAAGAGCAAATTCCAAGACATGAATGTAATGGAAAAAAAGCAACTGCCTGGGCTTCCCATGCAACCTCTTGTTTGGAATCTCAGAGACGGCCCACTGCTCTTTGTCTGGAGGTGTACCGTGAGCTGGCCGCTGGGGGATTGTGGGTAGTCAGCGTCAATGTCCAGAGGGTGACAGGGCCACTTTCCAGGCGAGCTGATGTCACCAAACATAAGCATTACAGCTAAATTATGGCCCCATCATCTGGCAGCCAATGACAGCTTCATAAACGTTGATTTAATCAGACTCGGGAAATTGAACCTTTATATGAGATAATCTACAACACTGTGATGATATATTTGAGACGCAATGCACTGATGACTCTAATGAGAATTCATGCCTTTGCCTAGGAGCCAGGTTTCGGATCAGTCTGTCTGTCTCCTTGTGTGTGTTTTTGTGCGTGACTGTAACTGTGACTGTGCGTGTGTTCATGTGTGTGTGTGTGTGTGTGTGTGTGTGTGTGTGTGTGTGTGTGTGTGTGTGTGTGTGTGTGTGTGTGTGTTTGTATGCGCACATAGGGATAGGGAAAGGGGCAATTGATGTGGTCAAATGATGTACTATATTTCTTTTACCTTTTATGCTGGCACTGCAATGCATGACGCATTTAAGATAGTTGTGTGTTTCATGCCTTATACTATGTACAATGTCATATCTTGGCTTTTGTCTTCAAAGGAAATCAATGAAGGTCTTCCTACACTAACTATTGAAAGTCAAAACCAACCGATCTCGGCTTCTCTAAGCTGGTCTGTCAAATCGAAGAATCAAGCCCATATTTCTTAAAGTCAGGTTGTGCTAGTCCTCACTCCAGTTTGTGTGTGCGCTCGCAACCTAATATACAAAAGATCTATTGAAATATGCATGAGGCCCATGATGCCTGCACTAAAAATACACTCAAATAGGGAATACATTGACAGCTCTGTTATTGAGCTCTCCTTGAGGTTCCTCTGTCACAGCAGCCACGGATCTCTCAAGTCTCATGTATTACCAAAAGAACACCATCTATCTACATCTTGTTCCACCCCCGCCCTCTCTCTCTTTCTCTCTCTACCTCTCTCGCTCTCTCTCTCTCTCTCTCTCTCTCTCTCTCTCTCTCTCTCTCTCTCTCTCTCTCTCTTCCTCCCTCTGCCCTCCCTCTCTCTCTCTCTCTCTCTCTCTCTCTCTCTCTCTCTCGCTCTCTCTCTCTCTCTCTCTCTCTCTATCTCTCTCTCTCTCTCTCTCACCCTCCCTCTGCCCTCCCTCTCTCTCTCTCTCTCTCTCTCTCTCTCTCTCTCTCTCTCTCTCTCTCTCTCTCTCTCGCTCTCTCTCTCTCTCTCTCTCTCTCTCTCTCTCTCTATCTCTCTCTCTCTCTCTAGTTCTCTCTATTTCCCTCTATTTTCCTGTCATTCTCTTTTTCTCTAACTCACACAAAGGAATGCAATATGCACTCTGGCCTATACAAAGCATGCTACACAAACAAACAGCATAACATCCACAGTGCTTTTCTTTTTTTTTTTAGTGATTCAAATCTCTTTGCAACCTAACAAAGTGGTGATTTTAAGCATGGAGAGTAGGCTTTGGAACATGTCCCAAACCATCATAGGCACAGGGAAGGAGAGGGAAAGGATAAACCAACCACCTGCAAAGTAATTCCAACAATTACCCACCATAATAAAGTAAGTGCCTCTTTACTGTCTGAGACAATATAGGGGGCAAAGTTTTATGTCACATTAGCCGCTGCTCAACCATAAAGAAAGATATGAGGGATAACAGCGGCCACCAACATCCCTGCTAGTGGACCCATTTTATTTGACATATATGACAAGGTAGCAGACCTAATATACCTGCAAACCTCTGGGTTCATAGGCCTTGTTTAAACATACTCTAAATGTTATACCCCAGTAAACAGTGGTTATATACCTACCCACTGTATCCGGGTAAAGGAATAACACCTTGGATCAAAAGCTGCATTTGTAGGCGTCAACACCGGAAACACCTCTGTAATTGGGCAGATTTTTAGCAAGGTTCTATGAAATACGTCTGTACAACTTTAATAAGTTCCAGAGGCCAGGGCTCGAGTGGGCTGCTCCCCAGGTGCTGGTCTGAGTTAGCCAACATTTATCACACAAACATCCACCACCACTCCTGCTAAAGCAGACAAATGCCTTCCTGCTCTGGAATCCCTTCCGTAGCCATCAGAATCAGGGCAACAAATCCACCTTTAATAGTTATCTATGGAGCCTCTCGCACGCAATGAACACCCACATTTATTTCTCCGCTTTCTCCTGCTGAGGGTAAGTGGATCAATTAGTACAGACTACAAGTTCAGCATCTTTACACATAGTATCAATTGTTAAGTTGAACAACACAGCAGGTCCCCAGATAATCTCATACCCCCCCCACTGCCCACAAGCACACACACACACACACACACACACACACACACACACACACACACACACACACACACACACACACGCATACATACACACCCACTTTTTCTCCTCCCATATTACAGGGGCTCCTCCAAAGCACACACCACCTTGGCACGCACCTTGTCGCTAATGGCTCACAGATTGATTTTTAATTAGCACCACCTTTGGATTGAGGCCAAGTCAAATGGGCCTATATGAATAACTCATCACCTTTTAGTTTTAGGGGTGGAAAGGTTGTCTCTAAACGTGTAATCTTAAGATCTAACGTTGCTTTTGAGGTTCCGAGAGAAAGATCAAAGTCCTAATTTGTAAGAACTTTGACAGTAAACCAGATGCAAAATTGTCAGGTTTCTAAAACCTTGTTTGAATGTTAACTATTCCATCTTATTTAACAAGAGGAATAATGATTTGTGTGCCAAGTGGACTCCTGACATGGGGAGAGGTTTCTGAGTTGGAAAGTAGGTCGGGTCAGTCGGGATGGGTTCGGGTTCATGGACTGTCTGGTCACATTAAACAGACAGACTAGAATAGTCCCTTAGACGGTGAAGTCAGCAGCCTCAGTGACTCCTTTTTGGCAGAAGTTTGCAAAAACTTTCTATCTAACTTGGGTCGTATAAAGTGGGTCATCGTTTTTGGATGGTGCAACATTTTGGAGGGCCATGGTAATCAGAGAGATAGCATTCTATAACAGACCATTTGTTTCCATTTCTGTATGGTAATGTGACGACCAGGTGTTTTTAAGCACATAAACAAATCTTACTCCAATGTCAGTAAAGAGTTTGATAACGTTAGGCAGGGAGGGTGACAACAACAATTCAAATATCTCTGCTCTGCGTTTGTGCATGTCTGTGTTTGTGTGTGGGTTTTTGTCAGTGTGTATTTGTTTGTATAAGTCTGTATGTGAGGCCATAAGCTTTCGGCATAATTTGAGAAAGTGTTGCAAAGCATAGACAGAGGGGGGAGGGGCAATCATTGTTGAATTCCGACAGACAAAGGTCACGGTAAAATGCAGCAGGGCCATGCATGTAAGGACACTGCTTTCCACTGCTCTCTATCCGCTAGGTGAACAAAAGTCACGTACAACATAATGACCTGCGTGGACATGCACACACCAACCTACACCATAGGGACGGTTACTTCAGAAGAATATTTATTAATAGTATTTGGCACAAAAGGTTTACGCTCAATATAGAATATTGCTGAACCATTACATATTTTTCAGAAAACTAGGGGTTGCAATGTCAGTTTTTTCAGTATATGATAAAAAATAAAAAAAAACTCTAATCTCATCCGTTACATTTTTTATTAAAACTGGCCAAATAGCTTAGATAGACCAGTTGGGACTGGTCTACTTTTTATTATTGACCATGCAAATACCAATAAGTAATGGTTGTGTGTATTTTAGCTGGCCGTTGCTTAGTGTTGCATTTCCTGGGTGTCCAGAGGCATCCCGCCGGCAACGTGGCTCACACACATACTCACATATCCGACCTAACAATGCACTCAACAGTAATTTATTGGTGTGATCCATCATTATCATGTTTTATTATAGCCACCGTTGGAGATATAATTCACAAATAGGCCCAGTCGTTGGAGATGACAGCCAGGCAGAGGGATGTCCTTTACCATCGTCCTCTGCCAGCAGCTTCGACCAGCAGAGCCCAGGGATAGGCAAGGGAGCTGGGGAACGGTTGAGCAGGAGGCTGGCCTGTTAGCCCAGTGCATTGTACTTGGCCAGCACATTTCCCCATTATGGGACAAAGAGAGAGGGGGAGAGACAGAACTGTAATGCACATGTGTGTGTGTGTGTGTGTGTGTGTGTGTGTGTGTGTGTGTGTGTGTGTGTGTGTGTGTGTGTGAGTGTGCGTGTGCGTGTGTGCGTGTGTGTGTGGGAGAGGGCGCAAGAGAGAGAGAGAGAGGGAGCCATTGCAGCAGCGACCAAGTGGTGACGGCATCCATGTCACATGACCGCTTTTGTATTGGCTGGCCATAACTCACAGGCAGTGTGTTGGGATTGATCCTGGGTTGGATGCTCCCTGGAGAACTCCCAGCACTCAGCAGACTTTGATCTCCCAGATTAATGCAATGGGGATCCCTGGTCCAGGCCTTTGTCTCCGGCCAAACGCCTACTTCCCCCAAATTTGTATCCAGCAAAGGTTGAGTCCCATGTTTATTTGGGTAATGAATAGCTGTAATTAATGCACCTATTGATTTCTCCTCAGCGTCTCCCATAAAGGCCAGTCTTTTTATTTTTTAATTTAGACCGAGTGGGCGCAGAGTAAAGACGCTGAGGAGAAGGGAGGGGGGCCCTCCATGTTGGCAAAACATTGGCAATATGAGCATGTAGGATGAGAGGGTAATTGTTCTATGAATCACATTTGAATACATTCAATTAGATCTCTCAAGTCAGAGGTGTTTGTTCTCCGCTGCGGTGTCATCTTACCTCGCTTTCCCTCCCTGGTTGTAATAAAAATGCAAATCCTGAGAGGGCAACTGGGGAACCGAGGAGGACGTCTGGCGCGCGGCGCCTCGCAGCGCCACACACCCACTAATAACTATAATGCAATTTTCCCAGACAAACACACGCAATGCATTACCATGTAATCTTCTGGAATTTGGAATGTGCTAATCTCTATCACCTTGCCCTCGCCAAGGAATTCTTGAGATGTGTTTGTGGAAGAAGCCCTGGCGCGTGATGGTACCGTTTGTCTCGGTAAAAGGACTCTTCGAGGGCACAAAGACCACTCTATTAGCCCGATTGGCATCTCTAGTGTAATTGTCCCTCTGCAGATGACGTATTATTGATTCGGTCGTGGATCATTCAGTGCATGTGGGCGACTACACGCATGCATATTTTCCTGCCCTTGGTGTTGCTTCCCGAGTGGGGTCGCTGTAAATGGATGTCCTTGGTTGTGCCGTGGTGCTGTGCGGCCGTGCCCCGCGTAAACACCTGGCAGTGGCTGAGGTGACACTACTTAGCCCAGAACAATGAACACAGCCAGCTGGCCCATCTATTATTGTTTGTTGCCGTTCACCTACAGAGTTGCTCCTTCCCCTCGTGAGTAATTAGAGGAAAATGAACCCCTGACCTTTGATTTGTGTGGGAAAGGCGGGTAGTTAACTGTACAATGGTCAATACAGGTGTATTGACTACCGTAGTTATTGCAACAAAATACCACGACAGAGGAGAGGTGGGAGTCGGTGTCGTTACCTTGAAGGATCAAAAAGGACAATACAAATATTTGTACACCTATTTTTTTCGAACTCTTCGGATGTTTGGTATTCAAGTTTAGTACCATTTGAGTTAAAAGCAAAAGTGTAGCATTATTAAACTCATTAATAACCCACTTGGACTGATGGCACCAAGTTGAGTCTATTGTGAAGTTTCCCTCACTCCTAACAACAGTGATGATGAATAATGATTCTTTCTAACCTCGTAGATTTTCCAGGCACCTATGGCACGCCTTATTAAAGACAAAATAGGCAGAAGACTAATTAAGCTGACCAAATAGCATTGACGGCATGGCCAACTGCCAGAGTTAAGCAAGAGCTTGAAAAATGGCTCCCCTGCAATTTCAATTAATCAGTTGTATTTTGCTTAATTTTGTTTGACGTTGGAAAAGGAAACGTCCTCTGGGAGTAGCTGTCCTTTGACCACAAATGCTTTAGTAATTCTCCCATCAGTAAGCCCATGATTGAACCAGTAGAGTGTATGTGTGCTTGAGTGTGCGAGTGTGTATGTTCATGTCTGTGCGCATGCGTACCTATATGTGCATTTGTCTTTGTGTGTGTGTGTGTGTGTGTGTGTGTGTGTGTGTGCATGGATAAGCTGTAGGAGGGCATCTGCATGTTTATGGGAACATATGTGCATGTGAGTACTGCAGCGCATGTGTCAGTTTACACAGGTGGGTTTGTGTTCTTGTGAAGCATGGCACGCATGTTTCTGTGTTGGACTTAAACATTCTCTCATTCTCCAATCTGTTCCTATCTCCCTTTTCCCTCTGCTCTAACCCAGTGTCTGGGAGTTGATTGCGGAGCCCACACAATGGAGAGTGGAACCTGATTAACCTTACAGTGACTCCGGCAGCAGCACGTGACCACGGCTGCTCCCCCTGCTCGCCGGCTCCCATGGCCCTGGATGGAACAGGGCCACCTCACCTCTGCAGCCATGATGAATTATCAATAGGACAATTCAATGGACCAGTAATTACCAAACACTTTGGACACGGACACATTTTTCAGCTCTGACTCGTGGCGGTGCTAGGTTGGGTGGCTCGAGACAGCGGCAATGGGCTTTCACCTAGAATACAGGGGCTCCTCGGTCTTCCTAACTTTGTTTTCTGTGACGCAGATTAGATCTGCCACCCCATTACAGATTCATTTTCCTAATTTTTCATGTCTGCGCCGCGCCCCATCTGCACAGGGCTGATAATTGTGGGGACCAGCCCTGGTGATTAACATCAGCAGAATTAATTACGCCCGCCATTAAGGCTCCAGGTTGCACACAATGATCAAGAGAAATTAACTTTCTCCCAGGCCCCTAAATCATCTCACCTTCAAGTGGAGTGAAGGCAACGAGACAGGCTGGGAGCCCCGGCCTCCGATCGCCACCTTCCTAACCAAACACGAGGTGCGCCTCCCGCCTCCCATGGAGCTGGCGGTAGCGGGGGCTGATGGGTATCAATTACGCCACCGTATGTGGTGGGAAGCAGCAGAGGAGCCCTGGGTCTGCCTGGTGACTAATGGCCCTGGGCTGGAGCCACCCTGCAACAGAAAAACGGGTACACTGACTGACTGACCGACTGACTGACTGACTGGCTGACTGACTGACTGACTGACTGACTGACTGACTGACTGACTGGCTGACTGACTGACTGACTGACTGACTGACTGACTGACTGGCTGACTGACTGACTGGCTGACTGGCTGACTGGCTGACTGACTCACCCTCACAGTGTTAGTTTATGGGTCTAACATCCACAGTAGCTAGCCATACATACATCTGGAGACTATGGTAAGGTTGATGCCTAGACAAGAACAATTGTGACTTGGCAGCATAAAGAGTGTCATACCTTTTTATTGATGCAGTTTAGTGTTTATGTGAGCCTGCTGTATGGCCAGCAGCTTAAGCTCTGCAAGCATCCTTCAACGAGGCCGGCCCCTCAGAGCGGGAGAGAGAGTGTGAGTTGTTTGTAAGCCATGCAAATGGGGCGGGGCCCCTTGCCCCTGCAGCAGGGAGGACAGTGGTCATGGCAGGCGAAGATAAGCAAATAGCGGCTGTATCATATTGACTTGTCAAGGTTAAGCAGTGAGAGCCATGGAGGAGGAGTGGGAGACAATCGCTCTCCATCCTCCTCAGTCCTCCCACCGCTGACTGCTGAAGTAGATAGAGAGGGAGGAAGGGAGGGAGGGAAGAGAAGTGGCTGAAGAGGTGGGAGGAGGAGAAGGGGATGAAGGGGAAGGGGGGCATTGCTTGAAGGCAAACCTTGCATCCAACCTTCAAACAGTGAGATAGCGATCAGGAGTCACACACAGCAGGCAACAATCAAGCTTGGGTACGGGGTGGGATTGGGCTCCCCGATCTGGTTTGGACTGATTTGATTTAGCCCCGCTGGATGTAATTAAACGTATACCTAAACCCCGTCGGAGATTTTGCCGCCACATTGTTGATGTCAGGCTTTGAGAAATGGCTGCCAGCTATCAAACCTGTGTGTTTTATGGAGGCACATCTCAGGGGGCAATAATGACTGCCAATGGATATACTATTTGATTGGTAATAAAAACTGTCAGTGGGGTTTCATTCATTACAGGATATGGACAGTAAATACAATGCATATTAAAATACATAATATCCCAACCAGTATCACAACAGCACCACCAAGTTACACTTTTGAATCCATCAAAAGACATGCATTATAGATGCTTGCTCTTTGCAAGTCAATTTACCGTCTGTAGCCAATCCCACGGTAATTGTCACTGCTACCCCCTCTCAGTAATTAGCTAGAGCTAATTTGCAGGGTTTCTACACTTAATCCCTGGGACAAGGTGCCGTCAGCATCTTTGTGCTTCTAAAAAGGGATGAGAGGTGCAGCATCATCATCTCTGGATCCCCTCCGACACGGTCCTCGGAATGATTTGATAAGGTTAAAAGACTAGTCAGCAATTACCCACTGCTCATAGGCACTAAGCTGTAAAGCACAATTGCATTACAGCTGCCGACAAATGCCAGACAGCCCATCTCTAAAGGAGGTGGTCCTCTCCCAGCCAGCGCAGGGTCTGCTGCCTTCTCCAAGGCAGCCAGAAACACCGCATCACTACAGAGACGAGATCAGAGGCTCAGTGTGTCAATTGTTGAACATGTTTCTATTACCCTGTGTGTGTGTGTGTGTGTGTGTGTGTGTGTGTGTGTGTGTGTGTGTGTGTGTGTGTGTGTGTGTGTGTGTGCGCGTGCGTGTGCGCTAGTGTGTATTTGCGTGTGGTAGTGGTGTGTGTGTGGGGGGATGGGGGGGGGGGGGGGTATAGGGCAGTCTGAAATGGTCCGTGGGAGACTGTCCAGAGAGTGTCATAGAGTGACATTTATGGCCTATTCTGTGGGGAAACAGGTAAGCAGAGCGCCCCATCTACAAAGTAGTACCCTTTGACTCTGCCAGTCAACAAATCAGAGCAGAGGGGCCAGGCTCTTTTACAGCCCTTGCAGCGTGACCCAGGAATGTGCAAGACGAGGGTAGCCAGGGTGGAACAGTCTGAAGTCTGGAGTTTCTCATGTGCCTCCTTATATTAACTCCTGAGAAAGAGAGAGAGAAAATGCCCATGACACGTGTATCTCTCTGAGTTGTCCTCAACAGCGTCCACGTTGCAACTCTAAGCGCTCAACAACAACCACATTGTGGTCTGGTGTTTATCGAGCTTTTCCTCCCGTCATAAGAACCTTGTTACATGTAAGTGTGTGGGGGCCTTTCAACTCAATGGAAAATTAGTCCTGGTCGTTGGAGTCATTAGATAATACTTCCTGTATTAGTAGGGGAGCAGTGATAGGAGGCAGATTTACAGCCTGACCGTGGCGGGCGGCGTGCTCGAATGTGCACCACGTTAACTGTGCTCATTAAACAGAGGATGTCATCACTCCGCGCCACCGCTGGATGGGACATGTCACACGTATCCGGCATAGGCCAGCCTCTGTCCAACTCAGTCCACAACATCCTCTAAATCTGTCAGCACTACCTAGACCAGGATCCCAACACCGGCCCAGCCACCCTGCTCCGCCAAAAGACACAAGTGGGCATGTGCCGGAGTGTGTGTGTGCAGTTTACATAAGGGGGGTTCGGGGGTGTTTGGGGGCAATATGTGTGTGTGTGTGTGTGTGTGTGTGTGTGTGTGTGTGTGTGTGTGTGTGTGTGTGTGTGTGTGTGTGTGTGTGTGTGTCTGTGTGGTTTACGTAAGCAGGGTTCTGGGGTGTTTAGGGGCATACGTGTATATGTGTGTGTGTGTGTGTGTGTGTGTGTGTGTGTGCACGCGCAAGAGAGTGCAAACCTATAACCTTTTTTACTGCATGTGTGTGTGGTTATGAAGGACAGTGGACTTGCCATCAGCATGGGCCAAGGTGTGGGTGCAGGGCTCATTATGGTGCCGACACTGTACAATAACCAGATAAGCCCAACAGGACAAGATAAGAGAACGCTTCTGGCTAGAGCAAAGCCACACACACATACAGCGTGTTGACAGAGCCCTGGGGAACTGCATCCCTACTTCCATGGCTTTATTGAAAGGTCTTATGTGCATTAAAACTATGTTTAGGGAATTTGCTTAAATGGGGAGAAACAGTGGAACCTGAATTGTTTGAAGCTATCCTTGCTTTGCTGATTACATTATATATTATAAGTTGGCGTTACAAACAGTAATATGTATACATGCACGCTAATAGGTGTCATATTGATAGGGTATAACCAATATCACTCTTTGCAAAATATTAAACATTATCTTGACAAATATTTTAAAAAAAATAAAAAAAATATGAAATATACCTTTATACCAGTGTCCTCCATTTGCTACCCTCTGATCTTTGCGTTTTGCCTGGAAAACGTTCCATGAAAAGAATTGGAAAGTGGCAGACTGCTTAATCTGCTTAAACATCGTGCTTAAGGCTCCCTCTTAGGTTATTTTGAAGTATTGCACTATTATTCAAGTATCCTTTCTGTTTACTCGTTTATTTTTGAATGAAATTATTTGGGCTAGGTGAAAACCTTTACTGTAAAGTCAGTGGCAGTGGCCATGAACATTATTTACAGTATTCTAATTTGCATAGCCATTTCCTATCAACACAAAAGATGAGTTTCAAACAGGCTGATTCAACAGAGACTGCTGCATCCATTTTTCAAATTAAGTTTTATTCAGGTGTCAAGGAAAGACACCTGTCTGCCAGAGTTTAGTCATTTAGAATTCTGCCTTACTAACAGCTCATTTAGGGGCCATTTACATACAGCTGCCACTTATTTAATCTGTTTACCTTGATTGAAAGATTTTAAACAAGGTGTAACAGACGGCTAACATGATATATAAAAAGAGTACTAATAATATGAACAAATGAAAATCCATGATTAGTGTCGAGTGTAGAGCATCAGGATTTTCTCATAATAGTTTTGAATATCCAGCTAAGTAAGTCATTGACTTCTGAAAATGTGCTAAAAGAGAGAGATTAAGTGTGTGTGTGTGTGTGTCTGTGGGTGGCTATTACACCAAATCGCTGATAGGCCAGGTGTGAAGGTCATTTTTCAGCTGCCTTTTAGGGATGTAGATAGTGTTTACAGCATCCAAGCGGTACCATTAGACAACATGTCTGTTGAAATTTGGCTGTTGCTTTCCATCCAATAATTTGCCTCCCCCATCATCAAATGTGCAATCATTCTCAGTGATAGTACAGAGCGGGGAAGGGGAAGGGGGGAGGGGAGAAGGCTGGCCCTGCAAGATGGATGTGTGTTATTGTTTGTGGGATGACAGTGGGTTTCAATCAGGTCCTCTGTGCTCTAATCCCAGGTAGAGCCATTGGAGTGCTGAGTCAGTTCCTGCTTCATCGATCCATCACGGTCGGCTGGATCTGGGCAGGTGTAGTCCCCGTGCTCCCTTGGGACGGAGGAAACACCTGCCCTCCGCTACTGCTGACTTTATCATCTCTCCATCCCTTTGTCTGAGGCTGTTGGGACCTCAACGTCGGGGCCACAGAAAAAGTGTGAAAGCAGCACTTTTGTGGTCGTTTGTTGTCTGTACACAAAAATTAGGGAAGGGAGCTCCGGCTCTCCCGTGCACCTCACACCTGCCACCTCCTCCTCTCCTCGCCCAGGGAGAGGGGATATGCCCTGAATGGACCGCACGCAACTAGCTGGGAGTTGACTGGAGCACTGCCTATTCAGAGGACGCAGGACCCCAGAGCTGACCCTCAGTGTAACATACAACGCATCCGGGCTTCGGTTTATTACTCAGTCCACAGCTTTTCAAAATGAATTCTCTTTTATGATAGCGTTACTGCGGTTGGACTTTGCCACTGCGTTAGGAGAATGAACAGTGGTTATTATTACATCTGAGGGAGTCACAGGCCAGTGGGGGCTGAGAGTCTATGTTTCTCCTGCTGCACGCAGTCAATTAGTGCCAGAGGGAAACACAGCGGTCCTCTGTTGCTCTCCGCTGAGGTGCTGTAAATAAGGGGTTTTATTACGCTACGCTATCTGCTTCTTTTCCCCAGCCATCAATAGACCAATCCACTGGACTGGCTCTATCTATTTTTTCATCAAGAAGAAAAGAAACAGGGTGTGGTTGCTCTTTTTTTATTTTATTTTTTTGTTGCTTCTTTTGTATTTATATACCTAGAAGATGTTTGTTATAAATATATTTAAAATAACGTGTTTCCAAATATTTCAGGAATATTTTTTATTTGGATTTACTGCCCCCCCCCCCCCCCCCCCCCCCCCGAGATCTCTTTAAGGCAACCCTCTGTTTTCTGTCCATATTCAGAGACGAGAGAAAAATGGTCAAAGTTTAGCCTTGACCTGGAGCTCATTAAAAACGCTTTGCCATGACCTGCTTGACGGTATCAATACACAACATGACAGCCCCTATGTATCAGCCTACATGGATCATTCAATACTGCAAATCAAATCAGGAGCATTGATTCCATGTTCGCGGAACTCCCCGATCTTTTCTGCTATTCCTAAGTAAGTCAACGTCATTGCTTTATGAGAACACTTTAAGTAAATTGCTGTGTCTCAGGGAACCTGCAATTGTGTCTCTGGTAAGAAATAAACTACAAAGAATGGATTATGAGGAACACAGAGTGAGAGTCTGCTCTGCTAACAAACATGTCCACACAATAAGATAGCTTCATGACTAAACTTTGATCATTCCTTTTTAGGCAGTTTTTTTTTATTAAACCTATTAAAGAAAATCACATAAACCATTCCAGTGCTGACTGTAAATAGCTATTAGCTTGTACCACAAGGCACCACAGTTGTCTTTCCTTTATTCCTATCTTACAAGTCTTTTTTTTTTTACAACAGAACTTATTCTGTCTTGACTGAATAGTATGTTGCAAAACACAAATACGGAGAAACATGTTTTTTTCATTACGGGAGAGTAGCTGCTGAGCAGTTTCCCTGTTCCCAGTAGCCACTGAGCAGTGCCCATGTTGTGTGTGATGTCTCATTAGAATGCTAGAATCATTGACTAAAGTCCATCTTATTGGTGTTTGGCCTTGGCAGGGTCCTTGCTGGGATGTTGATGGGCTTTTTGAAAAAGGTATATTCAATGATTTGGATTTTCAGAGTTCCAAAAATCTTCCAATATTTTCAATATTATTTGGAAAAGAGATCGATACAAAAAGAAAGGAATATGCCAAGTATTCATTTTCAATGGATAGCACTGCGATTCAATGGATGGAGTTGGTGTTTTGATGTTTGGTTTTTTAAATATCTTTAAGGTTTTTTATCATAGTTTCCACGTTTAGCGTCCTCGTCGGTCATACATAGAACTGTTTACTAAAGTACATGCATCTCATGTGATGCAATGTGTCCTTAGGTGTGCTATATGATGAAGGCACTCATTAACTGACATACACATATTTATAATCAAGTAAACCAGGAGAAAGTATAGAGGGTGGAGAAATGGGGAAAGATGCCAAAACAACAGCACCAGAAGGACAATCTTTGGCTCCTGTTAACTTGTATGTGGTAACATACTCATTCTATTTTTATTTGGTGTGATTTACACCCAGTTTCCTCTATGCAATGGAGCAGGAAACAGATGCCAGGAATTGTTCTCTCCCTAAATTCCTCAGAGAGAGTTTCTGGTCAACACCAATGTGTGAGCTTGGCTTTGTACTTGCATGCGAAAGGGTGGTAGACTGTGACTAAATGGACTCCCTGGCTTCCCTGCCGTGGATCCCTATTTCCTACACAGTTTCCACTTGCGTAAGTCCGTCTGCCCAGAGCCAGGTTATGACAGAAAGGTTTCCCTTCCCTTGCAACGTTTTCTCTCCAAACACAAGGTCAATGTTCACCCTCTGCACCACAGGTGATGGGTGTGATGGAGTGTGAGAGATGCGAGGCTCATCAAGGTGGTCTCAAGTAGACACAAATAAGCGATTTGCTGGATTTTAAATTTGTAGGGTTGGACCAACAGGCTACATTGTGCCAGTATAACTGAAAACTGGGGGTTATAAATAAACATATCAACAATGGAAGCTTCTAGATTATAATAGATGATGTACAGTATCATAAGTATTTTTTGTTGATGCATGATTTTAAGTGGGGCTTCGTAATACTGTAACCATTCTTACAGAAACCAGGCTTCCTGGTGTCCACAACAGCTTACATACATGAGTACAATAATTGTGGCTTTAGGCCACATACACAGCAGACAAATATATAAAATGGTTTGGTGAGTTATTGGAGACTCAGTAGACTATATCTTTGTATCTAACACACGGTAAACCCCAACATTTAGTATTGCCCAAAAATATTTGAAATGTACAGAAAAATGTAGGACGGGTGTGGAGAACAAAGCCAATCGTTCTGTGGACAATGGCTCCATCTAGAGGAGAGTCATAGAAGGGATGGGCCTTCAGTAGTTTCATGATTATTTCAGTTAATGTAACTGAATTGCTGCGCTTTCATCCCAAGTGCATTTATAATATTATCAAGGTTGTTTGAATTTTCATATTTTGTTTAGAGATACCAAACGGCTTTTCTCAAAATGACTTAAGCTGCGTTGCATTGTTTACCATGCCATTACACCCATTAGAGAAGGAATGTACATAGGTTACCTGCAGTTAATACTCTTGTGATCGTTGTGGACGATTTTTTGGTGTGGTCTCAACCATCGAACAATAAAATGCCCAACGTGTTGTTTTAACGACAGAATATAAGGGCTGTCAGGTTGTAATCTAGAACGCTATATGGCGCCACCTACTGGTGAAGATATTTCCAAGAGAAGTGACCAGTTTTTATACACTGTCACTAAAATGTAAATTAAAAATATGACATAGTTTAAGAATAAGCAAAAAGGAAAAAAATATCGAACATTGTATTATTTTTTTTGATTCTACGATTGAAGGGTTAATCTGAAATGAGTAGTTTCAGTTTAGTAGGCCTACTACACCACTCATAATACCCCTCACTTCACAGACAATTTGAGGCCAGTAGCTCCTCCTCCACTAAGATTTACTGTACATGGCGGTTTTGCTGACATGGTAATCCATAATTGTCTGCCACAGATATATGGTAAAACATAATTTAAGGGTTTAAATTGATATCAAAAGGCATTACTTATTGTTCTAAGTGATGTTTTATAGAGGATGACATTCCCTTCTAGTTCAGGGCATGGAAGTGACATTTTTTTGTCTTTAGTCCCAAGATTAGAGAGTTGGGCTTTATGGGAAAGGGCTGTTATAGATTCTGTTCGTTTCATGAGATATTGCGTATTTACATATTTTGCATTCACTTCCATATGTCTATATGTATATTTTGAATAGTTTGTGAGGGCTGCATTTTTACGTTTATTTTTTATTTTTTCTCCAAAAAATTAGGAATATCATCAAATGCTTTACTTTAAACACACATATGGTCTATCTTTTGAAAGTTAAGCCTTTATCCTTGTGCAACATTGAATCTAATGAAAAAGTGCCTGTGTCTATAAGGCAGGGGCTGCCAACTTGAAGTTTGAAGAGTAAGCGATGTGATAAGTAAACAGGTTGTCCAGGGGTTGGGGCAAGAAGAAGTACACACAGAGCATCAATCAAACAGCATCTGGGAGGAGCTGATACTGCAGCAGCTCATTCATTCTCCATCACATTGCTTTGCTTCATACAATATAAACATCTTTATAATATTTAATATTGCGAGAATTTTGTATAATTTTCTGGGAACAGTCAAACTGTGAAACTGTTAACACTGTTAAATTAGGTTAAAGCATTTATACTGGATTGCTTTGACTAAAATAATGCTAAACTGATGAGTCTCAGTTGTTTCTACTGGAAATGTCCATATTTGTCAGTTTTATTTATGCCATTTATCATTATTTGTTGATATCAAAACCTATCTAATACAATTTGTATTTCTGTAGGCTATTAGATTAAACAATCCAGTTCGCAACTTCACCAGTAGATGGCGGGAATCCACCCTTTTTCCTGGACTGCTGAAAGAAATGTAGGCAAGAAATGTAGGCTACATGTGTAGCACAAACATCCTCACATTTTAGAGGATGATTTTCCCACAATTTAAATCCAGTACTTTTTTCTGACAATATCTGTTAAACCCAACAGGTAAAAGTCACTCTATATTTGTTTAAGGTTTAAAGGATGTAAATAAATACTTTTGTAGCCTTTAATTCATTACATTTGTGCGCCCCCCCACCCCCCATACCCAGTGAACCAGTCAAGTGAGACAGTCAACTGTTCATTGTCACGTGATACCCGCTTGCTACCCGGGCAGTACAGACTGGTCTGGATATCCTCGAAATGGAGGTGATGTTGTCTTAAATTGAGTGTTGACCGATGCGTATTAGTTATTTATTTGTAAAAAGATTATATATGGCGAAAGAGTATGTATATAGCAGATATTTGCTACAAAATACATTTTACTCTTGCTTGTTTCTACGCGCTCGAGTCTGTACCGTAATATTACGCTAGCTAATTTAGCTGTGTTACCATGTTGCTTCTAACGTCATTAACATTAGCTGTGCCTTCGGGCGTAAGCTAGCTATCGTTTGGTTGACCGTTAATATCGTTATTTAATACTCCCTCAAATGTCAAAATAGTCTTAGAATGTTAAATACATCATTAATATTCTTTTTTGTTTAGTTTTTAAATGAGGCAGTGTTTGCTAGCTTCCTTGTTTGGTGACTAGCGACCTTGTTTACTTGTTAGCTGAGTGTATTGCGGCAGGGGAAATAAGGAAAGTGAACCCAGGCTCGGGCCACGGCGTAGGCCCATGCCATGCTATTTGCTTCTACAAGAAATTGTAATAAAAACATCGCTTTAACAACAAGCCTTACTTTAAACTATATCATAGTTGTACTAGAAATAAATATAGTCTACACCATCAACAACCCACCGTGAGCCATCTTGAAATCGATTATTACGGGTCTGCTATCTTTTAGCTAATAATACTTGGCTGAGCTTTAGTGCAACGAAATAATCACAAAATAAGTCAGTAAAATCAGTCAACTAGTTGACTGTCAGCTACTATTAGTATCATGTATGACAAGGACATTGTTGTTTTTATTTAAGGAATATAATGTTAGTGTTTCTCATTGATCATACTTAGTCTTAGTCAATACATTTGATGTCATTTTATATTTATATATCATTAAAACAGGGTCGTGAATCCAAGGAACCCGAGCAGCCTAGAAAGCTGTTTATTGGGGGTCTGAGTTTTGAAACAACAGAGGAGAGTTTACGAGACCATTTTGAACAATGGGGATCTCTTACAGATTGTGTGGTAAGTTTTAACTATTCAATACATTTTACATTTTAGACATTGTACTTGATTTCATATGGGAAACTGAAAGACCACCGTTATGTCTTTGTAAGAGTATAAAGAGCTTTGGTATTAAACAGGTGATGCGGGACCCAAACAACAAGCGTTCGAGAGGGTTCGGCTTTGTAACTTACTCTGGGGTGGAGGAAGTGGATGCTGCCATGAGAGCTCGGCCTCATAAGGTGGATGGCCGGGTTGTTGAACCGAAAAGAGCTGTGTCCAGAGAGGTAACCAAAGTGACACAACCATTGTATTATCACTAGATGCAATTAGAACAGGTTTTGTTAGAAAGGAAAGGTGTCCTCACTGCTTCTGCTTCATCTCAGGACTCCAATAGACCAGGTGCCCACCTGACAGTCAAGAAGATATTTGTTGGCGGGATCAAGGAGGACACTGAGGAGTACCACATTAGAGAGTATTTTGAGAAGTATGGGAAACTTGACTGCATTGATATTATGGAAGAGCGCTCAACTGGGAAGAAGAGGGGCTTCTGTTTTGTAGCATTTGACGACCATGACACAGTTGACAAAATAGTTGGTACGTTAATGTGTTTGCTCTTATTTTATTAGAACATGTTGATCTAATTTGCCATGCAAAGATATTCAATTTCTCGTTTAATTTCTAGCTCAAAAATACCACACAATCAACTCTCACAACTGTGAGGTCAGGAAAGCCCTCTCTAAACAGGAAATGATGGAAGTGTCCAATCAGAGAAGTATGCACCCCAAACCAAAAGTATTACTGATCCATCAGTTATATAAGTTAAATAAGTTTATTGCTTTTCTGTCTTTTGTTATTTAGAAGTTTTTGTGGAATTCGGTTTCAGATAGGGGTGGTGGCTCTGGAAACTTCATGGGCAGAGGCGGCGGGAATTTTGGTGGTAGCAACTGTGGCCGAGGTAAGTTATTTACATGTAAAAGGATTAGTTAAACTTCATTCACAATTGTATCTCAAAACATTCCCATTTACTTCACAGATGACTATGGTGGTGGACGGGGCCGTTATGGTGGAAATGATGGCTATGGTGGTGAGTATCAGTCACAGATGGATTCTTACTTATTTTGAGATGAGCTACCTTTATGACCTAGAAATGCCTCTTAATAGCAACATTGGGTGATGATAGTTCCATGAAGTTGAGTGTCGTCTGTGTCTTTTTTTCCCCCAGATGGAAACTATGGGGGAGGCGGTGGCTATGGGGGTGGTCGAGGGGGCTATGGAGGAGGTCCTGGATATGGCAACCAGGGAGGAGGCTTTGGAGGCTATGATAACTTTAACGATGGAGGTAACTTGTGAAGGAGTGCTTATTCAATTCTACCTCAGGCACTTTCCCTTTCACAAAAACAAACCGTGAAAAACAATTACTCGTATGAATTACTCGAGGAGCTACGTTTCTTCTTATCTGGTCTTTGCCGGGTAATCAAAGTTCCAGCTATGTTTGAAAAGGGTATTAGGTCTGTTCCAGACGTTATTTTAACAGCCTGAACATTTATTGAAGCAATCTAAATCCTTACCATGGCTCTGAAATTAAATGCTGTGACTCAGGTCATTTTGGCAGTGGTGGAAGAGGTGGGAATTATAATGACTTTGGGAACTACGGTGGACAGCAATCCAACTATGGCCCCATGAAGGGAAACAACTTTGGTGGAGGCAGAAACGCCGGTGGACCGTATGGAAGTGAGTGTTGCCTTTCAGGGTGTTGTGACTCTGGATGGGTTGCCTCACAAAGGCTTCAACCAGTATATCCAAGCGGATACACAATCTGAAAATCTTTGAAAATGCCTCAAGTTTGTAGCATTTCAATGGAATTGTTTTGGGGTATATTTTTCTACTAGAAGGCCGCAAGTTGAATGTAGATGCTTTTTTTTTTTTTTTTTTTTTTTTTTTTTACAGCCCGCTTATTCATCATGCTAGTCTGTCAGTTAGTAGGATTTGAGGCAAAATAATAGTGAACTTACAAGTATTATTTGTATTATTATTTTATACAACATTTTTGTTTGGTCCTTCCCATTGTGCTTCTTTTAGGTGGCTATGGCTCTGGTGGTGGTGGAGGAGGTGGTGGTGGTAGTGGTGGTGGTGGTGGATATGGCTCACGACGATATTGAATGTGAAATATCTGGGTAAGTTCCATCCACAACTTCACTCACCTAGTTGCTCAGAGTACACAGTGAGCACATCCAAGTCTAGAATAACTTTGTTCTATCCTGTATCCATTCAACAGGCTTCAGTTCTTAGCAGGAGAGGCGAGGAGATGAGCAAAGGAGTTTGTGTAGTTTGGGGAAAGCTGAAGGTTACTTTGAGGCAGTCGGCTGAAAGCATTTAGAGGAACACAGAAGTCAGACATGTTACAGCAGCTTAAATGGGAAACGCAATGCAAGAAAGGACTGTACACTCAAATTGATGTTAATACAAGGACTGCCGTCACAAGAGACAAAATGAGTGTACACAAAAGCCTCCTTTATTTGTGATAGATGTTTCCCAACAGACTTAATAATTTTTTCCCATTCATTTGTGCATCTAAAGTTTTTGTATTGTGCCTGTGGTATCAGAATTCTTTTTTTATTTTTCTACCTACAGTACATTTTGAATAATCCCAAATTATTCCGCTGTAGAATTACTAGATATCCTCTCATATTTTGATGAATTTGGTTTTGTCTAAATACAGTATACATAGGAAGCCCTATAATAAGGTAGTTGACGTGTTCTTTTATTATGAGTGCTCAATTTTAAGTGTCAAGTGTATTTTGATTTTGTATTTCAACCACAGTATGTATTCATAGTATTAGTGTAATAACTCATCACAAGCCATCCGGACTGTAATTAGGGAATGTTTCACACTTTGTATACAGCAAAGAGAATTCTAGATTGTTAGCATTTTTGAGAAGAAAAAAATAAACAGCAAAAATAAAGTTGTGTAGTAAAGTACTATGAGGTTGATTCAGTGCATCATTGGTTCAGAGCCAGATTGAGGAGATTGATTTTTGTTACCTCATCATTGTTTATGAAGCTTAGCAATTCAAAGCCACCGGAACAATTTTGTTTTCATGGACCACTTTCTAAAGTTTTTGAGGTTTTTGTTCTCGGCTCAACGGCAAGGGAGTCTTTGCTAGTCCTAGGGCACGGCCCTCACACCACCTATGGCAGTCTTGAGCTGGTAGGATTATAACAGCCACAAGCTTCTACAGTTGGGCCCACAGCATCGGTAGTGTGGAAGATTGCAGATGCCTATCAGACAGGACCTCCTCAGCCCCAGCACAGTGGACAGCATGTTGAGAGAGCAAAGTGACAGCAGCATCGAGCACAACGTCAATGGAGGAAGGAAGGCTTGCATTTGCCTGATAGTGTGCATCTTTTTCTCAAGGCTAGCTATAAGTTCCAGCAGCTGATGCTAGCGAAGAAAGACCGGAGACGCTGTTGAGTCAGATAACTGCAGTTTACCAGCCAATACTAGAGTACAGACCTAATGGAGGAAGGGGGAGTGAGTATTACTCAAACATGCTTGCTTAGAAGAAGCGGCAGCAGGTAAGATTAACCGCTTTTCTTGATTTGCAGATGTGGAAAGAAGCATTACTTCTGTCCTTAACGGCTGCATATCTGTAAAGACCTGGTAACATGGAAAGTTCTGGATGGGTAAGATTTGTTTCTCAAAATATTAACCAGGCTACCCATGTTGTCCTTTTTTATAGGATTAAACCCAGAGTAGTGTGTGGGTTTTTGAAGATAATCTCAGTAGAATGATTTCTAAATTGCCACAGACAAGAATAAGGTAATAAACATCCTGAACCTGGTCTTAAATTTAGCAATTTTGTAGTACTTATTTATTTAGAGCAAGTGATTTTGTTTTCAAACACTTTTAGGCTTCCATAGTGAACAATCATAGTTAGTCATACTGATGGTTCTACATAGGAATGGTGAACACAAACAAAAAGAAACCCACACGACAGCTGTTTCTAAGTTACAGCCCTATCTTGACGCATTCAAATGTGGATTGGAAAAACCACTAACTACCCAATAATGAAATTTGGGTGAGCAAATTTAAGTGTAGGGCAGTTTTGTGGTAATATGCACAAGTTTCATATGTGCGATACTAATTTGTATAAACTCATACCTGTGAGATTTGGACATTTTGTAGGGGAATGTAGAGTTGATAATAGACATGTTACACCCCTTATACTCTTAAGAGTAATATTCATGCTTGTCGGTGACTAAATATTAAGTGAACAATTTACGATTTAACATAACATTTTGTTAATGCACCATACAGGCAAGTAAAACATTGAAATGAAGTATTTGCTTGCATACCCTTATTTCACTGGTAAATACTATGCATGCTGATTTGTTGTTTTTGAAGCAATAAATTAATCTCCCCTGAAGTGACTGTCTGAATTATTATGCATATGCTGTACTTTGCAATTAATAATGTTTACAAATGCATCCAGTAAAATACAACAAAAAAGTTGTATACAATTATTTTGCGATTGCAGCTTGTTCATGTTTTACAGGCTCACAACCTATCCTGGGTCCCTTTCTTTGCTGTGCCTTTTTAAGAAGTGAAATTTGTAAGGTTGACAACCTTTAGTCTTAGCATGACTCTTATCAGGTACATACAATTTCATGTTAGTTAGCATACTTTTTTCCATAGCTCATCACTTTGGTTTTGCTTCATAGCCTAAAGGTTAGCTTCGTTAGAGAGGCAAACAAAACAAAATTTGGTCACTGATCGAAGGTAATGTGTTGTCAGTGAAAGTGCAGGAGAACAAATACTGAAAAAAGTCCACTGGATGATTAAGGTGTAATGTATGCAGTAATCCTAATAGAATGTAGCTAAAGTGAATAGTTCTATATTACAGAATCAGAAAATGCAAGAACTATTTGGAATACAAAAAAAATAGGTGTTAAGTGCTTGATACATTTGTTGCCTACTTAAAAGTAGTCAATTGCAAAACAGGCTAAAGCTTAATGTCCCCACTTTGGTCACATGGTAAATGGCATTTCGGCTGTCTTGTTTGGCTTCAGGTTAGGCCTGACAAAAATTACCGCATGGACTGTTGTGTAATCTGTCTTAAAAGCCAAGCTATCTCAAACGTCCATTTATCAAGTAAATGTGCAACTATAGAGTCAATGCAAAAGACAAACTATATATATATTACGTTTATTATAAAGCACAAGAGTTCAGATTTCAAAGAAATCAAAAGCAGCAAATCAGAAGTTTATAACATACATAAGTACTGTAACAGTGATTGCAACAAAAAGATATGCATACTAAAACATGATATATAGTATATACATTTTTAAAATCTCAATAGCAAATAATGTTTATATTTACAAACAATATCAGTAAAATAATCTTTGACGAAAATAGAAAGCGATACAAAAGATGTAAAATACCCCAAAATATTACAATTGATAGATTCAAGAGAGAAAGCAAAAACTATATAATAGTTCTGCTGATCTACTAATGCTTTAAGCAAAACAACTACAAAGTTATTGCATAGTATTACTATGAGAATAATGCAGTACCAAAGCAGAGAAGTGCTAGTTGTCTTTGTTCTTGCAGAGTGTCTTTTTGATTCGTGGGACAAGGAAGACACTGCCGTCAGTGGTCTGTTTCAGTGAGTAATCAGACGGGGAGTAGGGCAGCCCTTCCTCGTCCCTCAGCATACTGAACACCTCCAGGTACAGACTGTTGAGCTGCTGCTTCATCTCCCGCAGGCTGCTGCTGTTCTGGCTCTTCTCCCTCTTTAGACGCTCCTTCTCATCCTTCAGCGAGTCCAGGTCGTACTCTAGCCCCACTATGCTCTCCATCTTGCGCTTGCGGCAGTTCTGGGCGGCCACTTTGTTCTTCCCGCGGCGACGGATGTCTCGGACCAGGGCAAGTTGTGGCTCGTTGAGCTGGTCCTTGGACATCAGCTCGTTGAAGTCGTCCACGGGCAGGTTTATTATCATGTCCACAGTGAAAGGGATCTGCAGGGCTTTGGCCCGTTGCTCGTCTCTGGAGAGACGCATCTCCGATCGTTTCTTCATCTTGTCCTTGGTAAAAGGGTGGCTGTTGGGACCATTCTCCTCAGTTGTCTCAGACTTGTGGTGTTTCATTTGTTGCTCTTTCTGACGCTGGGTTGATGTGTCTGATACAGATGAAAGAGGTTGAAAGCTGTCCGGTTGGAAATTCAAGGAGAACATTTCGGAGTAGTCCGACTCAGCACTACCAGGGTTGCTGTCCATCTCTTCCATGTCTGAGTCACTGTAGCCAAAGGAGCCATCCCCACACATAGATTTTTCGGGGGAACTAGCGTTTGGGCTTGTATTCAAAGACACTCCTGAATCAGAGTCGGGAAACTCAGCCACCACCTCCTGTTTAATTCTCTCAAATGTGTGTGCAGGGGAGAGGTTGTTGTGCATGTCCACTGGTTTGAAAGGAGGCTCGTATGGTATGTTAGGCAAAAGGCCACACACATCTTTTTCGAAACCAGACTTAACACCACTGCTCACTTTTGTGTTGAGCATGTTGGGGTAATACATCTCACTGAAGCCTTTGTCACTGAAGCTGGTGTTTAGTTCAGGGGCTTTCAGGGTCATCTGCCCGAGGTGTTCTGGTGAGGCCGCAATGGGAAAGGCCTCGTCAAAGACATTTATAAATTCAGGGGCGCATACGTCCACCGGGTTTGGCCTTGCTTCTGCCATGTTTGGCATTGGGTAAAAGCTGTAATTTGGGTCCTGGACCTCAGGGTTGTTGTTGGTTGGTAGGTAACCACGTACCTCGAGAGTATCTTCCATTTGCATGTTCAGGCATTGCTAAAAAGACAAAGAAAAACATTGTTAATAAAAGCACACCAATCAGTTGGAATCCTTTTAATCAATCCTTTGGGCATATTCTAAGATTGGGTTTATTTGAGTTACCATGTTTTTCTTTAGTGTATAATATGTTGAGTTTGGTTCTTTATTTTATAGCTTGAGTTCAATGGAGGTGACAGCGAGAGCTCAGGTCTTGTTCGCAGACAAAGTACTCGTCTGAGACAAAAACAACTGACACACTATTTGAGCGACTAGTGACAGACAAGGTAGTGATGCCCATGCAACAGGTATTTTCTTCTTGTACTGGTCAGGTGGTTGAACTCAAAAGACAAGAAGACAAGGCTTAAGGCTCCTCAGCTGAGAAGACTCGCCGTTTGAAAGTAAAGCTGCGGGCAGACTACTCTGGGAAGAAACTACTGGAAACAGAGGATAGTGATGCCGCTCCATCAGCCTTCTTCCCCTCAAACTGGTAAAAGCAGGTTGACTACAACTCCCCCTTTTGAAACCTACAGCCTCTAACCAACCACGAATCAAGGCTTTTAACTTTGACCAATGGCAAAGGGTCTGTAAGGCACAGGTCAAGCCAAGGATTAAGAAAGAGTACCCAGAATCAGTCGAGATGCCAGAAAATACAACACAGTAAAAGGCACAGTTGGGTTGAGACTGAGGAATACATACAGAAAATGCATACAAGACCCACAACCACAAATATATCCATGAATAACTGTCATTCTCTGATATTGGTAGGATACAAAGGAATTCTTTTGGTCCAATTTGATATGTAAATATGACTTGAAAAGATCCAATGTGTTTGAAGTAAAAGACGATAGAATTTTGATACGGTTATAAATAGCTTATAAGATAAGAAAATATCTTTCAGCTTGAATGTGCTAAACTGAAGTTATATGTTTTACAGTAGACATACATACAGTTGGTTTTTGGTAATATTGAGTTGCATCGTGTCAGTTATTGATGTTACATTTGTGTACAATGCTGATTTTTGACTGTTAAACCTGATCGCTTTGAACATGAAAACATATTTCCAGTAGATTTGTAAACAATTTTTCAGATTTTTTTTTAAATTCATGTTTTCGACAACAGGCTTATTTATGTCTACTAGACTGTTATTGGAGCGATAGTTGGTTGTTTGTTGCCACCCACAACACAAGCAGCACCACACCTTGGAAGTACCCCAAACAGTTCTATGCAATTTCCATGTATAAACTTGATCTCTGAGGAATTAGCCGAGTATAGCTGCCTTGCTGCCGACAGTATACTGTATGGTCCCCCTATTTAAATATGGCACACAATAGTGAGCTTGTACTCATGCCTGGCTCGTGCATTCTCTGGATATTTGTTCTACTATCAAATCCATCATTCTATTGAAGCGATAGAATCTGTGTTTGGTACCTGCAGTTCAGGGAGGGACAAAAGCTCCATCCAGGCCTGTTCCAAATCTGGGGAGGTCCTCTGTGGGGGTAGTGGGGCTGGGAGAAGGGGGGCTTGGGACAAATCTGGCTGTTCAGGGGCTATCATGACACGGCTGGTGTTGGGGGCTGGAACCACGGCAGCATCTAGACAGGCAGAGGTGGTCTACAACAAAGATGCACGAATTAGAACTAGGTTGTAATTGCAACAGGTATTATCTAGGAAAGTACTGTCTTACAGGAAAAATATGGCATTTTCAATATTACATATTGTACTACATTCTATATTTTACCTGAGATGTCTCTACCAGTGGAAATGTGTCTTCAAGAAGCTGCATACATTCATCAAATGACATTGTACCCCCATCCTCTTGAGAGAAGCTGACATTCTAAAAAGAATTGAAGAAAAATATTATTTCATACCATCATAAAAATACTACTTGTTCTAGTAAATAGAGATAGTCAAAGAGGCACCACACTATATTCTTAACACAATAGCAGATCTCTGTGTAGACCTTAGACAATAGACAATGGTCTTCACAGTACAGCTTCAAAAGAGCTAAATCCACCCAACGCAAAACTGCAGAGCCACCTGTGTTCCCCTAATTACACAGGATGAGTTGGTCACCTAGCTACGGTGCAGCTGCGTTCAACTGAGTACAAGGGGAGTGGTTAGCCCTCTGACATGACTGATGACGCCCGTGTGTGTACCTGGGTAACCTTCAGAGCTTCACCAGCAGACTGCAGCTGACTGCTGGGTGCTGTGCAGGGCACAAACTCTCCCGTCTCCGCATCCAGCTGTAGCTCTGCCAGCAAGGCCTTCTCCTGCTCCCTAAGCAGCTCGCTTCTCTTTTCCTTCTCCAGCTCAAGCTGCCGCTGCCGCTCGTGCTCCTTCTGGCGGTGGCTGTAGTCAAATACTTCCCGTCGGGCCCCTAGGTCAATGTCTTGCATCCACAGAATGTCGATCAGCTCCATGTCCTGCAAAGAGGAGCCAGGTGAGACACTGAAGAGTCACAAGCCAGAGCCATACGGTGGTGCAGAGAGTTGTGAAACAAGGAACAGTGTCCCTGCTGTGAAGCTGGGTTATTGCACCTCAACGCCACACCCTATCCCTTGGTGGCTATTCATTGACGACAGCACCAGCATGAATGTCATGAGGAAGAAGCAGCATGAATAATAGATGCATTTCTCTTTCTACTCCTCCCCTACCACTTTACCACCACACCCTAGTGTGCTAAACATGTGTTTCATCATGTGACAAAAATAAGGGAAGAGGGTTGAGGATCAATCGGACTGATTCAGTCCAATTAAATACAAGACACAACTTGCCAAACTGTGACGTAGCTGTATGTGGCCTAACGCTTTTTTATCTGTAGCCTCCAGAGCCAGCTGTTCTGGATTAATTGACTTAGAGTTATTTCACTTTTTGTCATAATATAACATAATTTAGAGGTAGATTAGATGTAAATGGATGATATCAATACTGTTCAGAGCCTTATACTACTACTTCAAGTTAGAGGCAGACATGCACTACATAGGCCTCCATTGTAACATATGGGATGCAATGTTGCAGAAGTCAGTACTATCTTAGTAGAAGATATTCAGCAATTCCTCTCATTAGCCATTCAGTTTTTTTTTTTAAATAACCTAAATTAAACTTCCTGGTTTAACCATGTTGAGGAAAAGTTGTGTGGATTCTGTAGATTCAGGTTAAGTGTTAACAGTAACAACAGTTAATGTTATAAGAATTATTTGCCCAAATATACTACCTCTAAATGCTACTAGCTGCCTGTTTAACTGCTGCTCCATCCCATGGGCCTCTTAACGTCCATTACACAGAACTTATTTACAGAAGGAAGCATTTCACAAGGGCCTTGGGAGATTGCATAAGCCCAACATATTAAGTCACAAGAAAAGCTCTGGGCATGTGACAATTTTTTTGTTGGAACTATGTTATAAAAAGAGAAACAAACTAGCCAATACATGGCTTTGTCACCACTCAGACAAAACAGAGAAAGCAAAGAGGAACTTAAAAAGCAGACGTTTATCAAGTTTTCAAATGGAACAAAAGGAGCGTTATGTTAGGGAGAATTTGTGATTCTGTTTCAATTATATTAATAGTACATAATGAATTTATTGGACTTTAATAAAAAAAAATGTAAAGACAAAACGATATAGATAAGATGAAGGATTCACAAGGGTGCCCAGTTTGTCTGACTGCCTGTAAATAGGCCTAAAGTCAGTGAATGTGAGATCACCCTTTAGCCTTCTTTACCTCAAGTATTACATCACAGAATGGATCACTTAGTGATCCACTAATGCCTGTAACGTCACCAAGACACAATGGTACTCCTATTATTCTTACTAGTCTGGGTATCAAGTGTGCTTTAAAAAAAACAGACATCATGGCTGCCTAAAGAATGAGGAAATATCCTGAGGTTTGAAGGACTAGATGCACCTCTGGTCACAACCAAGTTAAAAAGAGCATTGTGCCCTTTGGTCAAACATTACAACCTATGACCAAGAAGTGACAAGAAGAAGAAAGCACAGCCCACAAAAGCCAATAAATAGCCAAAGAAATGAGTACATTTAAGAACAATGCAAATTACTTAAAATGTGTATATCCAGGGTGTTTATTATGACCTATTGGCCACACTCCTGTATAGTTCAATGCATTTTATATTTGTGCAGATTCATTGGAAAAACTGTGAATGAATCCGCTGGGAATAAGTGTAGAACTAGTAAATTAAATATTATTCATTTATCTATAAATAATATTCTTTACCATACAGAAAGTAGATGGCTGTACTTAAATAAGGAGATTTGCAGATGAAAATAGAATTTCGATTTCAGGGACTTTCCAGTAACAGCAGCAAATGTAAACAAAGACTTCCTTTGTGCTAAAAACAAAATAGTTCGATGGTTTAAACCAAGGCTTCAAAATTTTAATGTTTCATAATTTGAGAAGACAAGTGACCAATTTGAGTTGGCCATATAGCATGATTTGGGTCTACCTAAATGTAAGCTGTTATTTAAGTCTACTTGACTATAAACGGTTTTCATTTCTCGAAGTTTGGTCTACAAAACTTTCTAAAAAACTGTAGACATTACACCAAAAACTTGTCTGGGTTAGGCCTATTGCTTGAACTTATTCAACTGTATATTTTGCAGTGTTTTACTATGATAACGACACCAACCACGGAGGGGTTTAGACCTTGATTGAGAAATCCGTTTGAGAAGGAGCAAGCCAAATATACATAAAACAGGCCCACCATATTTACTGGATTACATTAGATCACACGCCATAGCCATAGTCCTTTTTGGCGTAGGGTTACGATTCACAACCATTGGGCACAGACTAGACCTAGGGCTACTGTACAACTTGACGTCGCATTTAAATGTAGGACTACAGTTGTACATTTTCTTCTAACAGCCCAAACGGCTAGAAATAAACTTTAGATATATTTCACTCAGTACTGAGCTAACCCGGCGGAAAAACATCCATGACTTGCACATTTGAAAGCTTCTAGTCTGCTGAAAGTCTATTACGAGAATATCTAAAACACAGACGATAATGTAGCCTACGTTACGTCACGTTTATGTAGAAGCTTATACGCAGCTAACATATAGGCCTACGAAGGCAAGTCAGTAATTCTAATTTAAATATTTCATAACTAAAACAGCAATTCATAATAAAAAAATGGACCTATGGAAAAGGACTACATACAGCCGTTTTGTGACAATTGTTTTAAGGCCATAAAAAGTAACAAGTTAGCCTAACAATTAACAGGCTCCTATAATATACTTTTGCCTTTTTACCTGTTGACTGGGATGGATTTTCGGCATCTCGATTTCCATCATTATTATGGAAGTGGCTGTTCCTCAGCAAAATAAACGTCCAATATGTTAACTGCGTATATTTGTATTCCTTGTCAATTTAAAATGGTGGACTATCTTTAAACTATAGGTGTTGTCTAACGTTTAACTATAAAGGAAGTATTGCTTCTGATCTAGAGAGAAAATACGTGAAGTCTGAGCAAGCGTGCTAGCCCTGCCCACTAGGCTACTGCAACCAGTCACGCGCTTTCACAGATCTGCTGTGGGAGAGTCCCCTTCAACGTCCGATTATGCAGGCGGGGACTGTACAGGCTACTGGACGAAACACAACAAGCGTTAGCCTACATTTAATAACACACATCTTGTGTACCTAATATCTATTTGAATGTGTCAGCAACTTATTTAAGACCAATTATTACTGACCATAAGCTATAGTATTTAATAGGCTATTTCTTAAATTGATCTGAAGGCAGAGTTGTTTTAAAACGAACACAATATATTTTGTCATGCAAATATCAAACAGCTGAACGAACGATGCAGCATTGTACCTTCCTTAGTGGACTTTCACGAAGCCAGTTTAGTGTGTAGCGACACCCTCTGGTTACCAGTTGTTCTAGATGTAGATTGGTCGTAATGAACCCTGGAGCTCTCGAGTGACCCCCACCCCCCACCACCACAACCACCACCACCCCATTGACCTGTATGCCAAAGCATTTTCACATTATGTTGAGCTGAGCAAATACATGAAAACAAAAACACGGGGTTATTTTCATAAAAAGGTTATTCTGAACATTGATTAATTATTTATTTGCAATGGACAACAATGGGCCTGAAGGCTGTGGAACTGAAATTAAATCAGTTACTTACACACATTCTGACACATAAGTGTAAGTGAGTGGTTGGCATCGGTATGCAATTAAGTAGCCTATCTGTTGAAGTATGACAAGGTAATGAGGTGGGCTTAAGAACGTTCAGCAACTATATGTTAGGAACCTCGCTCTACCTCGAGCTCTAACTTGAGTACAGCCCACTGTGCCACAGTTTGAAATTACACCAAAAAGAAGATTTTTTTTCTTCAAGCGCGCTCATGAGTGCCCGTTCACGTTTGGCAGCTCCACGTCGACATTCTTCCAGCTGCAGATAGTGAACTGCATAGGACTGAAAGAAGAAAGGTACAAACGGCATTTAGGCACCATGCGATTAGTCTATTGCATTCCCAAAGACGGAACTCACCCGCTATATTAGACAGTGGAAACTGCTGTCGGTTCCATTTGTCCAAGTCTGTCAATGTTTAAGCAAGCATTTTGCTTGTGCTTGATCTATTTTGCCCTCGTGTTGGATTGCATCTGATCTCTTTAAACTGCGTCTACCTCTATCAGGTATAGTATGACTATAGCAACACGTCCAAATTCACCTTTTAGAATCATTAAGGCCTATCGCATTATCTGAAGAAATTGTCAATTGGCATTAACTTACAGAACCCCCAATGTTTTTTCTCTTCTTACAGGTAGTGTGCTATTTTGCACTCTAAAAGTTAGTGACAGTTAACTTGGTTTGGAGGAGGTCTGTTTTAAACTACCGTCTATGTTTTGCCTATGATTCTAAACTGTATCTGTACCAAACTAATTCACAGTACCGGCTCAATAGGTATGAAGCCATTTTATATGCATCGGGGTGTAAAACCCCTGTAGTGAAAAAAGTATTACTAAGATATATTTTTTTCTCTTGGATCCTTTAGACACGTCAGCTGCTATAGCTCTAGTCTTGATGTTAACTTGCAACCTTGAAGCAGGTCAAGGCTGTATAGTTAAAAGCAAACACTTGTGGGAATAAGCTACTGCAGAATAAATATTATTTACCGATAATGGGGTGTGTGAGAACCAAACCTAGGGGGAAGGCCTAGCCATTATTTACATGAATAGGATACATATGGATCTAAAAAGATAGTAATGTATGTTCGTCTTTTGAGTCTTAAAAAAAGAAAATCATTTCTCATTTATACCTGTTTAGACTGATACTGTTCACTCACACACAGTTAGATTGACCCTTTAAAAAGTCTAAATGTTAACCAGTTAAACATGTAAAGTGGACACTTACCTGTACTTTCTCTATTCTATAAATAGGTCACAAACTCAAGGGAATGGTCTGCACAAAGGAGAAACCTATGATGTGGCACTCTGACTTTCCAAATAAAGTTCTGTGATACACTTAGACTCTAATTGTTTGCAGTCAGTGCATTACAGAACTTTGTTTTGGGAGTAAATGATTTGGCCTGAAGAAAACAAATAACATCTGGACAATTACTCTACGTAATAGCAAAACTGTACTTCCTATCAATTTGTCTAAGTTGTTTGTGAATAAATATTGTTCATGATTGGTTATGTTGGTGCTGTGTGTATGGCCCTGTGCTTATAAAGGCATACGTAAAGAAATAAAGAAGTCGTGGTGAATTTAGAGGAGTGTGTAAGAATGTTTGAATGCCACTGTCGAAAGTTGATTTGTTCCCTTAAAGTCTGCCATATGGAATCTTGTTGGTCATGTAACTGAGGTATCACAAAAGGTACACAGGGAGTAAAATGGTCCAACCTGCTTCTATTTGCTGACAATCAGCATTGCAAACTACGTTGCATTCTATAAGCCTACCGAGGCCAATGCAACTATAATGGTGGGAGGCCAAGCCACATTGGCTTCATGTAAAACTGTTTCATAACCAACGCTCACAGCTTCTGTTTAAACGTCTTCTATGTATACGAGTTCACATTTTGGAACAATAATACGTAAAAACATAATAGTTTGCCCATTTGTTTATTTATTTGTTATAAACAAGAGAATGGGTTGTGTTGCCTTTGGATACATGCTATTGCTACCGGTGTGAAAACACAATGTCAAGGCAAGGAAGATTGTTTCAACTTGTTCAGTTTCCGAAGCTGTAAGTTCCACTGCCTAGATGCTACTCAAAAAGGGTTTTAACTGAATGGATATTCGAGGACTAAAAAGAAAATAGACCAGAACGGATCCCTTCAGCCTATGTGTTATAAACTGATATTAAACTTAAATAGATCAATCTCACGACTCCTGGTGGCAACTTTCAAGCATGAGGCCAACTACACAGTATTTGGTTTTCAAAAGAAATTAGATTTCTTGGTTTAGTTTGATGTGTAGACTAAAATGTGTCTTACACCCCTGTCTGAGTTCAAAATAATTAAAATCTGCCCGATGAGCATAGTCAGCACAAATAGTTTGTTGATTTAGTTGGCCGTTTGGTGCTTCTTGAGCAAGCAATGTAGCATGTAGCATGAGTGACAAAAATTATCCAGGCTTTGAGTTTACTATCATTCATTGTAGCCTACTGTATAATATGACATATTTGGATTGGTAGGTCTAGGCTACCTTTTATTTATCTGGTAGTATATATTCTTAGCTGGCAATGGTAACACAATTAAATTGCGCGTACAGTATTAAATGTAATGATTTAAGTCTACCGCTATTTAACTTTCAGGCTGTCATATAATAAGACAATATAACAACCCAATCAAGTCTAAAAAATTGAATGCAGTGCATGATGGGATTGATTTAAAATGTACCTCATATCCTTCTACTGTAGCTGATCTGCCGTTCCCTCCGTTCGCAAAACACGGAAGCAGCATGGCGTCCGACAGCAGCACAGAGAGGCACCAAATTGCGCTGCAAAGATTGCGGATTATTGCTGGACATTTACAGAATCCCGTAGACGAGGACTCGGGGATTAATGCCATAGAGTGCAATGCAGAAGACAGCAGACCATCTTCGAAAAATACGAGAACAGTCCCAAGGAGGAGGTGAGACGGTGGTGTTCACGGTGATGTCTGCTGTATGGTTTGCTACGGCTAACTCAAGATAGAGATCGCTCTCTAGTATGAGATTTATTTAGCCATAGTTACAGGCATAGTTACAAACAACTGCAGTTTCTATCTGATACATTGATTGTCGTTTCGCAAATCGGGCAGGATTTCCCGACCCCCACGGAAGTGTAAGTAGGGAGTGGAAATCGCGAGCGGTGATACTCTTGACAAAGTAGCTATTCATGCAAGTTAGTGCCAGTGGGTGCGGTTGGACTGTGTCCTCGGCCTACCAGTTAAAGCTACAAGTAATTGGATGACCCTTTAGAAAAAGTTGTCTCTGGCCTTTTGATTTTGTAAATGTAATAGACATGCCAATATGTCCAGATCTCAAAAGCCACCCCCTGTTGAATCACACAAGCTAGCTTAGTTTAGCTGTGCAATCACCTTGCCAACTTGGAAAAACTTTGCAAAAGGTGTAAATCCTCCTGCACCATGAAATACATTTCAATTGTGATTAATTGTTTTGTTTCATTGAACCAAGAATTCAGACACGCACCAAAAAGTTGAGCAGTAAAACTTTCCTCCTGTAACTCTAATCCAATGTGATTGGTCAAGTGTGGTGGTGTGACTATCAAATCCTCATCAGGCAAGGTATTGCATCAAACGCAATGTAGTGACCTCTAGTGTCAGGCTCTGAAAAAAGCTATGAGATGGTCGAAACGTTTCACTCTTCATTCATAGATAACTAATCTTGCTTTCTGAATAGCAAGAGTTTGGAATTGGCCTTGTAAAGCTTATTCTGGTCAACCTGACATATTCTGGCAAAGTTCATATTTTGTCTTTCTACCCAACAGTTTCATTGTTCATTGCAGTCTTGCCTACTTATTAAGTAATATTGTGTAGCCTACTGATATTTGGTGGGTCTAGATTTGATCTGCTGTAAAAAAAAAAATTGATTAGACAAATTATGTTAGGTGTTACTTATCTTTTTTCAATTATTATTATAATTTTTTTTACATGAAATGGCCCTGGATGAATGTGGATATATGAACTTAAAATGTTTGCGTAATGTAGACCTTTAAAAGTGATTGTACAATATTTTGGGAAATAAGACATTCTTAGTCAGACGATATTATTGATATCAATTTCATGTCGGTACGTTCAGTATTGAGTTAGTTACGTGGTCGTCATAAAAGTAGCCAAGCCTATAGTTAGCTCAAGTTTACAGTTATGGCTCCCAAAAGTGACTAAACACTCCATCAAAAAATCCACAGCTGTGTTATTTACATGTTATATCTTCTGTATTTCGCACATGTCGAAATAAAAAATTCAAAAGCCACTAGTCACTTTTGGGCGCCATGCCAACGGTTACCTCAAGCTTACTATATCGCTAGACTACTTTTACGATGACCACGTAACTAACTCAGTACTGGACGTACGGACATGAAATTGATATCAATCATCTCGTCTCACTTGGGGTAAGTTGGGGCACATCTTGTTTCCCAAAATGTTGAACTATCCCTTTAAAAAGGCTATTAATCACTTTGGTGCAGCAGAATCATTGCTTCCTTTCTCTTGTGATTGTTTTAATGGCTTCCCTGGAAGCATTTACCTTTTGACTGGTTTTCAGTTCCCTAGACGTATTAATAAAAGGCAGTGTGCAGACTAGATTAGCGTTTAAAGATAGGAAGTGTTACAGCGGGTAACATTTGTCACGCCAAAATCCTTTGCACGACACCAAAAGCCTGACTTTTTCTAGTAAAAGTAAAAGTTGTCCAAAACCTTTGTAAATGTTTTTTTTTTTTTTAAACATTTCTGCCTAAATGCGCTTAGAAGTTATGATGTTTCTCCCATTTAAATCTTTATGTGTAGCCCAACAGAGTGGTCTTACCTGACCCAAGTAAACGTTTGGGTTTATTAGAAAAGTGATCATGTCTGGCACTGGCTGGCTCTAGTATCACATTTTCAGTGTATGTTGTTAACTGATTATAATCACTAGAGTACAATAGTCTGATTCAGGTCTGGTTTGAACAATAGGCTATATCTTGTGTTAGTTCTTGTGTGCTGTTAAGTCCATTTCAATATACCTACAGGCCATGTTGACATACAACACTATCCCCAGTGAGCTATTTGTTGGAGTCAATTTTAAGAAGTTGCATGGCCTGTTTTTTTGGTTAGACCTGGTTGATATGTTTTTTAGTAGTATGCCAAGGTTCAGGGGCTTATAGTAAATGATAAAGGAAAGGTTTTGCACAAAATATGAAAGGGTAAACAATCTGATCCCTCATTTGTTGTCTGCTGTCTGATGTTCATTTGGGAATGGTACGGCTCTGTGGTAACCCTCCCTGTGTGACTGCTTTTAGTAATGCTGGAGTCAAATTGGTTTGTTTCCCAAATGCTACACTAACAACCAGCCTGAGGTTAATTGCCTACATGCCTCCTACAGGGGAATGGATGGATTCCTGGGAATAAACGCCAATGGTTACCTAGGGCTAAGGTGGAGAACTTATCGCCTGCTGTGATTAAATGGTAGTTGGCTTGTAACTTATTGGAATATGAGGCAGCTGATACAATTTGTAATGCAAAAGACTCAAGAAACACATGCCTAAATACAAGGCAAAATAAATTGGATTAATTTATTATGAATTATTAACAGCATCATCACCAGTAAAAACACCAGTCCTGGTGTTTTTTTTTTGTTCTAGATTTATTGACTACGCCTACACTGTTCCTATCCGAAGAATGTCACCAACAAGCTCAGAAATGGCCCATGGCAACTGACAACTTCCTAATTGCATCCTAAGACTGCAGCCTTAAAAAAAATATCATAACGTTTTCTATCTTTTGTGTTGTCCCTTGATAATATTATGTGTACCATTTTAATTTAGTTTTCCAATGGTGGCATACATTTCCTGTTCTTTTGTTTTCCCAGGCAAGAGATTATGAAATGGAATGGCTGGGGATACAGTGACACCAAGTTCTACTTCAACAAGAAAGGCCAAGCCGAATTCACTGGCAAAAGGTAGAGCATTGAAACATTTCCTTCCAGTCTTCGATGCAATTCCATCCCATCCTATCCACGCCAAACATACACAGGAAGTTTGGCTGCCTTTAAGTCTCTTAACCTAGCTACTGAGGCAGTGTTGCCAGTTCCTGTTAAAAGCTCCTGTTGTCTCACCCTCCTTATAATGTGGTGCTCCTGCCATCTAGTGGTTGGTATTTGAACATTCAGATAGCTTGTCATCTAAGGATTTTCTCTTTCTAGCTGTGCTGGCCACTGGCCAGCATGTATGTATCCAGCCATTCATATTAAACAGAATTCACACCTTTTGTTAACTGTATTCTAGTACGCCTAATTATCTATAACTTCTATAGCAATTACTGTTGAAAAAAGTGTGTGTGTGTGTGTGTGAGTGTGTGTGCGGGGGGGGGGGGGGGGTCTCAGCTGTTGTGACTGAGGAGGGTTTCAGTTTACTGTGGCACCAGAATGGATGGCTCTTTTATTTGGCAAGACTTCATCTCCTGTTCTACACCTTTATCTTTGTCTCACACCACAGAGGCATAGATGGGCCTTGTTTTTTTTGTAATCATGATATATGGCTGATAAACGACAGCCTAGCCTGTCGGACTATAAGCAAAGGGACACACTCCATAGTGTGTATGTGAAACTGTCTTTTGAGTAATGGCTCGAATTGTACAGGATGTTGCACAGCAAATGGTTTTCCTTTTGTAAGCTTACTTATATTAAACTGCATCTGTACGGTCCCATGTCTTCTTAGCCGAAATGCTCGCTCTGCTCTATACGATGTACAGAAGGCTGGGGGCAGAGGGAAATTAAAGTCAAAGGGGAAATTCTCCTCTCCTCCTTTGTCGCCCGCCTCCTCCTCTCCCAGTGACAGAGGCTTTTCATTAAGGAGAGTGTTTCATGGTCTCTTGGACAAAGGCGGGCCACAGTCCCCTGGCTGTGCCATCAGCTCAATTATATCTTGGCATGATGGCTGGATGGTCTAGCGAGCTAGCTAGAAGGCTAGTGCCACTTGGTACGGACGGCCCTTTCATGGCTAAAACCCTTGTTAGACCCAGCTTCAGCACTCTTTACCAATGAAAAGTCTTAGTCTTAATGATGAGCTAAGACTTAGTTTATCTTTATTTATTGTATTTGAACAGAATATGAAATTGAATTTGATGGGACAGTAGTATGTTAAAGACAGTCCTAATACATGTAATTCCCCTATCCTAAAGTTGATTGGTTACCTACATATTTAAGGATGCCTCAGTGATTTTGAGTGCAGATTTCAAATGCAATCAGTAAAAAATATATTCTTTCGTCAATGCCAGGTATCGGCTGAGTGGGTTGATCCTACCAGGTCTGAAGGACTGGTTCGAGGGTACCTTTGAAGCCAATGTACTGCACAAAACCCCGGCTGTGGTAAGTGACAGTCATTCTTGTCAATGTACATATGCGAAGGAACGTAACAGCACCAGTAACTTACCTCTCCTCATTCGCTCACTGTGTCCCACTCCCAGCCCACTCTGAATGCCAGTGCTGTGCAGCCGCCCTGTCTGAACGAGGCCTTCATCGAGGAGCTAAAGACCACAGGCATCCCCTTCACCCACGATGCTGAGGACAGGGTTTTCCGCGCTCACGGTGAGGCAAGCTGGAAAGGCTCTGTTTCCCCCTTGGGATACTCAACCCACACAATATGTGCATTACTTTTTTACTGTGCAATTAAGATGATCCTAATTAGTTTGGACCATTCTTAGTTGATTCAACTGAGTTATAATAGAAAAACAACGAATAAGAAATAATTCGAAATGTTGGTTGACCTTGATTCACTTTAACAGTATATATGTTTTTCTGACAGGGCATTGTGCGCACGAGATCTTTGCTCTTCGCGAGGGGAGATTCGGCCGTGTCCCGGACATGGTGGTATGGCCAAGTGAGTTGTTAATGGAGTCCGTATTTCCCGCCTTCCTACCAGGCCTGGTTTGTTTCTTTCACAGTTTCTGGGATTTAAAGGGTTAATCTCTGCCAAGGCATTGGGATATTAATATGTATGAGTGGAAGCTTAATAAGAAGCGCAGCTTAACAACAGCACAGCTCGGCTCGGCCCGGCACAGTACACCCGTGAGTTATGATCCTGAGATTGGGTTGCCACCGTTATAGCTGCCACTATTTTATTGTGCAAATGAGTGTTGACTGATGGCTGAAACTTGATTAGCAGGCTCCCAAATGGGCAGCAAATCACCCAGCTCCTGTAGCAGAGCTCTGATTGGAGATCACTCCCTTAGTTTGGCAAACTCCGCCCCTCACTTATCAGAAAATGTTCCTTACCACTGTTCTGTATCCAGTGGCTGTGGTGTTAGACAATGCACTTCCTGGGTTGGCTGCCTTAGTGTCACTGTGTATTAAAAGTGGGTGTTGTTGGTATGTAGGAGTGTAATCTGCAGGCCAGAGCCCAGTGTTTAATTAGATTGGAGCATTAGTTTGGACTTGGAGGCATTTCTCAGTGGCCCACGTACTGCTGGAAGCCAGTGGAGCGGATCCATGTAGGTGGATGCTGCTGCCAGGCTCTCTTTCTCCCTACCCAGTGCAGGATAAAGGGATGTGGGAGCCGGGATTGACTAAAACACCTCTTACTATTGATCTCGAGCAGCCCACCCGAGGGAGCCCAGCGTCATGCTCTTTGACTCCATCTCAGCTTGGTCCTGCCTGGGCCAAATCACGGCCATCTTTCGCTGGAAGCCCCCCTGCCCATCCTGCCTGTCTGTCTGCTCTAATGGCCCAGGCCTTAAGAATGTTTATTGTCTTCACTGCGGCCCCAATGCTTTATGTGCCATTGCTTATTTCCTTTGCCACATGAGTACCCTTGTAATCGCGAAGCATCGCTAATTTATTGTTCTGCTGGAGTAAAATGTGCATGGATCCCATGGCTAACCATGGCTTTCTTTTTTCCCCTCCTCAGACTCCCACGATGATGTGGTGACAATAGTGGAGCTGGCTTGCAAGCACAACGTTTGTTTGATGCCGTACGGAGGTGAGTCGTTTGCCAGATTCACTTTGTTCTATTGACACTTTGTTTGACCAGGTTTGTTTGATTCAGTAAAATCGTATGAACAGTTCATGGTGATTGTTTCCCTATCCCAGGAGGGACAAGTGTGTCCAGTGCTCTGGAGTGCCCCCCAGAGGAGAACCGCTGCATTGTCTCCTTGGATACCTCCCAGATGGTGGGTACTGAACGCCCTGCTTGCCCCTCGTGGGATCCTGACCTGTCACTCCATCTGAAGGGCTGACCTTGTTCAGAGACATTTTCTTTTTCTGCTCAGCATTTTGCCTCTTCCTCTCCGTCGCTGCTGTCTCTTCTTCTTTTTCTCCCTGCCTCAGCCTTTTCCCTTGATTAACATTTAGTTTATTTTATGGAAAAATATCGTAATTTATCTTGCTGTTTACTGGTCAGTCTTGCTAGCTTTGCCAGTTTATCTTCAAAACTGAGAAAGGTTGCAAATATAAATATCAATAACTCATGCTAGCCCCAGCAAGCAGTTGAATGGCCTGTAAAAGGTAACTTGGGATATCTCACCAACAACCATCTTTAGTGGGAACAGGGTACACATTGTTCTGGTACTGTACGACCATCAGCTGCTGCTCACTATGCGGCGTTGCTGATATACGAGGGCTGTGGACACTGCTGCTCCTTCGCACCAGTCAGGGAGCAGTAGGCGACATAAATACCAGTGACCAGTGTGCTGTGTCGAGGGGGTCAGAGGGGAGGCCGGGGCCGGAGCTAGACACATGAAAGGAGCAGGACGAGGGGCGCACACTTCATTTATGACCCTGCGAGAATGATTGATGGCAGGTAGGAGAGGGGAGCTTAAGCCGGGCAGGGTTTGGCTTTCCGAGAGAAAAAAAGGGTGAGGGGGGGATTTGCAAGATTGAATGTTAAACGGAGGTTAACCTTTAGGAATCTGTCAGATGGAGTCCTCCCTTTAGCCACGTGTCACCCTAGAAGCCCACGCTACTGAAATACAAACCTCTGTGGGTGACAAATAACCTGGGGGCCTTCTCAATAAAACCTTGCCTGTACTGTCAGAGCCAGGAGCTTCTTAATTAAGATTCTCTCTCTGAAACGCCTTCTGCCTCTCATTGTAGACAAACTCATAGGCTTTGGAAGAGATTTTCTTTGTTCCTTTGCCATAAAAGTTACTATTTCTGTTATTAATTATGTGGTGGTTGTTTTTTCCTACCTGCAGAACCGCATATTGTGGATCGACGAGAAGAATTTAACTGCCCATGTGGAAGCTGGCATCATCGGTCAGGATTTGGAGAGATTAGTAAGTTGTGTGTAGTTATCAATCTTCCTGCAAACAGCCAGAGATTTTGTTTTCCATTCACAACAGATTTGCTTTCTTAAGACAGGCACCAATAATTTGTATTAGAGCGGTTGCGCTGCAGGTTTGAGTGCTGATTCCCCCTGGTTCCCACAGCAATGTAGCATGGGCAGGAAGAAGGGCTGAGGTTCACACAACAGCCGAGAGCTGGAGGCTAGAGATTATAGGCTGAGGTGCTGGCTATGAGCAGATGGCACTATCGAGCTCATTCAGAAAAATGGAGACTGAGCGGCTGTTTGATGTAAAGGAATGCGTGTGCTGCATCTCAAGCAGAGCCTGCGTCTGCATATCGACAGGGCCAATTTGGTGAGGCAGATGGCTGATTGTTAAAGCGCTGCCTTCCACGGAGAGCCCGGTAATAAACCAAGACCCGACTGCAACCATGTAACCTAGAGTCGCCATTACGCTGGCCAGGGCTAAAGCAGGCTCTCTGCCTGGGCTCAAACGTGGCGTTGCCCACATCCCAAAAACACCGAATCATTCTTGGTGCCCCTCTTCTTTTAGATTCCTCGTGCTTTTTGTGCTGTCGGTTTATTTTAGGCTGTTGTAAAACCTCATGATGCCATAAAAGCTGAACATTACAGCGTAACGAGCCTGAAGTCTTGCATCTGAGCTTTGTATGGTTATTTATGCCTTAGCTACCTCATTCTTTCCACTTTCATAAAGAATTCCTGGGGGTTTAGTGGTTTACACATTCACTATTTTCCAACCATTACACACATATTCACTTAAAAGTGTGTGTGTGTGTGTGTGTGTGTGTGTGTGTGTGTGTGTGTGTGTGTGTGTGTGTGTGTGTGTGTGTGTGTGTGTGTGTTTCCAGCTCAATGAGAGCGGCTACTGTACGGGCCATGAGCCAGACTCCATGGAGTTCAGCTCTCTGGGGGGCTGGGTGGCCACCAGGGCCTCTGGCATGAAGAAGAATGTCTACGGCAACATCGAGGACCTGGTAGGTGGTGCTCCCCTTCCCCAGCCATGTTGGATCTCACTCTATTTCTGCAGTAAACTAGAAAGGCAATGATCACCAGACAGTAACGCTTGGCCTTTACAACAATGTAACTTTTTGTCTGCATGTCTTGTCGGTCTTTTACCGTTTGTCTTTGACTTTGTCCTTTGACATTCCTGGTTTAGCTTGTGAACAATATGTGAGGTGTTGCTGTTTTCCATCCTGTGTAGGTGGTCCATGTAAAGATGGTGACCCCTAGAGGTGTGATCGAGAAGAGCTGCCAGGGGCCACGTATGTCCACGGGGCCAGATGTCCACCACTTCATCCTGGGCTCAGAAGGTGGGCTTCCCCTGGGAACCTTTGGTCTCAGCACTGTGTGTGTGTGTGTGTGTGTGTGTGTGTGTGTGTGTGTGTGTGTGTGTGTGTGTGTGTGTGTGTGTGTGTGTGTGTGTGTGTGTGTGTGTGTGTGTGTGTGTGTGTGTGTGTGTGTGTGTGTGTGTGTGTGTGTGTGTGAGAGTCTGACAGACAGAGGACTCAACATCAGGCATGTTCTCAGACTGCAGGTCAGGAGAACATTAACCAGGGTTGGCGGGAAAGGGAGCCAGCTATGTTACGGAGGCCAGCGTGCGTCATCCACCCCCATCCCCCTGGTAACAAGCCCCGTCCTTGTGAAAGCCCATTGAGAATACAGCCATATGCCAGGTTCCCCCGCCCCACATATCGACGAGGTTGCACACACTCTTGGCACTGCAATGCCGAAACAGCTGCGGGTACAAACTGTGTTCACCCTACCAAGCTCGGCAATCTGCTCGCTGACTAGGCCGGCCTATGGTTGTAGAGTTTTTCATTTGTACTCATTAGCGAGCTTTTCAATGTACGCCGGCACCACATCTGTGAACATGTTCCCAGCTAAATGTGTTCCATTGAGTCAAATCATCACTTTTGCATAACCTTCAGCTCTTGAGAGACAAAGAGTTTTGAACTGAAAAGCTGAGCGCAGGTCTTTGGAGCAGAGCTGCTGTAGGAGACGGGACCACCTCGTCCCCGGTCTCTGGGGAGGCCTGCTGCCCGAGCAGAGAGGTCACACTGCCACTTCCTCTCATTAGAATACGTGTCGTCGTCGTCGTCGTCGTCGTCCCCCACCCCCCAGACGGCAGCCTGACAGCAGACCACACTCACAGCCGAACCCCAAACTACTCCCCGCATGCTAAGTGCAGCTCTGTTTATTTGATTAAGAATTACTGCAGAACCTTCTCCCTGTTTCTCATTCGCCACGCAGTGCTCCAGATCTCCTTATCTTCCTGACCTTGGAAGGATCCGGAGTGCTAAGTATTCCCCTCCACGACACAGAGTACAAAAAATTGGAATAATGGGAGAATAATCAATGCTAATCTGTTCTTTTCCAAAAGAAGAATGCAGTGCAGGTGTGCGAAGCCAGGCGGCCTTAATCTGTTGTTGTGGCGTTGGCAAACCGGTCACTCTGACTCTTTCCAGAGCGAGGTTGTTCATTGCCTTTCTGTCAGGGAAGGGTTGTTTTAACTGGGTGATAAGATCAGTGACCCCTTCATGGCAGCTGCTCCATACCCACTGCTTGCCCCAACCAGCCATGGTAATGTAGAGGGAGGAACGAGATGGGCTTACTTTACAGACGAGCGGGATGTAAACTGTCCACTACCACTGCTCTCACACGCTTTGGTACCACCTTCAGGAGCAGAGATCACTGACATTGCTGGGAGAAAAGAGCCTAAGGCTGGTCTGTATCGTGCTGCCTTATCGGGTCCTCTCTCTCGCTCTCTCTCTCTCTCTCTTCTTTTGGCTTGCTCACTCTCCGTCTCATTTTCTTTGTAGTTCCTCCTTTCTTATAGCGTAGGCAGGGGCTTAGAGGCCCAGGACGATGCCCCAGAAAGCAGGCCAGAGGGGGATCAGCAGTGGGGTAATGGAAATACAAGTGCTGCGTGTGGCCACTAGAGAGCAGCATGGGGCATGTTAGTGTCATAGTTAAGGGCTCATTAACAACTGAGTAACACTGCTAATGGAACTGGCTTTGTTCACAGTGTGTATGCCTCCTGAATGGGATATTACTTTGTTTCAATACCAATGCAGGCATCAAAGGGAAAATTCCCTTTTTATGGATCTACAAAAAGTCACATTTTGATGTTTATGATGGCAATTATGTTTGAAGTTAATGTTGAAAGCACTCATAATGGAATTCTTATTACATAAATGTATATGGTTCCTCTTTGCCCCGACCGTTTCTGAATACAATGTTATCTCGTGTTAACAATGATTCATAAGTGTTCATAAAGCCGTTAGCAAGACATCTGTGTTTTTTTTAATGGAACTAGTAATTACAGACTGCTTTGATGCTGAAGAGAACGCTCATTTAGTTTTCCTCCCTCAGAATTATGAACCACTGGCAGAATTATGTAAGGGCTTTATGGCCAAGGTTATCACTATTTACTGTGTGATCTCGTTAAGATAAAAGCTTCATTAGGACCTTTGCCACCGCTCGTTTTCTTAACGGCCAGTTAGTCCAGGCTGCCCAAGAAGCTTAGATCCAAGGGAGCATTAACATTGTACAGTTTTATTGCATTGATTACTAATTGTGCTCTAGTTTTTACCACTGTGAAAAAAATCTGAGTAGACTTGGGCTAAAATAAGGACGAGATTATTACATTAATTGGTAAGGAGATATTTTCAAAATAAGTAAAAGAGACATTTAACTCAAATCATTTTGATTCATTCTTTTAACTTGAATGTGTCTTCACATTTAATTGTTTAAGCCATGTTGATAGAAACCATTCCTAGCTTGCTTCCTGAGCGGGAGATTAAACATGTGTAATTGGACTTGGAACATGACCCTCTAGCGCAGTAGACAGTCCCACAGTTGATGGTCTCTGGGGTCAGAAGGCCTGCTGGGGGTCTATGGTCTGGCACAGGCCACGATGTATGTTCCCCCCTCCTCTGGGCTCGGTTCGGTCTTTGATATGGTATGTTTTACTTCTTCATACTCCAGGCTGGTAAATCTAACGGTGGCCCCCTGTGAGCAGAAGGGAAACCAGATCCGTCTGATTTCAGAGGTGAAATGTAAGGGCTAGGTCACCAGAGTTACCCTTGGGGCATGCACTGGCTCTGGACTCCTCTACCACGGAGGAAAGCTGTGGAAAAGGTTTCGTCTTTCAATGCCCATGTCTTTCCACAGGAACTCTGGGTGTGGTTACTGAGGTGACTATGAAGATCCGCCCCGTGCCCGAATACCAGAAGTATGGCTCAGTGGTTTTTCCTAACTTTGAGCAGGGAGTGGCCTGCTTACGAGAGGTTGCCAAACAGGTAAAGTGATGATCCTTTGCCGGAACTTTACCAAGCTGGAGTCACTAGTTAGGCAACCTAGTTTAAAAAATGCTATTGCATCATCTTTGGCACCAATATTTATGTTGACTTTAACATATTGCATAAAACAAATATAGAATATTTGATGAAATACCTCAGACGGTTTGTAATTGTGAGGTAAAGCCAGTCACTTGGGGTGTGGTGAAACACTTGTGGGCACATTCAAAACACGTTTATGCTGTCTGTATTGTACCACAATGTAACTGGAGCTTACAAGTATTTTATGTGTTTAAATTGGAATTTAACAGATCATTGAAAACATTTATGTTAGTTATGGGGGCAGTTGTGTTTGTAGTTGCAAAATCCCTTTTAATTTAGTTAATTTCTTTTTGCTAAAAAGCTGTTGTATAATACATTACAAACACGTCTAATCAGGCCTTTCACAATTTGTCTTTCTTCACAGTGAGTGAAAATATCTCATTTAAATCATTTGTTTAGGGATCCTTTGTTTGATCGCTAATAAAAATGTCTGGGACATCGTGATTTTTGACAGAAATCCCAATTACCTTCCACCCCTGACTTTAGTTAAGCAAATGTATTACCATGAGGCCAACCTCTTTTACTTCAAATCTGTTCTTTACTGTGATAAAGTGCCTCTGCTTGTGTTCGATCCCTAATTGATGAGAAGAGATTTATATAAATAACTTAAGTGGCTAGCTGGTTTCCTTTGCTCAGCCTGACTAAGAGTATGGCTGACACACTCAGTATTGATAAGTACATGCGTACCATTGGTGCATGTACACTCAAATACTCACAGGTAGTATTAGCGAAGCATGAAGCCCGCAATAAAGATATTGAGAAACAATATTTCCTTATTTAGAACCCATACAATCCCAAAGCTAGAGAACCAATTTACCAATGTGATTATTAATACTATAACATCCATTGTTTTTACTTTAAAAATCATTTTCCCTTAGAAATCGTACTTTTGATTTCGGTGGAAATACATTGGATTTTCATTGCTATAATAAAATGTTAAATGTGTTAATTTGGACTGTTTTGTTTTCAGCGGTGTGCACCAGCATCTATTCGTCTCATGGACAACGAGCAGTTCCAATTTGGTAAGTAATTATTTATTCGGGTGACCTGTATGTTTTTGTGAATAGCTCAAATTGTCCCAAGCAATTAATCGTGCTATGCTAGTTTAGGAACTCTTGATTACAGGTGCACGGTTTATGCATTGCAGCCTCTACCAAACTTTGACATCCATGTTGTGAGTGGAGGTGACCTGGTTTCCGTTTTCAGGAAACTGCTATTTCCTTTAGCCCCCATCTGGAAGCATGGTCTTTGATCTGAGTGCTTTGCTGCACGTGGTTGCACATGGCCAGCATTCTTGGCAGAGGCGTGGGCACCATTTATTTGTCGTAGTTGTTTAAAACAGTTTATATTTTAAAAGGATTATTGGGTTGATTTTGTGTGTATAGTAGACTCATTACAGTGAGACTCTATTTTAAGAAAAGAACAATGAATGGCAATATGTCTTGTTTTACATTTCTCTTCTCCCTTGACTCAGCTGCGCTGCAATAAGTTAAATTTATCATTATTTTGCCAGTGGCGGTGCTGCACACACACTTGGCTACAGGATTGAGGCATGATAAAAAATGACCGTGGCAACAATTAAGTAGTTATATTGAAGCTTTATTATGTTGTTTCTTGAGGTTCTAGTGGAATGTATCAGGCATTGCCAGAGATCTCTGTAAAGTTCCTCCGTCTCCAGGGAGCTCATTAGCTCCCCTATATTTTCACTTTTCACCGAGCATGCACTTCTTAGCATTAAGTGGGCAAGATGAAGCGCCCAGGTTTCTCCGCTAATAACCGAAACCCATGGCTCCATGATACCTTCTTGGGCTTATTAGTGGCTTGTCCTTACTTTTAATCATGTTGGCTGGTGAGTTAAGAGATTTGATGTATTCACAGCTGCTTTTTAGATGGGGACAAAGAGTGGGATGTAGCACAAACTGGTGTTCCTGTGATAGATGAAAAATGAAATGAATAGCTTTTGGTCCGTGTAGTGCAGAGTATACAACATGCAAATTCTGGCAGCAAAAAAAAGGAATCAGGGTGAAATAATACACACTGTAGATATAATTTTCTTTTCCTGGTTGTTGAGTATTTAATTAATGAGTCTGATGGCTGCAAGAGACCTAACGACCTGCGATCAAATTTTGGAATAGGAACAATTAGGACACTAACTGATGAAGAGACTTGAGATGGAGGCAAATAAATGAACTGTTAAGTCTCTACGGCGTCACCCATGACTTTCCCGCTGTGATTGATAACCATCCCATCGGCCCCAGCCCCTCATTTTCGCTTGTCCACAGGCGCTTTGCAGTTCCGATCAGGAATAAATCAAAAAGTGTGGGTGAGGAAGACGGATATCGTCGTGTCAACCCCACTTCCCCTCGGAAACCCCCTGATTTATAGTCGCTGTCGCTAGCAGCCACTGGCCAGTTGTAAAGTTATTCAAATGTTACCATTTATTTTCCTCCTTTTGTTTGAAGCCCAAATAAATCTGACTGGCTTGCCCTGCTCAAGCCCTGGAGGAAGCAGGCAGGGGATGTGTGGGGCCAAGTCTGACTAACGTGTGACGAAATTATATCAGTTATTGTGAAGTGTTCACTTGTTTGTTTTGAATAGACGGCGGTGACAGTTCTCATGTTATTTTTTCTTTTTTATTATAGGTCACGCCCTGAAGCCCCAAGTGTCTTCAATTTTCACATCCTTTGTAGATGGCTTGAAGTCCTTCTACATTACCAAGGTAATTGTTTATTAGACAAAGACCTTGTCTCTTACACCATCTTTAGTGTTTTATTCAGAAATAATGATCTCCTTTTCATTCTCAGGTCAAAGGATTTGACCCCCACCACCTGTGCGTGGCCACCCTGCTGTTTGAAGGGGACCGCGAGAAGGTCCTCCAGCACGAAAAACAAGTTTATGACATTGCGTCTAAATTTGGGTAAGTAACCCCTCGCTTCTAAAGCCTGGCCTTAAACATTGGTGGACGTTTTTTTCTAATACAGATCCCGTCAAGATTACTCTACTGGGCCTACTGAAGGGTCTGCTTTGTTGGCATGCGCTGCTTTTAACAGGTCACTGACCACGCCTTCACCAAAGCAGCCCAAGGTGTAATGCGAGGAGATAGCCAACTCAACCAACTGTTCTTTGTTGTCCTGCAGTGTTGGAGGTCAGGCCAAGGTAGCAGGAGTGAGCTTTGCTCCTCAAACCGTAGGGTGGCTGAAGCCTCCTCACAGCATGCCTAAGTGCAGTGATTGATCACCTGTAGCCGGCCTACTGTCAGGGCAGCTTTGTTGTCCTGGGGGGAGGGAACGGGTGGGAAGGGGAGAGGATGGGGCGGGGCGCGAAGGGTACGACTCTCCCTAGGAGGTGGGGCCTGCGGCTGCTAGTCCACTGCTGCTGTGATTGATTGGGGAGCAGATCAATAAAGGCCTTGGTGGAAATAAGTGATCTATCAGCCTGAAAGGGATGCTATCTCTATCTCCTAACCGTTCCCCAGCCTCCTCCAACCACGGCAACAAACACCTTCCCCTCCAGCTCTATGTCTATATCCAGCTCTGTATCCACCCAATTAAAGAAGAACTTTTTTGGTCCACCCTCCTTTGTTCCCATATCATTTATATTACAACCATATAAAAGAACATTTGAACGGGTGTGGTGCTTTGGACTTAATTCAGGTCTTAGTCACCTGTGTGCCCGGGCCGTCTGTCTTAGGAAACCTGGGGGGCCGTCACTGTTCAGTGGACCTCCTCACCACCATCACACACACACTGTTCCAGATCATTAAAGACCAATCTGGGAATAGAAACAGGCCAGTGCGCTACTTCCCCCTCAAGTATACACACCTAATCCACTGGACCAGTCGTCAGCATCAGGAAAGCTCGAATTAAAACACTCCTAGTAGACTTGCGAAAACAGACGTTTTCTCTGCTTAAACCTAATATGGTTGGATTGTATATTAGTCTAACTCTGCGGCCTAGCTTCCAAATCTTCTTGGCACCGGTACACTGCCTTCAAATAATAGCCTGTGGTTTAATCATTAGAGGTCAGCTACTAGCAGTACCCTAGGTTGTGTTCCAGCCTTTCAAGTAAATCCCAACCGCCCATCAAGTCAAGTGCTGGTGATGGATGGGGCTGCTTCTATAGGAAATATTTTCTTTTAGTGTTAGGAAACAGTGGCCAGGCAAATCAATATAGCGATTTCCTAATCAGCGTGTCTTGATTGGTTTAGCCAATAGATGGAAATTTGATTACCCGCAGTGGGTGATGGATGTGGGGCCGACCCGTGTGGCTACATGAGCGCCGCCCCATTGATCTGGGCGCCTTCTGGGTTGACAGGCAAGCGGCAGCTCCCAGACAGCAATGGCGAAAGGAGGAGAGAACCACAAGAAAGAACTGTTAAACATTAAGCCTGTTGTCTGTCTTTGCAGGGGCCTGGCAGCTGGAGAGGACAATGGGCAGAGGGGCTACATGCTGACCTTTGTCATCGCTTACCTCCGGGTAGGTCTAACCCTGGCCCCTACGGTGGGCCTGGCTGATAGGCTGTCAGGGTTTTTTTCTACCAAAGCTGACAGCTGATGGCATGGGACAGCAACCCTCAAAGGGCTGCAGAATGTGACCTCTGGAGGTCCCTGGTTTGATCTGGTTAGACATGTGGGCACTGGCCAGGGAGGGTAAAGAATAAAGAGTTCCCACCGTGAAAAGTACTCAGGTTTCTTTTATAGGAGTCACAATCGATGGTTGTGTTCAAAGATGGCCACCGTTCGCACGCTCTCTCTAAACGTCCCCCTGCTGAGTCTCTAAGCCAGACATTGCCGTAGAGGTTGGTGGATATTTGCCGTGTGCTAATCCTTCTCTTGTCCTCCGTAACAGGACTTGGGGATGGACCACTCTGTGATTGGAGAGTCGTTTGAGACCTCTGTGCCTTGGGACAGGTAAAGACAACAGCCCCGTTGGCGCTAGCCTTTGCGGAGGAGCCGCCGCGGCTGCAAGTATTCCTCATTACTCTTCTCCCACGCAGGCAATGTGAAGAGACAGGAAGACATGTAGTTCACCCTTTCCTCCACCTTCTTAGCCCCCACCCACCTCACCCTTTCCTTTCTCTTTCTTTCTCCCCCGCTCCCTCTGTGCCTCTGACTTTCACCTTCATGGCTGCCTTCTCCCCCCCATTAGCTGTCTCAGCGTGGGCGGCAAGCCTGCCTCCTCAGCCTCCGGCTCCACACCATGAGAGAGGCAGAGAGAGACAGGCACGGGGGGTTTGTTGTGTGTGACACCAGACGTGAGCTCCCCTTATATCTCATAGTCTCATATTCAGTGTGGCCTCCCAGCGCAAAAAGAATTAATTTTCACACAATTTTCACTCCCTTGGAGGATGCCTGCGTCTCATATGCACACACACACACACACACACACACACACACGGCCCTGCTGCGTAGATTGCCTGATGGGGGAGTCCAGGGGATCAGACGTGCCGGCAAGCGTATGTGCCCGGCTCATTACCCACCTTCCTCCCAGCCCATTCACACTTGGCTGCGACGGACAGCCATTTCCAGGCCAGTGGGAGCCTCTCCTTTACCCAGGCAGACGCAGGCAGCTACCACAGCCCAATCCTCTTCCTCTGGCTCTTTTTTTATAATGGCATCCTCTTCCCCCAGATAAGGGGCCTTCTCCCTGCTCCCTTAACCTGCACCTGTTATCCCAGTCCAAATAACCTTTTATGTCTTGTCTCTCGTTGTCAGTAAAGACAACCTGCCTGCTAAGGTTGTTTTTTTTCGATGTGTCAACTCTGTGTATTCCAGGGTGCTGGACATTTGCCGGAACGTCAAAGAACGCATTGTTAGAGAGTGTAAAGACAAAGGGGTCCAGTTTGCACCGCTGTCAACATGCAGGTAACGTTTGTGAGTGGCAGCACACCTACTACACCTTAATGCTTACTCCTCCGGCTTACCTGAAAAGTGCCTTTCATTTTAAATGATATATCTCATCAAATACCGTCTGCGAGTCCTTTCTGAATGACCTATTTGTATTCATAGATAGGCTCAGGCAAGGACCAACAGCTTCCTGTTCATTGAGGACAGACCATGCCGTAACCTGATTATGCCACAGCCATTCATTTCCACTGGCTGCAGTCTGTCACATGATTGATTTGTCCATTTAACCTCTAGAAAAGGCAGCATGGCGAGTGATGGGCCATGTCAAAGGAACAAGGACTGTCCCCTCTGCTCCTCCAAAACGACAGTGGCCACGCTAGAGCGAGACCATACAAACTGCCTGCTCCTTTGTCACAAGAGGAGGCAGACATTAATGCTCTCAGTTTAGTGTCTGCCTCACCGGTGAATGGAGTTGAGAATATGTACATTTCCTTTCAGGAGTTTTAATATATATAATAATGTATAACCGTACCTTTTGTCTGCCATTTTTCCACCGACAAAGAGAAAACGGCAAACAGAAGAGTCCTTGTCAGTCTGTTATACAATACGTTGAAGGTCACACCGATGAATAAAATGTCCTTTATTCTTTCACATCTCCGAGGGACAGGATGTGTCCAGGTGTTCCTCTTGCATACTGAACAACAGAAAAACATTGCCTCGGTGATCCAATAAAAGGTGTCTGATGGGCGTTTAATGTCCTGATAATGTGACGTTATTAAAGGTGACACAGCCAATGCGGCTCCACTGCCTCCCACTAAACAGAAGGGGAATTGGGGTCAGCGGTTCACACGGAAATCCCAGCCTCGCGCCCCGCTAGCCGTCTTAAAATTAGAAATGGAAAAATGGCATTTATTGTTTCACAAATGGAGTGCCCAGACAAAAAAAAAATTATGCTGGTTGGGTTCACATAGCATTGATTTCCACAGGGACAAGTGAAGGAGATGCTGTGAGGGAAAAGCAGGGCAGCGTACATGACGATTAAGCCTGGCCTGTGTGCTGTTGTTTCAGGGTGACTCAGACCTATGATGCGGGTGCCTGTGTCTACTTCTACTTTGCCTTCAACTACAGAGGACTCAGTGATCCAGTGCATGTGTTTGAACAAGTGGAGGTAAACAGTCCACTATCACCACCGAGTAAAAGAAAACTAAACACGTTCCCACTCAAGTTGTACAACGCCTTAAGAAGGATGGCCATTATGTGTGGTTGCATTGAAATGAATGGTGCTCCCTCCCGTTCCAGCATGGAGCCCGGGAGGAGATCCTTGCCAATGGAGGGAGTCTGTCACATCACCACGGAGGTACGGGAACTCTACCAGGCACATACTGATACATTTGGGCATGAAATGTTTCCCTTTTAAGGTTGTTTTTATTAAGTCAAGTTCATTCCCATTTGACTCGCGTGTTTAAACAAACTATGTAAAAAAATAATAATATGTATCCTGTGAACTGCTTTAAGCCTTAAATGACCTGCGTTCTTGCTTAAGCGGATCGCATTTCCAGGGGTTCAAGGGGATGTTAGCCAGCGAGACAGCACGACAAGCTGTTTAGGGGGTGCTGCTCTATGTTAGGCTGCGGGAGCCCAATTTTCAAACCCCGTTTTCTGTTGCCGATCTTTCATTGCTTCCTCCGCGTGTCTGAAGTAGGTCCCCACTGCCCAGACAAACGACTCGGTGTTGGCCGTTTGTTCATTTCAGCAGGGTCCGAGAGAAACCGGAGCGGGGGGGGGGGGGCAAGAACACCGCTCTGGGGCCCCAACAGGCCGCGCTGAAATGGCTGCCTTATCTATATTGCCATCCGCCTGGCTGCTTTCATACATCACTTCAGGCCATTCATCACGGCTGTCAAAAACAGCATGCAGTGAATCAGCTGCGATATTAAATCACAATTTGTTGTGAAGGCGGGGAAGGGGTTGAGAATTAAAAGCCTGCTAATAAAAGGAGGAGGAGGAGGCGGCGGCGGCGGCGGCAGGCCAGGCTAAATGAGGCTGCCGTTATCGCTGGCTGTTTACTGACCTCCAAACGGTGGCCGGGCCACCCTGTGCAGCGGCGCGAGGTGTTGGGGGGGGGGGGGGGGGATGGGATATTGCTGCAGCTCCCGTGAGCGGGGCCCACTCTGTAATTGTGATTAATAACGGTGGGGCCCCGCTATCTGGGCGCGGACAGGCCGGTTTTGTCTGCCCACAATCAGCGCTTGACAAATGGAGCTAGTTTTGCCGGGTTTTGTGTATCAAAGAAAACAGATGTAGTCTGTGGAAGGCTAGGTGGGAGGCCACTGCAGGAAATCTACATTTAGGTAACCTGTGTTTACAGCTGGTCAGCGGGCCACTGCTGCCGGCTGGGAAGACTAGGTGAGACAGTCAACAAAATGCATCGACGGATAGTCTACCTGCAAGCTTCTGTTTTATTCTGTTGTGGTACTACTACACGTGCAGCAGATGCTCTACACTTTTAACATGTAGCTGATACAACATATTCAGATAAAGAGATTCTTCAATTCTGAACGTTAAATCTCTCTGATTGTTTGGCACCAACTTGGCTATGTGTTTTCAGAGGGTGTGGTTGGAATGTCATGTTTAACCGGGTCACTAGTGGTGAAGGAGTACAAGCCACTGACCATCCATCACTGGGAGAGATCACTCCTCCATCCATCAGCCCCAGTCTGGACAGTCCCCCCCCCTCGGCCTCTGGCTGGGCCCTATCTGAGGAGCCCAGGACAGGGCTATCACCCCACCCCTGTCTCTAACGGTTAGGGCCCCATCAGTCACACGCCGTCGCGCACCTCTCCTTCTCACCTTCGTCTTAACACACTCGCTCCAGCACACAGGTCACAGCGCACAGGAGAAGGAGACATTTTTTTGGTTCACTTTCTTCTTGGGTGTGACCCGTGTTCTTTTATTTTATATTTTGGGGGGTTGGTCTACTGTCAACTTCCAAATGAGCTGCCTGCTCGCTCTTTGCATGTCTCAGCTGCGCAGCCTGAGCTGCGGCAGATTGATGGCGATTGTGGGCGCGAAAAGAGAGAATATGACAAGATAGATGTGTAAATTATCACTGTGATGGAGGCAATGATGCAGTCGTGGCACCTTCTGTTTTCTCTGTCCTCCCCGAGTGGAGGGAGGGAGGGGGGGTGGGGAGGAGGAGGAGGAGAGAGGAGGGAGGAGGGAGGAGGGAGCGGAAGAAAGGAGAGCAGGCTACTTAGTTATGGGGCAGCTGCTGATTGGGTGACTGACTGGTCGTCATGTCACCAGCTGGGGGCACGTGGTGTCGGGAGCCCCTGGTGGCCCCTGTCCTGTCTTGTCAGGATACGGGGGGGGGGGGGGGGGGGGGGGGGGGGGGGGGGGGGGGGCATCTCTCTTCCCCCCGTCCCCCCTCCTCTATGGGCTTGGCGTTGTTGATAACAGATCTCCCTCCTGCCCATGTCCCTGGCTGTCCTTATGCTTCAACGTCTACCCCCTCACTCATGTCAGCCTATTAACATGGGACCTGGCCTCCCCAAATATCAGTGATGCAGAGAGAAGGAGAGTGGTGTGAGTGAGTTTGAGGGAGGGAAGAGAAGGAGAACCTCTTAGTCTTTAGTAATTCATTTCCAGACCCACCCTGCGGTTTTCTGACTATCTTATATCAAATTATTACCACAGTGGCTTCAAGCTCTTGTGAGTTTATTTACCTATCCGGTAGCAGATGTTTAGCAAAGCTGGGTTCTTGTATAATTTTTTTTTTACTTTCAACTTTGATTTTTTTTTTTTTTTTACAATTATTGCTTAACCAGACACTTACCAAAACCAACTAGCTTCTGGTCTTTAACGTCACTTTGTTAAAACAAAACTTTGTCTTTAGTTTTAATTTTCGTTGCGTTATTGATTATAATCTGTTTAAGACAAAATGCTTCCTCACTATTAGAAAAGCTGGATGAATCGGTAAAGGTTATGTAGTAGATAGCTTAATTGTTATGTATATTGTTTTCTGTTCAAGTCTGGCTTTTATTTCCTGCGCCAGTCCCCTGTCCTGGCCCTGTGTTGTTCTCCAGCCCTCTGTCACAGATTTTTTAAATTTTTCCCATCACACCTCTCCCTGTCTCCACATGGCCCAGCCTGCTAGCGGTCTGTCAGCCCTGGGGACTCTGGAGTGGGTCTGTCTGGGCAGCCGGCAGAGCACTGGGCAGACTGTGCTAGCTAGCCAGGCCAGAGTTTCACCACTTCTCCAGGACTACGGCAGTGAGCGAAACCCTGACAGAGGACCATTGTGTCCCCACTCCATTGTGGGTGAACCGTCCCTGGGCAGGCCAGTTGCAGGCGGGCCAGGCAAGGTTCAGGGCAAGCAAGCTCAGTACCCTGTGGGGTTGAGTGGAGGAGCATAGCAATTGTGTTGGAGACACATGCATACGCTTGGGGGGGGGATAGGAGGGGTATTGTCCTGCCCAGAGGGAGAGAGCCTGTGAGGGAGGGAGGGAGGGGGGGGGGGGGGCTGAGGAGCCAGGGCCCACGGCCGCCAGCCGGCCCCTCCTCAGGGAACACACAGAGCCTAATGAGTTTGATAGTCTGCTGAGCTCCATAAATCATGCCATGCAAAACATTTCTCCTGCCTGAATAAAAGCATTTATCACCCTCTGTTTATTCACTCACTCTCACAAGATTGATTGGCTCCCAGCAGCCTGCTGAGCAATCAGCCATGCCGATTCCCTTGTGTGTGTGTTTTTTTTTTTTTTTTTTTTTTTTTTTTTTTGTCTTTTTCTGTCGTCTTCCTTCTCACCATTCTTTTCTTTTCTGTCTTTCAGTTGGGAAACTTCGGAAGGAGTGGATGAAAGAGAGCATCTCCAAAGTGGGCATGGGGATGCTGAAGTCCGTCAAAGACTATGTGGACCCTGAAAACATCTTTGGCAACAGGAATCTCCTCTAGTTCCCCTCAAGCGTTTACCACCTTTACCCCCCGTTTTCTAACAGCCTCTTGTGCAATGGCATTAACGGTTACTACACACAAATTTATAAAGTTAAAATATGTATTTTTTTTTTTTAAGGCTATCAAAGACATCCAGGCTCCAATAACCTGTTCATTTAGCCCCCAACTTACCACTGTCTTACAAAATTTGCATTATGATGCACTTAACATGCTGTAACAATCAGTCCCTGTTTCTGAGACGTCCCTACTGAGTTGCAGCTCTGCCCTGTCAGAGCCCTTTGGCTGTCCCTCATCTGAACAGGAAGTTGAGCTGGATACTAGATACTGTAGACAGTCTCCTCTGTTGTGGCCCACTCCGATGGACGCAATGCGAAACTAACATTCATACTACCATGTTTGCTGAAGATCCACTTTTCTTTTTCCCTTCATTTCTTGCCAACATTTTGTGTGTGTTTCTGTATACATTGGTTGTTTATGTCGTGATTGGCACTACCTTTTGCAGTAAGCGCTTTCTTCTAAATCTCTGTGCCTTTTTGAAAGCTATATCTGCCTTTCCCTGTTTTTCCACACGCTTGTGCGATGGGACCCTTTGTGATTTTCCTCCCTTTTGTAAATCATGTGTGTTCTCAAACATGTCAGCGCCCTTCTCTATGGATCTGGGTCTACTAGTAAACATTGTTTCCATGTCCTCATACCTTTTGTCGTTTGCCACAGGGGATATTGGAGTTGGACCTAAAGCAAATTATGTTTGAGTCTGGTGTTTCTCTTCTAAATATGTACCTTATGGTACTGAAAGCCTCCCTTCAAAACTGTGATCAGATCATGGAGTTGTCATGATCTGGCTCCACGCAGTTGATAAAGTATGTTTTTGTTGAATTTAGTAACGTAAACTTTTACCTTGCATGGTCTTGACCCAATGCTCCCAGCTTAGTTTGTCAACAGAAGTTAGGCTTAGTCCATCCTTAGTGTAAAGGATTTTCCCTTCTACCAAAGACTTGACCTGACACCTATTCATCAAAATATATATATATATAGACCAGGCAAACATACTGTAAGTATATGTTTGCACATGATGAATACGATTACAGTACATGCATTTAGTAATACATAAACAGCTTGTATTTTTTTAAATCAAACATGCAAATACACTAAGACCATCTTAAGATATCTTTAAAGTTTGCTAATATTTGTGACTGTTACTGACTGTTTGTTTGACAAATTGTTTTTTAATCACTGAGCAATGTTGCTGAATTTCTGGCCACTGCTAGATATGCCATTTTCTGCTTTGTAATGTTACTAAGAACCTCCACTGCACCTTTTGTGTGTGTGTGTGTGTGTCCTGTCAGGTGTCATAGTGTTGTGTTTTTGGAAGGGATAATATTGTAAGTACCGTCTATGGATATGAGCATTGTTACATTTATAACCATTGATGATGCAGCACGGTTTGGTGGTCATCTTTTGACTTAGTCCTGATTAAATGTGGCGTATTTGCCCTATTGCACTCAAATCATGCAGTCACGTTCCTAGCTAGACTGAATGACCCAAACTTGTACCTGTAGCTTTTCCTTGAGTACTGTGTCACCTTCATTCCCAAGTGTCTTGTCATCTGATTCATTCAAGAAGCTTCAATGAAGGAAATGGTGGGGATGTTTTCTGACTAGCTCCATTCACTTTCCTCCTAGAACCTCTGATGAGAGCTTGAATGTTATGGATGTAGCCTTTTGTTCTTTTCCACTGCCCTTGATGATGTATTAACATTACATTTTGGCAATGCTATTTGTGCAATAAATCAACACAAAACAATCAATGTGTTAAATTTCAAGAATGTTGTTTACTAACCTTAGTAGGAAAATGTAGTCATCATGATACGGTATTAATAGTATTAATCATAGTACTATAGTACCATGGTACTATTGCGGTATGGTAATGTAGACATTCTAGCACTTGTTTTGGAATTACATTTTATCAATCACATTTTATATCTTGGGGAATCGTTTTTGCACATCAGGAAATAAAAAAAACAAGCTTTTTGAAAGACTTGACATTCAGCTAATTTACATATACACATGTGTACACACAAATATACTGACACAGAGTAGTGCATAAGGTTTGAAAGATGGCCTTTACTCTGTGCTCAATTCTATTGTGTATGTGCTAGATAGGGTCAGTAGGCCATGTCCACACAAAGCCCGGGAACAGCCTTTGTTGGGACACCCACTCCTAGAACAGTGGCTCCATCTACCTGCACTGAGTTGAGCTCAAGGTAATCCCCCAGGGAGAACAGAGTAACACACATCCTTTCTCTGCTTCTTCCTGTCAGATACGTGTCTACACACAGGCTCCCCATGGGAGTCATCTCCACCCACTCAACCACCCACACACTGCAGCTGACGTTGCCCGCACCAACAGCAGCAAAGCTCTCTTCACAACCCTGTCATGCAGCCTTTGATATAGTTCATGGTATAGCTAAATAAGATAAACATGATATGGATGCATGTTTTTAAGGGGTTGGAATGTTAAACATATTTTCACGGAATCTAAAATATCTATTTTGGCACACCACACCACTAGTTTGTAATTAAAATGTTATTGCTGCTATTGTTTCTAGAGGGCTGATAGAATCAACAAATGATGTCTGACTTCAAAACACGGTTTGTTATGCAAAGCAGTATGCATGCATTTTTGTGCACTGTAAAATTCCAATGGTCAGGTGTTGAGTTTTATTTGGTCTCTGTGTGGAACCATTTGTCCACATGAGGTCAGTACTGCACCACAGAAACTGAAAAAATCAAGCTGTAAGCCTTAATAATTCAGAGAAAATGAACACATGTAACGTAGCAGCACATTTTTATTTCAGGTCAACAAAAAAACATTGCACATTTTTAGGTAACATGCTTTACGTTACTTTCTGTTCAGCCTGATCCATGAAAAAAATTGTCATAATTTAGTCATAACAGGAGGACAAAATGTATAAATACAAGAAGCACGTACCATTGCAAAAAGACAGTACCAAGAAAAGATTTGCAATATTTGAAACCAAATATCATATAAAAAAATACGACAGCAATGTTTGTACTTCACGAAACATTATGCCATTAAATCATGCAATTTATTAAATAATTTATATATAATACTCATAAAATGCAAAATACGAGGTATTCGTTGGCTCACATATTTGTTTGCTACATCCATAGCAGCTGGTAGCATTCAATACTGCTTTGAGACCTCATGCAATTCAATTCTCGTGTCATCAATTAGCTAGGTTGTCAACCAAAATATAGAGCACAAAGGTTCATGCCAAACAATGCGCAAAGCCACATTTTTTTATTCTAACGAAGTTACAACACAATTAATATGCCTACTTTTTAGGAAACCCCTAAGGAAAAAAGAGCTGTTGAATTTGGATGTTGCAATAACAATAATCAATAATGCCAAACTTTCAATAAACATCTGAAAAAGACCAAATACTGTGGTGTAATAGCAGCCTTCATTATGCTTTGTGAACTTTGAAAGGATGGGCATTGTATCATGTAAGCCTAGAAAGAAAATGTATTGTTGTGTATTTCATTGAATTTGCAACATTGAATGATGGGGTACTTTATCTATTTATCTACAGTATGTTCTGCTGTGTAGTAAGCTTGTTATTGTACATAGAGGGTCCAAATGTAAACATATTCTGTTGGTCTAGCAGACCTTTGTGAAGGGCCTGTCTAACTACTAACTGTATCTGTATGTTAAGCTCTGCTGATGGGAGTACACCGTGGCAAACTATTTACAAACTGTCAAACCCATTTTTTCAAGGCACATTATTCTGTTTGTGTGTGTATTTCTATGCACGTGTCCACACAATCATGTTTTCAATAAACATGACGAGAAGCTAAGGATAAAAGAATCCTTGAAAAACATAAAGATCAAACATGTACACTGATCTATGGCAAAGATGGGGCGAAATAGGGTAGAATTGGCTGGTCTCAGTGACTGCAAAAAGTACCCTGGTTCAGTGTGGAACCCTAAGACTTTAAAACAACGTTGGGGAGGGCATGCAATTTTTCATCAGACGACTTAAACAAGGCACACGACGGAAGGAGGGTGCATTGAAATTGCATTACAAGCATTGACACAGGTCCCGCTGTTACTCTGCTCCAGTGTATTTCATCAACTCTACAGGCAGAGGTCACAAACCCAGAGCTTCTACGTCAGAAACAGCACTTGCATAAAACATCTCTTCAATGTACAGGTTTACAAAAAATATCTCTTTTACATCAGGACTCAATGCTAGCAACATAACAAAAGCAAAAGGACAGAATGACAGCAGAGGAAAAACAACAACAATCTTGCTCTCTAATATTCTCAATGCTCAGTGTGGTGAGACTGCAGCATCCTAGTAGTAAAACTGACCAGCTGGACAGTCAGTGTTCATCCTATCACTGTTTAGCATGTTGACGCTTAATAGTCTCGGGGATAGTAGCCGTGCTGTTTGGACAAGCACGTCACACACTCAGCCCCCAGCCCTGGAGGCCCTGGGCGAGCAGAAAGCCTTTTACGGTAGGTAGCACCGGTCTCAATTCTAAAGCCCATCTCTAGTAGCCAAAGCAAGGAGCAGAGCTCAAGAACCTCTGCATGCACTGCACTGCTTATTCTGCAGGCTGCTTTCAAGAGGCGAAGAAGCTGAAAGGTTTCCTAGAGAGAAGACAGCAAGCTAGCTAGCAGGTTTGGGAGGGTCCCCGTCGGCACCACCACCACAGCAAGGTGTGTTGTTGCTGCCACTAGTCACAGTGCAATCCTTACTCTCTGGGGCATCCCCGCTGCAATGGCTTGAGGGTGGGGAGCTGCTCTGGCTGAGTTGTCTCTCCTTGTTGAGCTCCTCCCATTTGACTCGGTTGGCTTGAATCATGTCAAGCATGGGTTGGAGCTTGGGATTCAACTTCACCAACGTCTAGGGAAAGACCAGGGGAGAAGACAAGACCCGTGCCAGAAACATTAATCTACTGTTAACATTCCACACACAGGGAAAAAAATCAAGAAACAAAAACAACATTGTGGGAATAATTTGGATTGATGACCGTTTCTTTACGATAATAAGCTTCAAAGGAAAAGAGTATGTGTGATTTGTTGCCTCTGTCATATTCCTCTGTTGAATGGCAGCATAGTCACCGACAGGCCAGCTTCCTCTGTTCTGTAATGGATTACCTCAGGCAGAAGGGTTCCATTTTGTCTACTCCCTATTCATTGTGAGGAGCTTCCACATATTATCAAAGACCTTTCCAAGGAAGCTTCTCTAAATTGTTCTAATTTCACTATGGTAGGTTCATCATGGAAAGACATATGCTGAACACGAACCCAAGTTCCTTCACACGCAGACACACTATAGTAAATGTGTGTATCAACTAAAGTGTGCATCAGCTAAATATTGTGAAAAAATGTATCAAAATATTCTGTGGTCTGTCTATGAGACAGAGATTGCTCATGTTCAGCATCCCACATCAATTCTATTGACCAATTACATAATGTTCTTTACAGAATAGAAATAGTAGGAAGAGAGAGACTGCCAACTTAAAGGCTCTTCACAACTATTCGTTGACTGAAACCGTCACAGCAGGTGCACAGTCGGTGATGCATTTGAATTCTGTGTACACATACCAGCTCACACAACCACTGAATTACTTGTGGGAGAGAGTAAAACAATGAGTTCTAATGTAACGTGGTTCAGAATGTCAAGTCTTCTTGACGCGTTGCTAAAACATCCAAATGGCTGCTGTTTTGTTTTTTTCTAGAGCGTTCTTTGCGCTTCAAACAAAAACATGAAATAAATAAATTTGCTAGTGCTACAACTGAGAAAGATTGTACTTTTGTTATTTTAGCCCTCTGTCCTCATTGTACTATAGCCCGTATGGTATATTTTGAATAGTATTATCAGCCGTGTCATGAACTCCACTTTTGAACAGTATTAACAGTTGTGTCCTTTTCATGACCTCCATCTTTGAGCAGTATTTGATTGAAGCCCTACCAATTGACCAGACTTGTAGGAGTTGAACAGGTGGCTAAAAGAACCGATACAACTGAGAAATGTGTTGTTGACCAGACAATGTGTTGAAATAAGAAGGACAACTGAGAAAAGTGTTGATTGACCAGACAATGTGGTGACATAAGAAGGACAACTCAGAAATGTTTTGCTGACCAGACGTGTTGGAGTCAAATAGTTGGCTATAAGAAGGACACGAGAAGGACAACTGAGAAAAACATGTTGTGTAAGGGAAAAAAGGTATATGAACTGTGTCCCAGGACTGGTTGGGCAGCTCCTTTGCAAACGGCCTCACAATTTATTGCTGATGATAAAATTCACTAAAGATGAATCTCTTTGACACCAGTCTCGTCTCTTGAACTTTGCACCAAGTTTTTATCTTCTTCACCCATCATCAGATTATCCCTTACCTAACCTACCTCTTTACTCTGTTTGGGGCTGTGTGTAGGGCCCTGACGTTGTTCTGATTTACCCAGTTTGTCTGTTAACAAACTGTAATCATTTGAATCTCAATGGGTTTGTCTGCACCTACTGGCTAATAAAGCAGCATATTCTGAACGCCAGCCACCATGCTGTTCCATTCTTTCTCTCTATTAAACTACATAGTAGAACAGAACTGCTTCCTCCCTCACTCCATCAGTATTCTAGACAGGTGGAGAGAGCGATTATCTGGTGGTTATCTGGTGGGCTTTGAAGATTGGAAGCTTACATAATGGCAGATTCATTTTCTACACGGTAGCCATGCAGCGCCTGAGATCCCTGAGATCCCGCTACACCCACAGACACAAACCTCGCCGCCTCTGAACTTCCTCTGCTCTTTTCTCTTTGGAGTTTAATTGGCGGCGCTGCTGTTGTGGGCTGGATATCTGCATTTTCTAAACATTAGCATTTACATATATTACGCCCTGGTGAGACAGTGGATAAACAAAGCTCCATGCAGAGATAACAAAGTCCTTTGTTCCTTCCCATCTCCACTACACAGAGCGTCATTGACAACCTGGTTAAAAGCTGAGCACAACAAAGAATACTCTGCTCTGATCTTCGACAATAGAGGTGGAATAATTAGACATAAAGAATCTTTCACTAGTCCTTACTGAGCAGCTTATGGTTTTTACCAATCGTAAATGAATAGTGCTTATATTGCATAATGATGCAACAATTTCCTTCAGTACATAAGGCTAATAGATGTTTTACCATTTTCTTAGACATAGCAAGGGAATGGAAAATATGTGCATATTGTTCTTTTGACTCTTTTCGCCATCTCTATTCGTTTATTTCCCCCACTGGCTTCTACACAGCTCTGTGCCTTTGACTCTTCCTCTATCTATTAGTGGCCTTGATCTCAACAGGAAGTCCGCCTTCCTCTTTCTCCCACAGACACTGGCGCAGGCAAGAGGAGGGGTAAGGGGAGAGCTTTGACGTCACCACACGGACCATTCGCACACACAGACACACACACACACACACACACACACACACACACACACACACACACACACACACACACACACACACACACACACACATACTTGCTGAGCTTTCCCAGGATCAGGAAATGAAGACGCATGCTTGCATTGTCAAACAGACAGAACATGTCCTTGAAACTATTTCAAAGAATTAAAATAGAGCAAGATAAAGCTCCGTGAGGAAAGCAGGCTGAATCGGTCACATTTCCACTGCTGGCGTCAGTGAGGACAATGCCAGAGGAAGGGCTGTATGTTCTGGTGTTATGGGCATATGGAGCCCAGAGTGCCCAAGGGGGGTTTGTGAGGTCGCGGAGCAATTGCCAAAGATTACCTCATAAAGCGGAGCACAGATCCCATCGATCCACTCGAGCTGAAGCCCTGGCAACTCGTCCTTCCGGTTTCGATCGAATATGGCCTAAAACAGAAGCATAAGCTTAAACCTTGACATTTTGTCTTCACTCATGTAACTCCCCCACGCACATACATACATGCACACATGCACACACACACACACACACACACACACACACACACACACACACACACACACACACACACACACACACACACACACACACACACTCACACACACAAACCAACACACACACACAAGGTAGAAAGACAATAAGGAAACGATCATGTATGCAGGACACAATTGGTCTTAAACTGCAGTGACTGCCTAAGGTGTCAAATAAAAGCTCCTGAATAAAAGCAGACTTTCTTGCAGTTCCTATTTCCCATTCCGCCTGTGTCTCCTGCAGTATGAACTTCAGAGGATCCATGGAGGCTGTGCTTCAGAGATAGTTACTGGGCTACAGCTTCCCAGTTGAATATTTAATTTGCACCACCCACACACTGAGTGGTAAAGGGTTTGACACAGGCAGCAGACCTGAGGCTAGTGCATTAGTTACTTCAGAGAGGAAGCAAATGTGGCCAGGCCAGATTAGTCAACATACGGTAATTACACACAGAATGCTGCTTCTTTTCCTTCCAAGAACCTGGAACAATGTTTGGTCTTCAAAGCTTGGAAATCAAACATACATTATTCTCCCATTTTAGTGCATTATCTTTGTGGGCAGTATAAATATATTCTGCTTGAAGACACAGACATTTATGAACGATGCCATACGTAGTGTTTTAAGTATCGAGTTGTAAGCGTCGATGAATATTTATGTATCAAAAGGAATGAATGAAAGGAAAACCCTGTGCAGCATACCCAATACCAATGTATACTGATCATCATTAGGGGACACAATTTAAAATTGCCAGGAATCTGAACTCAATGATATCATAACTTGTCCATACTTTCTTTTTCAACGTAGAAGATTAAATTAAGCCATATTTACAATAATCATAGTTCCCTTGCATCCCGCTCGTGTTAGAATCCTACATACTGGAGCCTTACTAAGGACGAAAACGAACACTAAGTCTGCAATGATTGACCCTGTCATCCAGGAATCCGATGTGACTGGCACTGATATGGCTGGGCTGACAGGACACGCGTAACAACCAGATGGAATGTGACCCAGGCAAGTGTCATCCTGTTCTATGGTTACCTCGGGACAGGTGTAAAGGTCAGAGGTCACAGAGCGTGATGCGTGAGAGGCATTATGCAAGAGGACGATTCAGGGACGCAGCCAGTTAGAAGATCCAAAGGTCGAAAGAGTGCCCCAGGGACTCTGTGTATGAGCCGACACTGGGTGACGCAATAGCTGTGTAAACACTAACCCCTGCGTGAGCTTCCAAGACGAGGACTGAACAGGAAGGACAAGGCTAGATACAACATGGTAGAAGGCGTGCATACACTGTAATCTGGGATTCAAAAGAGCATGAAGGGACGGAAAATTGCATGTTAACGATCCCAAGCAACATAAAGCTTGCAACGAACTCACCGATGGAGTGAGCTTCAGTTCTGACCTCTCCCTGTCGCCCTGCTCAAAGAATTCACTGGTGACCAACTCTGCAACCTGACAAACAGAGGGATTTAGGGGAATGCTGTGAGGAATAACAGACATCAGTAAGGCCCTGAAGATTTCAATCGTCATGCTATTTTGCTGCTTTTTACCTTGCGTGATATTTCCCATGGTTTGGTGACAGCCCCCAAGTCACAAGCTGTCATCAACATAGACCTAAAGACAAGGCCGGACAGATTTTAAAAACACATTTTTTATAGTTATAGTACACAGACAAAGTATTTGGTATTCACTATAGAATTGCAAAAATAAACTATCTAGAAGTGACCAAGACCCCACCAACTATTACCTGCACATGTCTCTGTGGGCTTTTACATTCCAGTTGTATTCCCCTTTATTGACAAGCTCAAAGAATGTGTTCCTGTTCCTAAAAGAAAAGGTGAAACAGTGTAAGGAAAACACAATCCACAAGGGGGCAGTACAGACTAGGATGTGTCAACAGGCTTAAACTACAAACCACACAGCATGAATGGATCCGATTTTTGAATCAGCGCATCACATTTCAAGGGTCGAGTGCTTCACACATCAGAAAAGGAAGTGCTTTTGATTGGCTTATAGAGCAACAAGAGGCTGCATTAGCCTCATTAGGAGTAGATGTTTTACATATTTTGAGCATAACAAATGGTAAGCGTGTTTGTGTTTTGAACACCTACTCAAAGTACAGAGTGAGGTCCGTGGCCAGAATGGACTGTTTCAACAGCTGCATGAGGTCGCTGTACTCTCTGGAGGACAGGTTGGAGAAGATGTTATGGCCCTGAGGAAACGACAAAGAGAAACTTACGGAATTACTTTCCACAGTATCAATTCTGTAAGGTCTTTTCTTTTACTTTAGGCTGTCATCCATTGGAATTTTGCGTCCGAACTCAAGTTAAAAACGTGCTCAAGACAGTCATGTTTTCGAATGGCGGCTCCTCTGGTTCTTGGTGGTTTGCCGGGCACAGTCCCTCTCCCAGTCGAGGGACTTGGTGAGTGTCACGTCACATTGGGCACAGGGAAGAGGCTGACTAGCGAGCTCCAGTCTAAAGGGAAGGACCGCCGGGAGCTCAGCAAGACGAGCCATCAGGAGATGAGAGCAGCGGCTCTTAATAAGTAAGCAGCACCTCTCGTCGCAGCTGTCAACTCGTTAACACAGGTCTCCGTAGACGATCTATAATACATGCTACTTCTTTCCACTTAGAGGGAACAGAGGGATTGGGGTATCTATAAAAGAGAGAGGCAAGGAAGATGAGAGTGGAAGGGGAAGCTGAATGGAGGGACAAAAGGAAGAAGGGGGATCTTCGGAGTGGGAAGACGAGCTCCCTAAGCGTCTCTGCAGGGGGCAGATCGGCTCATATGTTCCCATGAAATATTAAACAGCATAACGGCAGGGACATAGAGGCCTTTGGTCAATCTATGTTAATAGAAAAGGATGAAGGCGGCAAGTGGCAGAGATAGGAGGCCAGAGAGAGTAGATTAAGTAGAGACCGCTAGGTGACTCCACGAAGGTTTTTCCTTTAAAGCCATCCCATTCATTTATATGCTAATGGCAGAGGAGTAGTTCAACCACTGTATCAACAGTTACCAAAGCGATATCCCTGGCAAACATTAGTCCGTTTACTGTGTCGTCAGCCACACTATAAAGATGCTAGCAGAGCTAGCCTGCTAAGCCATATCACCGATACACCCCGCAATGCTTAAATTACAACCCTACATTAACCCAGGAAGAAATAAAAACATGGTTCCAACCAACTCCCACCAGAGACGACATTGATTCAATGGTGACAACAGACACTTGTCCGTTCAGATTATGGAAATAAAATCTGTTGAAAAAAGTGAATAGACTTATAGTCCACAGGCACTTGGAAGAGGCATCTCTGCTCAATCAGTAGTTTAGGGAGCTTGCCCCACTTCCCCGTGCTAAGCAGCAAATTGGCATTGATTTACCAACAAGTTGAGGATTGCCTGCTGTGTAATTGGATGTGCAGGACAACCAGTTTGCTATATCCCATGTACTGACTCAAGTTCTTATGCTCCCCCCTGGTGATGGCATTGCAGTGGTGGGGTGTACCTCGCTCTGCAGGATCATCACGGCATGGTTGAAGTGGTGGTGCTCCAACGTAGCAGACGTCCCATACAGGAGAGACAGGGCTGAGCCCGTCCTGACCACACACACACACACACACACACACACACACAGAGACAGGGATCAAGACAAAAAATAGCAGTATAAAATCAGCGACCCACAACACAGGACACTCACTCAGCCATTAAAAAACCTGTGCACTGCACTCCACACTTATGACTGCATATTCTGGTCGGCTAAACATTCAGCCTCAGCATTTGGCCAAAAAAAATCTGAGGATTGTTCCGAGCCCACGGGCTATTAAGATATGTTTGCACAGGGACAGTGTTGTGCAGACACAAAAGGAACACAAGCCAATGTAAAGAAATCCTGCCTCCCTTTTACCTGCTGCTCTAATGGTGCGGCGCGAGCTGAGTGTTTACTAACTCAACAGCGTACAACAGAGCAGACTCTTATGTAAGGCTTATGCAACTTGCTGCTTGACTTGAGCTGATCCAGGCTGGACACCGCACACTGTTACATGCAGTTTATTATTCCACCAAGGTGAGTGGGAGGCAGCTTGTGTGTGTGTGCGTGTGTGTGTATGTGTGTGTGTGTGTGTGTGTGTGTGTGTGTGTGTGTGTGTGTGTGTGTGTGTGTGTGTGTGTGTGTGTGTGTGTTTCTGCCTGTGTGTGTGTGAATATGTATATCTGAGGGTATAGAGTTTTTTTCATGTGTGTGCTTGTCTGTGTGGATGTTTTCTGAATGCATGCGGGCAATAGAATGTGCGTGTCTGCGTATGTGTGTGCGTATGCGTGTGAGTGTGTGAGTATATGCACAGCCAGGGGGCACCTACTTGGCTTGGAAGGCGTTGTTGGTTCCGCGGTGGTCCAGGTCGTGGCACACACAACCCACGATGAGTGCCAGGATCTCCACCTCCGTCAGGGTCTCCTGGAAGCCTGCCGTCTGACAACCACAAGAAAGAGAAGGTCACTTGTGGAGCACTAACACACACACACACACACTTTCTATGAGTCTCTCATCACACACATGCACACTCTTTCTCTCTCCCTACCGCATATAACCGCACACACAGGAGACAATCAATCAACTCGGTGCTAATGTCCCTAACAAACATGCTGTTCAAACAGCATGCCAAGGCTCTACAACTGAAAACATCTTTCAGAGCTGCACAACTGGATAGGATCCCGCTCCCGTCCTTATTGGAACTCTGTGAGGCGACAATGCAGTGGATAGGCCACGCAGGGCACTTTATGGCTGGTAGGAGGAGGCTAACAGCCTGGCAATGTGCTGAGTGAGTCACTCCAGGTCACTCTGGGGAGGGATGGGAGGGTTTGAGTCCATTGGGGTCCTAGGCAACTCATTAAAACACATGGCAGCCCAGTCGATGGGCCCTAAACAGCTTACACAGAACTATTTCATTATCCTCCACCCATAATCAATTCAGATGGGGCACCCATAAACGCTGGTCTTGATTAAATTATCTACGGTATGAGTAAGTGTGTGTGTGTGTGTGTGTGTGTGTGTGTGTGTGTGTGTGTGTGTGTTTGCCCTAAGGACCTGATAAGGTAAAAAGCCTCTGTACCTGGCAGAGCCATATCGATGGGGTCTCTATTCTAACAAACCAGTCAGGGTTGCTTAACGGGCCTGCTTGTTTGTCATGGTGTGACAGACTCAGAACTACCTACTGCATTATCCTCTTATAGTTGAAATACAATACCTATAGTGTGGAGGTACGGGGGAACACATACAAAACCAACACTAGTCAAATTTTCATGCTGCAGAAGAGAGCTATAAGAATAGCAAATCGATTAGATTATTATGAACCAACCAATGCACTATTTACTAACTTACATGCCTTAAAGTTTAGTGATTTAGTACAGAGCACAAAATAATTTACTTCGGTATTCATAGGTTGTTTGAAATTAGAAAGAGTATGAACTTGGAGGATTGGGCTTGTTTACAAAAACAAGGGTAAGAGCAAATATAAAAAAGTAGATGCATATCTTTAACAAGGGGTAAACTTGAGGAACAGTTGTGACAAGGAATTGAAAAAATGGGTAGTTCCCTATGCAAGTTTAAAAATAAGTAAAAAAATAAGGTGGTAAATACATATTGAACCACCCTAGGATATGAAGTATGATCATTATTGTGTATGAAACATTTGGAGTTTCTGTTTTTGATTTTGTTTTGTTTTGTCTTTGTATAGCATAAACCTAGAGGTGAAAGGGTTGCCTATTAGAATATGTTATGTTAAATGGGTAGGTTTAATTAGCTCAAACTCCAGCCTACACCATCTCCAGTCAATATTGTTTTCCTTGCCATATTGTTATTTATTCATTTCTATGTGCATTCATTTTGGAAAATTGTTAGTAAGGACCAAAATAAATGACTACTATGAAGAAAAAACAAAAAAGGTGAGAAAAAGTTTAAACGAGAGAAAGATAGTCCGAAAGATAGAAGAAGGAACACAATATGCAAAGCATGAGGCTGTCCCATAGAGAGATTGTACTTGGTGTGTTGCCTACAACAGATCAACAGGTGTGGTCTGTCTGTCTGCCCTGTACTCACCGTCAGCATGGAGAACATACACTGGCAGACGTTGAAGGCATGCCTCCAGTTGTGATAGAGCACCATGCGGTAGTTCTTTCGGACCGTCAGCAGCCACCTGCACAGAGTCTGCCCAGGGACAGGTAGAAAAGTGAAAAGTTGAGTCAGTCTGGTCTATGCGTCACCACGCAGAGCAGACTGGTCTGACATCTATTCGAAGCCTAGCCAGGTGAGAACAGATGGATTTTACAAGCTCACAATATGTTTCAGCACACATATCCACAGGGAGGTTGAATTAAAGGGTAAGGTCAGCGTGTTGGACCAGGCTGGTTAAAGTCAGCAGTAGAACAGTCCCATCACCTCGTAGTCAATCTTGAACTTCTGCACCATGCCCAGCTCCATGAACATCCTAAGAGCTGCCGTTATCATGGCATCTACGTCCAGGGAGAAGTCATCGAAGGAGAGTTTACCGATGCCAAGTTCGCAAACAAGAGGGATGTTCGCCGCCTGGGGTAAAGATGGAGAAACAGAGTAAAGGGTGATGAAACATAAGAACACAGGGAAAAAAAGAGAAATGGTTCAGACGATTCTGTGCTTTTTGTTGAAAAACATACAAATATGCCAATTAAGACTTATGTACAACGGGTTCAAATGAACAAGAAAGCCAGGCCACAGTAATGGACTGTTGCTCACATTGTGAGCCATTGACATATTTTGTTTGCGGTCAGCAAATGGTATTCACAAACTTATAAGCAGAAAAGAAAACTTTGAAACCATCAAGGATTCTCCAGATTCATAGAGGAAAGGACCCTGTCTTTTATGCTTGTAGAGTGCACTAATGAGGGCAGCTCAATGGATTGGCCATACAGGACCTCTGAGTCACTCGGGCCCTGCACTGTATCGACAATGTAGTTCAACTTTCCGCTGATATACTCTAACTGACCGGACTCTTGTTCTAATGTGTAAAAAAATAGCATGTTTTGTTGCAAGGCACCCCAACCAAACAGTGCAATGTTTCTCTTCTATCCCTCAATGCACTCAGCGGCCTCAAGAGCCATCCTTTATCACACACTGCCTACCTACACTATACATCACAACTGTTTACCTTACAGCTCAGCAGGGGCATTTGCTCCTATTCACTGCCGTGGGTTATGAATAGTAGCCGGTGTCTGACGGTGACATTTACAATTCGAAGGAATGCGGGTATAGGCAGTGTGCTTTCTGAGGCTCCTCATGTAGAGCAGTTATGAAAGGCGGAAAGGCAGGGAGCAGAGCAGGGAGCTGGTGAGGGGGCTGGGAGATCACACACATGGTGCAGAGCAGGGTTCCTGCTTCGTGCTAATGGCCACTGGGGGAAAATCCCACTTATCAAAGTGCCGGAAAATAGGTCATATCCATATTTCAGAGATTGCGTGTGAAATGTGAATGGATGCTTTAGATATTGTTGACTTTCTAAATAATGCAAAGCAAAAGTGATTGCCTATTGATTGTACTAATCCATGTCAAATACCACAATTTGTTCGTTTTTTATCTAGGGATTTAAAGGGTGTTTTTGCCTTGAGTCTCAACCCATAAAGTAAATGGTTGCACCACAGCGCAATTCTTGGAAGCGATTGGAAATTGTCTGTGATGAATACCATAAGTGCACCTCAGCTGAGTGTTACTATTCTAGGTTTATGGCTTTCCTTTTTAAATGAATGAGCGTCTTTATGTCAGTTAGTTCTGAAATCTCATAATTACAGGGGCTGGGTCTACATGCAAATTATGTTGTCCTACTGAGAAAATGTAGGCATTGTTATATTAAAATTGTACCCATAAGTGGTTTGCGCCTCACTATGAATGAGGAAGCTATAAAGTAGCTTCTCAATGAATACTACCTTGATCTCCATATGGCTTCCAAAAATTGTAAGTAGGCACAAAACCGTGCATTGCAAATCTAAGTCATTGTATGTAAGAAGAACATCAGCCAAAGCATAGATGTCAATGGTTTTCCTCTTTGACGGAAACAATTAGAAAAAAATGGTTGCTATGCATAATGAAAATGAATTGGCACACCTCTAACACTGTTCTTACTACCTTGAATTTGTCAACCTCCGTCTTGGAACAGGTGGCATGGTAGGACAGCACCTATAAGAGAATGATATTTCCAGTCAACACATTTCATAAGAGAACAGAAAAGACAACATGTTCCCAAGAAAGAAAACAGCCAAACAGTGGAGTGCAAAAACAGACAGGGTTCTTTAAGGCTGGGGACCAGTAGATGTCAGTCATGAAAGCCTCCCCATACTCCCCCATTTCCTAGGAGAAACACTTGCACAGTCTTGCAGTTCCTTATTTGATCAAGAGCCCTCATGTTTATTCAGCACTGCCAGGGGCACTGCAACTACACTATATGCTTGCTCTTTCTATGGATGGCCGATGCTACTCTTCCGAGGCGATGACTTATTATCAGAGCCAGTGAGGCATTATTGGGCTGACCTCAGACGTGGATTCATTCGCCACATCAAAACACATTATACAGCCTGAGCAGTGCTGCATGGCTGACTGCCATTGGTCAGATCAGGGACGGGATTTCACCCATTTTTTTGTAATAAATGAACAATACTGCCTCAGAGGAGCGCCCAATAGATGCATGAGGAAGAAAAAACCAACTGAAAAAAAGAAGAAAACAGGGTCTTAGTGTAAGCTGTGTGGCTGTCATGGCACTAAAGCTTCATGCAATCACATGGCCAAACCTTTCCAGCGCTATCTAAAGAGGCTTCAGAAAGACTGAGACACTAAAACACCAGCGTCCAGGGTGCCTAATGAAAGGAGCACGCCTCAGACACAAAAAGGGATGAAAACGAGAGACGACTCGAGGAAGGGGAAATAAACTAGTCGACCACGTAGAGGGAGCGACCGTAAAACTACAGATGGCGAGGGTACCCGAGCAGGAAGAGAGGGGTGAATAAAAAGGAATTGAGGAAACAGAAGGATAGGAGGAGGAGCAGCGCGTGATGGTGTGGGAGGGGAAGACAGTGAGCTCCTGATGGGGTCGTTGGCTTGTCTGAGTCAGGCCTCACTCTTAGCCTGAGTGGAGTTCAGGAATCCAGCAAAATCTCCGGCCAGGACATGATAATAAAAAGAAACGGTTCTTACATCAAGAGCCACTGACTGCTTGGCCCAGGACTTCTTAACCTGGTCGTACATGATTGTGTTGTTGATGCCCAGACCACAGAAGATCACAAAAGCCTGAGGATGCATTGGGACACATTGGTCAGGTACATGGAAACTGGGGCACCATCAAGCCTGCTCATATATGTTTACACTCTCGCTCTCACGCTCACTCTCTCTTCGAGGTATCAGAAGAAAATCAATGGAAAGTATAGCATCATTAAGGGATTGTAATACCTCAAAGAGTCTTTGGTCGGCATCATCAAACGGCTTTCCATCTAGCCTGTTCAGCACCTGAGCAACACCTGAAAAACATACAAACACACACACACACACACACACACACACACACACACACACACACACACACACACACACACACACACACACACACACACACACACACACACACACACAGTGCCCATCAATGACACAGGAGAGTAATTTGTCAATGAAAACATACCAGTATAATAATACTTTATGTAGGTTGTTGACTGTGCTCTCATACACATAACCTGGTTCCGTACACCCAAACCTCATGTAGTACTGCGTATATCATATCCACACATTATAAGATATTGATCTGAAAGTAACTGTCAATAAAAAAAGAAGTTTACTGCACAAGAACATTGGCTATATGTTATGAGTGTTTCAGAACGATACGATCCATATACTTGATAGGCACTAGACAGCTCTAACTGTACTTTCTACAGTACGTTGACACAAAAAGGCAGCTTGAAATTAGTTCAACATATTTCTTTCAAATTAACTCAAAGGGTCATTTTAACATGCTAACACAAACAACAACAATTTGCTCATGATGCACAAGTGGTTCAAGAAAGAACTAAACACCTTTTTTTTTAAACACATCAGGTACCAACAAGTCTATACATGAAATGTATGCTGAAAGAGGGTCCACACCAACAGAGTAAAGACTTCTACTGATATAGATAGAATAAACTAGCATGCATTTATTCATTTAGAAGCAGCAGTTGCAGTGTATCCTGTACCTCATCTAAAGCTAATCTTAACCTACAGAAAATAACATGTATACAAACAAACACTTTTTGCATGTATGATTGCTATTTTAAGTGGTAAAACTATATAACAATATACCTGGGATGAAAGATCAAGTCAGTGGCCTGGCAGAGGCATTCACATAAAAAGATGTTTGTATTCTTCACAAAAACTGACCTTAACCTTGGTACACTGCACAAGGATATCACCCTTTGGATGGAGTGGATCAGTGATTTCATAATTTCTGAAGCTACTTTTGTTGTCTGCAAACTGTATCTTTTAGTCAAGGTCCTCATTGGTGCCTCCCACACATTTCCCTCCTCTTTATTATATTTTCCCTCCCCCCTACCCACTACTCGCTCTCTCTCTCTCTCTCTCTCTCTCTCTCTCTCTCTCTCTCTCTCTCTCTCTCTCTCTCTCTCTCTCTCTCTCTCTCTCTCTCTCTCTCTCTCTCTCTCTCTCTCTCTTTCTCTCACATACACACACCCAAAACCATGCACAGGTTGCTCCTGACCCTATGTGACAGGCAGTGCTTTCCCTGGCAGCTATGCTGATCGGTTTGCATAGGGACAAAACTAATGACTTCCCAAGTCAGATCTCAGTGGGCCTGTGTGGAGCTGCAAGCGTTGCCTCTCTCTGCAATATCCAACCTCCACACCAGAAGATCAATGATTTATCCCTGTGTCAGGGCGCCGTGGGCCCCAGCGCTGCGTCTCAACCACCCAGCAGAGCAGAGGGGAACCCCCTCCTCCTTCTCCTCAGTGTAGGGAGGGATAGAAAAGCTTGCTCCCGATCACACCACTAGTGTCAGCTGATTCTCTCAGTGTAACCTCAAACCCTCCTTTAAACAGCCAGCACAAACAGTTATTTGTTATATCTGCACTCCTTTTTTCCTGTCTAAAAGGCCTTCGTTATCCATGTGGCCTTGAGATGAGACATTGTCAGTGAAGTGTTATTTGAACAGTCAAGAGTTTACCTGCATTTTGTCTATGTCATGCATGTTCAGCACTTCTTTCAGATGTTTGTGTTATTCTAGATGTGTCCCGGATCTCTCTACAGCAACGATAGTGTTATTGTCTTTTAATTTAGATAACAGCTTGGTAGGACACCAAGAAGAGGACTAGATCAGTATCATTCCAAAGTGTAGATAGCCTAGTCTTTTTGGATGCATGCCATCATAGAGACATACAACCCGACTAGACTGCTTTTGGATATACTTTATTTAATAGACGTTTACTTAGGAGTGAGCAACAAGAGGACGAGAGAACTTACCAATGATCTGGTGGTTGCTGTTCCAGATAGGCACACAGAGCACAGAGCGGATGTGAAAGCCTGAGAACTGGTCAGCCTAATCACAAGAGCAGGGAGTCAACACGAGGCCACTTAAACTTTAACAAATAAAGGCACCTAAGCTCAGTCACATTGATTATCCAAACTCACAGGACAAAACCAGAAAGATTGTCAGTGCATTTATTTCTTAGAGTTGGCCATAATTAATTCCCATTCATTCAGTTGCCATTCCACCTGTTAATAGTATCAACTATGCATACATTCTTCACCTCTACAGGAATATGCCACAGCATAGTGAGAAAATGGGTAACACCGGATGCTGTAGAATATCAGAGAGAATAGTGACAAAGCCACATCAAAAGGGGTATTATATAATTCATAATCATATGCAGCGTTCCTAGATCAAAGGAAAAATCATGTCAAGCCTTTCATTAAGCTTTGTAAGTTTGTTTCGCAAAATTAACAAAAATGGGCCTCATGTATGCCGATGTGAAGGAGGTGTTTTCTATAGAGTAACAAGGACAGTTTTACCTCGGCATCGAAGCGAGGATCCTGGTAGGCATCGCTGATATTTACAGGCAAACCAGTGGAAGCAACGAGCTCCGCTATACTGTTGTTGATGAGCCAGTCAGAGTAGGACGATTTCTCCATGCTGTCTTTGAAACTGGAAACACAACGGACAAGGTATGATCTTATGGGAAATATTGTAGCCTGCTTGTTTCAATGGCTCATGGAAACAAAAATGTGCAGATGAAAGAAACCACTGCAAACATAAAAAATCTTTAAAAAGGAAACTAAAGTTGAACAGCAAAACCATCTTGCTCGATCCTTCAACCATTAATTGCTCAAATATATTCATTACATTTCCCTCACTCAGATGCATTTGCGTGAAAGTATATTGTTGCTTCTCATCGCAGACCTCGTTCTACCTGAGAATCTATTTAATGAATGTCTCTGATATATCAATAAGCCTCTCCGCCAGATTATGAAGTAATGAAAAGTTAATTGTCAGACTGTCTTCCTATTCACCCAACGCCTACGCACTCTCTGCCTGTGCTACACCTCCATCGCAGCTTGCACCTCTCATTCACAGTTTGTTCTTCACTGCAGTGGTCTCTCACTGGCTTTTCCCCCAGAAAGGCAACGATGAAGCTTTTCTGTGTTGTTTTTTTGTTTTCAACTGTTGCAACACAGACGGGGGGGACGGGGCACTACTCAGTCAGCTGGGTCTCTGTGAAATGCCTCTGTGTGGAGGTGAGGTCCAGACGGCGAGCAGGGGGTGAGCCTCAACGGCAAGTAAGCCTCTGTGTCTCCTCTTTGATGTCAGGTTGCCACAAACACAGCTGCAGAACTATACACTAGCTCAAAATAATGTCCACTGTGGGGGCGGAAGGGGATTGGGAGGTGCACTAGAAAGCCTACGGTATGTCTACCCTTTGACATCCGATTGATTGATTTAATTAAACACATAAATCTTGCACAATCCTCCTTGCCTACGCAGAAAATGGACCTTTCACGAGTCAGGCATCATCCCACAACCACAAGGTTTTCAACTTGCCCACGATTGCTGTTTACTTCACTACTTCAGGAATCAGGAGACGCTCATTTATTTGTCATTATGAAAGAGCAGCGTGCGTCGGCCACGATAAGACCCAGGCAAGTCATCAGCACTGTGTCAGGGAGGCTGAACTGGCCAGCCATGCAGGATGACATTTCCCTGTCGACTGGTTTCTTCTGCTATGATGCTTTCTTAATTACTGTGGCGCTTATCAGTGCAGCCTCGGAGTGGCCATGTCAGTTGTGGCCAACAGTGGACAGCGGTGATCATTTGTCTTCCTTTTGGTGGTGTTTTTTTATCCATAAACAGCCCACACAAAATCCAGCCACTCTTCCTCCCCTGAATCATGCCTAGCGGGGGAGGGAGGTGCCAAAACCCAATTAAGGAGGGCTCCTACAGCATGCCTTCCATTCAGAATCAGCATATTGCTTCCACCGCACTCCACAATATCTAATCCCCACCTCCCTGCCCCTCCCCCTTCTTTCGACTGTTTCACAGACAAAACGCTCCTGATAGTCTGTCGAGAACTCGCAGGTGCCCTGCTGATAGGTGGAGCATGGAGTATACCCCCCTGATGCCATGACAGTCGGAAATAGGGATATCGATGCTTCCAATGAACAAACCAAGGATATATCATCATATTCATCTGTATTAAAGCAGTGACAAACAATCCTTTTGTTTTCTCTCTAAATATTATACCCCATGTTACCATAGACATACATGTTTAAATACTTGTATGCCAACACATCCAACCAACACCACTCATACTTCACCTGCTCTCTATGTCGGCACTGCACTTCGGAGACAAGAGCTCAAACGACTTGGTGAATTTGACAACCTGTGGATTACCAGAATCAGGTATCAACTATCCTCAGTGTTCATTTTTACAAACAGACAAATAAACAGCACTCTAAAAAACACAAAGGTAGACAATAAAAGAAGTAGAGCAGACATTACCGGTGATTCAATGTCCTCCAGCAGTTGAACAGAGCAGCGCTCGCACTTGAGCAGGGTCTGGGCGCGGTGCATGATCTTCCTGACAATTTTCTCCAGGTCTGTCTGCTCCTCAAACAGGTCGTTGACCACCTCCAGCAGCGACTAGACACACGGCCAACAGACGAGGACATTACTCAGGCTGGCCGCCCCGAACAACTGGCCAGCCCAGGCATCACTAAATAAGCCAGCCTGTCAGCACACTCCACTCAAGGCTCTTTAAGCGGAGCTGTTTCACCAACGTACAGCTATTAAAGCACAATCATCATTATTCTTTAAACATCAGCTGACAGGGTAGTATAACATGATAGCATTCCACAATAAAAGTAAATTAGGCACTTCATCTAAAGGCGCGGCAGTTCAATAAAATACAATCGAGGACATAAAAATGCAGTAGTCTAACAGTGCTCCCTCTCTCTCTTTCTCTCTCATCCTCGTTTCTCTTCCTCTTTTCACTGGTCTCTGCTCTCATCATGTTTGCTCCCATCGCGGATCAATGTGGGACATGTATTAGTTCAGCATTCTCCGTTTTCCATGTGAGATGCTCACCCCAGACCCCAGACCAACACACCAACAAGCTCCTAACCCACTGCCCGCTCAGGAGGGCCAGGCAGCTCCACACAGCTCCCCTCTGCAGCGGCTGCATGTGGGCTGCAGCTGAAGATGAATAGTCTGCCTCACTCTCAGAACAAGGGTCTCTCCTCCAGACCCATCCCAGAGTGAGCCATGCCTGGGCCCCTTACCCGGCTCCTATCGTACTCCTTCCTGGAGGCCGCAAAGAGCTGGGCATTGGAGATGGCGATGCCACAGAATGGCAGGTACATCTGCAGCACCTGTAGATATAGATGGAAAAGGTTTTTCTTTCTGAGCTAATAAAACTGTTGGGATTTGTAAAGACATGTACAGGGTATTGTACATGTACAGGTATTGTTTATTTCACTTCTCTCAAGTTACTACTGTACTACTGTAAAGGGCAAGATAGCTCTAGGCTTCATCTTAAATGTGGCAAATTAATAAATAATACCTTTATGTTTAGGTATTTTTAAATCCAGATGTGCAATGATGTCAATCTTTTCCCAAATAAAAAAACATAGATCTTTTGAATAACAGCAAATAAAAGATTGCCTTTGATCAGTTACCTACCAACACAAATAAATCCATTCCATTGGCATTTGGCCGTTTGACTGACTAATCTCACCCATTATGCCTTGAAGTGATAACATGAATTCGATATCCTATTTCATGTTTTTTTTTTCTTATTTCCCAACAGAACCAGTGAAAATGTGTGTGTTCACATTCACACTACTGGTGCTATATTATTCAATGACAGCAGGTCATTAGCATTCTTTGAAATCTAATCAGCATCTCGGCTGGAATCGAACAGCCTTTTCTATTTTCATGTTGATCCAATATACACAACAATGCTCTTAGCTATGGTATACACCATCCACAGCAAATTGTGAGGGAGCATATTACTTGTACAGCTATAGTACCTTTTAGTAGAGCTTTACTGTGAAGAAACCATTTGTTAAAATAAGATCCATGAGATCTCAAATCCCGGGCCATGTTGCCTTATCTAAGAAACACCCATCCCTTTCACAAAGAACCAATACAATTTACCCAATTTATTTCCTCATTCAGAGACTTTGTTTAGTTGTCTATCTTATGGATCTGGTTTCCGTGAAGACAATACAGGGAAGTACAGCAAACCCATTCTGTTTAACCAGTCCTTGGTCTGCCTGGGCCAATGAAGAACACAGGAACAAAACATGAATGGGAAGTCTGTCAGCTGCCCAGTGATACTATGGAGGTGTCTCTGTTTCCCCTTTAGAAAGATCATATTTCACCATCCATGACGACTGACAAGACTAATAGACACGTAAGAAACAGTAAAAAAAAAAATTTAAATGTGAAGGACAATGACCCATGCACCCAATAAACTTCATTCATTTTGGTCAAACCCACAACTTCATCTACACGACTATCAGTTCCACTACACTGTCAGTGTTCTGTACTGAAGGACTACGTGGCAGGTCAAGAAACAACAGTGACTGACTGCCTCTGTTTTAGCACATGGCCAATACAGGAGCAGTAACAACTTCATGCATAAAGCCATTTCCGCTGTCCTGCGGAATTCTCTAATAAGGATCTTGCAGCGAGGCTGTGGCCATCGAGCAGATTCATTAGTAAGCAAGACTTCGGAGACCGAGCTATGAATCTGCTTGGGCAAGTAAGGGACAAACTCAAGAAAAGCTCTGCTCCCTCTAATTACATTCTGTCAGGCAGCACATTATACATGGCTGCATAGCAAACAAGCGCCTTTTGCCTTTAGACCTGTGTACTGACCAACAAAGAATGGTTTAATAATGAAACTAACTGGTCTAGGCCTTGGGGATCCAGTAGCAGCCAGTGCTTTAGACCACCGTCTATTATGTGCGATTGGATACCACGGCATGAGCTTCATTGAAACACTCACACTCTAGCTGAGCTGGTCCAGGGTGGCTGCCTAACTTAGCCAGGGTTATGTAGACTCAGTACTTATGGTGAGTGCTTCAGTATGAACCAAGTCTCTTGCTGGCCTTGGCTGGGTTCTGTTATAGAGAGCCGTCTCCCGTACTCTGATCTCGACTAGCTCTCTCTGGCTTGCATCAACAGGGAATGTATGCTTTCTTAAAACTAATTTATCTGTGATTGTTCTTTGTAGGTGACATCAAATATTTATGCAATAGAAATACACACCCAGACAAATTTCACAATGCTGCTGCCTCTTTGTTATTTGATTAGGCCATAAATAATTCCAGACATTTCACAGGTCAGGGGGAAATGAATGATCTTATTTCTCTTAGCTCTGAATGCTACCCTTCACTGCCCACGAATGCTACCCTTCACAAGTACAAGTGGCTTTTCATTGGCTGGGGGGCTACGTAAGCCAGGCGTCCGCATGACCTACTTTCCCACAAAACCGAGTTGCTTGCGTGTAACAGACCGCTGCTTATTGGATGGAACAAACCTAAATGTCATGACGTGAAACCCAGGTGAGGAATCGGTCAACGCAAATTCATACATTTATATATTAGCATAAAAAAGGAAATGGTCTTGGTTTTCCTTTAACTAGCCATACTGTGGCCAAATGGAAATCATTAACAAAAACTATCGTTGGGTGTGTTTTTATTATAGGTGTTCAATCCTAAGAGGCATCATGCCTTTAACAGTGATGTCCAATTAATTCCATGTTCTGTATCTCTCAGAAAACAATAGGAGTGAGGGTTAGCAAGCTTTGTACAGTGGCTTGAAAGTTGTTTTATCAGTGCATCAGGTCAGGATCGCTTATTTCTTCACACACACATACTGCTCCCGACACACTCCCTAGATCCCCTTGAGTGATAAAGAGCTGTTGGTTGCAGGTTGCAGTCCTGGCCCTTTAAAATGACCATCACTCCAAACCCCAATTGGTGCTAATTGCACTGATTTTTCTCCCTGGGCAGCTAGCCACGAAACACAATTTCAACACCAGCTCAGCATGAGTACAGACAATAAAAAAAAAAAACGGTGGCTAGGTGTCAGTGGATTCAAACCAAGAAGGAAGCAGGAAAATTGCCCGAATCTGGGCCCTTTGATGTCTGACAGTCACATAACATTTACAACATTGTGGTTTTCCTGTCTCCATGTCACTCCATTGGGCCACACAACATCAATATCCTTCTAGGAATTATGACATCGTCAAGCAAGACCAGTCTAAATAATTCTTTACATAAATTATCTTTATTTTACCATAAGAGGTGACAATAGTAAAGGCGCCAATTAACCTATTTTATTGGGTGACAGAATCGACAGGTAACAACACTCTTTCCCTCTGCAACAGAATTTCAGCCTCTTCAAAAACAAAAGTTTGACACTAAATGCCCAAGATGACAAAAATATCCACAAACGTCATATTGTTTCTAAATAATAGTTTTATTTCAACACGATCAAGCCTCTAAGTTAAACAGTTAAAAAAGGCTATATTTGTTTCCTAGTGTTCATTCTAGTAATGTTAACACTGTCTTTCTATCTCCATGTAAGTCTTTTTTTTCTTTAGCATATCACTGGCTCCACTGAGAAGTAGTGTTACCTCTCCTTTCTCTGCCTATTTACCCTGGGAAATTGTGTGAAATTGTGCAAAAGTGGTTATTACAGTATTGCTTCAACTCAATTTGACAGGAAATGCAGCAGAGTAAGGACAGAAATGAGCAAGGGGAGCTGTTGGATGCTGGGCTGTTGAATTAAGTGACACAGGTGCGTATGAAGTTTATGGTTTGAAACCAAGTATTGTTTAGAAACTGACTGAATTAGTATATGGTTCCCTGTAGTGAAAAACAATTTAAACTTGAAGATATTCCTTTTCCACGAGTGTCCTACAATATGCTAAATTTATCAAATTAAAGTCATAATGTATGGTCTCAACTCAAGAGGTCAAGCTATTTGCATATTGGAAATGAATTTGCGTATTGCAAATTCAATCTGTGTATTCTCCAAATCAACCTAATGAGAAAATACAAATACATAAGCAGTCTAATCCTGCTGGAAATCAACCTAACGCAATTAGCAGTGTGGCATTTAAGACCAGAGTTGGTTCATGTATTTAACTATTCCATAAGGGTAAAGTTTGTTACACAACATTTTCCTCTTTTACAACGGCAGATGGCATTCTGTAGAATCAACACATCCCAGGCATCTGGTTTTGCATTATCATTCTATTCTTTTGAGGCTGAGTTCTCTGATTTACTAAATTCATTATAAGACAATTGTGCAGGTGTTTGTTCAACATTCAAGCATTGTGTATCGCCTATCAAAATGTTAAATGTTTGTATATTGTAAATTCTGTTATGTCTGAAAATTACTAGCTGAATAAAAGCTGTAGCTTTTCTGCATAAAACTACCGTGTTTTCAGAAATGAACATTGCCTTTCATTACTAATTCAGTTTTAGCTATCTCAAGCATTAACCTGATGCTAATGCAATGTGAAACAAGCAGGGGGGGAAACGATGAAGAGAAAAAACTCTGCTGTCATCTTTATTCACTATGGGTGAGATCAATCTTCTGATATGGGGATTTAAGGTAATTTGTTTTCATGTATGCACTAAGAATAATACAATTATACTATAATGAATTGTGTTTAAAGACAATTTACATTTACAATTTTTGCTGATCAAAAACATACATTTTGAAGATAAGACTTCATATGGCAAAGAGACAATTTATGTGCAAATGTCTGGGAATAATTTTAACAGAAGAAACATATTTAAATAATAATTTCCACTCTTAGCAATGGCCCTGTTCAGGACCATGATAAAGGAAATGTCTCTAGTCTGGCCAGAAGTCAACTAATACCAAAGAGCATGGGAAATCAACACTATAAGCTACCATGTACATTTTGGCCCGTGCCTGTTGTCTGACAGTCTTGATCTCCCAGTAAGGCCTGCAATGCTTTCATTTAGTTTCTTTTCCAGTGGGTAGTTGGCTACAATACATGACTAACCATGTCAATAGTGCGTTAGCATTCACCAAATTGCATTAAGAAGATCAACAGTAAAAACCAATGCCCCGGCTAAAATGATGTAAGCTAAGGGTATGCCATACCTGAAAAAATGGCTTTGTGACGTAGACAAATTTGGTGCAAAGTTTATTATATCCATCAATGAATGAGGGAGTTAGGAGCTGTGCTTGTGGAACAGGATTTATTTGGCTAGTTTAACATGGACAAAAATAAAACGTTTCCACATGTATAATCGCGGATTCTTTTTATTACAGAGGATAACACAGAGTAGGCCATTGAGAAAACCAATTAGTTTAGCTTCAAGATATTACTGTTCCAGTAATTATATGCACAATCAAGTGCTTAACAGTTTGCACTATATGGGGAAAATTAGACCACTGCCCCCTTCATAGTATAGCAGTTTTGTACTGCTGTGTTACTCCTCTTCAGCGGTGTGGAACACTAACATAACCTGACAGCTTATTGCATATATCATCAAGTGTTGATCATGTTCTAAAGTAAATATATTCCCACTGCGGGAGTGCATTTTAATAACCCAAAGGAAGATTGGGCCCACATAAATCCTTAGCTATTCTGCCTGTGTGAATCTAACTCTTGACTAATCTGGTTCTTAATCATTGACTGCAATAAATGAGGACCATTTAATTAAGAGGCTAAGACAAGTATCCAGAATACCTACAATTACATATTTGTATTCATTTCATTTAGTATTGAGAAATGGTCAGTGGTCTCTACTTATAGACGTTAATAACACACATTTTCTACCTCAATAGGTTTATTGTCATTTACGATTAAAAGACTTAAAGGACTTAACAGATTCACATCAATTCAGAAAATCTGTATGAATTATATAAAAACATTAGAGAATTATTCATAATGTTAATAATGGGTACGGGGGCAGAGCATTTCCTTCATTACAATGGCATTTCTAAACTTGCTTCCCCAGCATTGTTAAAAATTGTTCTTCATATAATTATCATAGTCCTGCTCGTATAACAGTTCAACAAACTTACCTTTTCATCATCTTCAGTGAAGAGAGCCCCTCCAGGGCTTTTGTTGATGGCCTGAGCAACTCCAATGATCTCTCCATCGCTGTTGTGAATGGGCATACACAGGAGCGACTTGGTCTTGTAACCTGTCATCTTATCAATTTCATCGCTGAAACGTCGATCCTGCAATACAGGTGGAGAACAAAACACAACAACCAAGTCTGAGTGACAGTTGAAATATAAATGCATTATATTTAAGGTTAGGTTATGCACTGGATTTTCATAAATGTTGGGCAACTAGCTTAACATACTCTTATATTGACCCTTATAAGTAAAATTCTGATAATTTGCCTTTTTGGGGGGCATGACAATTTGGCCAAGATGAATCTTGATTCAAATGAATTTCAGGGAAACTATATACAATTATTATTTGTACATGGTATGGTTGAGTGAAGAACAAATTATCCCAGTTTATAAGTCTATCCAGTCAAGTTCTGTGAACACATTAAATGATGAATGGCAATGTCCTTTATAAGGGCATACAGCTTATAGACATGTGAAATCAAAGGCAACAATAGGTCTCCTGAACTGATTCTGTTGTGAAGCATGATGTGTGCAAATGTATGTATTTGTGTGTAAGTGTGTGTCTGTAGTTTGTAGGTTGCACACGCACCTGATAGGCATCCGGAATGTTGACTGTCTCTCCATGCTCAGCAACATATCCAATGATTCCCTTTCCCCATGGAACCTGAACTTCATCTGAGTTCCTCAATGAGGGCAAAATTGTGATACCTGCATGAACATCAAAGAATTTTGATACCAATGTCTTCTTGTTTGCTGCACCTTCCACTAAAAACAAGGAGCAGCGGTCTGCATCTACCATTATACAAACAAATACCAGGATTTTATAGCTTAGACTAGTTAAATCCAAGTCGTTAGATATGTCCTTAACTAGTTCCAAGAAAAATTCCCTTTCGTTATGTTCTTTGAGATAGTATTTAAAATCTACAGCTGTGGATGGATACTGGGGAATGTTCACTCGTGACTCCAGGAGCGCGCTTAGAATGTGGGCAGTGGTTGGGGGGAGAGAGCTGGCTTTCCTCAAAAGGGCTCTCCTTCTCATACTTGTCAGTGGTTCCTGGGCCCTGGAGTTGACATGCTCATCGTATGTCCTGTTAGCATTAAGGGCCTTTGACCTGGCAAAAGTTTTGCGTAATTCCTTCTGCGAGGCACGTCTTTGCAACCCATCACCCTTGCAACTCGCCCAGCTATCCTTGCAGGTATTTGCCTTCTCCGGCTCTGCAGGAGAGGTCGTTGGTGTTTTACTTGCCTGGTGATTCTTGAGCCATTTCTCTACCATACTATGCTTGCCCTTTCTGTTTAGGTAGTCCTCAAACAGCTCCGGGTGTGTATCCAGAAAACTTTCAACGTCAGAGAAGACCATATTTGACACTGCCATGTCTGTTCTTCTGGTGGTCCTCAGTGAACCATATCCAAGGAATCACACATATAAATTTCATTTATGATGTTTACGGAGTATTAAAGTAAAGAAACATTTAAAACCTCAACTTCAAACGATAAATTCTGAAAAATCCTTGATAACATTCCTTTTCATAGAAAAACGTCTCGGTGCGCAACATGCATACATATTTAAAAAATATTTGCTAATCAAATAAAAGCAATTCACGATTCGAAAACGAAAAATCACAAAAGAGACGGCTGAGCATCCCGATCCTAAAGATCTTCTTGTGCGCAAATGACGTTGGGTATGGTTGGCTCTTCCCAACTGAGACGCTCGACTTCGTCATGAAGACGTAGCTATCCTTTCAGCACTCGTAACTACCTTCTGAATGTTGACATTCAGAAAAGGCATTTTAATTTACATCAGCACTATCAATTAAGTAATGCCTACATCACAGCCAATCTTTACCCAAGTCTTGGAACAAACAGAAACAGTCAGATGTATTTAACCTATATGTGTAGACTTATTCATTGGACAATTAAATAGGTTATGCATGTACAAAACACATTCTTAACTCGACTGAAAGTAAGATAACAGTGGCCTCTGGTGGAATTGATTTTGCGTAAAAGCGCAAGTTACTGTGTGATTTTCTAGGCAATTTTATGCTTTGGTCAAGACCTGTGGCTTGTGCAATCTTAACCCAATGCAAAAAAAGCAACAAATATGCGCTTTCTCGCCGATTTATTGAGTGCATTACATATCCACCTGTTATCTAGTGCGGTTACATTTGTGGTTAAATAACCTGCATGGTTGGCTCTGCAACCCGAGAGGGCGCTACAGTCATTGAGTTTGTGAATAATCGTTTTGTACATTCAGACAAGTTGTGTAAGGAACATATGCACCCATGAGCCAGTGCTTCAAAACATACAGCAGGACACAATATCATCCACAGCTACCCGTTCAACTTCAGCCCAGTCGTTACTTCTTTGACACGCACAATCTCCATTTCTTAAATGTTTTACAGTTAGCAGTATTGTTGTATTATATGCTTACTTCTGAATTTTTGTACTGGAAACATGTTTTTAAACTGTATTTGTAATTCAAATACTGTTTTTTGCAGTGTGCCAGTTTCGAAGAAAAAAAACACTGCATTTTCTTTTAAAATAAAGTTACCTAGGATACCTAGTGGCTATGTTCCGGGCTGTATGACATGTTGACGTTCCGCCTACTTTTGACGTGATCATGAAGAGTGAGTGAGTCAAATTATGATATGTATCAACAAATGCGTCCAACTGGCCGACTTAGGCTGTATTTGGAACCAAATACTTTAAAACAATCTATCTATATAGGTACTACTACCTACTCAATGAGTCCATTGATGAGTCCACTACATACTGAAACACAAATCAATTATACTGATTTTTAAAAAGATTCGCTTAAATTGTTAGTAAACTCGACTGGAAAATGTGACCAAAAACCCAGATTTTATTTTTACTCTGTCAAAGCCAGAAGGAAGTTGGCACGTTGCATTTTGAGGCGTAGGCTGCAACATTGTCAAGCAACATTTTTCCAAATACAGTATGTCATCCGGGTATTTTATCCTACTAAACTCAAATTTCACATGCTATCATAGGCATACTGCATACTAATTGTCTAATTGTTGGCATATTAACTGTTCCATTCCAAATACAGCCATCGTCGACGCCGCAGCTCTAGTACCTTTTCTCCCTTGATTCCCATCTATTTGCCAAAAGAACCACAGAACACCAAGAGAGACCCTGTGTTACTGAAATGGATCAGGTTTGACCCCAAGGATGCTTATTACACCTTCCATTCTTAAAAACAATAAAAATAACAAGAAAATGGTCATATGCTGAACAGAATGGTTTTGTTCTCAGTTTCAACAAACCAGGCATGTCAGTCTGTTTTAATTCATACGTCTGTGCTAAACTGAATGCACCTACATTTGTGCAAATGGTACTATGTAAAGTTGCAATGTAGAGCAAGGGGTATTATGGATGTCGCAGAAGACATTCCCTAGATTAAATACACCAAAAACATGATTACATGAGCATGTTTATTTTAGCTTGGGACCATTCTTTCTGGGGACCAAATTCTCTTTTATCCTAATACAGGAAACCAAAATGAAAGTATTTCCCCAGGAAAAATCGAAACAGGTACCTTTGAACAATCCATTACGCCACCACACTGACTCATTGAGTTTATGCCCTCAAATGAACTATTTGACCTACATTGTCGACAGCGTAATACTAATAGCGCATTTGAATAAGATAGTTCTACTGTCTCATACGGCTCAAAACAGTAGACATGTGATTCGAAGTCACGATGGTCGCGTTTGGCTGAAAAATATTATTGATGCCCAGACTTGCTATTTTAGTTAACGTTATAATTTCAAACCTCTATGCAAATGTTGTACGATAAGTTGCTTAGGTAAATAGTGTATGATGTTTGAGAAGTGAAACATATAGTGCAAAATGTGTCTAAACTGCGGGTTGTCATGCTGTGACATCCGGTGTAGTCATTTGCATAGTTTAGACTCAAATCAGAAGGCAATCAGCTATTTGCAGTCCCACAGCCCGTCCCGTGAGACCATCTGATTCTCGTTTGACGTAGACGGCCTGGAACAGCCCCAGTGTTGTGTCTTTGGTTAAGGGAATGAAATTATTTTAATATCCTGTACAGATGCAGCCATTAAAAGGAAACTATTTGTAATTGTGTAATTTATTTTCTTGAAATTAAAGATTTTTAAAGTTGAGGTATCAGCCATAAGAGTAAGACATTGGAGTTTAAGACCAGATATTACATTTCAAGGCCCATATTTGAAACTGAAAAAATACTAAATGCAAACACATGCTATAATCCAAACCACTCTACCAATGGAGGAAAAAAAATTAAGACATCATAGAAAATATTCTATGACAACATATCACTTAATACATACAGTTCACTCTACGACTCAATAATTTATCATAAGGCACCTGTTAAACCAGGGGACACAATTTACTCCATCTGAATGGAGGAACATATCAAACAGAGATACAGCTTTGATAGATATGGCAACTGGTCATAAACATGCCATTGAGAGTCCCTGCAGATACAAGATGAGATTGTTCAAGACACATCCCAGTCTTGATGTGAAACAATTGTTAAACAAAAGGCTAAAATGACAAACCCTAGTTTTGTGAAAGTCCTCTTGTTTCATTGGCAGAGTTAATATAAATCAATAAGACCAAAAAGTTAGGGCAAAAAGCTGGATTAAAAAGGGACGTTGTCTACGAAGTTGCAGACTTCAAATATGCAACAAGATCGGTTCTTTCCCCCTTCTTCTTAATGCCAGCAAAAATCATCTTTGTTCCTGGAATGTATTTTTTAGGGTTCTCCAAATAAATCAGCAACGTTTTTTCTTCCCAAACAATACCTTAAAGATGGACAACAGGGTAGGAATTATTCTCAATACAAATCAAATAAAAATAAGCAATTAATAAGCAAAAGGTGTTCAAGGAGGACTTTAATACCTTTGCTTTTGTTGGCATCTGTATACGAGTAACCTTCAGCTTGACCTGTCTTGCGTCCAAACAGGCCCCACAGGTTAGGGCCCACTTTGTGCTTTCCTCCACTCTCCACAGTATGGCACTGAGCACATTTCTGGACAAAAGCCTTTTTACCTTTGGCAATATCACCCATGGTCCTTCCTGTAATAGAAACGATTCACATTTAATTATTTCGAAGCAGTACTTTCTGATTTATATAGCTTAGGGGGGAAAAGTATTCAGCTTTCTTAGTGGGCACAGTGTTACATACGTTTCCAGTGTAAAAAAGTAGTCTCACAAACGATTTCAGGGCAATGACATTCAGAGTTGCAATTTACTGGTTTCGTAAGATCGCCATGGCGGGCATGTATAGGCCTGCGTGCCCATATTGCGCAATCCTGAACTATTCTCTAGAAATGTTCCACGTCGTTCACGTACATGGATGGGTTCCCGCTGATAATCATTGATCAGTACATTTAGTTCCATGTACATTAACATGTGTTAACTTGATATTTCGTACCAAACGCAAACGTTATCCAAAAATGTCGATTGGCCATGCTTGAAATAATGCCGGGTGGTACTACTACTAGTAGTGACGTGTTAGCATTAGGTAACGTTAGGCGTAAAAACTAGCATGACCTTTTCATCGTCTTTATTCAACTTATCAAAAATATTTAAAGTAACCGGCGAATATAATTGCCCAATAAAGTAAAGACTCATCTGATTCTTCTAAGTTACTGGTTTGCGCAACAAACTAACACCGGCAATTAGGCATGTCCACGTTTCAGTTTTATAACTAGCTAACATTAGCATTAGCTGCGTTAAAGTCAACTAACTTCAGCGAGTGTAAACTAGCAATCAAATACGCCATTCGAATATAGACTATTTTGTAATCACAATTAAGCTTTCCTATTCCAACACTTTAAAAGTTTATGTCCTCACCTTTGTAACCGTAACGTTAGATGATTCCAACAATGTTTATAACTGTTAATCCTTAGAACCAGAGTTCTTAGATCGCCGGTTTCTGAGAGCACTGTCCTTACTGAAATACCGGGTGAAACCCCAAGTAGCCTATGTGGGTAGCTCCTGTCGCTCAGTGACTGTCCAATCACATGCTCTTTGTCATCATCTTTATATGGTGAACTGAGGGAGCAAACCGGTTTTGAAATATTACCTGTGTTTACCGGTTCGTACAGCGGCGTACTGTTGCCACGTCAGAAAAAAATTATCAGTATGACAGTATCACGTTATAACGTGAAAAATGTATTGATAAAACATGCTGCATTTCACGTTAGGCCAACACCATGATATTTTCACGTTATAACGTGATAACTCATTGTCATAACATGAAACGTTTCACGTTATAGCAAGATAAATTGTGGAACCCTCCTGTGTATCCGGATGTGAAATTGCACTTGGTCCTTTGCAATCAACAGTCATCACCGACACCAAAGCAAGAATCAATAACTATTTTTTGTTGTCTATAAATTAGAGTAATGCAAAATAAGTTGATTGATCTCTAAAATGGTTTATTTATTCTTAAATAATTTTTACATTTCATTATATTCTAGCAGTTACACAAATCTTTATCTGCAGGTAAGCAAACTCATTTGTTAAACCCATCTAGGCATTCTTTTTTCTTTGCACAGATCAGGAAAAAAAAAAAAAAAAAAGCATGATGGTTGTAGGCCCAAATTCGTTTTTGATATTACCCTCACAAATAAAAAATATGTTCAAAACTAACCACAGAGCATTAAGGGAGGGTTCATTTAAATTAGTTGACATAATTTAACCCTCCCTTAATGCTCCAGAGCTCTTTGGGTAGTTTATAAGTATTTACTCTCAGGAAGAGATACAGCTCTATGGCTTAATCTGTGGTGGGTGAGAGTGACGTTCTAACAAGATAAGATAAGAAATGTCACAATGGTTTTCCTTGAAATAAACAGTATGGAAGCCAATGAATGAATCCATCTTGATACATGAATATTGTTAGATTTATGAAGGTGATACAGTTCTGTTAGCCAGACACCTGTCAGCAAATCAATTAGCCTACCTCTGAATTATGTCACTTAGCTGCACAGTTTCAACTGAAGTTTTGAAGTATTGACAGCTTAAAAAAAATGTATCTAATCAGATACATATTTGCTTTGAGTCTGATAGTCTGTTCATAAGAAATAATTTGTTTTCCCCATACTGCAGGCACTATACTTTGTCCCATGACAGCCTTATTCATTATTGAATTTAATAAATCATCCCACTAATAGTTACCCTGCCAACATGAGTTTAGAATAGTCTGCCTAAACATGTATGACTGACAGTTTTATTTTTCTTCTTCAACATCCCATTTTTATAAACACATATTGAGCAGTTAGCATTAGCTCATCTGCATGAATCATAAATGATGACCCAACAAGATCAACATTTCTTTGAATGAATCTTGAGGCAGTGGGTTTTGGGACTTCAACTGAGTCTCTTTAACATCAGAAAATTACAGTTGTTGTAGCTAATACATTTGTAACTGGTCTTTATTATTTAAATTGTGAAATCAAATGTTACAACTGCAGGAGTTACATTAAGCAGGCCTAGCCTATACAAAGTTATGTAGTTGCAAAGCTACATTTTTAGGCTAACATTCCAAAGTCATGCTTTCAATATTGTTTGAAAATTGTGAAACATTATTATTGCTGTGAAATATTAAGTTAAGAAGGAAATTTAACTAGATTATATATGAATTCAATTATCATTCTGACACCAAAATGCATTGTTAACAAAGCCCATATTTATTTAAGACTGCACAGTAAGTATTTTCACCAAGGGGCACTTGTTCTCAGTATGGAGAAAGTTACTGTGCAGTCTTCATAAAAAAATCGGTTATTAGTACAAATATTTTAGGCATCGGTTGGATGGTTATAGTATAGTTAATATTTGCTTCCAACTAGCTCTGTTTCTTCAGATTCAAACAAAATTAACACATTATTATCATGAACCCTTACGAAAAGGGATACAGCTTTAGCAATTGTCAAGAACAGAGAGAGTGGTGGTATGTTGTATGCAGTAAGTGTGATATAGATGCATGGCCTATTGGGTTAATAGGGGTCACAAAACCAGGGTCAAAAGAGAAGCTAATAATGGAAAGGTTGAAAATGGGAATTGTGGACTAGTCACACTTGATATCTGATATTCCAACGATTTGAGGGCAAGCTTCACTTTTTAAATAGAATTTAGACAATGCCAGAACTTATAGCCCAGAAGATACTATACCATTAATATGATTGTATCGATAGATGTTTGGGGTTGAGTAGGCTATGTTGTCTATCCACGGCCACTAAATTCTTGTTTTTTTTTGGTAATTTCAACCGCTAGATGGCAGTCAACTCTTTAGAGGTATGACAATACCTTCGGTCGCCGTGTGTCATAGGTTCATGAGCAGCCTTGGCTGAATGAGGAGGACCAAACATTTACTGTGAAAATTAGGCCCAGTTGTCAATTAATTATTTGAGTAATTATTTAGGCCATGGATATAGGCCTACTAGCTATTGCACTGATGTACCTTACTGCCATGAATGTTGACACAATTTACGTTGAAGTTTGTTGGTGGACTCCATGTAAACATATAATAGACGTATGTGGAAGCTGTTACATGAATGGTCTGTAGGAATATAGTAGGCCTTACTGTAACTTCTACTAATCTGAGTTCCTATCCAGATACACACATGGTCGGTCTATGGCACTACACTAGATTTAAACAGTATTTTAATGTACTTTTTCAGATTGAATTATAGACAGCGAAAACGATCAAGTGTGTTGGTTATATCATACCCTAAGGAAATTTAATTTCAGTCATAGGCCCTTACCGCATTATTGGTAACTCAGTAAGAGTCCGGTGCCAGGCTTTGCAAAAAACCTTTGTCCACTTCATGTAATCCAGTCCAGTAATTTCTTCCCGCTCAAAGTCATCCTTGCTGCAGGGAGGAGCGACTGAGTGCAGCTGAGCATCATTAGCTGCATCCAAGGAACGGGCATACACAGCACTTTTTGACTTTCTATTTGCTAACCTCTGATGACAATATATTACAACACAGCATAACAAGCAATCTCGTTGTAGACTGTTTATCATTTCTTACGAAGGACGATTTTTCATTTGTCATTGTGAGGAGGGGAAATCCGTATCATTTATTTCCTGTGTGCTGCGCAAAGAATTATGAAGATATGATATGGTTATCTATGAAGAGAAGTGGTAAGCCTTTTTTTCTCGTCAAAACCCATTTTAACGTACTAACCTTGAATCAAAGCTCCATATGTGTGGTGTGATACAGTACATTACTTGAATTGTAGATTTGTATTTATTATTAGCTGATGGTTAACGTTAGCCAGCTAGCAGCAGTCCCTGCCTGTCAGTCAGTGTGTAGCATTTCACTAGCTCACATCCCTTTGACCACTGCTGCTGATGCTCTGATCAGTTAGCTAGCAGTACTACAAAACATCGTTGTCGTCATTACATTAGATTTAATCAGAATTTAGTGCAAGGAGTGTTCATGTATGTAAGATGTTTGATCACCAATCTTCAATGTATCAACACCAAGGATGTTGATGCTGAACGACTAGTATGGTTGGCGAGCTGTGGTCTTTGTATGCTGCTTATTAATTAACTTGTAACTAGCCAAAGGCTGTGCAGTGTACCTCATTATACTATAAGGTACAAATTGACTCTTTAAAAAAAAAAAGTTACCCCAACTGTCCCGTGACGGAGTTCTAGGTTTGTTCTCCGGATTCAGGATTCTTTCAATTGAAGGTCAGACCGTGACGTTGCATTGTGGTTTTAAAACGACTGGAATAATCTAAAGACAACATCCTGGTGAAGGGGTTGAATCAAAAAAGATTGCCTCAATCATTGTTTTAAGATCCATTACACGAATGAAGCTGTTCTTTCCTTTAACTGATAATAAATGTGGCTCATTTTTAAGTGTTAAATTATTTTATTTATTGTCAGGAATGTCAGCTGAACTGATAGTTTAGTATGAATAACGAATAAAGTGGCAATAAATACTAATTTAAGGCCATGTATTGAAGTTTGTATTGTGATCAAGGCATATGTACTAGGGGCATTGGGCTAATCCAAGTAATATATGATGACCCACTAATGAGAGTATTAAGCCTAGACTAAATGTTCTCATGGTATTTTTTCTGACTAAAGTTGTGCTGTAATCCATGTTTCCAAAAACGGCAAACTACAACCCTGACCTCCGACCGTTATGCTGTACTGATAGGTACTATACTTCTATTATTAAAATTAATCCTGGTTTAGATAATGAAGTAAGACTTAAACCAACATTGCAATACTACAATTCTGATTAATAATACAAGCACAGAAGAGAACAGATCATTTTTATAGAATATAAGGAGCAGAAACCAAAATAATGCAAATGAAAGAGAATCTGTTTGCAGTCTCATGATATGGATTAGTGACAGAATTGACATCTTTCTGATCGTTTTATCACAATTCTGCTGGCCAAAATAATGTGTTTTAAGTGATTTTTGTCCATAGTGTTTTTTTTATATAATATTTAAAAAAAAAATGTTGCCAGCACAGTTTGGCTCAACTGAATGTCATGCATTGCTTTATTAATCAACAGACTTTTAGTTTTAACCTGCTCCTCTCAAACAATGGATTTAGCACATTCCCTAGATTAATAAGCAATATTATGAGTTAATAACCTTGGGCAATAGCTGTCCTTAGCTGAGTATAATAGCGCATACATTCGCATGTTGTCATATGATCCAGAGACATGGGCTCAGTGTGGTTGGACAGTTAATGCAACACAAATAGTGATCAGCAACCTTGGAGTTTCAGACTATCTATTCAATAATGTTGTGATGACTCTGAAGCTTACTCCTATGTCTGCAAATTGACCAATGCTTTAATTAAACAATGCTAGCATTAACTCTTTACAGCTTTGGCAAATCTAAAAACTATGCCTTATTGAAGACTGGAATTATAAAGCCATGCATTTGTTTTAGAAACATCTGTGGGGTGCAAATGCTAAGCTGTGTTCTCCTATAAAATAATTGACCAAAATAGCCTAGACCTTTTATATAATTCCTTTTGACATCTCCCAAATTCCTATCAATCCTTTGATTTTATGTGAAATTATAATTGTTACTTTGCTGGGTATAACAAAATGATCAATTCCTTTTACATTTTACGGTGGGCTTTTAAATTTCTTCTGTCCTATATTTAGGCTAATAAACGCAGCAATGGCACTATCTATACAGCAGTTGATTGATTGCTCTCATGTACATTCTAACACAAGCTGTGTTGATCTTCATTCAAGTGTGTCCTGGCTATAGCGAATCGAATTTTTAGGCTACAATAGAGTATTACAGGATACAATAATACAAACCTTGCAACCATCGCTGGTTACTGTCAGGGGTGGTTGATGCTGTCTTTTCTTTTTTACACGGTCCTCTGTTAGCTTCTCTTCGTAATGCTCAGTATAGTTCTTTGTTTAAGTGCATTACAAGGTTGGTAGTTTTAGGGTAGTTTACATGGCTGCCATAACAAGAGATTTTAGCCAAATACACTTTTACACCACATACACAAGCGAGAGCAGGCAGAGCCAGCACTCTCAAGTAAACCCCATCTGAGTGTTTGGGCTTGCGTTCCTCATTACTTATGCTGTTATTGTATAGATAATTATTGATATCCATCGATCCTTTGTAGATGCCGTTCTGGCCAAACATCATTGGTAATCAATCAATCAGTGCATCCCTATAGCTAAAAGAGCTGGGACACAACATGTAAAAGATGTCCTAGGGAGCTGTAACAGTTTGTCTAGTACTATTCTTCAATTTCCATAGCTTTAATCTCCAGAATTCATCTCTGTGAAGACCAGAGGCCTTTCCTAAAGGCCCTGAGGGGAGGACCTGTGGTTTTAGCAACAGATTGCAGTGTGTTCACTATCCCTTCAGTATGATACCAATGTCAATTTGGGATTTCTTTATGTCCCCTATAGTACTACAAAATGAGGCATTGTGTGGTGTCTTTGTGGTAATTACAGAAACTGTTACTAAGTCAGTGTCGGTGAAAGTTAGCCTGCCCATCTATGTGTTAGTGTGTGTATTTGACCACCTTTTGACTATTAATACTGTTCAATTTTCATCAACCCACAAATTCCTGTCTGTTGCTCATTAGACTTGAAAATAACTTTGCATTTCAGTTTAACTTGTAGAAGTAATGTTCGTTAATGGACACTTTTTTTTTTTGTCTGTTCCCTGTTGAGGTGATTAAGAGATGGCTTGGTCAAAGTAACATACAAAAGACTGTTACCAAGGTTAGAATACAGACTCTCTTGGAAACTATTTAACTACAAGATGCTTTAAGATGAGGAAGCATCAAGTATTTTTTTTATCTGCTTGGGCTTCATCACTACTACTATTACTATTACTACTATTATTACTTGAGAACTGAAACGCTCAGGCGCTTCTCATTCCCCTCAATGTTGAAAGGTGAGAATGTTTGACTTGGGTCCATCGTCCATTGGTCACACACAAGTGTCATTGTTGCTCATGGGAACTGGAATCCCTTTCACGACAAGTCAGGGGTGACCTCTCCAGTGAGGCGACACAACTAGGAAAACTGGGCCCTCGATATTTAGAAAAACAAATTAAAGGCATTTATTTGTCCCCTGTTAAGGACACACACACACACACACACACACACACACACAATCTGAGAGAGAGAGAGAGAGAGAGAGAGAGAGAGAGAGAGAGAGAGAGAGAGAGAGAGAGAGAGAGAGAGAGAGAGAGAGAGAGAGAGAGAGAGAGAGAGAGAGAGAGAGAGAGAGAGAGAGAGAGAGAGAGAGAGAGAGAGAGAGAGAGAGAGAGAGAGAGAGAGAGAGAGAGATTCATTAATTCATTCCGTTTTTGTCAGCACTCTCACACAACAACCATAACAGGCCTTTTTAGTTTTATTGGCTCTGTTTCAAGTCTAGTTGTCTAAAGACTGAAGACTTGAAGACTCCTTGACCAGAGAGCACTTTTTTAAAATTGTGGCACTGCCCTCACAACAAAACCTATGTGTATCAAGGAACGTAGGCTAATTCCAGTGACAGGATTGAACAGATTAACCTCATGACTAATCAGGTTCATAGTGGAGATCCTCTAACACGCTCACTGGTTTTGTATGGTCCTTGTCCACTTAACACTAAACTCTAAAGCTAGATAGACAGTTTGTCACGTTGGCATGACTCACTGTGGACTTACAGTTGCAGTTTTACTTCCTTTTGATCAACAGATGTTATGTTAAATACACACTGTGTGTAGTACTATTCAGAGAAATAAATTATATTATACTGTATATGTTATATTAACTCTAACCCAGTATATCACGCTAGCCTGACTGTATAGCATAGCCACTACTAGCCTAGTTGTAGTTACATAAATAGCTAGTAGATCTTAAGAGGGAGGCTCAGATAAACTGGCTAAGTAAAGGCAGTTGTGATGGACTTGTCCAAGCTACAACTGAGCCAGCTACTACACATTGGATTAATGACAGCGGTCCACTGACCGCGGAATATCTTACCATTCCTGGCCGTATGGTGTAAGTTAATGTGTATGTGTGTATATTCTAAGCATGTGTGGTGAGTGAGCTTAGCAGATGTATCCTGTTGTTGTAACTGTGAACTGCTCCTGAATCAGCGCTTCTTTAAAGAGCGTGCTTGTCAACAGTGGAGGGTTGCGGGTCGCAGAGAGTGACGATGGTGTTCTTGCCATACCCAAGAGGGAGTTTGTTTGGAAACAAGCTAAGCTAAATGCAACCTTCTTCTACTCTGTCATCATCAGCATGCTGTTCAGCCACACAGTAGGATCATGTATTTATGAGGCTCTTCTGCGTGTGGAGGAATCTAAGCCTCAACCCACTGTATAAATATAGGACGACATGGGGAAGTCCAGGGCTGGAGGGTCCCATTAACCTCAATGGTGTCTGTTCCTCTCCCCCTGGACAGTATAATGCATGCAATCAATACTGAGGCCTACTGTCAGCTCACACAGTGACTAGGCACTTCTAGCTTACCGTGGGTGTCAGTGGTAAGACTGGTGAGAGAGAAAGGTACAGACCTTGTAGCTCTATTTGACCTATCGGACAAATTGCACGGAATCAGTCAGGCTTTTGAATTAATCGGGTTATACTAACAGGCGAATACGGTCATGGCTGTATTATGTTCATACCTTATTTATAAAGGGTGATCCATTGAGAAAAGAACATGAATAATACATTCACAGGCCTCAGCATAGAGCACCTACACAACTGAACACAAAGGAAGCAAAACGATATCAAGTAGCATCAAACGAAGTTTCATGCCATTTTGTTCAAGCACAAAGATTGTGTTGACAGCACAATTGATCTAGCTTACGTAAAGGAGTCAGTTTTACCTCCGATATTATCTAACATTGTCTGCAAAGCTATCATGATCTTTACTTGGTGTTCCTTGGTGGTGCAAGCATATACTTTGTATTGTGTCGATTTTATGTCCTCACCCCATTACAATCATTATCATAATAGTAATTAGATGTGTAAGGGTTTATGTTGCAAAGGAGTTTTGTGGAATAGCTTCTTTCTTGTGCAATCACAACATTGATGATGGAAATACATTAATTACCCATTTGGCAAACTGATACATCACCAGAATAAATGAACAAGGCTGGGTGGATAACAAAAGTTAATTGGACGTTCCCTTCTCATCTGTTTGTGTCTATTAAAAATGGGCAATAGACATTGAAAACATTCATGTTTGCCTCAGCCAGACAATTACTTTATAATGGCTGTGATGAGGACAGTAGAGGCCTTAGGGATGGTTGATATTTTGTCGAGGGCATCCACATCGACTTATAATTAAAGAAAATGTATGAATTTGTGTTTGTTTGAAATTATTATTAGGCTTCTCAGTGATTCCCGTGGAAGTCAGCTCTTAGTGTGGCGGTGTAGGTCTAGGGGCATGTCTGGTGTGGGGCCTAGTAAAGGGTATATTTCGAAGCTGGTCATTATTACAGTAATTTTTCTTCAAAGTAGAATTAATGTATATGATAGTGTCCGCCAGTTGTACCATTCCCAAATAATAAAGACAAAATGTAGCTACCTCATGCTAAGCCTGAGCATGGTAAGACACGTAAACCTTAAAGTTATGAACTGTGGTCAGCTGCTAATGAAAATAAGGAGACCGCGCAGTACTTTGGCTTTGCAAATTTTGTCACATTTGTCAGCTAAGCTATTATTATTTATTTAACCCTAACCCTAACCCGAGTAAATGGGTATTTCTTTTAATCTTTCTTATGTTTCATATTTTAGTTTACACAGTGAATCATAACATTTGAATAGTATTTACTGTGTGAAATAAAAACACAAACTTAGGTCAAAACAAATGTAAGTACTACTACAAAGTGTCAAATAATCCCCACTTTTCAAAGGAGGACCATTGCCATCTCAATATGGCCATGGCTTTCAACAACAAGCCCGCTTCCTCCTCCTGCTCCTCCTCATGGTTCTCTTCATGGTTCTCCTCTTCCTCAATGTTGTTGCTATGTTGTTCTAGGTGAATACTAATCTTGTTATACTATTACTACAATGTGAAATAATTCATCAGTAATCAGTTGTTACAGTAGTATTGCCAAAGCAATGACAAAGGCCTGCATATACACAAAGGTTGGTGATAAAGTATTACTTCTATAGATGGGTAAATATGTTCCACTCTAAATGGTGTAGATGGATCTTTTTACCCTCGAACTTTCATGATCTAGACGATACATGTAATCTTGTTTATCATTTTCCATAAATCTATCCATTTGGAGTAATGCAACAGTTGCTTATACTTTTTAGCCGAGTATTCGTTGATTGTCAGAAGCATTGTATTAAAATGACTGAAAACACTGTCATTTCAAATGTAATGTGTGAATTGCATTTTGAAATAGTAATACAGTACTTTGATGTTTTGTTGTGTCATTTTGAACTGGTGATTCTGTTCAATGAACCAGGTGAAGGTGTATGTCTGTATTGTATCATAGCAATTGAAAAAAGTGCTCATGGTTTTGATGGTCTGTTCTGAGTTCTGTATCTAGAGTTTAGAAAAATTACCACATGGTTCTGTTATTAGTGCTAAAGCGACTGTAAAAAACGCATAGTTTTGTATTTATTATTTCTTCTCATGGTAAACCTTTATCTGTGTGGGAGCATTTAGAAATATAATTTTTAATAATGTTTACCATATCTATGTTGGACAGATCCCGAAAATGTAATTTGATATTTGCCCATCAAATGCTATGTATGCGTCCCGAAGAGAGAGCATTTCATAAATGATATCTATTTGGGGTATATTTGGCTTACATACACTTATCTGAGAGAAATGAAAGGCTTTTTCAGTAATCCAAGCTGCAAAAAGGAAAGTGCACAGTTGAAAATCCAAGTTTCTAAAAATACGCCTCTGGAATCGATTTACTATTGCAGCGTACAATATATTGGTAAGGATTGCTCTGAAAGCTTTGGTGAGATCTCAAAGTGGAAACCGTAAAAATAGGTCTGTTTGACCCCCAACCAAAAAATGAATATCTAGACAAAAAGCTTGATTTCTTTCCTTGTTCTTTGTGTTTTAGATGAAGAGTGTGTGTGAGTGTCAGGAAGTGTGCTGCTGAGCTGTCTCCAAGGATGCTATTTTACCTCCCAGAGGCCAAGTGCTGCTAAAGGACCACCAGGGAGTATTGGCAAGACACAGGGGGTTGCTGCTGCTGCTACCATGTCCCACCATCAGCATCACCAGAGAGGGCTCCATGGCCGCACCATGAGCTCGGAGGAGAGGAGCTCCACGCCACTTAGGACCTCCACACCCACACACAAGAGCGCCTCCTCTTCCTCGTCCTCGCAGCGCGATAGCCGGCAGGTAAACATGGGTCACGGGCTGGGCCTGGAGCTACTGTAGTTCAGGCTGAATAGCACGGACTCTTGGCCTTTCTCTGTAATTTCAGCGCAGCACTGCTCAACCTAGTTGGCAGGAGGTTACAGAGCAATGAGCCCATGGTTTGGGTTGTGGATGTGTCCTGCTGGAACGATAAACTCTGTGCACTGTTTGGCCCTCGATCTGACAGACTGAGTGATAGAATTGGACTCTTTGCCCAAATTAGCAGTTACTCCAGTCGAGTGTTTCTACTGTGATTATAATAGTGAGGTTTTACAATGTTGGTGTCTAAATCTTTCTATAGTTAGCTGAACCAGACCAGTCCTCTGCATGTTGTCCTTCCGAGCACTCTTCCATGGATGCGCACCCATGATGTGATGTTTTCTACCCAGGTAGGATCAACTGTGCTCAGGCCCCATATGCTTTGCAAACAGTGAATTGTAGCTCTTCCAATTTCAACTTAGCTTTCAGAGGCTTAGATCCTAGTCCCAAGGGCCAAGCTTTTGGCCCCGCCTTGGAAGGGATCTGCCGTATCACTGTTCAATGCCAATACAATGTACTGTATCTCCATCACTGGATAGCTGGGGAGAAACAGGACCCTGCACTGGAATCTGTGACATCACTGCTTTTCCATTGGTGGTGGTGATGAATAATTCATGAGGGAGAGGCGGAGGCTTGGTACTTCAGTGAGCATGTGATACGCTGTGTAGGAGCCCGCCTGCCTGCCTAGCTGGCTGACTCCTGTAACCATGGGAGATGGCTCTCTGAAGGGAAATGCCTGTTTGTTAGAAGCTGGCTGGGAATTGGGGCCTGTATGAAGCACTGACTGACTGACTGACTGACTGGAGAAGGACTGCAGCGCGGGAGGACTGTTAACCCTTTACACGCCTTCTCTTTGTCCATGAACTTCATCCGGCTTACGCTGTACACTTTAGATCAAGAGCTTTATCAAAAGTTCACTATTAGGTTAATTGGGTTCTTCAACAAGTCAACAATTCCACATTTTCCCACCTTTTACATTCAAGTATTTTAATTAAAGGAAGTAAGAAAAGTAAAGAGGCTAGCAACCAAATGAGATGCTTGTTCCTTCCATTTTGACTTTGTGAAATCGTCAGCACCACTTGTTTAGGCATTTGCCCCTCTCAGCATTTGCATTGGCTGCATTGCTTCAAAGCTTTTTGATAGGCCCTACACACATGCTGAAGGTCTACTGTGTGCTGTATTGTGTTTTACTGTGTGCGTGCGTGCTTCACCAGTATGCCACAGTCTTATCCCCCGTCTCCCAAAGGCTGGTTCTGCTGTAGAAAGGCCCTCGGCTCTGTCGCCCATCACCATGGAGATGCATTACCTGCTCCAGCAGCAGCTTGCAATTGATAGGGTTCTAATGTTGCGCTGCCTTATTGTCTGTTCGCTTTTGAGTGTTCTTTTCCAGCTCAATATCTTTTGGTAGGTGTGGGTTGCTACACTAGCGGTGGTTGAGTCCTCCCCAGAGGCTACGGAGGAAGTGGAAGCCATAGAGAGTAGCCTAGAGGTGAGCGGAGAAAGAAAAAAAAACTGTACTGGGCTTCAGCGTTAAAGGGGAAGCAAAAGGCTAGTGTGGGGGAAGTCTAAGCAAATGAGATCCAGCCCCCTCATGCCGGATCAATACGTGTCAATTCTTCCTTTGCTGAGGCCATCTGAAGTGCAATTACACAAAACCTGCTGTTTACACGCATTGACCCACAGCAGATGCACACACTCCCAAAATGTAAGCTCTGTGTTAAATATAAAGTATAGTTTCCTATGGAAACCGATGCCTGTATTGATGAGGGAAGACTAATCAATGACCTGATCATCCATACCCACATGGTAATGGTTAACATTGACTTCATTGATGTGATGATCATGAAAGGGTGACATAGCGGCAAGACAGACACGGAATCAATTCCTCTTCCTTTCTCTGGAACAGCAGTCCATCCAATAAAGCTCTTGTTGTGTCTACCTAGGCTATCACATTGTTTAAGGGACCTTGTGTGCTTCGATAGATAGACAAACCCTGCCGTTTTCATTTCGTTCTGCCTGTTGCAGGTAAACTCGTCCTGATGGAGAGTCTATTGTGAGTCTGTGTGTGCTGTCTGAGCAGACTATGTTTGTGTTTGTGCTCGAGGTAAAGCTGCCATCTGCTGACCTTATTAGCCTTTGGAGGAGAAGACAGAACAGATGTATGTGCTCTGCTCGTCCTCACCTGGCTTCATGCTGAGAAATCCCCTCGCAGACAGGTGGCGCTCACTGCAGGGCTGTCGACAGCTGCTCTGGATCCTAGGATTAAATAGATGCCTTTGTGCGTCCTTTAAAACCGTCAAACCAGTACCTGGGCCCCTTTGAAAAAAAACGTTCTGTATTTCTCTTTATTACAGTGCCGTTAACTGAACTAAACATAGCAGATTAGACAGCCCTGTCTTTGTCTGCAAGGTTGATGTGTAACGTGACGTTAATCAATCATGTTCACAGTGGACATGCGGCAGCATCCATGCCTTTAACCGCCTATCATCAACACAACGGCAGCAGCCCGCCTCTCTTGCCGGCCTATTTATAGCAATGCTAGAGAACCTCTGGAGCCAATCACGCTCTCATTACAAAATGCTACACTTTGGCCGCCTGCCCATGAGTATCAATGTCTGCATCTCAGACGCTCTGAGAGGCAGAGGAAGAAGAAGCCGAGTGGATATTTGGTCTTTACTACCATTGTCCTTCATCCTGTGCGGAATGTGCATAGCCCGACTGCTTCCTTGATCTCCCAGAAAGACTGCACTGCACTGCTATCACAGCAGCATAAGAGACGTTTTATGTGTGGTATAATTAGTTTTGAAATGTGATCATTGCTCCTGTTGGGCTGTAATCATGTGACAGATGCTTGAGATGATGAGTCACTTTGAGTTCTTTAAAAAAGAACTTGTGGTTGGCTATACCAGGCGTTACACTCACCAAATGATTTCCTCTCTGCCAGTGTGTGCAGCTAAGCTTGTTGTCTCTTCTGCTCCCCTTTGCCGCGGTTATGTAGGCCTAGAGCTGTCTCCATGGGGCAAACAGACGTGTCAAAGCAAGTTGCCAAAGCAACATTTTTGCTGCATTGATATTTATAGTGCAGATTTTCCCTAAGGCGTCCCCAAGGAGTCTTTGTCCTTGCCGCTCCTCTTGGAGCCCTCACCTGTAATGGTTTGATTCACTGCTGTATTAGAGGACTAGTGTGCAGCAGTTCTGGACATCAGTGTAGGTGGTGGAGCCCAGGAGAGTGGAGAAACCATTTACTCCCACTTGACATTTCACTAGCTTAGATCTAATGTCTTGAAGTTTTAGTTGAGAACTCGTTCCTTTGCCGAGCCGGTAGGTAACCGATTTGTCAGACAGTTTCCTCTGCATTAGTCTAAGTCTCGGTACTGAAGAATGAGGTTAATGCTATCTTTGGACTATGAATTGTCAGAGGACTTGAGGTTATTGACTGTAGGTGAGATGGAAACAGAAGGATACTTGATTTAGCCAGGTATTGATGCATCCCTTATGACAAGCCAAGTGAATTGCTGTCCATTATGACTCTAATGACACATAAGGCTGCTTGGTGTTGTCCTGGTACTGTATGTGTTGTCTATTAGGAAACAAGAGGTATTTGTTTCCAGAAACGACTGTGCTGCTTGTTTAACAATGAATTGCCATGTATTGTTGTATTGTTATGCTGACAATGCAAGCCTGACCTTATTGTTTCCTTTATTGAACCTAAATGAAGCCAGGTGGTAATAATAATTAATAGTTTCATTTTAATGGCATCGGTGGTCTGAGTCAGATTTTTTCAATATCCTTTCAGTGCTTCAGTTTTCGGTGGCTGCTTAAATAGCCCTTATGATCGAGAATTGACTTATTACCGGTAGACTCCTGTTAATAAAAAACTAAACATTGTGTTGATTTCTTTTCTTTTTTTATTATCAGTTTACAAATGCTCACCTGCTCCTCTCAAATGGCAAACCAAAGCAGGGCATGATCTCCCATGGTCTCTCTCCCTTTTTATGCCAGTTCATAGACTGGCTGACCTTAAACTCTGCTTGCCTCCCAGTTATACCGTGTCCCAGATGTGTCCTCCCTGTCCCCTCCAGAGCCACTGAGCACTTCCGTTTGTCTTGATTGACCAGGGTTTGGGCGATGTCGTACCGTAGCCTCACCTGACCTGCACGGCCCATCCAGGCCTTTGATTTGCAGCGCCGACAGAAGCAGGAAGAGCACAGTCAGGAGAACGCTAATGGAGTGGAAATGCTGAGCGTGCTACAAGATTTTCAATTGGGCAATACGCTTTTTTTGTTTTTTTTTTATGTAAGAAACGTGCGGTCTCCTACCTCTCTGGTAAAATTCTGTATGGTGTTGCTAGTAAGTGTGCAGTTGTCTGTGTGCTTTGGCTTTTATGTCCTGTCTTGTTCTGCTGTATGTTGGCTCCCTTGCCCCAGCCCTGGAGCTGTGGGAGTGGATGAGATTTGACATGGCTCTGTGTTTGTGTTCATTCACCAGGAGGCAGACAGCTGGGAGATCATCGAGGGGCTGAAGATTGGTCAGAGCAACGTCCAGAGGCCAGACAAACATGAAGGCTTCATGCTGAAGAAGCGGAAATGGCCCCTGAAAGGCTGGCACAAGGTAGGAAGCTACCAGATACATCACAATGTTTCTTCATCGGATTCATTCACTGGATTTCTCTGTTTTTGTGTGGACTTTTAACAGCAACGCGCACATTAGCATTCAGACCTTGATGTCCCAGTTTCTCTTTTTCGTCACGACCCTGGGTGCTGCCATAGGTTAACAATGTCCTTGTTATTTGTTCACAGCGCTTCTTCGTTCTGGACAACGGGATGCTGAAGTACTCCAAGTCGCCAATTGACGTGAGTAGGCTGTGGGCGCTCGGAGCAGAGTTAAAGGGCAGGCCTGGCCGTCTGGCATTGGCATGAGTCAGCGAAAAAAGAAAAAAAAAGCTCTTGATAGGGTCGTGCCGCTCATTGTGTTGCAGCCTGCCATGTCAGTCTGCAGGAAATGTGAAAAATGACTGTCAAAACGCTGCGTCTACAGTTATCCCACATCACACAAGCAGCCCTCCACCCACTCACTGTGCTTCCTGAGGCTCTTGTTTTTTTAACCAACTGACCTTACAAAAAAAACAAAAACAATAGCTTGCGTAACATTGGTGGGTTTCACAAGTAGTCTTTTAGTTAGCATACTTTACTTGACTAAAGACTATGTTTTCCCTTTCCACTCTTAAGATCCAAAAAGGAAAGCTGCATGGCAGCATTGATGTGGGCCTGTCCGTCATGTCCATCAAGAAGAGGGCCCGTCGCATTGACCTGGACACTGAGGAGCACATCTACCACCTCAAGGTAAAAGAGCAACGACACACAGGGAATGTTACGTAGAATATGGAAACAAACACCAAAGATGGCCCTTTGTCACACTCGCTCCTTTTTCCTGCAGGTCAAATCCCAGGAGATATTTGACGCCTGGTTCTCTAAGCTGCGCCACCACCGCTTGTACCGGCAGAACGAGATCGTGCGGTCTCCCCGGGACGCCACAATACGGACTTTCCCCCCCCAAATTCCGACCACAGAGTCCCCCCAGCCAGCCACTGCTGCAGGGCATGAACCAAAGGTTAGCCTCAACTCTACACAACGTACACCTTAGATTACATATTCTTTAGTCGTGTGCATGCATTATTGAACAGCACTAGTATGCATTGACAAAATACAGGTCCTGAGATAGCAAAACACCACTGGCACGGAAACAGGCAGTTTAGATAAGAGCATTGATCCCGCTCCTAGTGAGCTAGGGGTTTTCTGCTAGATGGGTGTACAGTCTACAGTATCTCTTGCCCCTGTACTTTCTCATGTGTATTCGGCCCCGCTGCCTGGATTACATGGATAATTAGGAGACTAATGGCTCTAAGTCTGTAATCAGATACATGCCTAGCAGAGTCATACACAGTAGGTAATTGTAGACAGATACATTTGATAAGAGGCAGGCATGCTTACCTAGAACCAGCTTCTCCACTGGCATATGCTAATAAGAATGTGTCTGATCCTTGTGTGCGTGTGCGTGTGCGTGTGCGTGTGCGTGTGCGTGTGCGTGTGTGTGTGTGTGTATGTGTGACTATGGCAGACGTTATGCGTCCCTCTTGAGAGTGTTGCTCAGCCAGACTGTCTGATAATTAGAGCTGATCACAAGCCTGCGTATTCAGAGCAGCTGGACGGGGGCCTGGCCCTGGTGGGCTCTCCCCACAGCGCCTCCTGGATAAATAAAGACGTGAGGATTTCCTCAAACACCTTTCATTCTGTCAACTGGAAAGTGTCTGGTAGACGGTAACGAATGGGTGATAGCTGTCTGCCACATGAGACTGAAGCCGTGCTATCCCCGTCCCTGCACCCTGCATCGTGCGGCGTGCCCCTCAATTCATCGGCCTGCTCTCACCAGTCTGGCGTACACGTCGAACGAGAACGATGCCTGATACACCTAGCGCTCTACACACTGACTCTGGCTCATTCTTCACTACACAGACTTTGTACAAGCTCTGCTCTGATTGTTGAAACATTTTATATTTTAGAGACAGAGTGCCGGTCCGTATTCCCTTAGGGTGCGTTTGTTCTTTTGAGCATACACTGTATGTCACTGGTGTACAGCGGCAAAGCCCTGAGCACGGTGTCCCTCTGTGTCTTTGCAGCAGGTTAAACCCAGCAGCCTCCCCTGGCAGCCTGCAGCTCCACCCAGCAGCAGCAGCCTGCCGGCCTCCTACAGTAACGGACAGAGTAAGGTGGCCGCGTGGCTGCAGGAGTCTGAGGAGATGGACAAGTGTTCAGAGGGTGAGTCCTCCCTCCATCTGCCCCCCACCCCCCCCCACCCCGTCCCCGTCCCGTCCCCCGTCCCCCCTACTCAACTCTGCAACCTACTACGACCACATGCATAAGGAGAGTGAGGGGATAACTTGATGCAGCACATTTGGTCCAAAGTGAATAGTATTTAAAACAAGCTGGCATGGTAGTTAGTTCAACATTGCCCAAATGTTTTCATTATTTTATGCCGTTAGGTACTTAGGTACTTAGGCATTACGCATTACGACCCTTGATTCATTGATATTTATTCCCCAATAGGTCCTGTGTGCAATATCTCTGTCATTGCTCCATGGTGGAATAGCTTGCAGTTGCAGATTGCTTATCTGTGTGTGTCTTTCCAGAGCTAGCTCGCTGCCAGGCCAGTCTGATCGAGTTGAGCAAGTTACTGCAGAGTCTAGAGATTCTGCAGAGGACGCAGTCAGCACCGAACTTCACTGACATGCAGGTAACAGACGCTAACATGCAATATGCATGCACACACAAACAAGAACACACACACAGACACATGTTATAGTAGAGATTGAGTTTCTTGTGGCTCATGCCACTCTCAGGCTGGCTCCTGGGGGGGGGGGGGGGGGGGGGGGGGCTGTCACTTTAATGGCTAGGTGGGGGCTTTGCTCCTGGCTGGGATTGAGGTGTTTGTCTTTAGTCAGACTGCGGGAGGCCCTGCTCCAACCTTTAAGGCACCCATGCAATAGACTGACCACGGCTCCATACTATCCAGCTTTGGTCTCAGCTCCATACTATCCTCTAAGCAATATATCTCATGCTGCTCTCCTGTGTTCTGATCAATTATCTTTTCTTTTCCAAATAATTACATAATTTTTTTAAGCTTAGGTGCATTGCATGCATGCATGCAAGTTTTGCAAGCCATTGTTGCCACGTAATTTTCCATTTCATTGCCGTGTGTGTTTTAACTACTGCTTTATTTGTGACAATGCAACCTTTTGTTTGTCCTATTAACCACCTCTTACATATTTCAATCCACACTGGGCACGTAGACCAATTGCGTAGATTTGTCAAAGAAAGACAAGCGCTTGAACAGAAGATGGAGAACAAAAAGTGTCGGCAAAGATGCAAAATTGCAACTTCAGGTACTTCTCTTTTTTTTTTTTCCAAGAAGTTTTGTGTCTTTCATACACACAAACACACACACATACACACAAAGATGATTGATATTGCTGCTGAATTAATTGAATTGTCCACTTTGGCCCATCCGACACATTGAATGTGTCGTCAGTGTCTGGATTTAGTTCAGTCTCACGCAGCTCTCTTGGCCTCCTGCAGGGCCGGATCATAACAGGCACCCTCGGGTCTAGGTCAGCTCAGAGGACAAGTGCCTGCCCTATTTTCTTATGTGTTGCCAACCGCACATAGTCAGAACCTGAAATAGCTGCTTGTATTGATGTTCAGTGACTTCACTTGAAAGATGTTTCTCCACCTCGACTAATCAATGCTGATGAGTGGAGGAAGGAGGCATGGGGGAAAGGCTGGTCATGATGAAAATTTGCTTATGTTCTGTTCCGTTTTAATCTGTCATCATAAGGAACAAAAAGCCTTTCCTTCGTGTGGGTGTTTGTTTACCGCTGTGGGGATGTTGGGGTGGCAATCAACAAAATTAAGATTAAGTGAAAATTTGCTTGATTTTATATTTCCTTATTTATTCAGCACGATTCTTTGCAGTGTAGATTAGACCGCTAAACAGAAACAAAGGCTTCCTCCCCAGCTAACCTCAGGGAGAATACTGGTATGAATGTTGCACTGGCTTAGCTAACCAGCCATGGAGACCCTTCTTCTAGTCAAAATATATAAATACCTATGCATATGCAATGAAAGGAGCATGAAAAAAATGTGTCTTCCATTAGATTCTATTCTTATTTTGCTGTGATTCTAACAGTCACTTGAGTTTGTATCAAAGTTCACTACGTTTGACTGGTCTACTGAGAAATATGTATCGGTCGAAGCTGGGAACCGTGATGAACTCAGCTCCATCTCTTTATTGCCTGATCTTTACTGCGAGTTCTGCCTGTCAATCCCAGAACCTCCACAGTCACCGGCTCTCTCTGGTGAATGATGGGCCCTCGCCTCTCCCCTGTGATTCCCCCCAGGTCCCGCAGTCTGCCAGCATGTCTCCTGTCCGCCTCCACTCCTCAAACCCTAACCTGTGTGCTGAGCTAGCCGACTTCCAGACGCCCGTCTCCACCCGGCGAACAGACAGCATAGAGGGGGCCAGTGACTATATCAAGCTGCAGGAAGACTTCTGCAACATTGCCCAAAGTGGTAGGCACTAGGGAACACGCACAGCTTAAGCACGCATTAAAAAGAAGATCTGTTCAAACACTTAACGCCACTAGCCCTTATTATCCTCTGTTTTCAATGTTTCTGGATATATCCAAATCCATGGTATTAGTCATGTTGTTTAGAATTCAGAAAGTACATTTGTGTCTCCTCTCTGGATGAAGCCCACTCTCTGCTGAAGTCAGCTTTCAACACGGTTGCCATAGAGAAGGAAAAGATCAAGCAGATTCTGTCAGACCAGGAGCAGTCGGGCCCGGCAGCCCACATCAACAGCCTCAGGAAGTCTCTGTCCCAGGTCAGAGGTCACTACCGCATCTGCACACCACTGTTCACATATATCTTGTACTGACCGATTTTTTTTTTGCTGCGGACTGTTATCTTCAGACAGGTTGGCCAGACATTGTGGTGTTGGTGAAAGAAATTGACTTACTCAATTTAATTCCCAGCAGAGTTATCTTACTTCTGTCCAATGTTGAGTCATAAACATTCTTTCCAAAAAAAGATTAGTATGTGGCTTGTTTTTTTATATCATTTCTATTTGAAAGATTGGGTAATGACTATTCAAGAAGCCCCATCAGTCACTATGGATTCAAAGCTATGGGATCACGCACCCTAACAAAGAAATGAAACGGGTTAAGACGAGAAAGAGAACAGCCCATTTAATTAACTTGCGTGTTATCTTTGGGCCACATAATTGGTCAGAATAAGAACTTGTGCTCAGATTTCTTTAGTGCTCCTTACTGTCTTTCTTTTTTCCATTAAATAATTGGACTCGGCTAGCAGTCGTCAGCTGCTTTATCTTTGCTTTGTTCCTATTTAGAAATGCATGCGACACCAGACTAATTGTTGAGTGTTCGCGGGGAGAGTCCTGTTTGTATGGATACTGTGGAGATGGCTTGTTGAAATGTCTAGAGCACCAGGTATCTCCGCCAATTAGTCTCATGTGAGAAGGAGGCTGCTGCAGTCTTAAACATAGCTCTCATGTGCTTATAATCCTGTAGGATTATTTCAAGGGAGACTGTGATATAACCACAATAGAAAACGAAGGAGGGACACTGACACTGAGATCATCTCCCACTGTAGATGTATTGAGTACTGGAACACTTCATGCTCAGTGCATACACCATTGTTCACATCTTCGAATGATAAAAAAACAAAAACGTCTTTGGTTGCAGCCTATGACCGCCTTGACTTGCTATGTCTCCCTATTTCAGGCCCTCAGCCAAAACACAGAGCTTCGAACTCGACTCAACCGAATCCACTCGGAGTCAGTCCTGTCTGAACAGGTGGTCAGTGTGAGCATCTGCACTCCTGATGAGGTATAGTAAGGGGCTCCACTCAGTTTGAGCCAAATCCAATCCCATGTTCACACTGCTGGAGCAAACTGATCTGAACTGAAGTGAGCTGCTCCGCTCGTCCGTCCACACCATCATGTAGCGAGAGCAGAAATAATGTGGAATCAGGCACAAGTGCAGGTGTAGGTCAGCAGTGCTGTGTTGAAAGGCCATTTGGTTTCACCAGGCTGTGTGTTCCCTTATGCCCAGCAGTGCAGTGTCTCTGTGATCTTTTCTCTGATCAAAGATGAAACGTACTGATGCTCCCTGCCTCTTTTATGGCGAACCCTGGGCTTTTTAGAGCTGGCCAGAGCTACAGTTAACTGGAAAACACTGTGTAGTCTTTGCTTACCGCATCTGTCAGTGACATTATTGATTTAGGCTCAGGAAGACTGATGGTTTTCCTGGTTGTCTTGGCAGGTGAGTGTAAAAGATCATTAGATTATGCTGACCCTGACATCAAGGTTAATGGAAAATGACTAATCAAAAAAAGGAAGGGAGCATGCTCCCATCAAGGGGATACTCAGGACAAAATATACTCCCTATGCAGCCCTATTCAGATAGATGGTTCTTTCTTTCAACCCTACAGCGAGAGGTAAGCATGCATTGACACTGTTTCTGTCTTTGTGTCTGTCTGCAGGCCACTGCACAGATGGGCATCCCTCTCACTCAGCAGGCGTCCAATGAGAGTCGTCTGTCCATGTCGGAGTCCGTCTCAGAGTTCTTTGACGCCCAGGAAGTGCTGCTGTCTGCCAGCTCCTCAGAGAACGAGGTAAGGAGGGGCACAGTGGGCCCCCAAGGAAGGCACTGGTGTCCCTGGCAGCACCATGGCGAGCGGAAGGAAGTGGTCAGGGTAGGGAAAGGGTTTCACTTGTCAGTTGGTTGTGAGCTCGGTCTAAAATTGGAGTTGGAGTTAGTCAGCAATAGCAAGGCTGGAGTGGGAGCCAGAGATAACAAACGCTAACAAGGCAGTCAAAAACAGCCAGGCCCACTGTAAAGGGCACCTCTCTGTGTTCTCCTCCAATGCCTAATCCCTCCACCGGCTCCTAGACACAGGGCATTCCTCATTGCTGTGTCCCTTGTGACGTTCAAACCGCTGGCTTTCAAACGATAAGCCTTCTCCTCTATAACCCAGGTTCATCCCTCAGACCTGATGGTTTTCCTGTCTCTCCCCGAGGTGTAGAAATACCCCCACTCTCATTCACCATGTATAGCCGGCCCCAAGTAAAAAATTACCTCCTAGGAGCCCTGGCATCTGGGGACTCCCCAGACATGCAAGGAGTCGCAGTGAAGGATGCCTCAATAATGAGATTCTTCAGCATCCCAGGGCCAAGCTCTCTCTGGCTCAGGTGGAAGCCAGACCCGTTCAGAGCAACGGGTAGCCATAAAACCCCGCTGGCCAAACGCCCTCCAACCGGAATAGAAGCCATTAGCGCCAGCGGCCACAATATGCTTCGTCCTGGCAGCCTCCATGGCCTCATTGTGTTTAGCGCCTTTAAAGTAGTGCATGAAAATGCTGCAGTGTCTCATCTTGTGATTACTGCAGAGGGAGAGATAGCCAACGCGGACTGCAGTTTGCTAGCCACTGGCAAACTGCTGTGTGTGTGTGTGTGTGTGTGTGTGTGTGTGTGTGTGTGTGTGTGTGTGTGTGTGTGTGTGTGACCTCAGCATCCCTTTATTGACTACTGCTCCCAAACTGTGTGTGTACTGTATTGCACTGCACTGACTCACTGGGCCACTGCTCCTCCTACCCGCAGGCGTCAGACGATGAGTCATACGTCAGTGATGTGAGCGATAACATTTCGGAGGACAATGCCAGTGTGACCGACAACGTCTCCAGACAAAGTAGGTGCCTTCTTTCTGCACCCAGCCTTTCCATTAGGAGCATCCCGTCCACATCACAAACCCCACACCAGTCCAAACAAACACCTTGGCCTGGTCAGTTCATTTATCATTGAGGGGTTGTGACTTTGCAGGGCTCCTCTGAGCCAAAAGCGGCATTCAGGCGTTATCTGTATAGAATTCAGCATATTCCAATCATTGCTGAAATCTGTTATAAAGTAGGTGAGTGCAGAGATGCCACTATATTTATCTGTGTCAATTTCATCTTCAAAAGTTTACTTGATGTTAGGTTTTAACAACCCAAAAACGTGTAGCATTGACTTGGAACTGGCCAACTTTAGACTGCAAAATTGATGCCTTGGCGGGTGTGTAGTAGTTAGCCATAGGTAATGCACTTTTCAATCAACTTTTTTTTATTGTAAACTATTTCATGTCTGAACTCAAAGAACCTAAACTGGGGGTACTTCACAATAATTTGTTGAAAGTTCATAAACTTGCAGTTATTTTATTTGATTTCCATACGTTATTCCAAGTTGTTTATGTGGGAGTGGTGGTGCAGCTGTTCCGTCCTTACTGGATAGTTGACCTTCAGAGTCAAAGCTCGGGATACTATCTGCAACAGCAAATTACGCCTGCAAAGCTATTTAGTCTCTTTCCTCATCTGAATCCTGATCCATTTTGCTTGTCAAGTGAGACAGAGCAAAAGAGCTAATAGTCAGAGTTGACAGCACATGCACAGGTGGTGTGTGTAATGAACTATGAATGTGAGTGGGAAGGGAAATCCACTAGTGATCGCAGGCAAGCATATTTCCCCCCTTCACTGTCTCCAAAAAGTGTGGACAGACAGTGGCCTACCTTGACTAATATGCCTCATCACACTCATTTTGATGCTGCAGCTCAGATTGAAAAACAATCATCTCTGCTATTTTTTCATTTTGCTCAGACAATTGAAATGGTAATGTATAGGCAAGGGGAAAACTGTCATTGGCATATTGTTTTGCCTAACCACATTTTTCCTTCCCCCTTTCTCTTTAACGGGGCTATTGCCATGACAATCTAGGTTCAATGATATAGTCTCATGAATTGAACATGTTCAGATAATTAGACCCATGAAAATAAGTGCATGGAAATGTGGGTTCCACAAGAGTTCAAATCTATGCTAAAATCAGGCATGGTTATCGGTAATCTACTTATGATCAATAACAACTCCATTTGAATCATATATTCAAAGACCCCCCCCCTCCCAAATCCTGAACTCTTTAATCAGCTAAAGCTCCCACCATATCAATGTTGTTGTAACAAAAATACTTCCAGTGTTGTAACATGCCATTGTTCCCATCGTCTTTGCAGTGGCCAACGGCGACTTTGCAGGCAGTGCTTTCCGTAACGGCCGGCGCCCCTGCCTGCCTGCGCCCTCCCCGGACACCACCAACATCAACCTGTGGAACATCCTGAGGAACAACATTGGCAAGGACCTGTCCAAGGTGTCCATGCCCGTGGAGCTCAACGAGCCCCTGAACACTCTGCAGCACATGTGCGAGGAGCTGGAGTACAGCGAGCTGCTGGACAAGGCGTCCGAGACTGAGGACCCATTTGAGCGCATGGTAAAAGACCTGGGACTCGAGGGGGTTCAACTTACAGTTGCTCTCATGTATTCATGGAGAGTACAGATGCTTTGTTTGAATGTGGTTTGTAAAACCCTATCATGTATCAATAGAGGACCCAAGAGGCCCATAGTATTGATCCCTGGGTTGTAAAAGGTTTCCCATTGCAGACTGGATGTAGGTTGCTTCTTGTGTCATTCAAATAGAACCTTCAATCTAAATTATCTACTTCCTCTGTCACCGGGAGACATGTTAGATTGTCTTGTTCATAGTGCCGAGGTGACATTGCCTGTGCCATGCCAATGTAAACAGTCTTGATCACAGCCTTGGCCCGTCACAGAGACAAGGCTGTATGTGACTAGGTATCACGCTCTGATGCAGCTGTCGACCTTGGTTTTCCAACCCTTTTCATCATTTATCCTGTCTCTGTAAAACACACGCGCTGCATACTAATGCTGGCCTTGCTCATTAGGAAGCCAATTATTATAAGGCTGTTACTCTTAGCTCGGTCTGTTAATTGCTTTAGGGGGATGGGGGGGGGTTTCAGGTCATTGTTGCTGCGTTTGCCATCTCGGGGTACTCGTCCACGTACTACCGGGCCGGAAGCAAGCCGTTCAACCCATTACTCGGAGAGACTTATGAAAGTATCCGGGAGGACAAGGGCCTCTGTTTTTTCTCTGAACAGGTATGCTTGGCCACTAAATGTTGCGATCATGCACACACTCAATTCTGAAAAGCCTTCTCATGATACGTGTCTGTCTGTGACCATGTTACTATGTGCTTGCCTCGTTCCCCTGGAACTCTTGAAACTGCCGACAGCTCAGTCGGTGCCTGTCTGTTCCACTCACTCTGTCCTCTGTCCTCATGACAGTCGGCCCATCGTAAAACACAAGTCTTTCTCTCACGGTCATTTGCATAATGGGCCCTCTCGTAATTCTAAATGACTATGTCTGTACCAATATTTACTTAAAATGATGTCCTCATTATCATAACCCAACGTTTTGGAGTCTTGTTATGTTGCCAATGAAATGGCTATGAAGAAAGTGCAGGGTACGTTGCCTTACCTGAATACAAACCGGAGCACTTTCGTTCCCTCTGCCCACTCAGGTGAGTCATCACCCACCCATATCAGCTTGCCACTGTGAATCCAAGAACTTCACCTTCTGGCAAGGTAGGTAGCCTGACTCCTGAATGTAACTTTAATTGTAATTTTCTCCTTATTATAATTAGTAGTAGCAATATTATTGCTATTATTATTATTATTATTAGTAGTAGTAGTAGTAGTAGTAGTAGTAGTAGTAGTAGTAGTAGTAGTAGTAGTAGTAGTAGTAGTAGTAGTAGTAGTAGTAGTAGCAGTAGTAGTAGTAGTAGCAGTAGCAGTAGCAGTAGCAGTAGCAGTAGCAGTAGCAGTAGCAGTAGCAGTAGCATGTCAATGTCCATAGATACAAAATCAACCATTTCATGACTAATTTCCTTTCAGACGTTAGATGGAAAAACAAATTCTGGGGCAAGTCCATGGAAATCCTACCGATTGGGACCGTCAATGTTATGCTCCCAAGGTAACGTTCAGCTTTCAGGGCTTTTGTTTCCTCTCGTCCACAGTCCTTATCCCTTTCACTCTTCCCTCTTAGCTCATGGAGCCTGCATGGCTCTAAGACAGACATCTTACGACTGCCACTCTCATCCCCCTATGTTGGGATACTAGCCTCTCTGCTTGGGCGTGAGAAGGCTCCACTCTGGGAAAGTGTCATTGACTGGGATGGGAAGAAAGGGCCTGTGCTGTGTGCTGCTCTGTTTCTCATCCCCTGAAAAAATGATTCAGGCAGGAAGTGAGAAGCAGCGGGTCTGTGAGGCATCTAGATTATGGCCAAGCATCTCTCCTCTGATAGGAGGATGGATTTCTACCCATGTACTGTACCCTCAGCTTTCTATATTAGACTCCTTGGCCCAGTGAGAATATAACAGCTAATACCTATCATTGACTAGGATTAGAAATCTTTAACAATTAGAAATCTTTAACAGTACATCAAGTTGTTTTATCAGATTTTATTGTTTGTTTTAGATTTGGGGATCACTATGAATGGAACAAAGTCACTACCTGTGTCCACAACATCCTGAGTGGCAGGCGGTGGATTGAACACTACGGGGAGATCACCATTAGGAACACCAAAAGCAGTGCTTGCCTCTGCAAACTAACATTTGTCAAGGTAAGCAACAGCTATCAAACTCCTAACTAGTTTGAGTGTTTATTTTTTAGCAACATATGCAGCATTATCTAGCCAAACAAAATCCAAAAACATAATGCATTCATAATTTTACTTTTCCAAAGGTTTCCTGTATTTTGTGTATATACATAACACTTGAACAGAGCATGAAAAGGTTTACATGTTTGTAACTTACATTACAAAAAATAGATAATGATCACTTTCATTCCTTTAATATTTCAACAAAACTTGGCCAATGTTCTTAGTTCACTTAGAAATTGGGAAATTATTCAACAGTAGGTGGCTGTTTTTTCCATTTTGTTGTCCCTTGTTGACCTTTTCCCTTGGTGCCAGGAGTATAAAAAACAATTTCATTGCCTTGTAGTCACATATCAAAGCGATAGGAATGTCAAACTCCAAAAATTGTTTTCGAAGTTCTTGCAAATCTCCTGCCAGCAAGGAACAGTACTTGGAGTTATCTTTTTCGACCCACCCAGTATCCAGCATTCTACACTGCTTTACAAACAAATTGTGTTGTTAAATAGAATTTTCATTGTATATTCTAATGATCTACCCCAAAATTATCCAGGGGCAGGAAAGAATTTGAAGATGTCTTTAAAGGTCATTTCGTTTCACACCATTCTATCGTTAAGATTGCATGCCCCGGAACTCATCCTTGTGCACAAAACTGTTCAAAAAAACTTCCCGGAAAGTTTCAGATAGCAACATTATGTGAAGAAGTATAAACAGTCGTAAAGTCTGTTATGTAAATGCAAATGAGAGCACGTCTCTTTCAGGGAAACTATTGGAGCTCCAATGTAAACGAGATCCAAGGCTTTGTGATGGACCAAGAAGGAAAGGTGGTACACCGGCTCTTTGGCAAATGGCACGAGGGCCTGTACTGTGGTGTCCCACCTTCTGCCAAATGCGTGTGGAGGCCAGGTAATCCTTTGACGTTTTCCCCCGTCAACCCTGTTGGGTGTCAGCGACTTTTAGACCAGTCCTATGAGATCGATAGAACAGAATATCAATAAATATGGGATTATATGTTTCCTCTGTTCTCTGTGCTAGGGTCCATGCCCACCGACTACGAGTTATACTATGGTTTCACCAGGTTTGCTATTGAGCTCAATGAGCTTTGCCCTGAGCTGAAGGATGTCCTTCCACCAACAGACGCCCGCTTCAGACCCGATCAAAGGTAGACAGCAACTCTAGCCAACCAATAGACAAGTGGAAATGTTATGCAGTGCACTGAGCACATGGAGGGCAGCTTTGTCCACTACTGCCCCTCGCAGACAGAACGTTGCACTGATAGACTGACTTGAAGGATTTAAAGCAAAGTTTGGTAATTTTAGATTGACAGGGAGTAACTGTAAACACAAGTTCAATTTTTTTTTCAGCAAAGCTGAATTAAACGTAAGGCTGTCTAATCAATTATATGTGTTGCATGTGTCCCTCAGGCACCTGGAAGAGGGTAACGTGGAGCTGGCCTCTTCGGAGAAGCAGCGCATTGAAGACCTGCAAAGGGCCAGGAGGAAGTGGAACGACGAGAACAACATCAAACACCAGCCCCGCTTCTTCAAGTAAGACGCTTTCGGAAAACACATCCCAAAAATACCTCCGCCTGCTCCAGAAAACAGCTTTGTGGGTTGATCTAACTTGTGGCCTCATGCTGGTTTGTTGAAATGTTCTTGGATCTCCCTCTCAGGAAAGTTGTTGATGCCAATCAGAGGGAGAGGTGGATCTCCAACAACACGTACTGGGAGCTGCGCAAAAACCCTGGCTTCATCAATATGGAAAGCCCCAGTCTCTGGTAGGCCACCAAACTGCTACACGACCGATTTCATCATTGCAGACAGAAACGCTGTTACCTATTCACAATGAGGTGATGGTAGCATGTCTCAATGACAAGACTTCTGCTGGCATGGATACAAGGGACAGCAGGGACAGCTTTTCTCCCCTTGCTCTGTTTGGACCCTAAGGCACTGTGGTCACCCACCCCAACAAAAAATCCCCAGTCATCTTCATTGTGCTTACAGAAACCGGGTCGTCAGGGAAACAGTCTTACCATGTAGATCTATCCTGAGCCGTTTTGACTTCCGAGTATGTCCTTGCCTTAAAAGAAAAAATTGCATATCCACACTCATTTTAAGCCTTTTAGTAAAATCCACTTGTTTTCTGAAGGCTGTTTGGTTTAGACTAGGATTACAATTTAGCTTTTTTTGATTACCTACTGTATGTACTGTGCATGTTTAGAGTGCAGCTTTCATTGGCATACGCCATATTTACTATATCAACATACTTTGTTGTAGAAAGAAAGAGATATTTTTGTAAAATATCTTGACCACACAGAATTTACTGAAAAGATATAATGTGAATTGGCAGATAATATTTATTTATTTTTGACCTTATGTTATAGTTGTGACTGTATCATAGCTGTATTCTCTCTTGGGACACCACTTGTTTCAAAAGTATGCTTGATTAGCAGCAATGTAAAACAGTGTGAAAAAGGAGATAGCATTTGTCATTCCCAAAGACAAGCCCTTAAAACATTTGTATTTACTTTGACTGCAAGTAAAATAAGTAAATTATAATAATGGAAGAATACATAAGTACTAAGAGCTTCTGGAGAGCATAGGTGTGCACTCATCTTGTTAGCTTGGCCTTATGTACCTTCACATATTACCACTTCGCTCATCATTACTGTGTTGCTCTACGCAAACTACACTTCTACATGACCAAATCTAGCCCTTGGAGGCCCCACCACACCTAGACTTTGGTTGTTTGAAATTTCAGGTTGCTGTCATTTCTTGGCCTGAAATTCCTCTCAGTGTCATAATTTGACCCCACAGTGTAAATATAGGAACACGTGTCACCCCTCATCATGTGAGGACATTCCTCCCTTGCGCCGTCCCTCTAATTTTAAATCTGCTCACTAGTCTGGATATGTGTGATCCTGTCTCATTTGGATCCTTGTTTTGCACGCCATATTTAGTGGACAAGCCATATATCTCCTTCTTACATAACTTCTATTTTGAACTGTTGTAAACTGGACCTTAGGATTTCTGTGAATGAATATAGTCCTTCTGTGAAACCCTACACGTCATGAAAAGAGTGTTCATGCCTCATATAGAGCAGTTTGGAGGTCAAAGTGTCCTTCACACTGAGCCACGAGTCCCCTGGTTACAACTAGCTGCCCCTCTTAAGTAACGGGCGGGATCATAAAACACTAGAGCCACCTACTGACCGCTGAGGGGAACGACAGCTCTTATGTAGATGTGGATTATACCTGCAGTGGTAAATTGGTCAGTTATTTAATCTCAAAGGTTTTTTAACTTACTTTATCTGCCATTTCTTTAACATGGTAAATGCTGAAGCCAAAGACAAGCATTTTATTGAGGTGACCATTTTATCTTACCATGTACCTATGGTATACACAATTTGAATGTGTCTAATACCTAGAGAGCTTACTGCTATGGTGTGGGCACTTTAAAAGCACTAACCTCCCATTATATTCATCACTGTTACAAAGCAGCTATAATGTGTTGCAGCATTTCCTCTTTATATCCTTGTGTAAATAAAAACACAAGAGAATTAAAAATTTGAGATGACCCTGAACATTTTTTACATGCAATGTACATTCAAATAATTGGACTGTCTGTAAGGTTTGTAAGATACTGATGATGGAAAAGAGAGGGGAAATGGTTTTATGTTTATCATGAAAATATGTAGAATGCAACTTGTTAGTTTCAGATTTCCAGTATTTTGTGTGCACTGCTCACACAGGGCTGTATAATACAAACCCAAAAAGTAATTCAGATCAGATCACACATAATGTTGTCATGTTGTGGGTGTTGTATAGTGTGTAAAGCATCTAAACATTCTCAGTGCACACTCGGTGTGACAACTTATCAGCGTAAATTCCACTTGCTGTGCCTTATTACATGCTTCACACAGAGTAAAGATAAGAAAACCTGGAAGACCAAGAAGGTATGCCAGTCATTAGTCCAAACATGATATCACCATACTTTATCCTGCTCAGTTAACAAAATATAACTGGGAGGTACTGTATAAGGGACTTACCTTCATGTATAACATTTTGCTGTAGATGTGATTTATTGAAATGTATTGATATCTGCAGTAAGGAAATTATTGACTTGTGAAACCTAGTGAGGCTGGGTGGGGAGTTGTAAGGTACTTATCCCTTACTAACCTCACATGATTGAGCAGGTTTGGCTATTAAGTCAAAAATGGTTACTTATAGAGGCATATTTCTGTTTCCCCTCTTTGAATTCTCAGACAATTTGATCAGATAAATGTAATGCAAACTTTTAAAAAGATATGGGATTGCATAGTGTTGTAGCTGCAGACACTGAACTTTGCTCCAGAAAAAAAGAAGGACGTGAGTTCCGGATGCTTTCTTGTTTCAAGTAGGTTCACCCGAGTAGATCAGAGAGGTTGTTGAATACAACCCACCAAGTAGTTCATTAGTTTTTCGACCTGCATGTTTAAATGACATAGCCTGCCAATGAATGTTGCAAATGCCTTACAAAAGGTTATCTGTTTTCAATTAGACCCTCATTTAAGTTTGGCACTGACATGTATCACTATGCACTGTGTCAGCTTATTTCTGTAAATTAATTTTCCAATGGGTACCTTCTAAAGTGCAATTGTAATAAGTACATATCTTTCATGAACACTGTACACTGCTGCTACATAGTGCTTGTTCTAATAAAACCATAAAACTTGGTTGGTTTTGTGTGCCGAGTGATGGTGTCATGTTATGAACTGATCGTGTATTCTAAAGGAGGATCAACCTAAAACCATTAAAGAATGTCTGATTTGTGTGAAGTAAAAAGGAATTTTAGAGTTTTAGCAAGTGAATTATAGAAGCAAAAATTAAGTTGCATACCTACAGCTTTATGAACCCACAAAACAAATTGTATCACACAAGCATGGTACATGGAATCAAGGAACTCAAAACAAACTTGTCATCTAAATACTTCATCAAGGCAGTTCCCGCTGAGATAAACTCAGTCGAACTGACTATTGGCCAGTAACCCATTATGCATTGCACATACAGCCTATAGACCTGACACTAAAACAGTTAATTCAGTTGACACAAATGGCACTGTCCACGTTGGTTCATGTTAAGCAAAGTCTACTGATGTAAAGGCCCCGTCTTGGGATGATATTGTCTAAGAATTCTAAACAAAACTGAAACCACAAAGGGCATCTTCTGCAGTTTAGAGTAAATGCGTCTAGATATATGATACAAATATTCAATGATGTGTGGAAAAAGTGATCCAAGCCATCCTACTATAAGAAACCACACTATAAGTAATCACACAGCTGACCTTTCATGGTATAAAAACTATTACAAAAAGACACGGTGCTTTCAACATCACCGAGCTGGTATTTGTTAATGTTACGTACCAAATAATGGGCAGCCATAGGCAACTCAAACTTCAACTACTAATAAATAAAACACCCTTTAACAGCTGTTCCCTGAAACACACAGTACTGGGGATGACTGAAATACTTACCCAGTTAACCAGCTGGTATAGGTTAATATTCATCATTCACTGAAAACACATTTTAGAACTATTGCATATAGAAGTAACAGAAGCAAAAAGTGAACCTCGTGATAACTATGATGAACATATTGACAAAATATAAATTTATGGCATAAGATAAAGTTAAGCCCTTTAAATTAGCCATGTCCCACAATAATGAGGGTAGCGTTAAGTTCTTTGTTTACGTACTTTATAGTGTCTAAAAAAAGATGACACTGTGTAGAGAAATCATAATAGCTTAGGGAGTCAAAATATTTGCTTCCTCTTGCAATATAAATACTTTTAAAATGTGAATGCCTATGTTTGAAAATAAGTTGAACGCTAACTCCGTTGTCAAGTTGGCTGAGGAAATCAATAGACAACTTTCCCTGACTATTGCTACACTCAACACATCAAACTAACCATAGATATGAGCACATGTGCAAAAATATTTTTAGAGACAATAAATGCTGCATTGCCATTTCAAATGTTTTTTTCCCCTTTACTCCTTGATAGGGAGAATTCATCAACGGTCAAAGATGGTTCATTTGATGGAGGTCATGATCTTGATATACTGAAGTGCACTGTGCGCAGCATCGTTGTGTGCGTTGCCACAGGAGATCCCGGTGCCGTGGCATACAGTGACTGGTGAAGTGGAAAGTTCTACCAGGCACTGGTACTGGCCATTCACCGTCAGCTCATCTGTCAGCCAAACCCACACAAGTGTACGCACAATCAGGGACACTTTGACCATGGTTGTTTAAAATCAGAAGATAACAAATACTGGGGAAAAATCGGATTTAAGTAATGGTTTGAGGACATCAAAGGAATCTTACCTATATCAAAGTAAGTTAATTCGAAGCCCTGCTCCTTGGATAGCTCCAAAATCATCTGGATGTAATCAGTGTTGGGAATGCTGAGTGGGTTTCTTCTTAGTAAGGAAATCTTTTCAGCAGAGGAGTTCCGCAAGTTCTCAAATCGGACAATTGGCTTTGGTGTCTAAAAAAAAGACAAGCAAAAAGGAATCCTACCAATTAATATGGCCCTATAATGTATCCACTTCCTTACAAGGTCAGTCTACAAATCATTACATACCCACGTTATTTCGGCACAGCCTGACAGAGTCTGGAGCTTTGTTACCATCTTTTCTGCAGCTGCCTTTTTAGCGGCCTTCTTTGAGTTACCAATGGCTGTTGAAAACAATAAAGCACCTTACAGATGTGAACATGTAATCAATTCTCAGTATTTATGACTGAATCTCTCAGTCTATCCATACCAGTCTCGGTCAGCGATTCCATTCGACATGTGACAGTGAATTCTCTTTTGTGAGGTTGACCTGCTTCCATTATAACTGTGTATTCAGGCAAGCGCCATCCCCTCTGCAGTGCCATCTCCTTCGAGTAACATGACAAAGGAAACAATGACATCGGGATGATTCAGGTAGTCATGTCCTTACAGTCTTTTTGTTCACCCAGTCTAGTATGTTTCTGATGTGTGGCCAGTAGTCACAACAGACAAATTTAAAAAATAAAATAAGGATTTTATCATATGAACTGCAGGATTTTGAAAAGAATTCAAGCTCAAATGTTTTCACTTATTTTAGATATAGATAGATAGATAGATAGATAGATAGATAGATAGATAGATAGATAGATAGATAGATAGATAGATAGATAGATAGATAGATAGATAGATAGATAGATAGATAGATAGAGATAGATAGATATTATAGAGTATATTCATATTCCTCTTAAGCTAAATGCACACATTTTGAGTTTTCTATGACACAATTGAAGATCTGTTAAGACTAGATACCTGCAGGATCCCTATTGAGTTGGGCTGGTCATTAGTCTCTCCGGCATCTCCATTAATATCAGACTTATGCAGGTTACTGAAAAGATTATAATGAAAGAGTTAATTGCAGTAGATAGATATGTGTCTTTGGTAATAAGAGACCCTTCAAGCTGTAAGTCTCCCGCACACAACCAAATATGGGTGTCCAAATATTGTTTCGAATGGTATGTAGATGCAAAGCACAACAACTGGTAAATATACCATACTGTACATTGTTGCAAAGTCTAGTTGTAGAAGGCTAAGAGCCGACTTTGCCGCCTGGTGTTTGGCAGCTTTTTTGCTTGGTCCTTGTCCTGCAATGGAGAAGACACACGCAGATAGCTGAATAAAACACATACAGAAGTTATTTTCACTGCCATAAATGTGGTAACATGAAACTAACCTGAACAGCTAATATCCCCTATTGCAACGTTGAAGATGAAGCTTGGCTGGTGGGCCTCTCCTTCAGACTTCTCCATGATATATACTGGAAGGTTGCCAGTCTTGGTTCCATATTCATGTAGAACTTGTATTGGGGTTTTACCTGGATTTTGCGTCTGTAGCTGTTGAGTAATCAAGCTTGGCAAAAACAGAAACAGTGCTGGTTAGTTTGTCAGTTTGCCAGGTAGGCCTAGTTAAGATTGTGAAACCTTCCAATATTTTACCTAAAATGAATATGCATTACTTGAATTGTGAATCCCTTTGATTTCTAAGCAATAGGATTATACATAAAAGATTGTCAAACTCTGCAACGTTGTGCAATTAGAAAGGCACTTAATGTCATTCTTCCATATCAGTCTCTAAGGTAGAAAAAGCCCGACCCGCGGTGTTGCTAGGCCTAAAGCTCTACTGTGGCACAGGCCCCGGACGGAGAGTAATGTGTGCGCCGTGAGGTTTGGACACAGGCCGCAAGGTGCGCGCCTCAGCTTGTATTTTGAGTTACAGTTTAACTGCGTTGCTTTGACGTTATGGATTAAAAACAAATGCATTATTCTCCAGTAATAAGTAATATAAACTAAACCTCTGCCAAATATAGGCCCTTGTTAAAACTCAAACGTGAGATTTTACTGGGGCACAACATTTTAAAGGAGTTTATCAACGCCCATGAGCCGACCATATATTTTAGATTACGCCTGCACTAGAATGTGATATTCAATGAGTGATCCATTTGCCCACATGGCCAATATATTCATTATTTTAAGTGTAATCAATAAATTGTCTAGTAAGTGTTTCCTGATCCTGGCTATACAAGTATACATTTTCTGGCTGGCTAAATGCATTTGTTAATAATACATAAATGTTGCAATGAATGAAAAGCGTTTATAAACCATATCTAGTAGTTGGTTGTTATAAAGAACTTACTTTACTTTACGGACATTCAAATTAGAAATACAACACAGCTAGCATACTCTAGTAATGTCACTCTAATTAAGCATGATTGTAAATGATACACTACCGTTAGCTAGCTAATCTTATATTGGTAAAATGTCAAGCATTTTTTTCTGGTGGTGATGTCTAACCTCGTGGTACTGATCGTCGTTTTAATAGTTGCTGATTGATAACCCTCTTGAGACATGATTTCGCCAGCAATAACTAGCTAGATTTAAAAAAGAATCAATTAGTCGAACTGGTCAGATCATTTATCACGCTGTTGTAGCATTGTAGGCTGTTTGAATAGTTTTCTTAACAACATCCGGATAATGGGAGGAACTTCCGTTATAGCAGAAAAATTGCAGTTGGAACGTTCAACAGTGCCATCTACTGTCTGGCACTATTATGAACCCCCTTTGTTTTCATTTAATCAGCACCGGGCGTGGTGGATGTGACAGAACAATGAAATACGTCTGTTTCTCCTATTGTTTGTAATAGTATCCAGAACCAACATATGGCATAGTCGTGTCCTAGCTGTTATATCTGTTATGCTTTTCTCTTGAAAACAGAATGACAACTGTAAAATTAACCTTCTTGTTAGTTATGGTGATATTGTGTATGTATGCATGCAGCCCCAACTATTTCAAAGTCCCTTGATGCAGTTTACCACAGTGCTTTGTAACTGGGGATAGATTTAGAACCTATCACTATTATACAAGAAAGTAGGATGGTCTTCTGTTAGTGATAGGAGAGAAAAGTATTGTCTCTTTTTTGTTTACAAGGCATTCTTGGGCAAGTTGCCTTTTTACCTCACATCCCATTTAAAGAACAAATCCAGTAATCATAGTCGTTCACAGGACTTTATCACCCTTGAAAGCCCCAAAGTGAAAATAGAACTTGGAAAATCTGCTTTCAGTTTTTTGCATCAGATAAATGTAACACGGTTCAACAGGTTTTGAAAATAGAGCAGTTTATTTCGGTTGAACAATTAAAAATTGTATAGGAGGATATGGGAGTTGAAGAGTCTAGGTAGCCTACTTGTTTTAGTTGAAACTTTGTATATATAAATATTTCTGCCGGGAATGTTGTACTGTATTGTAAATATTGTAACAAGTTTTTATTATCTGCTTATTATTATTAGATATTTTATTTATTTGTATTTATTTTATTGTTTTCATGATTGTTTAGTTGTTGTTGTTATTTCTTTATTCTGCCTTTAACAGGCTACTGCTGGAAAAGAGACCTAGTCTCAGTCAGTTACCCTCTATAAATAAATAATACAATTTAAAACATAGCATAACACAGCAATAATTATAAATGTTTATTGGATTAGAATTCAGATTTCCCTTGAGAACACTGAGCTATTCTTTATTAACTATCGCATCACAATAGGAAGCAGTGATTGCCTATTTGAAACCTTTTGCTTTTTTTTTCTTACACGAGTGTGCTATTCTCTAGTCTGGACCATGCATATGTGAGATTATATAAAAATATCATAAACATAAATAAGTGTTTATGTATGTCAATTTTGGATATATATCTATAATGCATAATTGACATACAGTGAATATGGGAAACAATAACATCCATATTATGCAATTAGTTCTTTTTGTGCTTTGCTCCCTGTATCGTCATGTGTTCTATAGGCAGGTGGTAGTCCAGGACATGGATGAGCAAATGGGGAAGCTGACTGCTCTTCTGAAAGATGAACGGCGATCCCACCAGAATAGCTGTCGTGCTGTGAGACATTCTACCTACTATATTATATAGCTCCATATACACTACAGGTTACTAAACCTACATCCTCTATTTTATTTTACAGTTGTTGGAAGAGGCCGAACGACGGGCAGAGCGTGTGCGACAGCAGCAGCAACAGGAGATGGCGTATGTTTTCCTTATTGCCTGTAATTAGGAGAAAGTTTTAGTTTTTTTTACATTCACAGTGCAAAAAGAAAGGTTGTACAACTTAGACTCTAGACTCTTAGAGACTCATTCACAAACTGGGGCCATTTGGTGAGACTTAACATCTAAAATCTCGATAACTTGCTGCAGGATTATTGTAAAACGGAAGGTGCAAAGTGAGAAGGTCTTGTGACACAGCTCTTCTCATCTTTTACTCATCTTCAGGCAACTTATGCGAACCCACAAGTCTGAGATCAGTGCTATGGTAGCCCTCCACACGAAGACTCAGGAGGAGGAGAGATGTGGGGCTGAGGAAAGATATGGTACTGAAATTTGTGGCCTAACCATTTTTACATAAATCTATGTTTTCCATCTCAATCAACCTCTTATTCATTATCTGCCCATTCCATAGCTCTGCTGGAAAAGGATTATGACTTCCTCAAAAGCTCCTTCCGTACCTATAAGGTAGCCTTGTCCTGTTGTTACACTGTGACACTGATTGGAATGTGTTGAATAAGTTCGATAGTGGAGATGTATTTGCCAACATGAGGAGCTTTAGAACATTTGCATTCAGCAGTGAACCACTCATGTTTTCTCCTCATTTCAGGACAGTATCTCAGAGGAGATGCGTAGCAGTTGGCTCAGGAAGGAAGCCAGCTGGAAAGAAGAGCAGGAGACCCTTCTACTTGACCAGCTGACTGAAGGTAAACTGATTGGTTGTAGTCCGAATGAACAATGACCGATCAGGCTATAAAACCATTCAGAGTATACAACAGATGCTGTGGATTTTGCATAATATCTTATAGTATGTGGCGAGCTGAAAAAAAGTGACCAGGAAAAGGAAAAACAAAGGAAGGCTTTTGAGTCAAAACTAGTGGAACTCCAAAACAAATTTGAGAAGGACTTACAGGTGAGATGAGCTGGTATAGATTTCGATGTGATGGGTTTCTTTGCTTCAATCGAAGGATTTTTACTTTGTTCTGTCATGTGAAGACACTAAATGGGGAGCTATCAGAAAAAGATGTCACAATCAGTTTGTTGAAGACAGCTCTTCACCAGACTCAAAATCAACTAGACATTGTGGTAAGGTGCATTCCTACGAGAGAGAGAGACAATGTCGAATGAGTCACAGAAACCCTGATAGTTTTTGTTTCGCTTGATTTTGACAGACCTGTCAACTGGCAGATAGATGAGGGGAAGAAGGACCAAAATGGCACAGGGCTTTCTCAAGACCAGTTAAATAATATTCTGACTACACCAATACATCCAGAAGAATACCCTCTAATCTGTCCAATGACGTTTGTTTTGGTTGGTTTTGTGTTTGAGGTTCATGTTCCAGCTGTGGTCTACTCTAACCTGTTCCTAGTTTGATTTATATAATTTAACAACCATCATGGACAAAAACGTAAATTAAGAAAAAGACTGCAATAGACAAACATGTGTTATTTTTATTGATTTTTTTTCTAATACTTTCAAATAACCTTATTTATTAGTCAGTTGGTTGTACCTCATTTGTGATAAAGTCAGTGCATAAAACAAGGAGAAACGGACAGTCTATGACTAAAACATTTGTGTCCTGGTTAACAAATAGTCGAATGTTATAATGAACTACTGCACCACTAGCTACAGTAAAAAAAAAAGAAGTGATTGACAAGATTGATGCTAGCGCCTTGCTTTGACGTGTATTAAGTAAGCAATCATGGCTGATCCACATCCATAAACAATCACTTTATGATCACTTTAGTGATATCTCGCTATCATGGTAAGTATCAATTATCAATAATTCCTAAGAATTTGAGCATGATTTCATCAAAAAGGCAACATTTTAAATAGATGTAAACATTTTTTGTCATGACAATTATTGTGTGCATTGTACAACCACAGCAGAAAATAATTAAGAATCAAAATGGCAATATAACACACTAGCCTCTGAGGGAATGTCCCCCCTCGGCTCAATTTGGAATGGAAACGCTGAGACAGAAAGGCTATGTGTCTTGCTTCTGGAAAAGTTTGGGAGCAGGGTCATTTGGGATGGGAAACACCACCCTCTTCCTAAGTGAGAATTCTGGCTGTGGCATCTGCTTCCTTAACCCACCAGGATCAGTCATTTCACTAACATCTGCATTCACCTTTGTAAGGATTGACACCAAATCGCAGCCCCTAACAAAACAAAAAGAATTACAACGAAGTCAGTGCAGTAATATACCAATACATTCGCCATAAATATTTGAATCCTTTCAAGACAAAAATACTGCAACCGTCTCGCAATTATATTTGATATCCATAAAACCACATTTAAAGTGTATCTGAGCTCAAAATACACTATTCGTCATCTGGTCAAACAAAAGCAACAATTGCTGTTGAGGTATCCAGTACCTTAGATTGGTGTTGGTACAAATACACTCCTTAGCTATTTGCTGATTGTTGGCTGATTTGTTATGTTTGAGTGGGGATACTTTGTGCCCCACCCCATCCCCTCCAGCTCAGTTGCACTTTAAATCATATCAAAGACATCTTAAAGTATGCACTAACTTTGGCACCATGTGAACCAGGTTCTTGCACAATGACTGGATAAACCAGGTGCCCTGTGTCGGGTCTCTGAAAGAGGCAAACTGAGGTACAGTGGCCATGCCCAAGAGGAAGTCTGCTAAGATGGGGATGGAGTCTTTGGGAACCATGGCATCGCTGCAAACAGAGCTGTGCCAGACGCAGTCGGCCTGGATATCGACTGGCCGCTGCTCTTTGTTGCCCTGACAGGCTTGGATGAAGAAAAGCTTGGGTTTATTTTTCAGGAAAGAACACTGATGACCGTTGAAAGGCTCTTGGAGCTCAGAGAGTTTGACCTCGACACCGTCCACTCCATAGATGCCTCTCTCCAGACCATGGCTTAGGACGCAGCACACAAGGCAGTCCATCTCCCTGTGGTCCCTAATCCGTAGCTTCTGCAGCACTTGGAGGATCTGCTTGCGGGTGCAGTCGCGTGCCACCTCCGTCACAAAGCCCAGCCAAGTAAACACTTTCACGAGACCCTCTGAATCCCACACACAAGCATACGTACTATAGTTGAAAGGGTTATCACTATCTGCAATGGTTGATATACTGTATTTCATTGTCTTTTATAAAACTAAATTGAGGTAAGTATTTCAGCTGTCAATTTAAATTGCCCTTACCTTCATCAATGTCTGTTCCCCTCCGGTTGTTTAGTTGTTTTAAAGATTTACTAAAATCATTGTTGTTGATAATAAGGCAGAACCCTCTTTGTTTTCCCATCATAGAATATGATCCGAGTGCCTAGAGACAAATGAACAGCAAACAAGGTATTTCAGACCATACCGAAATTAGTATATGAAAGATGCTTTCACAGGCGAAAAATCTAAAATCTAACAAGCATTTTGAGAGAAAGCAATCCAGATGTGTTATTCCTCAACTCGGACCCATACAATACAACGTGGTTTATATAAAATGAACTATGAACATGAATGACACATTTCTTTACAACTCTACAAAATCCTGGGGAGAATTGTAAAGTTGGCGAATCTTTTACCTACACGTGGGTTGGTTTTATGTGAGTTTGGTTAGAAGTATTTCTTAAAGTGGAAAAACTGGATCGGTACTGTTAAGCACTAAAGCTTGCACTAACGTGTTTAGCATGGCTGATTCACTGGGATGAGTCAACAAAGGTATTAGTCATGGGGCAATTTGCTTACCTCTTCCTGAGCATTTTGAGTTTGAGAATGTTCTGTGCCCAATTGGACGTCTCCAGACGAGACAATAGCCATATGGGGGACTTTCTCTACGGAGGAAATGTAAGTTATGTTAATATATTATGCAATAAACAGCACCATTGCTATGTTAACATGTTAATTAAATAATAAGGCAGCTGACCCTACACCACTGATGTAAATATATGGAGTTAAATGGACTTCTCACACATCGTGGATGGCGATGTGTTTGCTACTAATCCATTTTTTATTATGATTGTTATTATTCGTATTATCAGTTAACCTGATAGCAGCTGTAGGTCCTTAAACAACACGTAATGACTGTTCCAAAGTCTATCCTGAAAACCAAAGGTGATCAAGCTTTTGCCACTGCATACCTGGACTCTGAAACGATGAGCCTGAAGCCATTAGCTTGGCTTTTAAGTAGCTTTAATATACATCAAATAAATAACAAAAGTATGTCTTAATCTATCTATTCAGTATATGGTATGTATTATGGTCCTGTATGTTTTATTTAAATATAATTTTATCCTATTCATTGTAGGTTGTCACAAATCGCTCTGAAACTATTTTGAAAACTGATACAAATAAATATTACATTTTATAATTTTTCTGACCTTTGGTGAGGTTAGATTGGTTGATCATGTTGGTGTTTAGGGGACTCAGTCCTTGTAAAAGACTTGCATCAAAAGTTGCCAGCCCCCTTGGTTCATCTGTGATGCAAGCAGACCACAGAACCGTACATTTATATATGGAAAACTACTTGAAGTGGTTAATGTGCTGTTGAGTATTGGACTTACCCATAACAGTAATTGAAGGATGAAGTGAATGCCACTGTTGAGTAAATATCAAATAACTAATGACTACAAATGGGTAATAGACACAATTTTACATGTGTGTTCTACTGGGTTTATGAGGTTTTAACATGAGACTGACCTGAGCTGTCTGTAAACTGGTTGGTTTTGAAGGGCAAATAGGACTGACATGGGAATACAGACCAGGCCCTAAGAATACAAAGCTATCATTACTAATCCAGTCCAGATACAAGATAGCTTAGCAGAACTGTGAATCACAAATCTTACCTGATATTTCACACGAAGAAGGCCTTTCTGTTTTCTGTAAGTGAGGCTGATGGCACAAGAAAAAAAAAAAAATCCATAAAACTACACACTATCTGACATAATAGGTGTGAAGACAGTTTAATGATGAGAAGCTGTGACCATGAAGATGATTCATTTGACCTGTTTTCTCGTGTTGTCGACCACAGACGTAGACCTCAGTCGTGGTGCACCCTCACATTTCCCTAACCCAGTAAATAACAGAAATGTTGCTATAATCTCACATCCAACTCTACGATTGCTAATATGCCAACTTCATTCCTCTAAATGTGATTCAGATCAAACTCCTCCTACTGAGTGAAGTAAAATGTATTTACCCTTCATTGTCTCAAAATGGTGGATCTTTTTTTCCAACATGGGGCAGACCTGTCTTATGATTTTCACCAGGAGGATTAAATTAGTGTCGCTCAAAAGATCCTTGCGCTCCATTTCCAGGAATATTTCCAAAGTAGTCTGAAAAAAGAGCATGCTATATCATGCCAATATTTAAATTCCTCACAATCTTTGGCCAAGAAGCTTACCACATTTTCTTCTAGTTTTTTCCGTGGAAGTTGTTTTGTCAATAAGAACTTGATGTGTTTCAGCTCCTCTTTAGTGATGTTCTCGGACAGGTTATAAAGCATCGCTCTGTGGATTAGTTCATAACGGATTATGTACTGTATAATTATAACATAAAATAATCCTCTGTCTGAGATACTTTAGCTACTGTATACAATACAATATAGCTACAATGAATATTAATCGTCCCACCTGTAAGTAGAAATCTGGGTTCTGGTTTCAGATGGATGGGTATTGAGACCAAGTTCCCGGATCAAGCTGGGGCGGATGATATGTATTAGACCAGCCAGCAGGTCTTGGTTCTCAGCTGACAAGATACCTTGATCCATCAAAAGTAAGAACAGTGTACTGGCGTCAGAGACACCGCTTAGGTCTCTGTCCAGAAGATCAATGCAAAAAAATACCAATGCCTCCACTTCATCTGTTGTCAGTGCTTTCTTTATCTGCAGGAGACGCTTCTTGAAATGAAATTCCTCCTCATCTCCCATTTCCTGTGATTAAGTAGAATATTTAGCAACGTGTGCATAAGAAAAATTATAATATTTTATCCAACAGAGTAAATAAAGTTTTAGGCCTGTTGAAGGTAAAAGAAACTCATGGTCTTTGTGTCATCTGCATAATGCCACTTAATTTTTTCTTTTCTTTTTTGGGGGGAGTTCTAAACTAAATGTATACAAATAGCTCTTGGAACTGAATGTAAAGATTACAAGATACTATTCATTAAATAATAATTAGTAAAAAATTGCTAATATCCCTTCACAGGGCTCCAGACTAACATTTTACACTGGTGGCAGTGCTGCCACTAAGTCTTTCAGTTCGTGACACTAGCACAAAACCTGGTGGTGGAGTATTTTTCAGAGAGACAGAGAAAGAAATGTCACAGGGTAGTTCAATTGACACTAATAAATAATCAAACTAAATTTGGCAACTGTTTGTCCAAAATATGACTTAATATATAGAAATTATAACAAAAATGAATTATAAATAAATTAAAAAACACCAACTAAAGTCAAGTGTCAGCAGTACCACCAACATTTTTTATGTGTCACTGGACTGATTTAAGGTGGCAAATGCCACCAAATTGTTGGCAGTCTGGAACCCTGCTGCATTGTAAACCTATAACCACAATTAGATCAAGAAATAATGTACTTGGCCTAGGATACAGTTCATTTTTCCACTTAAAATCTTCGTCGTTAAAAGAGATTTAATATTCCCTCAATCGACAGGGAACGACTATTCTGGTTGAAATAAGGCCCAGTTTTATCAAATCTACTGTTGCAACAGAAAACACATTTAAAAAGTTACTTGTTCAGACGTCAACCAGTCCGGAGTTATGAACGAAGATCACATTCACAGATATTTCCAACTTGTGTCGTAGCCTATGTCAAAAGTAGCACCTTTATCGTCCGTTGTACACCGAAAAAGGCATTGTTTAAAATACAATTTAAATAAATAAAGTACAATAAAACATTGATTTTCCGATCTCAACTGACAGCTTGTGTATTTTCTGTTTAAATAGACTGTGAGAACGAAAGTGAAAGTGAGCATTAGCGTTTATATCAAAGAGCGAACTGAACCATTTGGAGAATTCCTACCAAACTCCAGGATGTGCCCTAGGTTTAACTATGCTCACTTTGCCGAAGCTTATTAAAGCCCGTAAACGGCTTCACGGGCCTAAGGACATTGCGATGGTGGTCCCATTTTCAAATTTCCAAGTGACCGCTTAGCTACAGTCCTTCAGTGGTAAAATCCCAAGATTTATTTTACACCTGCATTCTACCCTTCTTCTTTTGTATAGGCGACAAACAGCTGTGATTGTCAGTGTTTGAAAAACAGACAGAAAACACACAAACATATTCTGCATGTATCGTTTTATTGAATATAGGAATTATAAATAATAATTATAGATTCAGCTCAGGCTCTTGTTCCAATCCAGAGTAGAACATATCCGTAAATGATTATGATTTTATATCAAATTGAAATCTCCACTTCATTATCCTCATGATGTCGCCCATAAGGCCTGGGGTGATTTGCTGAAACTGGACCCTGAGCCAGCCCTTAAATAAATGTGTTTGTGAATCCTGAAAACTGAGGGATTCTGCAAAACAAACAAGCACACATAATCGTTGCCATCATCCTCACATGGTGTAAATCATGTTCTAAAATGGAGAAAAGTTTCCCAAGTATTATTATTTTAAATTAAGCTGGCACATCTCTTTCTCAGACCAACCAAAGCAGCAGCAAAGCTGACTACATTGGTTGTGACAACAAAGACAAACACTTACTATGAGTGACGAGAGAAGTGGCAGCAATGTGCCTGTTGGGCCATTTCACCTGTCGCCTGCCCAGTCCATGAGTCCGAGACAGTACACAATCTACATAGATGTCCGAGAAGACTTGAGCCAGGTCCCAGAACAGGGCTGTGTGCCTGCTGTTTTCTGAAGACTTAAGGAAGATCATCAGGTCCCAGAAGGCAGGCACAGTGTCAGCAATCCTGGGGGAGCGCAGCTCTAGTAGCACAGTCAAAGAGGAGTCCCAGCACTGGGGGTCAGCCCGGTACAATACAAGGGGGTCCACCTGCCCTGGCTTTTGGCTCTGGACCGAGATCACACACAAACAGCTCAGAAGTAGCACTTTGGCCAGATGCACATTCTGGAGGACACTGTCCATCTGCATGAGGCAAAATATACTCTGCATTAGACGTAAACAGTAGCTACATTTTACAGTACAAAATGTTTACATTTAAACATAAATTGCAATATAAAAAAACAACAAATAAGATATAAAGGTAGGGGTTGTGAAAATGTAATTGCTAAATATCTATATACTGTATAACGACTTGTTATTGTATCTCCCCTACATCATCTTTCTCCACATACTGATATTCAATTGACCAACATCAAGTGTATTTGATGTGACCTGTTCCTTGTGCCAAGACAACACTATTAGGAGAACAGTATCATTTGAACAATGCAGCATCTGATGTCATGACCTTGATCTTACATCAAAAGATATTCAACTATTATAAATATAATAGATAATTTCTGTTGTCTGTATCAACTATCTCGCACATGGTTGCTGTTCTGCTGAGCAGCCCTTTCCAATCCAAACTTCATTCAAATTGTATTATTCTTGATTGCGCAAGGATCTTTTACCTGTAATACCTTTTACTATAAAGGTAGCTAAATCATAATACAATTGATAAAAGATACAGTCTTTATTTTTCATTAAATAAATAAATATACGGTTTAAAATTGTAGCCAATATAGAAGATAATCTTTAAATTTAGTTTTTGAATATTTTATGCCTCTATTGAAAAGCCATCTGCTATTGCAAGTATTCTTACATAATCTACCATACCTATGTAATTTATTTGATTGTTGGAAATTTCTGACTGTTAGTAAAAAGATATATCAAATTTTAACAGTATCAAACAATTTCAAACAGTGTGGTTACAGCAGGCTAATTATTATTACTTGCATATGTAATAAGTCTTCAATGTTGCTATAGGCTTATCTTATCAAAACAGGATGCAGGTAAAGAAACATTCGCACATTGTAAGCGCGAAGGACTATAATAAAATGCAAACAATTTATTTAATTAAAAACCCACCTTAAAGCTGCTATGGAAGTGGATGAAAGCAGGACTTTTTTTAGGAGAGTTTAGTAGTTTGTGACACCCAGAATGTTGTAGGATCACTATTTGTCTCTCAGCTGTCAAATTGACGTCACAAAAGCCTGTGTAAAGGGGGCTGGCCTGGGAATTCAAAAGCCTGACATCTTGATGGAAAACTGTCAAATTTTGAGGCTTGAAATGTTGAAGGTTAACCATTAGACTTTCGAATAGGAATAACTTATGCATACTTAGTTTCTGCCCAATTTCACACCTATAGGTTAAATTAATTGAAAATAATCTTGTCCTTACATCTTATGTTGCAGTGTACAGACCTGATGTATGAGAAGTGTTTGCACTGTGGGACATTGTTACACTTTGATTATTTTTTTGTAGTACATTTCTTTCTAGGTACAAAAATGAATTATATATATATATATATATATATATATATATAGAGAGAGAGAGAGAGAGAGAGAGAGAGAGAGAGAGAGAGAGAGAGAGAGAGAGAGAGAGAGAGAGAGAGAGAGAGAAAGAGAGAGAGAGAGAGAGAGAGAGAGAGAGAGAGAGAGAGAGAGAGAGAGAGAGAGAGATTCTATCTTTTAATTTACTATATACATATATCAAGGCAAGAAATGTAACTGTAAACCTCATAATTGTTGCTTTTTAGGAATTCACGAGGGCCAATTAATTAACAAATTAATGATAAACATTTCCTTTACTTGTACAGTCTTTGGATCGGCAAAAGTTGCTTTTTTCATTCTATTTCTTTTTGGTGAAAGGGAATTCACAGCATAAAATAAAGCCAGCAGGAGATTGACAGTTTGACCTGGGAACAGGTTTGTGGAAGTCCTGAAGACTGGATCCTGGGTAGAATGAACTAAAGTGGTATGTTCTCTATCAGAGTGGTCCATGAGTTGTAGTCCAAAGCTTTTAGTGAAATGTCACATGCATAGTTGATCTCCTACTTAATTGCAGATTCAGGGAGAGGCCACTGATAAGTGGGTTTGGTTGGTTTGCCATTCTATCATTTATCCTTCTTATGACGTGGGTTTTATGATGGAAGTTATTCAACCCCCAAGTTGTGACTTTCATTTAATGACTACCATGTCTTTGGTTAAATTATAATACTTAAGTTAAAAAAGTAACAGTAAAGGAATCTTTAACAGGAAGTCTATGACAAATAGCTCAAATGGAAACACGACATTTTAAAATGTGAAAGAATTTACTTCTTCCATATGACATATGTACATTATTATTCCTATTCCTATTCCTACAAACATACTAGTTGTCCTTATAGCACAAAGCGTTCTAAACGTTGACAGGTTCTAAATATTAACTGCATGGACAGGCCTAGGTTTACAACAGTAAGTAACACTTGGACTTGGACAATGTCAACGGTATCAACTTGTTTTCATTCTAAGCCACATATTGCATACTAAACAGTTCGAGAACGACTTGTACTTCCGTTGCTCATCAAAATAATAATGACAAAGGCCTTTGGATAAAATACTTCAGTCGTTTATTTCATCTGTCCAACTGTACATGATGCAATGAGAGAAGGACACGAGATGATGACTAACATGGAGGTATAGACAATGCCAGTGCTATGGCAGCACCTGGAGCACACCAACTATCAGCTGGGCCCCAAACAATAGTCCTGTAGTAGTAACCTAGTCAGGCTTCAGAACCTACAGGGACTTCACACTATGTCAGATTAGAAATGATGGAATGGGTGGAAAACTCACAAAAATGAGATTGTTCTTTTTTTTTTTCAATTCCACAACTGTAAAAGGATGCTCTCTCGGTTTTTACTTGGAAAAATTAATTCAGTTCTGCAGTTTCATTCTTTATTTTGAGTACGTAGCTTGATAAAAGGAGATATGTTAGAGTGGCCAAATACAAAAGTTTAGCTGATTAGCAGAGAATTTGTAATTCCATGTTTATATTGATATTATTATTACATTTATTAACCCATAAGTTTGTGCAATATCTTTTTTTGCATAGTAAATAAAAGTTAAATGTTCTGTTGTTTGACATGCACCTATCTTTTGTAGCATTATTTTTCTTGCGGATTTGGGGCTCCCATATAGAATTATGAGCCCACTATAGTGAATGCATGCAGCGTACCAGTACAGCTGATCTTGGTTTCTAGTAAGAGTTCATGAGAGCACAAGGCCAAGCCAGTATAGTGGGTGTTGATGAGGACTGTTAGTGAGACCTCCTTAGACAAGTGACGGGAATTAGCAAACTGTGTGCCTTCAGCACTTGGAGAGGCACCACTGGATGCCAACAGAGGGGAAAGTGCTCCGTGTGCGATAACATCCATATGTTCACGTGATGGTTCTTTGGCTTTGAGTCACTACAGGAAGTACTCAGGGGGCACTGTATGACATTAATCCACTCCTACCACTGACCTCATCACTGTGAGCCTGGTTCCTAAAAAATGATCCCTACCCTTAACACATTTTACTCGTACCGTATCTGTATCTGACTTTCGACTTCTATTTTGATAAATACAGTATTTAAGTATCGAATGAATATTATTGTCGTGTTAAATATAGCATTTTGGCCCAAATTACAACTGTATCATCATTGTTCATTAACATTGCCAAAAACACCCGCTATACAACATGCTTAAAGAGAAAAGAAAGCAATTTATGTTTTGTAAAATGGTTATGTTATGTTATAATTTGGAACCTGAACTCTTTCTTCTTTCTTTCTCTCTTCTTTTATGTACAATCTTCCCCTGGAGTGTTCAATGCTTAGATTGAATAATGGTCTGCCTTTAAAGCCTTCCTCCTCTCCGTAACATCCTCGCCTACAGCACTTAAAAGTCCTCTAAGGTGGAGTCCACTCTGGACATGTTTTTTAACGAGGCTATCTCCTCTTGTGAATGATTCAGTTCTTTTTTTTTTTTATTTATTTATTTTTTTCTTGTCACGTTTTTTTGCTGTGTATTTGTAGCTTTCTTTAGCCATGCAGAGTCCTGTAGCATGGGCTCCTCATGCCGGGGCCAGCGAGCAGTGTGCTCGCCAGGAGCGGATTATCATGCCAGGTGAGAGTGTGGTGTGGATTCCGCCTGAACACCTGTGCTGACTGGCACTAAGGATGAAAAAGGAGTCTTTCACTCAAGAGATCAGGATGGGACTTGTTAGGTGGGTGGAGCGGGGCTCGAAGAGGCAGCATTTTTTTTCTACACCACTACAATGGAATTTCTTAAGTTGTCCTCTATGTCATTTTCAAGTAAATCTAATGCCAAAGAATCAGCAGCAGTAAGTGCAGTCCAGCTGTCAAGTAGCCAACTAAGGAAGCGCCGGAGGGAGTCCCTCTCCGTCTGCCACCTCTCCTTCTCCTCCTCCTCGGTTAAATGGCGCTGGCGTTGGGGTCGTACCGCCTCTTTTTCACATTTCTTGTTGGTCAAGGAGAGGAGCAGAGACAAGAGACAGCAGTTAGTGTGTGCTACATGGATGTGGGTCAGACAGTTAGTGCACCCTGGCCCAGCCACCACACTCCTCTCCTCAGCAGGGTTTCCAGTAGGTTCAGCTGATATTACTGTACACTCAGCTCTAGACCACCACAGCTACACTGTCTCTTTGACCTCAGTGCCACTACATTTTGTATGAACACATTAGTTGTTCTATGTAAAGAAAATACATCATATTTGTGTCGTAAAAGGATGTCCATGCTCTCTATTATAATTTAATCTGTATTCGATGTCAGTTCTGTGAGGAGGAGGCAGTGCTGGCCCATGTGACAGCCTAGAACAAGGTCCAGTATGGGACACGTCTCTATTTACCACAGGAAAGACATTAGTACCATTCAAAACATTACCATCTGGGAGGAAAGAGCCAACACAAAATGTACTCTAAAGAGGAGGGAAAGAGGAGACAACCACATCAACAGCAACAACAACAATCGCAACTACAACAACAACAGCCACAACAACAACAGTAACACCAACAACAGGACAACAACAATAACAACAAATACAACATCAGGAGTTATGCATAACCTCCCCGTACTGTGGCTTGTTGTGGGGCTTCTAGCAGTCTGTCATGCACCTGTTCCAATAGTAGGCCAGTCGGATGTGGCACTATTGCTGTGCGTGGGTCATGCAGTGCAATGCGCCGTGTCTGTACCAGGTCTGTGAAGCAGGCAGCAATGGCAGCTGATGTGGGCAGGTCCGGGAGTCCTGCTCTGCTCTAGGGCGGAGCCTGGCCATCCAGGTGGGTGTGGCCAGCCATGGCACAAAGGCTGCGGCCAACAATGTGGCCCCTGGCTTCTCTCACCAACCTGGCTTAAACTCTCACCCTCGAAACAGTACCGGATTGAGAAAAAGATGATGGGAGTGATAAGAGTATGACAACCCAGGAGCAGCTCCTCCTGGGTTGGGTTCAGCCTTTGTGCAATGAACTGACCTCCTCCAAGTCAACCAAGTCAACATGCAGAAATCGTATATTTTTTTTTGTATGTGCTTTGAAACATGATGCTTTGCTAACTGGCATGCTTTGGTGGCTGCAGTCTTACACTATAAACTTGTTCCTTATGACTATTTCAGATTTTAAAAAGCTAACACCCCTGTTGCTCAAGACAAGAGGAAAAATGTGTCACCGATTGGAACTTAAAATAAATTTAGCAACCAGGGTTAATGTGTAACAGAGGGTAATATGTTAGCTGGCCCTGCCTCTAAGATGTGTGCAATCAAACACGATTTAATGTAAGCTTGGTTATGCTAGGGGGAAATAGTTTTTATAAAAGCAAAACCAAGTCTGTACTATGGTTAAAAAAGCAATCAGTTTAGCCTTAACGACTAAACAAACTAATTTCCTGGACTGAGCATGCATGTCAAGCTTTGAGCTGTGCCCGTCCAATCTGTTTGAGGTTCTGCCACAGATGCACAGAAGAGTTATACTCCCTTCCCCCCACCCCACCCCCACCCCACACCTCCACCCCTTCCTAGGTCACCTTTCGTCACTTCAACACAAACACACACACACACACACACACACACACACACACACACACACACACACACACACACACTCCAGCAACATCAGCGGCACCCAACCCATTGAACACCACGGGCACGTGTTCCATACCTCCAAGCCAAGATGAGTGCATGCCAGGTGAAACTGAAGATCTCAAATGTGATGTAATATCAGGGGCATGCTCTTTTGTCAATGTGAATCGACTACATGTGTGCACAATGGCTGTGGCACCTCTGCACACATGTAGCATGCGGTGCGCATGACAGAGTCTGCGGTAGCTCTGTATTCTGTAGCAGGAGCTCAAACCCTGGTGTCTAGAAGCAGCAGGGATGCTAGAGTCACGGTAGGAGAGACATGCGGCGTGTTGCTTACTTAAAGCCCCATCCAGTCCCCCCCAGCACTATGGCAGCCACAAGGATGGCTCCGGCGATGGAGCCTATTATTAGATTGGTGGCACTAGGACCTGCGAAGGGATTATGGGGGGAAAAAGACATGAGAGCCTACACTTGGCGAACGGCATACCTCCTCTACACATGGATGACCTGACACATAGCATAGAACAAGAACACATATTGCATGACAGAATTGACTCAATTGCCTATGTTTTTTTTTATTTTATTTTGCAGGCTTATCAGGCCACTAACAATCGAGAGCTGCTTTCCATGTAACATCTGCTAAGGTGAGTCTAATGTGATGAAGTGATGCCCTTGGAAATTAAAACCGTTCAGTTTTGTTATTGTCGGTCAGGGTCCAAAGGTTGTCAGGAGAGTTTAAACGGAGCTACGGAGCATAGATTGGCCAGATGGTTAGAATAACATGTGATAGGTCCAAACCCGGACTGACACGTGCTCTAATCATATCATCTGCAGATGTATGAACAGTGACGGGGAAATTGTTTCGAGTCCCAGTCCCCACATAGCCCACCGATGACTGACAAGCCAGGACCCTAGCTGGATGCTTCCCTGGACTGTACTCTGTTATCTAAAGGCCCCACATGCCCCAGAAAGGAGAGGATCACAGCAGGATGACTAAGGAGAGGAGGCAGAGGATGGAGCAGGAGATTAATAATACAAGGGAACCACAGGACAGGAAGTGGTGGGAGAATAAAGGGGGGGAGGGGAGGGGATCCACTGACCAATCACAGAACACAGGAAAACAACCAATCACATGACATTTAAATGGCCACCACCAACACGAGGAGACATAAAGCCACCGGGACGCACACACGGGCTCAGGCCGGCTCACGAGACCGCCCGCACACTGAGAGGCACCACTATGAGAGAAAAAGCTGTGAAAGGGTTAAAGATGCTTACTCTATTCCCCACCCTGTGCCTCCAAAAATCACCCCCAGGGCCAGAATGGTCCCTGCTACTGCCCCTATCAGCCTGTTAGTGGCCACGCTCACTGCGCAGAGGAAGAAGGGGAGAATTATTACCACCCTGACAAACAAAAGCAAAAAAAGTCAAGCTTCCAGAGGAAGATATGACTACAGTAATGCTCTAGTGCCCTCTTTAAATCCCTCCCCCTGTAGTCAGAGGCTTTGTCCTGTATTATGGGATATCTAAATAGGTCACTTACCTACCTATACTCACACTTACGACACGGTATGAGGAACTGTTTTGAAGGTGATCATCTAAACTGTACAGTGACCTGTGGCATATATGAGACCTCTGTAACACCGTCCGGCTCAATTCACGGGAGCACTGGTCTCAGGGTCATCTTCAAATCTTCTTTAATACTCGCCATCAAAGGCATGCTCATACATACTCTGCATTTTGAACCTTATGCTGGAGATGCAAAGGGTTGTAAGAGAGGGGAAACCAACCCTTGGGTCCCTCATCCTCGGGGTCCGCCGGTATCTTGGGGGGGTCTGGCATGCTGCAGTCTGTTCCCGCCCAGGTGGTGTCACAGGTGCAGGTAGCTTCGTTGTTGCACACCTGCATTTGTCATTAGTCAGGGACACATAGGCCAGTCATATTGTTCATCCGCATAGGCTTACATTGTCGGCATTAGAAGCTTGCTATTACAGGAGGTATTGGTCCCCTGTAGCAAGTTACAGCGCATAATAATGTTCAATGTGCCGGTCATAAGCATGCGAGCAAAGTCTGAGCTTTAAGTAAATATACTGTCCTGGGTGGTGTGGTTTTATTAGCCTACCCAAACTCACCCCATGTGCAGAACAGACTTGCTTGTTAGGCCCGATGGGGCAGGTGCTCATGTTTAGAAACTGGATGGGCAGACACTTGTGGTCAAGGCACATCATGGACGGCCCACAAGGCGTCCCGTCCTCCACGTAGCCCAAGTCAGTTTCGTCATCCAAAAGAACATGGCCACCACTGGGAGAGAGACGTGAGGGAAGCAGGCGGGCATAGTAAGTTACAGACATGGTGGGAGACAAACCCCCCACACACAGAAACACACACACACTTTTGTTTTGCTGTCATTTACTTCGACATTTTCTTGTTTGTATTGTTTACTGTGTGGAGAATGGTTCTGGGTCGAGGGTATGCTTGAAAAGAGGATACATATTTCTATCTTGCTCGTTTATCCATGATTATTTGAACCTTTTTCAAATCAATAAATATACATAAAAAAATGTAAACACACACACACAAACACAAATACACACTTGCAGTGGAAGAGTGACAAAGAACCGCACCTGCTCAAAGAGTCTGTCGCCTATGAAAAGTAACATGCAAGTGTGGCTTTGAGGTTTGTACCTGCAGTCTATGAGCCTGCCTTGATGATTGAATGAGGTAGGGGTGATGTCTCCGTTCATGACCCCTATGCGTGGGTTGCGCCCCGTGTTGCTGCATAGCAGGTAGCCACAGAACACATCACTACAAAGGAAGAGGCCCAAACAGTCAGTGGAGAGTCAGTGTTGCCTTTCTAATGCAGACAGAAATAATTTATAGCGTATATGAATTCATGGAGTAAATAATTTATAGAGTAAACAATGTGTTTCCACAGTATTTTGATTTATGATCTGTACAGTGTTCCGCACTCACTGCTTGCTGCACTGGAGCCACTTATCTCCATCTCTTCCACAGTTTCCCTTCTCCGTGCCCTCCGTATTCAGCTTCTCATAGCAGAACTTCTCAGAGCCAGACGCTTCTGGACAGGGACAGAACACAGCAGAAAGATAGGTTTGCGACTGGGAACCACTAGGAATCAAAGCTCCCAAAAGTGTAGAGAATGTCTCTCTGGCCGAGGGATGAGGAGGATATGAAGAGGGCCCCCAGCATTTCCTACAACAGTAATGACAGTGACCTGAATACAAAGAGGCTTCAACTCACTTGTCCCCCAGATGTATTTGCACTGGTTCTCTCGAGTCTTGCACTCTCCACTGTAGCAGCGTCCCTGCAGGGAGATAAAGCAGGGCTAATCCTCCATCCCCTCACACTCTCATCTAGTGTCCTACATCAAATGACAGATGAGATCAGAGGGTGGGCCTTGGTCCATTTATCCTACCTGGTTAAGGTGGCAGAGGTAGCCATCTTGCTTGTGGAGATTCGGGGGACACTGCAAAAAAGCGAATTCCAATTAAAATACGGTAAAATATGACATAAATACAGTGACTAACAGACGTTTAATACTAGCCAACCCACCTGGCCGGAATCCCCAGAGCATGTCTCAGAGATGTCACAATCATTCACCCAGTAGCGGCAGCTGTAGCCTCGCGGATAGAACTGGGACAACATACGCAGAAGTGAGAAAAAAAGGTTGGTGTATTTTTGCCGCAATATTTTGCCTGGTAGGCAGTCAAGTGAGTCTCATCTTTACGTTGTTAACAAAGTCATACCAGACAGGTGTTATTGCAACAGGGCCCGTCACTGCAGTGTGCCCCGTTGGCTAGCGAACACTTTTTACAGCACTCCTTGTAGCACTCCTTAACACACAAAACACAACAGCGTATGGATTGGATTTGCCTCCAGGAAATACAGTCGATATTAGCTTTGTCGAAGACACTTACAGATCGGGCTCCGCAGTCACATTCCTCGCCTAGTTCCACATATCCATTGCCACACTCTGTGGCCTCAAACAGCTGCAGACAGATTGGTTAGAATAGGGGGGTGAGGCATCGATCTATTCAAGTTTGCTGCTGTGCACAAATCTCAAAACAACTCTCAACAAGAACCAGAACTGACAAAAAAACGAAGGAATAATAGAACTGTAGAATTATCTACAAAATGCCCGCACAATGCATTAAAATGAGTGATACTGTATTGATAAGACACACCTTGGTTGGTCTGTTGAAAAGACAGGAACCTCCGCCCTTCATTAGGAACTCCTTGTAGTCTGATATGCTACACTTGGAGAACTTCCTCGGATGCTGGACTCTGGGAAAACATCAGCTCATTGTTAAACTATGTCCATTGGTAATTTCAACCAGGTGAAACTTTGAAGAGGGCCTCCATTTGTTTAGGTGACGTATTCAGGGCTGGTATGTTGCTCTGCTTCCCTTATAAAACCCTGCGTGCACATCAGTAGGACATCACAGCACATTTTCATAAGCAGATGCTGGTCATGCCCAAGGAGAAAGCCAACTGAATCAGTGCCCAGCCAAATGGACTAAGCACCAGACATCCTGTCTTTACCCTTCTGTCTATGGCTGTGCTGCAAAGAAGTCAAGAGAAACCGCCTCTATTCTCTCATAAGCTACAATGTAATCAAAGCACGTCTTTTATGGTGTTAACGTGTGTGTGTGTGTGCGTGTGTGTGTGTGTGTGTGTGTGTGTGAGCGAGTGTGTGTGTGTGCGTGTGCATGTGTGTGTTAGCATTACCCAGTATCCTCCATAATACACCCCACCCAGGACTCAGTGCAGCCACACTCCTCTGAGAAAGAAATGAGTCAGAAAGAAAGCAGGGGTTAGAGAAAATGCCCAAGCAATGAGATAATTGTTCAAACCCCAGGCAACTGATAGTATCTCAATGAAAACATTCTATTACCGAAACGTATTTAAACATATGTTATCATTTATATCTTCATTATGGATTGGATTATGACTGATCCTTTATTTATGTAAGCATTCCATGGAGACAGGAGACAGCAATAGAGTCAAGTGTGAGTGTACTTCTCTTAAAGGACGGGTCCCACTGGATGCCCAGGTTCTGTGCCAGGCTCTGGGAGAGCGACCCCGCCATGGACCAGGTCGTGCCGTACTGCAGAGAGGAAAGACACCAGGCATTAGTTCCTGCTAATTACACACACAGCACGATACCGGGCTGTTAGTCAGCACTTCTGACCTCGTTGACCCCGACTCCGCGGCTCACGGAGCACATGCCGCCAAAGTAGGTAGCGCTGCTTCGACGGTAGTGGAACGTCACGTTGCTGCCGCCGAGAATACAAAGAGGAATTTTCAAAGACAACAGGGAGAAAAACACACACAAAGATTAGATCGAACAGACGTCAAGGTTAATTAAATAACGAAATGACTAGACATTCCACGGAATCATTCAGCAAGTATCTGCTGAACAGAAATGTGCCCTTAACGATAAGGCACGCTGATCAACCGTCGCAGATACCTGCAGTGCAGTTTTGCCATGGGAGACCCTGTGCACTTACGAAAAGAGATGCACTGTGTCGGCATGGTGCTTAATGTTGTGTTGGCGATACTTGGCAAAATCCTTCAGCATCTCTAGAGGCTTCACACTGATGGGAATCTGGTCCTTGTCAGTCCAGATCTCCACGGCAACCAGCACCACGCGTGTGTGAAGTTGCTCTTTGAAGTTCTGCCATTGAATCACGGTGATGAATGGCAGGGGGGGGGGGGGGGGGGGGGGGGAAGAGAAAGACAGAAAGACAGAAGCGACATGAAGAACAGGGAGGGGAAAAGAACACTGGGTGTGAATTAGTGTCTGCGTTCTGTCTGAGGTGGACAGACGTGGGGGCACAGCACAGTGGGAGCAGGGAGAGACAGAAGGACTGTTAATCCACTTGACAGCCACAAGGAGCCAACACACCAGTAGCCGGTGGCTTAGAAGACAGAATCAGAACAGCACAAACATAGGGAGCCTAGGGTATTTACAGAATATGACACATGAGGAAATACGGCGCCTTTCTAGGTACTATCCCGAGGGACAATCACTGCATAGCTGGATTGGAAAGTGGATGTAGTAAATATGTTACAAAACACAAGAAAATGGTTACATAAAAAATATAGCTATTTTTGTCCACATACATTCTGACACCACTGAACAAAGATTTTTTTTGATTCATAAAAAATATATCAGAATATTAGGGAAGCACAGGCTTACTCACAGCATCCACAAGATTTGCCACAGACTTGGCAAAGTTCCTGGTGTGCTGTTTGGTCTTGTATCGCTTAAACTGCAGAACACAGGCATAGAAAGACAAAAAACATTTATTATCATTTATAAAACAAGATCTAATCCTGTGGTATGTTTCCATTACCAATTATGTAGTGTGGGTGTGACTAACAAATACACAACAGCAAATGGAGTTGCTCCAGCTCCCTCTTGTGGCCAAAGCCCACAGATGAGTATCAGTTGGGTAGTGAATGCAGGGTAGTGAATGCAGGCTATTTTTTGCAGTGTAGCTGAAACTAAATGTTGAAAATATGCGTCATAGTTTACAGGCAGCATGGCAATAAAGAATCCTTACACAAGACTCATATTTCCTGTTGTTGCTCTGGGCATGTTTATTCATGAAGAAAACACATACCATACTATGGTCACTGACAATCATGATCTCCAAATATTTCATTTCCTCAAATACATTGCGGGGCATCTGGGAACAAAAAAGAGCATAAGATGAAAGTAATGTAACAAAATCAGAAATAAATCAAACAGCAAATTAACAGCAAAGAACTACAAACTGGAGTATACTGCTAGATGACATTTTCCAAAAAAAAATCTTGCCATGATTATTAGACTCTAGGTGTGGTGGCAAAGGGTAAAATAGATGCATTGGCTGTCCTAGTTTGCTTACTAAATGTGATGAAATAGTTTATGGTAGGTTACAGTAATTGTAATAACACTAGAGGTTAGTCATAAAGACAGCACTCTTACACCAGGGAACTGAGCCAACACCTAACCCAAAACGGAGGAATGATGAGCATAACGTGAGGGAGTGGGGAGGTCACACAGACTTACAGCTCGCTTTTTCCTGCGCCTAAGCCAGGACATGTCATCGAGCTCAGAAAGCAGCTCCTCCTCCTCCGCTGTGGACAGAAACACGCAGAGGGGAAACACAGGAAAATAACCATTTCCAGCAGGATGTGTTGAGGATGTGTAAACAGTTGTCTCCTGAGGTCAAGTGAGCCCAACACCAGGAACTCGAATGCCAAGGTCAGGGGTGGGAGCGTCCACACCCAGGTCATGGGGGCTCACAAGTAGGACTTAAGGGAAGAAGGATGTTGTTCTTACCCAGCTCGTCTGGGTTGGCATTCCACTGAAGCGAGGGTGTTCGCCGCAGGGTGTGAGGCCTGGCTGCTGTTTCCTGCACAGGGGGAGAGGTCAGCGTCAGAATAATGACAGTGGCAGGAACAAGGGGGCGAGTTACCCAGGAAATTGGGTCACAAAGTGACAAGAGTGGCGCTGACTGTATCGACCGAAATCAGTCAGCAATCCAATGCCTCCTTCCCATAATCACACAGCCACACGTGGTATTACTCAGGCCAAGAGCCATTTGAATTAGGTTAAGTGTGAATTGAATTAGATGTGCTGTTGTCTGCGCTCGCAGTCTTTATGGCCTTTGAAGTATGTACTGGCTTGTTCAGCCAAGGCAAAGCGCACTGCTTCTTATCCAGGACGGAACATTCCCAGACAATTATTGTTATCATATTTCCTTCCAAAGCGTAAATCATGCACTTCCTCTCAAAGCGGCGATATCCTTGAATTTAACTATTTAACTTTAAAGTATTTGGAAGATCTGGTAGGTGAAAAAAGGGATTGCTTAAGAGGACTTTGATAACAAAAGATGCACAAAGCCGACATTTGTGAGCAGCACAGATTTACTAACCAAATTTCAGGAACGACTTACCATCGAGTGAGTCAGATGTGAGGGCTCAATTACATAGACATAGACTCCATCATCAAACATCCCACTGTTGGCCAAGGGAGTGAGAAAGCCAGTCAATACCGAGTCAATAGGTGCTGTGAAGCACGGGTGAACCCATACACAGACATTCAAAACGCGGCGCCCATTACGCAGAATGGTCCACTGTTCACTTACTGCAGCCCGTTGCAGGTGGACAAGGCCACCCGGGAATCCTGGTTGCCCCTCACCTGGCCATGGTAGTAGCAATGCTCCCCACCCTGGGCGGGGTAAGACAGACACAGAAGTTACACAACCTCACAGGCCACCTACGCAGACATACATTACAACATGTATTTACTGTGTAAATTAGCCAGTCCTAATAAGAAGAACATTCTACAATGGGCACACAAAAGGAAAGAGAAGAACAAAAAAGACAGTTGTGTCCCTGATATGTTTATTGGGAATGCACCCTGTATTCCTACCATTTCTAACTCTTTTTCATAGGCTGACATGTATAAAAAACTTGTTTTTCTGCCGGTCTGCACACCTGTGTTCAATCAGCACTATTCTTTGGGTAGACATTTCTCTAACCAAGGCCTGATTCCATCTGTGACTAAGCTGACAGCTATAAGGCAGGCAGCAGGCTGAGCAGGGGCTACTCTCTCTGCTCCACTCCAGTCATCCCACGCGCCATTGCTGCTGCAGAGAAAAGGACCTGCACCTCTCTCTCTCTCTCTCTCTCTCTCTCTCCCTTTTAGCTGTCACGTGACCTAGGCTTCGGAAGGAGGCTGCAGGGGTAGGGGAGGCCTGCTGAGTCAGCTCCAGTGTATCCAGCCCCAGCCCCAGCCTGATTCCTGAATCAGCAGCCACAGCTCCAGCCGTTGCAGCAGCTAACGCTTGCTTCTCTTTCTCTCATCTGCCTCTCTCCCATACTCTCTCTTACTTTCAGAATTGCATTATTTGCATTTTAACCCTAACCCTATCTGGAATCACTTTGGCTTCTCTACAACATTGAGGTAACCCAGTTCACTTTAGGCAAATCATAAATAAAACCAAAGGATAGATCTCAATATATAAAATATGGTGGTCTAGGCAATGAACACTTTGAGGTATGCAAAGCATATGGCTCTAACTATCCAGCTGAATGTGATTGCACTGACCCAGACCAGGAAAACAAAACAATCCAGCCCACACTGTGCACCAGCTGTACCTGGCCCTGTACCGTCCACAGGGAACCAATTAGGTGACGGCTAAAAACACAGGTAGAAGACAGGCATCCAAACAGCATCCGCTTGAGACATGACTAGACATGATCGCTGGCGATGTTACCTTTGACATGACAGGTTTGCCCCCTTCATAATGGATCTCCACATAATCCGACGACAACAAGTCACTGTGAGAGAGAGAGAAAGAGAGAGAGAGACAGAGAGGAGGAGGAGGGGGCGGGGGGTTGTTACTGAAATGTCGTGACCAATCCAGCTTGCCCTTGCTGTCTGGTCTTAGTCTGTAATTCGGGATTCCTGTCACAGGCTTTAGGCTGTGATTAAAAGCAGTGGTTTCCAGTTCAGCAACAACATGCATCACCACACTCCTGGGGTAAACCTGACCATAGACCACACAAAACAAACTCCTGCTGAATATACGCAATGTGTCATCAGTGGTAACAGGATGTTTGTTAAGCCGAGAGTATGGAAAAAGTGAACAGGAGAACAACCCCTGAAAGAACACAAATATCAATAGAAGAGGTGGGACCAAAATAGGAAGCTAGAAAATAAATCTGTCTTCAAATTGTCTCTTTCCCACGTTAGTCCACAAGTCTAAAATTGGAGCATTGATTTGACAAAATAAAACCCTGCCCCCATGCGCACACATAGCAGGTAAATATCCTGGTCCAGCCAACGTCTCGCCTTTCAGAGCGGTGTCAGTGAAGGCTGATGTGCTAAACGCTGGTGAGGCCCAGGCTTAACCTTGAACACGGCTGTCCTCCAGGCACTTCCCAGAGTCTGACTCAGCGGGCCTGGCTGTTACACACACTCAATCTGTTAGCTGACAACTGGCTTCAAGATACGGACGATTTCTGCTATAATGGCGCTTTCTCTGTGTAACCTTGGAGGTATAATTCAAAACATCCTTCTAGCCGTGGACATAGAGTCCTCTTTATGGCAGAAAATGTGGAGAAAGAGAGAGAGAAAGAGAGAGAGAGAGAGAGAGAGAGAGAGAGAGAGAGAGAGCGACAGAGACAGAGAGAGAGAAAGAAAGAAAAGGGGAAGCGGGAACAGTCTTATAAAAACGCTACTGTGTTACATTTTTTAGCTATACTCAGCAAGTGGGCAGGAGGTGCTGTGCACAGTTGGGAGTAGAAAGGAGAGTCAAAGCATCATTGCAGTGTCTTTGAGAGATTCTTGAGTGAGAGTCTATTTTTAGCTTGACAGATGAGGCTGGGAGAGGAGTGTGTATGTGTGTGTATGTTTATGCATTTAAGTGTGTGTGTTTTGAGAGAAATAGAGAAATAGAGAAATAGAGAGAGAGAGAGAGAAAGAGGGAGGGAGAGAGAGAGAGAGAGAGAGAGAGAGAGAGAGAGAGAGAGAGAGAGAGAGAGAGAGAGAGAGAGAGAGAGAGACAGACAGACAGACAGACAGACAGACAGACAGACAGACAGACAGACAGAGAAGAGGCAATAAGTGAATGTGTGTGTATGCACAGAGGGGAGAGTAGTGAGGAAAGTGCAGCATTGCAGAGTTTGGACGGCTGAAGCAGTGGAACGTGAGTGAATCAAAGTGTGTGTGTGTGTGGGGAGGGAGGGGGGTGGGGGGGTGCGGAGGCAGGAGAAAGTACATGTCGCAATGTTTAATGTGCAGTGTGTGTGAGAGTGGTGGATGTGTGTGTAAGTGTGTGGGGGGAGCTAAAGAGAAGGGAGCCCTGCCCCGAGGTCTTTGAGTCTGAAGGAGACAAAGTGCCACGATGCAGGGGTAGACGACAAGGAGACCGAGATAGAAAGGGTAGGTGTGAAAGGGGGTAAGGTTCAGAGGGAATAGATATAAAAAATAGGTAGAATAAGAGGTTAAGAGAGAAAGATGGGTTAGGAGAGGAAGGGACGGTGTGAGGGGGAAAGGAATAAAGATAAAGAGCAGGAGACGGATCGATGCGAGGGAAAAGGAGAGGCGGACAGAAAGAGAAGAATAGAATGAGGGGGAACACAAAGCAGAGAAGAGGAAAGGTAGGAGGAGAGATAGGAAGAGGGAAGCGGGGAGTGGAAGAGCGTCAGAAACTGCAGGAGATGCTGGTGTTTGGCGCCAGATCAAAATCCCAGCCCTTAATCCCTCACAGCCAGCGGAAGCACCCTGTCAGTACTGATCCTAATTAATGGACCACATGCAAGCCATCAGGCCTGGGCCTTATAGAACGCTGATGCTCAAGGCGAATGGCAAGCAAAGATCTCGTTCGTGCACACCCAATGCATGACCTGTGTTCCCGGTCGGGAAGTGCCAGGAACACTGGGCTAAGTCATTTGCACCAAATATACCAAAGATCTCGAAGTTTATGTCCACCCAGGCTTGTGCAGTGCACGGGCGAGCCTTGCTGGAGGCGCTTCTTCCTACACTAGCAACACTAAGTCATCCTTCAGCTCTCAGCTCTGCCATCCCAGGTGCAGCCAGAGGAGCAGCACAAGCAGCGCCCGTTGGCAGGTTGCAGACCTATCTATATTTAGATCTGCACTGTCGCAGCTACAACAGTGAGCAGAATTCAAGCTACCATACACTCAGGCCAGCAAAAAGCAGGCAACAAAGTAAGCTCACCCCGTCAGAACTCACAAACAACACCACAAGCAGTATGCAATCGGGTTCACCGCGTGAGGTTTATTTTTTCCCCTATTTGAAAGTGGATGTAGTCTGCAAAAAAAGGAGGATGTGTAGAAGAACTTGTGTCTTATGTTGACTTTTTAAATGGTATAGACTACTATGTGTTGGGAGTTGAGATGGAGAGTTTGGAAGTGAGAAGAAAAAAGTTTTAGACAAACGTATATTTAATGAAACATTGACGTTGTGCCTTATGGCTGTGTATGCTTCTGTATATGTTAGCGTCTTTGATTACATAGTATAATGAAGGAAAGTAAGGAAACAATTACAGCAAAATTATAAAATAGTATATATATTAATAATCTACACAAAGTGTGTAATATGTCTTTGTGCGTGTGTGTTAATATGTGGAATACAATAGAGCAAGAAAAGAGGGATAAGATGGGGGAAAGGGGCCTTGGGAGACTCCGTGCACATGAGACCAAATGTTTTCTCCTCTCTGATGACATAAAACCTTTTTGTTACCCCAATGTTGTCTTCACTGCAATAAATCACAGCATCATAAGACTATAAGTAACACACCCATTTTCCAAACTCTGTTATGTCTGCTTCCCGACTGATAACTTATCAACACTCACATTCACAACCTAGCATGCAACACATGATAGCCAGACCATGTTTTCTTCCAGGAGAAATGGTTGCCAATTTGGAGCTTACATTAAAGCTGCAAGATGGAGGTTTGAGGAGGTCCTCTGAAGCTGTTTTTCACAACAGGCTCCTCCAGCCAACCTTCCTATAACATGACATAGCCTTTACCCAGGGTACCTCATGTCATTCAGACCAGAGATGCGATCAGCATTCTAACCTCCTAACACGCACGTCTATCAATGGAGCTAATAATCAATGCTTCGGTGTTGTCAAGGCTGGCGTCAGTCCACTCATGACGAGATAAACCGACCCTGGCAGCCCCACAACATGCCAACGCTTCAGTCACCACACCACTTACTCCATTATCTGGGAGGAGCAGCTGGATTCATCACAGACCTGAAATATAATACACCTCGTTTACAGTGAGCAAAGTCACCTTCAACACCCAGGGAAGCATGAGCACTGCCACTTTTGATTCAAAGATGGCAGGACATATTGCTCCCTCGCATGGCGTGCAGCCTATGCAGAACTGGTTCATTGCTGTGACGATGACCTTGAAGAGAGTAACAGCTTCCGTCCCTTGCGCACACGGAAATCAAAATATTGCTACTCTGATTGTTCCGCAAGTGAACTGTGAACTACGAAAGAGTAAAGTCACACAAAATACTTGTTATTATCAACTACTTCAGTGTTGATGAACAACCTCCATGTTGACCTCCATAATACTATTCGACTACACTATGGCAAGACCTCTAGAGGAAACATGCAATTGAGGGTTTTTGTGCCAGGCAAACCAAATTGACCTTGATCGGACAAGTTATGATCTGAATCAGACAATACCATAATGTCAGACAGTATCAGACAATAACAATGTGTATTTACGTCCAATAAGGAATACTTGTGGAATACTTACTTGTTTAATGCTAGGTCCAGTATGAATCTGGAGCCAAAGGCCTCTAATTGAAAACTGGCTTGGGCAAGGTGCACTGACTGGATGAGAGAAAAAAAACACATCAGCACCAAGCTTATCACAGCTTTTCCCCACTTAAGTAAAAGTAATATTAAAACGATTTGGAGTCAAAAAGCTTTCTGCATGGGGCTCTTGGCTGGAGTGTATTTGACAACCTTGTTCCCTTACATTACTGATGTGAGAGAGCATGGTACAGACACAATGAGTCAGGTAGGGTAAAAGACTCCCATCAAAATCCCATAATAGAATGCCTTTTTCCAAGAAAACAAACAACATTCATTCTGTCACATGTTTTATGCCTGCAGTGAATCAATGTAATATCCTTTTCTCAGTCAGGGCTGTTATCCAGGGGGAAGCCTTCATGGCAGTGTGTGCATACCAGCCATTTCTGTAGTCCTACCTGACCGTCTGCAGCCTGGTTTTTTGTCCGGGTGTCCAGGTCATGGTAGGTGCTCTCTGAATCCTCATTCAGGTAGTAGATGAGCCGTGACGGGTAGGTGATGACGTGCTCGGCCGCATGGTGACTTGTGTTGTCTGAGGCCTTTGCTGCAGTTGCCTTCTTCTCCAACAGTGATGACACTGCGTCCCTCTCAACCTCATTCTCTACTCTTAACAAAAGTGTCGGAGGAGCTAACCCGGCACAAAAACTTTAGCTGTCGGCCACATAACCACATATTCATGGAACATCCTATCACTTATCTGATCATCTAAACAGCAGGATGCTATAAATTGATATTACTTCAGTCTACAAAGACTTCTGTGGGCATTGCATGTATTTTGATGTTGAGTTATGGCACCAAATATATGTCAATCAAGCGTTACGGTCTAGCTCACTTAATTATTTGACATTGAGAGCGGAGTGCTAAATAAATAAAGTGTCTTCACATTAATGTATCGCAGCCAATTCATTAGTATGCCTAAATTACTTGTATCGTTCAACATGCCGAACCAAACAGTTTTTGCATACTGCACATTGGATATCTATAAAAGTTTTCCACACAGTCCCATAAGGGCACACATAAGCATTTTCATTAGGTCATGTCTGTTATCAACCCACATAATGGGCAAGTCATAGATGCCTCAAGTAAAAGCAGTTTTTGTCATGAACTCCACTGAAATCATAGTGGCTGCCAAAAGATGATTCAGCTAAAACAATCATACCAAAAGCACTTTACTGGCATATACATTATTTGTTTCATAACCAGTGTAATAGATAAGGTGCTTTGATATGTCCCATGCACCATCTCTATAAAAATCCTGATAGAAATAATTCCCCAAAACGACATTGTAGAAATATCGGAATAAACCACAAAAACATATATGTTTACGACACTACAGAAATATCACAATAGGCTACAACAGCGGATGTATATAAAAAAAATAATATTAGGTTTTTTCTCATTATTAGTGTGAGTGATACACTGTGTTGACATGAATAAGAATAATGCAGTACATACCAGTTGTCGCTATGGATGGATGAAGCCCAGACGCAAGGATGCTCACAAGCAAATTTGCCAGAAATATCAAATTCATGATTCATATTTGATGTTTGAAATATCTTTGTATCAACACATCAACGCAGTAAAGACCTTGCGACCCATTATTGCGGGGAGATGCGGTTTACGGTTAATTCTTCATGTATCCAGAAGCATGGGCTATGCAGCAAGCATCAGGCGGGGGGCGAGTAGAAGGCGGTGGCCAGCCAGCTACTCGAATTTAACTAGCAGACTCCTGCGTGACGTGCACAAAGATGTCCTCCCTGGATGCGCTCAACATCCGAGTGTGGAAAACTAACCATCCATGCATGTGCATGGACGGGCGGTTTTAGCATCTCTGTAAAAGAAGTAAGTTATATTAGAAAAAAATATTAAAGTAGCCACTCTTTGAAAATTCTTAAAGTTCTTCAAAGTACCATTCAGACAAGAAATCCCTTGTGTCAGCTGAGTATTCGCTAATCTTGCTTTACGTCGTTATATTATACAGTCAATGCTTTAAGTAAGGATTTCTTACTCTAAAAATGTTGGTTTGATGAGACAACCCAAATGCTGGGCTATACCGGCTGGGTCTGCCTTCTGGCTTGTTTTACCCATTTTGGTGTTGCTTAGCTACAACACTGTGCGTGCCGGGTTACGATGGGCATAATTTTGGGGTTAATCAAGTAAATCGGAAGGCTACACCTGCCCACTCAAGATCGCCACGTACTTTGAATCCTTAAATAGCCTACCACTATTAGGTTAGCTATATATCAAGTTAATGAGTTGTGTCGTTTAAGTTAATTGTCTTCTTTATTGCTGCTGAAGAAGTTTGCCATGATACCCTGCCGATGACTTGGAGCTGGAAAGAAAAATCGGTTGCTTGCAATAAACTGATGTTAATGGTTTTCTCATTCATGTTTGATTAGTCTTATTGACTAATTCTCAAAGATTTAGTTATTGCAGAATATTTTGTAATCATATGTTCTCTGTGTGTTTTTGTTTTAAATAAAGTTTCTAATAAAAACTACAACCAAATAAAAATACGCCGTTTTATAGATGTAGGCCTAACTATTAACCAATACGCTGGGTTATAATAAACCAGCATTATGGTCATAAATGACCCAGCAGTTGGGTCGATCTTCCAAACCCAGCCTGCTGGGCTATGAGTCCAGCCCTACAATGATGGTTGGTCAAATTAACCCAGCGCTGGGTTGGTCCAGTTAAACCAATTAAACCAATGCTGTGTTGCCAAAGGAACCCAATTTGAGTTATCTTCAACCAAGCAGTTTTTAGAATGTATACGCAACAGAACCACGTTTCAAAATTAAAACTGACTGTAAACAATGTATTTAAAATGAACAGCATACTCCAGTACTCGAGTGACCACCCCTCGTGCCCGAGTCGAGTCCCAAGCCCTAGTACTCTAGTAGTCCAAGCCAGAGTCAAAGACACCATGTGGGTTCAGTCTAAGTCGAGTCCGAGTCCCTGTCCAAGTCCCTGAATCCGAGTCCTGTCATATTATTCTGTACTAGTTCAATCAATAAGTAGCAGCATTTTTAAAATACTGATGCAATGTATAATAAAAAAAAAAAACTCAGACAACAATAGGCCTAGGCCTACCTCGAGTCCGAGTCATCACCGTGCGAGTCCAAGTCAAGACACAAGTCAGGAAAATCGTGACTCGAGTGCGAGTCCTGTCCAGTGGTCATTACATCACAGCATAGTATTTCCACACATGCCGTCTACACGACACACACACGCACGCACGCACGCACGCACACACACACGCACACGCACACACACACACACACACACACACACACACACACACACACACACACACACTAAGAGGTCATTCGAGTACACAGTTGCCTTATGCGAATCCGTAGCGTATTTCTTGCCTTTCTTAGATATGCAATTCTTGTATATACTTTCATTCCAAAGGGATAATAGTTCCGCAAACAACAGAGTTCTTTGCCAGGTCCTCATTCCTCTTGATTAGCAAGGGTCTAACTGGTAGACGTCTACACCTTGTTGTTTATAGGCTAGGTAGGCTTATGCTAAATAAATATTTACCATGAGCATAATCAACACACACACACACACACACACACACACACACACACACACACACACACACACACACACACACACACACAGAATCTGACAGCTCCCCCGCAGGCCTAATTGCCGTTGAGGGATGGGATGGTCCATTTGGGTAGACATGCAAAGATAAAGCGAATAGAGAACTGTTGGTTTGGCTGTCTGACTGCAACATGGATTAGAAAAAAAACAGCCATCACTGGAATGATCTATCAACTATCTACAATTAACTATAGGTAAAATGATCTTGCAATAATCCATACTTGCATTTAATTTGACAGACAAGGTAACTCAGTCAAGCTATTTCGAATAGCTAAACAGGCATAAAGATATGCATTACTTGCAACTAGGCAGTCATGTAATTTTTGTTTTTATTATATAACTAGTTTTGTATTTTGGAACCACCTAGAAAATTACCCTGGCTGTAGTCTAATGTAAAATCTCTTATGTAAAACTTTTCTGGAAATATGCTTCCAACTATATCTATTTTATTTAGTCATAAGTTTGACCTATCCGTTGATAAATTATGCGTGGTATAGCTGTAAACACAGCTCATATTAAAGGTGGTAACTTCAACAATCTCGCCAAACACGAAGTTTTCCACAGTCGTTTGCCCCGCCTTCTTTTGGGGGAGACACAAGTAACTTACAGTATTCAGGCGAGAGCCTAACGGATTTTGGGATGGCTTCGGGTCAGTACCGAGGCTAATATCACTGGGATTCCCTGAATGACAGCCTAGTGAACTTGTGTACATGATTCTGTTCTAAAAAGACCAAACAACTAGAGTTAGTTGGTTCATTTGGTTTTTGAAAAAACGAAAAAGACGTGGAACTTAATTGGAGTCTCTGAATGGTAAGGAATACTACTGCTGATTCTTGTTTGGGGTGTTAAAATAGGGTATTGCCTAATATATTATAGTCTACTACACATTCGATCCAAAATTCCATATTTGTTTTAATAGTTATTTTAACTTGACTCGTTTGGCAAATTTGACTTATTTTCGATGTTGACATACCTGTGTGGCTAATATTAATGGATTCTCCCTCCCTCTCGGTCTATAGCGTATATGCACTCCAAATCCTTCCTTTCCACATTGTTGATCCAATTGGCAAAAAACTGAGGGAAACTACTTTTTTGCTCCAGAATTAAGACGCACCCATATTCAAGGACTTTATGAACAAAAATAACATCTGTAGAGGCAATTTGACAGTACAGAAGGTATACTATACATTGCAGTGCTTTTTTCTCTTAATTTAAATGCTTTTATTAGAATGACATTGATTATTCGTATAGTAAATGATAGCCCCAACAGGAAAAGTTTGAGAAGGAATTAATCTTTTGTCTGTTCCCTTAACAGACCAATTCTGACCAAATACATTAAGGAGGAAATCTTGTAAAGATGGGTGAGTCCTCTGAAGACTATGGAAACTACACCTATAATTATGTGGAGTACGACGACTTTGAAGAGGAAGCAAAGGGGGGCTATGCCCAGAAGGAGACTATGCACATAATATCAGTGGTCATCTATAGCATTTCCTTTGTGCTTGGCCTTATTGGAAATGGAGTTGTTATTTGGGTGACTGCATTCAAAAGTAAAAGGACAGTCAACAGTATATGGTTGCTCAACTTGGCAATTGCAGACTTTGTTTTTGTGCTCTTTTTACCTTTCTCTATAGACTATGTCCTAAGGGACTTCCACTGGTACTTTGGCCAGGTTATGTGCAAACTCAACTCATTTGTGTCTGTAATGAACATGTATGCTAGTGTGCTCTGTCTAACCGTTCTCAGTATAGACAGGTATGTCTCACTGGTGTACCTCAGCTGGTCTCAGAGGTGCCGCACAGTACAGCGTGCCTGGGTTGTTTGTGGCTGTTTATGGTTATTGTCTGTCATCTTGAGCTGTCCTGTTCTAGTATTTCGGGACACCCTCAAGTTGCATAACAGGGTGTTGTGCTTTAACAACTTTCATGTCAAGGGTTTCCATATGGCCGCAGTGATACACATAACAATGGTGGTTGTCCGTACCACGGTTGGTTTTATCCTGCCCTTGAGCGCCATCTGTGTGAGTGGCATACTGCTGGCAGTCAAAATTCATAATTCTGACCCGTCCAGTGTGCGCCTTTCCAGCTTCTCCAAAACCGTTTCAGCTGTCATTTTGGCCTTCTTTTTGTGTTGGGTCCCCTTCCATATTTTTAGCATGATGGAGTTGTCAGTGCATTCCTCACTGTATCTACATAAGTTACTGGAAATGGGCTTCCCTCTTGCCACAAGCTTAGCTTTTTTCAACAGCTGTATCAACCCCATTTTGTATATGCTAGTGGGCAAAAGGGTTCGTAACCTCCTGAAGCGTGCATGCCTGGACATCACTAAGAGGTCACTTAGAGAACTCAGCCAGTCAATCTCAGCCACTGAATCTGTGTCGGTACCAGATTTTCAGATTGAACATGAGGAGCCTATCGAATCCTCATCAACTGTGTGATGACGTAAATCCCACACTAAATAAATTGCCATCAAAATATAGCGCTCCTATTTTTTTCTGTGTACTGCAAGCTATCCTTTCATATGTAGTGGGAACATTTTACTGGCTGTTTTACACGGACACTTCCAAGTCACATTTACCCTTACTGCTATTGCCAACATCAGTTTACTGTAATTCAGTCAGACAAAGTAATCCGTCTTAAAACATGTGAACATGAATGTGAATACCCATCACTTTTGGCATGGTTGGGTGAGCCACATATTTGAAGCTCTGCTGTACATATCCATCACAACATTTGCATGCAAGGAGCACAAACATAAATCCCCGTTTGGAACACATTAGCAGACCAGATCAGCAGAACATATTATCAGACCTCAGGTGGCAGTTGGGGTTGAAGTGGGAGCATTTTCCCATCATCTCATCAGACACGCACAGAACCTAGCTTTGACATCGGGTCATGTAAAACTTCCCTTTTCCCTCACTAGCATGATATTAGGTTTGTAAAGTGATCAGTGTGTGTAACACATCAGCAGTGCACAGACTTCTACCTGAACTTTCAGTGAGAGCTCTAATTTATTTTCAGAGGAAAACCTGGCTTATTAGACTAAGGACTATATTAACAGTATAACTTGGACAGAGGTGGAGAGTAACCAACATTCCTAACGTGTGTTATATATTTATATAACTATTTCTACAATCTGAAGTGTTTTCTATTTGATTATGTTATTTTCTCTCTTTGAAACCAATATATTGAGTAGACGGTGTTCTTTCTATCTTTTTGGCGTTGTGTATATTTCAGTAGCCACGTTATCCCCTTTTTCCTTCGATATTATATTTGTGTAGCTGTGCAATTGTGCATTTTAATAAAACGTATCCAGAAATATGCTTGTAGCCTATTTATAGTCCGTTTTGGGAAGTCACCTAAGGTAAGAAAATTAAATCAACATGGACATATATGCATTCACACACACACACAAATGGGACCCTCCAAAAATTAGCACGGTTTTCAAGGGACCCATGTTGTACATTTTTTTTTTTTTTTTTACAAATTAGAACTAATTGTCACTAGTTGATTGAATCATAAAGGCAACGAGATCGTTCCTATTTGATTGATTAAAGAGCAGTTCATATGTTAACTGATTACCTAATTAATGCCGCAGTGGAATAAAATACAGTCAGGCAATGTGTGCAATCTATGTGACGCTGCCTAAAACGAGCAGGCAGTTTATGAGTGGTGGTGATTGTCAAGGTAAATGGCAACCTGAAAGTTTACAGGGTTGTATTTGTAAAGCTTAATAGATGAGAATCAGTATTTATGAAACTAGCAAAGATTAATTGGTAATGTTAGACTAATTGGCTTGCTTCCATCTCGCCACTTAGCCAACTTGCAAATTAATTGTCATTATCTATCATGTAGTTAGCTAGACATTTTGTAGCGTTTTAGCTGGATGACAAACGAATCAGTATGGAAACGGAAAGTGGCCAATGTTTAAATGAAAAGTCAAACTTGAATAAAGCAGTTATGTGATTGCACAATCTGGGTCATAATTATAATCCAAATGCAAAATATGAGTTTGCATTCGCCTTTTCATGTTTGTGTATTTCCAATATATGCAAAGTTTAAAATGAAAAGGCAATATAAATAGTAAAACAAGAGAAACTGATAATATATACTGTGCATATATAGTATACGCAGTTTTCTTGCATGGTTGCCTTGTGACAAGCACACAGCCTACAGGACAAACAATAGGCCACATTTAAAAGTAATTTAGTACTTTTTATTTGTTTAATGACTGCAAAAAACTACATTTTATTATGATGCAGATTTTGTTTCAGCATGTTGCATTTACGTGTAGTGAGGTGAACTCTTTCAGGAGGCAGTTTTACCAAGGGAGGTCTTGCTGCCAGAAACCATGGTAACGTAACTATCACAGTTTACTGTTCTGTTGTTGTGTTTCTGCAGAAAAGTTTTTGTTTCTTGCGGTCAGCAATTCTCTTTGTACATGATCATTTTACCTTGCTGTACGCTACTGGATTATCTGCAGTGGCAGGACTACAGTTTTAACCTGGAAATAATTGGTGCCAGGCTGGTCAAAAACTGGTCTGGTCAATTGAGTGCAGGTGCCAGTGTTGAGAATGTTAACATTGGGCTTTAGCACAGTGGCACAATGCAAAAAACACCATCCAGATAGCCTGGCTACGCATGCCTGCACTATTGCACTATTTACTATTGAGACTAGACAACTTGGTATACTACAACTATTGCATTGTGTAATGGAGACGCCTTCCATTAAAAAACATACACACATACACTCTTTCACCTGTGCTTGTAGTCCGCACTTCAGCTACAGCAGCAGCAACTTTGTCAAAGTGTTTTAACCTGCCATAATATGTTATTCTATCTTGCTAGCTGTTACCAACATTAGTTAATTGATTCATTTGTTGGATCTTTTCTGGATTTAGGCACGTGAGAAGGTCTGGCCGCAGATTCCTTGTTTCTGCTACCATAAGTGTCTTTCAATGTTCCTAAGGTCTGTGTTTACGCTCTTGCTTTCAAAGAGCATGTATGCGATTTATCCGTCTGTCTAGACGGCAGGTGTCTGGCCTATAGGCCTAGGTATGCTTGTGTGTCTTTGATGCATATTGTTGTAGACTTACAATCTAAGTCCAATGTAGCATCCTGAAATAGTAAATAAGTTATATTTTCCTGCCGGTGACAGCATATGCCATGCCAGTCATGAAAGGTTAGAACATTCTAACCAACTCTGACAAAACAAGAAAGACCAGGTAGGATTAGTGCAGCCCAAAATAATACATGTAATAATAATAATAAACTTTCATTTAATAGCACATTTCATACAACAAGTGCAGCTCAATGTGCGTTACATGACAAAGAATAAAAACAAAAATATGATTAAAAGTAGTAAAACATGATTATAAAACAATAAAACAAAATAAAATGACGATGCACTCCTTCCTGTGATTTTGTTTAATTGAAAGCCTAATTGAAAAGGTGCGTTTTAAGATCCCTTTTAAAAGTAACGACTGATTCAGCCTCCCGAATATGGCGTGGAAGGGAATTCCACAGTTTTGGGGCCAAAAAGATTAAGGAAGCTTCTCCACTCCTCTCAGAATTCCTCTTGGGAATTACCAGCAAAGAAGCGATAGATAATATAAGGGCCCTGCTAGGTACACAATCGAGGCAGTCTCTAAGATAGATTGGTGCCAACCCCTTTAGCACTTTAAAGACCATTAAGATTACCTTGAAATCTATTCTATAGGATACAGGTGGACAGTGGAGGCCAAAGAGGACAGGGGAGATGTGTTCTCTCTTTTTAGTCCTAGTAAGAACTCTTGCTGCAGCATTATGAACCATCTGCAGTTTTTGAATTGACTTGCTTGGTAGACCGGAGAATTAAGCGTTGCAGTAGTCTAAGCGACTTGAGATGAAAGCATGCGTTCATTTTTCTGCATTTTTTTATGATAGAAACGGCCGCACTCTAGATATATTTCTTAGATGAAAAAAGGACGTTTTTCTGATAAGATTTATATGGGATTCAAAACTAAGCTCTGAGTCGACAATTACTCCTAGGTTGCGTGCCTCACTGGTGCATTGTAACTTTTAGAGGCCCAACCTTGGAATAATAGAATCCCTCTGGCACTTTGGGCCACATCTATATGCTGCATCTATGTGTTTTTTATAGTATTATATTTGGATATGATATGTATTTATGCTTTATTATTTTGTTAATTCATGCTACAGTGGCTATAACTTATTTACTACCATATATTTAACAGCTATGAAACATATCTAACATGACCTCTAAATTCTGGTAGTGAGGGCATAATGGAGTTCCTGTTGGCTAATCACCCCTTAAATTGCCCAACCTGGCCAGGGGGGAGAGTGTGACCTGCAGGTAAATACGATTGCATTGATGAAAAGGTTTATGATATCGCAGTGTTTTAATTGTTGAATGTTAAAAAGTAGCTTTGTTTGTTTCAATTGTTTTCCCCGATTGCCTTCTAATGCACATAACTGTATGAAGTGACTATAAAAACAAACTAATCTTTTACTGCTTTCACATGGCATGTTATGTGTGAACCAGTGTAGTAGAATTTTGCAGTTTGCTGGTAGTAGTAACTGACTGAGTTCAGGTATTAGGGATGAATACTTTGTTTTTATTCTTCACAGGAACTGGCCACCACTAGCAGGGGCAACGACTTACAGATTGGCACTTATGTGGTGAAGATATTCATGTTGGAGTTGTCAGGGAATGTGATTGCCATCTGCCCTGTAGGGGCCCTGACTTCAAAGCTGTATACCTTCACTTCTTTCCCCTGGGAAACCAGGTTTGTGGATACCACTCAACAAAAAAGCGAACGTTTGGATGAAATCCAACAGGGATGTCTGTTGAAAATTAGATTGACAATAATGTTATTTCACCATCGCTGTTGTTCACAACAGAAAGACTGAGCCTGTTGTTGTCATTGATACTGCAGGCAGTAACATTGTTGTTACCACCCGGGGTGGTGAGGTGATGAGAGTCTTGCCTAGCCTAAACGAGTATTCCAATGAGGAGTGGATATCCGATAAATCTAGGTAAACAGGCCTACGCTATTCTAAAATAATTGTTTGATTTTATGTCTGCTGTGAACCATTTCTAATATTGCCTGTTCCCCACCGGCAATTGAGGTCCACTTAAGTCATTTCCTGTTTTATATTGAGAAGTATGTTTGTAATAGTGATAAACGATACCCAACCCATACATTTGGATGTATTGATTGTAGGGGTGTAAGAAATTGTTGATTGCCACTTCGCAATATTAGGTTTTGTAATACTGTATCAATTCTAAAAAACATTTTTTTTACTGATATAGGCAAATATGAATTCCTAAGTTCAGATTGCACAAAAAGTAGTGCTATGTTGTTGGATGTTCCAGGGACTGTGATAAATAGAAATGCAGATCAACCTGTTCTGATTGCATCATGCCCCTCCGGTGCGTGAAATTACTGTTGTGACTATAGGAGCATTCGTTTAAATATCCTGATTCGGTAATGTTATCCTTTTAGATCTGGTTTGCGTTAACCTACTGAACACTGACATTGCTGGCATCCAAGAAGCTGACCTATAGTCTTAGTCGGCATCAATACACAATTTGAGGCACCACTCTTTAATGCACGCATCCGAAAAAGGTAGATGGTAGAATTGAGACGATGATCGAAGGGCTTTCAGATTTGCAAGCCTCTAAATTTGCATGTAATTACTGTCATTGATGCAGCGCCTCTTTTGGGTCAAGATTTACAGCCTCTGTCTCCGAGAGGAAACTATAAATCTTAGAGGTGTGGTGACTGCAATAAGCAGTGTTTCATAAATGCCACTGGTCTGTGCTACAATGGGCTTCACAGCGAGCTGCTGGTGGCCTTAGTGGGACAGGAGTTGAATCTGAGGTACACATTACCATTTAGGAGAGTGTTAAAGTGCTACAGTACATTGCAACCACCACTCATCCGTTTTCCAAGGTAATACTATATATTTATACGTGAACCTAAGTGTGTTTATGCTCAGACACATTGAAAGCACTGTGCAATTATTTTGATCCCTTCTCTCACAGGTTTTGGCTAATGCTATTAACACCTAGTAGGCCGGTTGGGAGTGGTCCCTGTAGAGAGGGGATGGAGCTGCTTTGCTGGCTGCTGTGTCTAGCATTGCTCAAAACGCTCTGTTCAGCAGTGGAGCAGAGGGAGATTGGAAGGTTCTCAATGTGCTTCACAGGTCACTGTCTTGACAAATTAGCAGGAAAGCAACAACAAAACAAAAAAAAGTGGAAATGCAACAGATGACATGTTTGCCAGGATTTTGAAGAACCTTTGTCTTGCAGAAATGACTGCATAAAAAATACCTTGTTATCTTAATTGATGAAAAGCTAGCTTATGCTAATGAGCTGGCAAAAAAAGAAAAAAGAATACTCAAACTTGGCGTCCTCTACAGGATCAAACCAATTGTGGTTTTTGAGAGTAAGATATAACAAGTTCTGGCATAATTTTTGCATATGTGCTACTGTTTTTAAACCACGTCAAGCCATTTAACATATCTCTGAATGAGTTATTATTTCCATGCAATACATAACTTTTAGATGTCTCAGAACTCATCAAAGGTTGGACAACAAAGAAATCTGAATCTATATTCTTAATTTATTCAAATTAATTCTGCGGCATTATATTTTACTTAGGTTCACGGGATATTTAAATTGAATGCTGTAGTATCCATTATTTCTATTTTCAAAATGTTAACCCAAGGATGGCACGATTTTTATAAAAAGAATATGTTATTCATAGAACAGCTGTTTTGTTTGTTCAAACATTGTTTGTGTTCCATTATGGCATTGGTTGCCCAATAACAAGTGAAACTTTATCTCAATTTGTTATCCCTCAAATGGTAAAGGTCAAGCAAATTAAAGTCTCCTCTTTGTTTTGTTGTCGTTGCAGGGTCGCAGGTCAATTGGCTGCACTGGATCCTGGGTACAAGCCAGGGTTTGAGGCTATCAGAAATAACCTACCAAAGATCCTATTCCTGCTTGGGGCTGACGCTGGAGGTATCCTCTGCCACAAACTGCCTAAGGACAGCATTATAATTTATCAGAGTTAGTATTTTCCTTTTACAACAACTTATTCCATTTTTACAGTACTAACATACAGAACATGCCTGTAATGCAGGGATCTTTATGGTCACTCAGTATACACCAATAGATGAAAATTATAGCAAAAAACAAATTACTTACTCAATAACCAGTACATTCTCTGTTTAGGGGAATACATTAGAGCAAACACACCCAATGTTTGTAGGCACAGTCAGAGAAATATTTCCAGCTACAGGCCACTCTGTCTTGTAGTAAAGTAATTTCCTGGCTATTCTACCTCTTTTACACCTGTACGCAGTACCCCCTTCCCACCAATTAGTCTGAGAGCTTTTTATCACTTTCTTGCTCTTAACCAAAATGTAAATGCATTGGTGATCTAAAGTCCCATCATTGAAATGGTTGACCTCTGACAGGAAATTACCGTTCATCTTTAAAATTGGTGGCATAGTCCTGCAGCTTTACTGCTGTTTGTATATTACTGAAATATTTTGTGCTCGGACCTTGTGTGTGGAGCAACTTTTTTAAATGGCCAGGCCACATCTTGGATGCTTGTTGCATTATGTTATGCCAGGGTTTTGTAAAATACAAGTTAGTATCATCGAAAATGCTTGATTAGAAGGCTGAAAAGAATTGCCTTTGAGCGTGTTGCACTTTGATGTGTGTTTGTGTGTATATTTAGAGAGAGGAGAGAAAAAATATGTATTCAACGTTGACATGCTACTTCATAATAATATAATTTATACTCAGCTTTATTTGTAATATTGATCATAGAGCTAGTTGTATTGCATGTAGGGATGGTGAATCAAACTGATGCATCTGTGCGTTATGAGTAGCCTATGTTTAATAAAGTAAAAGTGGTAATGGAAAATGTTTATGCTAATTATTCATTTAAGTCAATTCATTTTGGTTCCTGTATGCCCAATATATTTTATTATCTGGAGAAAAATTTGCTATTTAGTACAATGGAATGATTTTAAGCAAGCGTTTAAATAAGTGGTCTTTCTGAAGTCCTATACTTTACCCTGCTCTCTGCAGGTCATCATGGTGATAGGGGAGCATCGATGACTGACATCCTTCCTGGAGCTGCATACAGAGCACCTATGTCAACCCTGGGGGCCGGGCCCAGCGGACCATGGTAGCTGTGACTTCTCCAGTGAGGACTGGAAGATCATTCGAGCTGTCTGTTGAGGTTGACTAAAGTGACTCTGCCCTTTTGATACCATTGATTAAATCTGTGACAGGTTAGACAAGCTTTCCCCTAACTTGGTGAGATACGACAATGTTGAAGAAGCCAACCACTTTAGGCCTCCAAATTTATTATCCAAGATTTGTATTGTCTGTAATGATAATTCATCATGGTATTATAACGAACCCATTCTGGTTGGTGACCACATTGATGGGGATGTCTGTGTTGTCTCCCTCAGGCTGTAAAACCAGAATGTCTTGGAAAAGCCTTGTCTCTCAACAACTAACAGTGAAGAGACTTTTACATGATATGTGAGGTTGAGCCGCTAATACTTCTGTACTTCAAGTTCTTCAAAGCATTAACTTACCTTTTTCATGTAATTTGTGTAATGTAATAGCACACCTGCATGAAACACTTCTTTTTTAAATAATATAAAAAATTAAAGGTTGCTATTTTGTGATTAAACAGTCATGGCAAAACAATTTTGGCATCCATGCCTTCATAAAAAAAAAAAAGTCCAATACTGGTTCTAAATAAAAAATAAAAAGCGGACATACTATGTCTTACTAGCCTCTTTTCCTCAAAATTCCTGAAATATTGTACTTTCATAATTTAACCCTCTTGTGGTTTGCTGCCGGTGCTGGAAAAAATACACTCTTTCAATCAATTTAATTGGAGAAAGGGACGTGCTCTGGACTCTCCTCTTTTGTTCCACCAGTCCTACCGAAATTAGAATGGAGTTAAGGAAGAAATGCAGAGAATTATCTGAGGAGTCAAGACACAAGATTGTAGGCAAGCTTTGATATTCTTAGGGTCTTATCTTAAGATACATTAACATTCCTTATTTTACATTTCATAATGTTATCAGTAAGTTTAAGACCTGAAGTAAGGGACGGTGGGCAGAACATACTGAGGTATTTGGAGAGAAAGAAATGCAAGGGTGTCAATATTTTAGGCAATTACTATAAAATTCTCCAAAGAAATTACTCTAATGTAACTATTTCAATGTAATTGATACCTCCTCCCTATTTGCATGCACACATATACTGATAACCAACAATGCAAAAGTAAAAAGGTTCACAGATCTTAGAAGCCAGTGTCATTCTATATATTTACATGACTAGACTGATTCATATTTATAAGATACTTCTGATTATTTTGGTTTGAATCCAATGCAGTATATATTTATTCTTTGGAAGTTAAATGTATGCCAAATGTGAATTAAGTTAACAAATGTACAATTGTATATTCTTTGAAGATCTTGAGCGCAATAGAAATGAAAGAGTGCATTGTAGATGTCATATAATACAAGAATAAAATGTACAAACATTTTATTTTCAACTGACCTGAATTCACAAAAAAAAAAATGCCTAGTGTTAAAATGTTTGTTTTTGTTTTATACTTTTTACTTTGTACTGTATTATTATAACTTTTTTTTCTCACAAAGTAGATATTTAACATACTGCGGAACACAATATGACATCATCTAGGCCTGCAGAATCTCTTCAACTTCTTAATCTGCGTCTGACTGACACGGGCTACATCAGCAAGTGTTGCAGGGGGTTGATAACTGATTCATAGAGAAGATGATAGCGATGGTTCAGGTCGACTCTGAATGTAACTCTTGTCCGAGAGGTATAACTCAGGAACTGTGCTTGTTATTCCAATGGGAACACTCCCTCCGATGTTACTATGTAAACGGACATGCCATGGCCGCCTCTAGATATAAATTAACATTTCTCTACAGATTTTGCACACACAAAGTTGAATTTCCAATATGGTAGGAGAGGTTGTTGTTTTTCAGTGGACTGTTGTCATGTCCCCCCAGTGCCTGTAGTGGTGCTGTGAGGTGTCTGCTGTGGACTCAACTAAAATCCTCAGCAACCTCCCTACTGCTAATATTTGCCCTGGATAAGCTACATTTACAAACACCACTATTTTAAGTAGTATCGAATTTGATCAAGATCAATGTTAGAATCCTAAAATATCGAATATCGATGCACAAATAGCTAAGCTGTTTCAAGTAGACATTTCGGCCGTCTATCCGGAGCGAATACCGTAAACAGCCCATACCAATTGAAGGTAAGCGAAGCCTTTTACAGCCTCGATCTCAATTTTTGGACATGCCCGTTTCCTACAGACGCGGTCGGTCGCATTGACTACTTGATGCCCCGGATTACATGTATGAAGGGCCCAATTTTAACAATTGTAATTGCACGTTATTTAATATGACTATTATAACATTAACCATATTTACTCAACAGAATGAAACAAAACATTGAATTCTGACTGCTGCATCCATAAGAGAAATTGCTAGTTGGCTTATGTTATTGTAGCTTTAGTATTTGTTCTATAATTGTGACTTGCTAGCCAGTTAGCTAGCTAATGTTAGCCAAATTAGTAGATTATTCGGAGGCTGCTTTTGTAAGGCCTTCCTCATATAGGCCTTATTTGAAGGCCTTTTGTTTGGTACTAGCTAACGAGTCACCTATGGGTTATCTTGGTATTTGGTAGAATCTTAGTTAGTCATAGATCGTAGTTTCCATCAAATACAAATGAATTTAGATGTTTTCTATAGTAACAAATTCTACATCATAATCGAAAACATTTAAATGCAACTATTTGATGATGCTTCCGTTTCCTGGCTAACGTTAGCTAGCAGTTTACTACTTGCTAACAACGTTACCGCCTACATCTACGCTAGTCTAGGTTAGCTACTTTTGTGTTTTTAGCATTGATTGCTAGCTTTCAATCTCTATTGCTTGCTTGCAATGAAAGGTGGAATTGATAGGTTGTGTACAATTTTTACTACACAACCCAGTTGCAATTTATTTAGAATTGTAACGTTATGCACGTTACCCAACTCTTGATCATAACTATCATCTAGTTAATATTCGAATGGTTGCTAGATAGCCAGCTACATAGTTAACTCCTTGCATTGAGTAGCTGTATGTAGTGGTTTGTATTTAACTTTGCCCTATGCACTTGTGTAACAGTGCTTACGAACTATCTACTAAAGCATTTATTTTCCGTCAAGATATACACCTAACACAGAAACCAAAAACAGTGTTAGGTAGCGTGTCTCAAAGTGGTTAATGAACCTATTAATTGATCCAAGACTAGGTATGCTTCACTAGACCTTTGAGTAGATTAACCAAATTCCGACATATTACGATATCCGATGCTTTTGATTAAAACAAATGGACTGTGAAGTGTGGTAAATCTGCTCTCTTGCAACTAAAACCTATTAAAGCAGCAAGACTAACAGTCAGTGTATTATGCCAATGTTATTGTGTATGAGTACATCAGTGAATTAGCGTTTCAGTTCCAATTTATCTGAACTCCTGAGTCCCAGTTAATCTAATCCATCATGTGGTAGGATATGTACGACAGACATATTAGGCTATTGCATTTCTGGACTTTTGGTTTGCTAAATCTGTGTTGGTGGAATGCATGCAGGGTAAGTCCCTCGCTGAGTCGTGTTTGGGATGTAAATTCTCATGGTTATACCATGCTTTCTCCTATCAGCTGATGTTCTCAAGGACAAGAGTCACGTGATGTATGAGGGCAAACACATACACTTCTCGGAGGTGGACAATAAGCCATTGTGCTCATACAGCCCTAAGCTGTGCAAGCAGCGCAGACTAAATGGCTATGCTTTCTGTATCCGTCATGTCCTGGAGGATAAAACTGCCCCCTTCAAGCAATGTGAATATGTGGCCAAGTATAACAGCCAACGATGTACCAACCCCATCCCAAAGTCTGAGGACCGCAGGTAAGTCACCTGTGACTGTGCACTTTCATGCTTTTCAATGTAACACATGGATTTCGGGTAGACGACCCTTTGACAGCTGTGTGTATATCAGTGTACACATTTTTTTCCACAGATATTGTAACAGCCACCTGCAAGTTCTTGGCTTCATCCCTAAGAAGGAGCGTAAGAAGAAACATGATGCGCTAGAGGAAATACACTCAAGGCCCCACCTGGAGTCGGTGGCTCTCAACATTACTGTGCCCTCGCTGGCTCTGAAAACAGCCAACGGTTTGGATGAGCTGCCTCCCTCCCCTCCCTGTAGCCGCCTATTGTCCCTTCCAGATGGGGAGCTCCTAGACCCTTTTGCCTTCTATGAGGATGACACAGATGGAGAGGAGGGTCCTCCTCGGAAGGGCTCCGCCGTGAAGAAGAAACTGCAGAATCGCCTGGCGTCAAACCAGAAGTTCCAGAGCCATCATGACAATGACCTCCTCCCGCCACCTCTAGAGCACTTTAGTCCCTCCCCTCTCCCCCGCGTTCACTCGGCCTCCCCTCTTCATTGTCACCTCCCTCGCCAGCCGCCAGGACTTCTTCAGCCTCCCCAGCACTCCACCCTGCCCTCTTCCTTTGTGCACCCGGGACAGCAGCAGGGTTTATTATGCAATCCAGCACCACCTCACCCCCCCACCTATCTGTCCCCCGGGCTGCCCCCCAACTCAGAACCCAGCCTGGCCCCACAGCACTCAGGCCCCTCCCTGGGCAGGAAAGTCTCCTTCCCTGCCACCTCACTGGCGTCCTGCAGCAGGGACATTGCCGGTGCTCAGCGTCACGTGGTGACCATTAGGCCCGCTGTCTTCACCCCGCCTTCGGCCTGCCTGGCCCGGTTACAGCATCTGGTGCAGCTCTGCTCAAAGAAGCACCAGGAGCACGGAGACCTCTTCCCCCACTTAGGTGACTCACACAAATATAGGCTGATGCAGTTTAAAGTTGAGCTTCCTTTGGGCCATCAGAAGCCCTTCTACAGTAATTGGAGGATTGCCATGTTGATGATGTGCTCTCTTTAGGAGGTGCCTGCCGAGCCGCCAGGGTTGTACTAACAGTTTTTCTTTCAGGTTTGGACTGGTCAGAAGACAGCGGCGAGGAGGATGAGGAGGAGGAGTCAGAACGAGCACCACCATATCAGCCCTCATGGATCCCACAGTCGGATGGGTGCGTAGGAGCCCTACCCACAAAGTAACAGCCGTACAATTCTCTCCATGCGCCCTTAGTGATTCTATTGATTCTCCCCCTCAGTAGGTCAACAGAGGAGGTTGGCTCCTTGCGGAGGACGCGGCTAGCGCGGCTCTGCTCTTACCTCCAGGAGAAGTACAAGCACATGTGCCGACAGGAGAGGGCGACCATGCGCCAGAAGAGATACCGCTATGCCTTCCGCAAAGCCCTTCTGCACGCTGCTAGTAAAGATCCAGACTGTGCCGGGGAACTGATCCATGAGCTGCGGAACGTCTCCCGGACCTCGTCAAGGTATCCAGGCTCAGGTTATCAAACAGTGGTCACAAAGGGACTTTAAATACATTTCAGTGTCATTCCCTGCCAGATTAAGTTCAAACAACCCACATAGGCTGTGTCCATTTAGAAAAAGAAATAGTGTTGCCAACTTAGGTGAGCACAACTTCAACATGCAGCGCCCAACCATAATGGACACCAAGGATAAAGTCATCACACTAGAGCTTTTGTTGTCGTAATGTTCAGCGCCTAAGGAATGTTGTTGATACGGTTGGTTTGCACTCACTGACGGTGCTTTCTCCTCTCTCTCGCTCGCTCTCTGTCTCCCTCTCTCTCGCTCTCTGTCTCTCGCTCTCTCTCCCACCAGTTTGGGGCTAGCCAGACAGCAGACCACTGATACAGGAATTTGCATTGGCAGCACCAAGGGCCAGTCCTGCAGCAACCAAGCTCTGCCCTTCACCCGACACTGCTTCCAGCGTATCCTTTACGGCACCCCAACACACAGCACGCTCAACTGTTGGAGCAATTGTATTGTTCTCTTTTTAATGACATTTGTCTCCACATCAGTATTATTTTAAATCGAACCCCTTTTTTTTTTAGCCTTCCTGTTTATTTTTAGCGTCTCTGAGTCTTCCCTAGATGTTGTGATATACAAAGCGTTGTCACTCTTTCTTGCTCCCTTGTCATCTTTGTGGCAGTGCTTCCTTGATAGTTTGATACAGACATCTTGTTGAATCGTTCCCAACAGCTGTTCTCCAGTTGCACGGCCAAATTTGCCGATGGCCAACAATGCTCTATCCCAGTGTTTGACATAACTCACCAGACACCGCTCTGCGAGGAGCACGCCAAAAAGATGGTTTGTTAACCACACATTTAAAAAAAAAAAATACAAATAATCTCCTCTTTATCTTGGTTGTTGTTACCACTCAGGTATATATGGCTAATATGTTTCATATTATGTAAAGGACAACTTCTTGCGTGGGGATGGTAACCGTAGAGTCCAACACCACCACCACCAGCAGCAGCAGCAGCAGCGCAAGCCACGTAAAAAGACAAAACCCCCGGCCCTCACCAAGAAACACAAAAAGAAGAGGCGGAGAGGGCCCCGAAGACCCCAGAAACCCATCCCCCCAGCTCTTCCCCAGGGCAACCTGGGAATGCCTTCTTCCAGCCTTACCATGCCCTCACACGCTAGCATTAGGTGAGAGCCCAGGGAGCTCCTTCCTTAGCAGAAATCCATACTTAATAAGTGCTTTGTGTTAGCCAAACGGCATGAACGCTTCTCCACGAGTCAATGATTTTATGCGGGGAAATCACTTGGCCTCTGAGCCACTACGCTGGTTGTTGTAGTTCACAAAGTTTTATTTTTGTTGTCCTCTTTATGGGATAGGAGCCCCTCAACCCCAGACCTGAGCACCGATGAACTTCCCGATGACATTACCAATGACATGGCAGACATTCCAAATGACCTGGAGCTGAACCAGGAGGACTTTTCTGACGTGTTGCCACGGCTTCCTGACGACTTGCAGGACTTTGACCTGTTTGAAGGTATCTAGTCACAGGACACGCTACAGTAAAACTATTGTCCGTGTTCAGAATTGTCCAACGCAATGCACATATCTGTAAGATTAATAAATTGTCAATTTTTTGTATGCATCCCTAAATGTATGGGGCAGTTTTATGTAAAAAATTTAGTAGTTGTAAGTCTGGTTTACTGCCAGGTCTGTCAGTGGTACTGAGTTAGATTCTATCCATTTATCCATCAGAAATGCCCCATGTTTAATCACCAAGTGGAGAGGGATTATTTATTTGCTTGGAGTACCTACCAGTAGGATGTCTAGGATTTGAACCTGACTCGTTGTGTGTGTGTGTGTGTGTGTGTGTGTTTGCGTACTTGCGTGCTTGCACAAATCTGTAGGTAAGAATGGGGAGCTGCTTCCCACCACAGAGGAGGCGGAGGAGTTGGTGCGGGCGCTGCAGGCCATGGGCTCCTACCCTGACTCCCTGGTGTGCCTGAGCTCCATGGGGGAGCTGGCCCCAACTGACGGTGTGGACCACAGGGCCTTGGCCGTGTTCCCTGGGCCTGGGGTCCAGCCGGGGGGTATGGGGGACCTGCTAAATGGCCGCATGCCCCCAGAGAACTACTCGAGCCTGGAGCTGGAGGACAACCTGCTGCAGTCGGCCGGAGCCCACTTCCCCCCCTCGCAAACGACTCAGCCCCCCGGGCGGCCTCCTGCCTCGGGCACAGGTCTGACCACCTCGGCCTCCACGGCAGCCACCTCCAGCACCATGAGGACACACCAGCCCCACATCCTGGCCAAGTCTGAGGCCCCCAGCACGTCGCCCCAGGGCAGCCAGTACAGCAGCGAGCATGTGCCATCTCCATACAGCGACCACATATCCTCGCCCCACGCTGGCGCCTTCCAGACTGACACCCCTCTCCTCCTGGAGGTCCCCCTGAGCGGGCTTCCCGGGCCCCCTCGCTCCTCCTGGAACAACCTCCCCCTCCCGCTCACGGACCCCACGCAGTTTGGCAACCTCGTAGTGCCGGAAGGTCACCTCATCTCCACCTCGCTGTCCACCCCCCCTTGCACCAGTCACTCTTTGACTCTCCAGCCGATGGCTGCCCTCTCAGCGATGCCCCAGGGCGGCCTGACGGGCATGACTTCTCCCCCGGCGCCTTCGCCCTCCCTGTCGCCCTCCTCCTCCCCACACGATCTCCTGACCTCCACCCAGGCCAAGCAGCAGCTACCCCAGTTCAGCGCGGTTTTCGGCCACCAGCTGGCCTCGTCCCACAGCGGCATCCCCAAGGACGTGCAGCCTAGCCACAGCTCCACGGCGCCCCCCACAGGCTTCTCCCTCGCCGGCGCCATCGCTGCAAGTGCCAACAGCGCCACTCCCCCCTTCCCACAGAGTAACTGAGCCAACAAGTGGCGCAGCGGATGCCGGTCAATTAGTGGTCGGCCCGATTAACTCATCTTCCTCTGTCTGCTACAAGTGTGCAATGAGTTCAAGATGCGCTAGTTGGACTGGTTTTGCACAATCTTAGATATTCCTCGCTCAAAGTGGTCTTTTTCTTACAGCTGTGTGGCCTCCCCTAATAGCTTACGAGAGGGAGTTCGATGGGAGGGCTGCTCTGTGTCCAGCAACAGAGTGAGAAAGGGTTGGTTGGGAGGTGCTTCGCTCAGTCTTCAAGTGGATCGATGGAAGGACCTCAGGAGAGAAAATTCCCAACATAGTTACAGATAAACAGTACTCGATGACAATGACTAAGCCTCAATCAGTGGTCTGTTTAATTTCCTATGTGTTGCCAGTTTAGTCCCGTTTTCACACAACTATCAACTATATCCTGCCTTGCTCATATGATCATTGCATTTGTTTTTGTTTAACTGTTTCTTACACACATTGCTCCTTTCACGCTAGGAAAGAGATTAGCGCATTGATTGTTATTTGAAGCTCGTGGCTGTAATGACCTGTCAGAGGAAAGTCTTTTAGAAACCTTATCATGAATTAGATTCTCACCCTAGATTTCACCTACCAAGATTTTGCCAAACTACTTTTAAACAACTGTTTTTATACTGTACATAGATTTTTTTATTTTACTGATTTACTCAAACAGACAAACTCTTTGACCTCACAATTAGTTGTGGGGCTCTGGGAAGCCTCTTAGACACTTGAAGGTAAATCTGGTTACTATAAGCAATAAACACATAGACATACTCTCTTGTATTGTAAGGTATTGTATTGGTCTCCACTTAATGTATGTTCACTGTGTAATCCAGAGTGACAGGACCAGACCTAGGTGTTTGTAGAACTGTATCACAAAACGTTTGTTAAATCAAGACTATCCTGTTTTATGATAAACTATGGGCTTTGTCTGTAACAGACCACTGATCAGGAGGACAGACCAACTTCTCTTGGATCATTCTGAGTAGTTTTACATGGCAAATGAATACAAGCTTCAGTCATTGCAATGGGCAATTCCCAAATCCAGGGGCATTCGCATCTACTTTCTCCAGTGCTTTCTCGTTTCCATAAGTCATGGCCTTTTATGGGAGCATGTATGCATGTGGTCCCTTCTAAGAGAGAACTCGACTTCAGGAACCCTGTTATAGATGTTTGCCCTAACCTACCCGGTGAATGACCAAGAGAAAGTGATATTTCATTGCGAAGTTTATGGATACAGTGACTTGGTGTATGAACATACATGTTTTATCCTCTTGTCGGCTGTCCGTTTGTGTTGTAGTGTGACACCATGGTATTAACTGGTGCAATGAGCATGTCTGAGGTATAGCACTGTCGGTTGTACTCTAAAGCTCAATTTATCAGGTGAATTTTAAGGTCAATGATGCATGGTATCTTGGGTCTCTATGCTAACTGTGTGCTTATGGAATAAGGTTTCAGCCTATGCTACATGAGAGACTCTTCCCTATCAGCTTCAGATTCATTTCTCATACAGCAGTACAACCTGGTGAGTTTCTTAGACATTTTTTATTAGAAACTTCAACAGTTCTCAGATGTTGTTGAGTATTAGGTATATTTATAGAGTAGCTCTACATTGGATTTTATTGGTGAGTTAATGAGTGACAATGGATTGAATATGAAGTATGAAACATAGGTTTTAGTCATCGGCAACGTAATCAATGGAACCCGTGTTGTGTGGAAAGCGTCTCGTTTTAATGGCTATCAAAATGTTATTGGTTAAATTTGTAATGATCAATGTTTGTGTACACTTGCCATTTATTTTTGAGAACATGGTTTTGATGAAAAATACTTTTGATAGCTATTAAACTCTTGCAAGCAGTTGCTGCTAAAAGACTAGGTTTGCCTGGAGGAAAAATAACAAACTACTAGACAGCATAGCACCTGTATCAACATTTGCCCTGGTCGTGACTACTGGCTTGGTTTGGAGATCTATCTATATGCATCGCTAAATCCCACCTTTTTTCTTAGCAGGATTTGAACATCGGTTTGTTTGCACAGGACTGGATTAGATCAGTGGTGTCTCATGTATTCCCATCTTGGTATCCAGTTAGAACACTCTACTTGGCTAAATGCTGCCATTGTTATTAGCATTCAGCACCCAGAAACGACTGCTCTGTCAATACCCTACTTCCATAATTGAGAAGGCCCGGTTCTTTCTCACAGCTCCAAAGAGACAATATATGGTGTACCACAAACCACCCTGAGCAAAGTACTGGGCCTATGTGTCTCAGCCATACCACGCCCTTTTGTAGATGGAAAGCCACTAGATGTCAGGTTGGCTAAAATGTTTCTTCTTTCTTTTCTTGAAGCAAGAAAACTATATTCACTTAGCATGAGAAAAGTCACTGCAGTTGTTTTCCCACCAAACACAAAGAACAAATTGAACAGGGCTTGTAGGCACTTGTAACTGCTTGAATCCAGAGATGGCTGACAAATTCCTATACTCATTGAATGTACTGTATTACTGTTTTTAAAGACGATAGGATGAGCTAATAATCTAGTCACCTTTTGTTATTGGTCCTTGTTTAATTTGTCTAAGGTATTTTTTTGTATACAAAGGTTTACATTTTTATGTATATTTTTCTTGTGTACAAATTATGTAATATGTGTATAAACACTGTATGTAATATCTGTATATAGTGTGATAAATTTGATCATTTGTTTTGGATGTATAAATAAAACTTGCTGTGAGGTATATGACAAATTGTCTGGTCTATTTCATAAGTTTTAATGTTTAACATTTTGAAAAGCCTCTGAAATAATAACAGTATAAATCACGTGTATGTCTATTACAATAACTTATGTTTTTGTAGGTTACTAGTTAGTGTGCATTGGCAGAATAACTATATATATTTACTATTGGGAGTATATAGATGAGATAAAACCTCAACAAATCATTGTTCAAACAGAATTCTAAAACTTTATTCAAGAGCTTACAAGGAATTCAATACCTTGGTGCTGAGTCATACAGGAATGTATATAGCTATAAATGTTAAGCAATCTTACATTAAATGAAACATACATTTCATAATGATTTGCCCATCATAAATAACTGAGAACCAGATTGTATTCTCTATATTCTTTATAATAAAACTGAGTAATAAAAAATATTTTTGTAATACAATATAGGACTACCTGTACGATGACAGTACTGATGACAACATTGTTTGATTGACTAAAACATAAGGTACAGCAGTAATCAAGTGATTAATTCCAATATACAGTTATGGCCTTGTAAAGTACCATTTTTCTTAAATCCTAAAGAAATTCATACAAAGTGCAACATAGAATCAAAGTATTGATTTTGAACAAGGTGCAAATTACTGAAGACAGCAAGAGGAAAAATTAAATGGCATTTCCATGTGCAACAAAATGGAAATGTTGAGGTCAAGTAATTCAATGATGAATAATTTAACACGAACTATGGACAGATTTAAAACATACGGTGGGAATCATTTGAGCAAGGTGGGTGGAAAACAAGAATATGTTCAAATAAGCTAACCCTAACCCAATTATTCCGACATACTAAAAATAGTATGGTTCTCAAATAAACCCCAAACATGCTAAGACCACGTAATATTAACTTGCAGTTAAAAAATATCTGCACTTACTCGTTTTTCATCTGGCTTTGGCATAGGTTTTGCAGGTTTATCAGTCACTATCCTGTAATTTAAGACATTACTGCTGCATTTGTGTCAGTAGTTGCAAGACTTCCACTGATCAGGAAAAGAACAAACCAGACTTGACAAAAAAGATTCAAATCTTTAAAAGTTTTTCTTTTCACTTTTTCTTCTGCAACTATTCTAATGCAGCCTTCTCAAAGTTCGTCTTGTGCGTTGTGGGCGCATGACAGGTTGAGAAGTGCAGTCAGTCTCTAAATGGCCATGTTATAGCCATGTATAAGCCTAAATGTCTGCAAATTCAAGAGGCCTTTCTTGTCAACCTTAATTTGGACAGTCCCTGATTGAAGATAATTTCAGCATTTAGTATGATCCGTTATGCAACAGCCATCTTGTGTCCAGGCTGTCCCCTAGCATGATAAACAACTCTGATGCCACTATCTAATAGCTATTTTAGTCACAATAAAAGGCATTAGTTCTTTGAAGTGCAATTCAAGCTGTTTTTTCATTAAGAATAGAAAGTATTATAACAGCTCCCAGGAAGACTTGGATAAATGACACAAGATGAAGTTATGTGAAAGAAAACTATGTGGAAAAACCTCAGTTGAACAAGTTTGTCAGAGAAACAACTAAACAGAAAATTGAACTATTTTGAAGCCAAATCGAAGCTGAAGTAAGGACCACAGCCTCCAGTGATTCTAACAGGACACGGTTTAATGTGCTCTGTTTTCTAGCATCTTTAGCATCAACTAAAATAAAAATGATTTGAAGTAACAGAAACAGACAGGGCAGCATATATAATTTCAATGTCCTAAGCAAATGACATGACCAATACAAAAAAGAAAAGTAATTAATGCAAGGCAATCTCAGTTATGGCCAGTAATTACTTATTTTTCAAATCTATCCTTCCAAAAATATCTATAGTTTGCATTTGGCCTTTTACATACAGTCACTTCTTCACGTACACACCGTTATACCTGTACAAAATGTGCCTATTTACAAGGTCTGTGCAGCCTACTAACACAGCTTGCTCACTTTCCCAGAGGAACCTTTCCACTTAAAGAAGGATACCTGAGTCTTCAAAAGAACACGTCCATATCCATAGCATTCATCCCCATGACACACTTCACAGGATACTAGGGGGGTAGGCATCACTCATGCAAACACATTCACAGAGACAGACACACAGAGACAAGATTATCTTCAAAAGAATGCCGACACTTGACACTAAATAAGCACGGCCCTTTCAGAACATGAGTGAAAAGCCTAATATCCCAATCCACTGCAGGTGACCTCTTACAGCAGGTTGTGGTCAGAGGGGCAGGCGAGACCCTGTCTTCATAAGGACTCCACAGTGCGTCGGCTTGGAGAGATAGTGATCAGGTAGGGAGAGCATTGTTTCAGGTGAATAAGTGATGGAAGACCTTGCTGGGAGACTTCATCCAGGCTGGGAATGTCAGAGGCATAGACCTGACTACTGCAGCTGCTCTCAGGGGGGACAGGGATGGTGAGACACTGCTGCTGCTGGACACACGTCTTACTTGGAGGGGGCCCTGGGTTGAGAGAACCTAACCAGGAAGAAACAGAAACATGGACCAAACGTCAAACTTTAAACTCAAAAATACATAGGCAAAAAAAAAAAAAAAGAATTACACAATTTTCAAAGATTGCACACAATTGATGGATAGCGGATGCAACAGAACTGGTCTTCACCTCTGAAGTCTTAGCACTAGTTCGGTTACTAAGCTATCGGAGATCCCTGGATACGCCTCCTCAGCCAGAGAAAGGGCCTTACACAGGTCTTCAGCAGCTTCTGGTTTGCCATTGCTGGACTCATTCTTGCCTTTTAACTGAAAGACAAGGAGACCAAATTTTGCTGGCCACCACTACATGCACCGATTGTATAGTATACAATTTGAAATTTTAAGACAACAGATTGCTGGCCTAAATCGGAAAAGAGATGTGTTTTTTTAAAACATCCATTGTACTTTTATGAACTCAACTGATCATTTGACTAATCAACTGATCATTTACACACTAAAATGTTGGTAAATGATTGGTAAATCATTCTGTATGGTCATACTAGATCCTCTGACCAGCCAAGCTTAATGGTCAATATTTGATGTATTAATGCATGGTAAAAGAAACGGTAATGGTCCAAACACCTCCAGCTTGTGATGGGCAAACTGTCCCCACAAAGCCACTGCTGACCCACCACAGCCTGCTGTGCTTTAGCTATTACAGGGCTAATACTTGAAGCTTAGTAGTTTACAGGCAAAATGGATAACATTGTTTTCTGGTTGTGCTCCTGGTCCCAAGATAAAAAAGGAGCCCTAATGCAGACATGCAACTGGCTTACTCAAATGGGACATCAATACCTTTTAATTGGCTAAGTAACACAATCTTCTTCACTACCACAATGTTCTTGGTACATCTGATGATGTTATTCGAGTATTACGTCTTTACCTCTGAAAATAGGGGAGCAATGATGGTTGAAAAGCTCTGTGACAGAGGCCTCTTTGGACTGTCTTGAACCTGCAGAGTAAAGTACGCGAGTGGGTGAAATACAACTGAAAACATACGATTATTTCTTTAATCATAAAAAAAACAACAAACAACATTTGTAAAATAAAGAATGAGGATTGATCAATAAGATGTTTGAAACTCTACATGGCAACACCCTAAACCCACATCCTGACACTCTCCTATCAGTTTAAGAAAGAGCATTTCCTTTTAAAAGCTGTCAGCCTGTCATACCTGGTTCTTCTCCAGTTCACCGAGCTGTGCCAGCCCGTTCTGGATCTGCCTCGGGTCCTTGATGGTGCTGAAGATCCAGCTGTCGTTGCCCGAGTCGTCGCTTCCAGGCTCTTTGTCATTTTCCTCCCTGGCAGAGACAAATATTTAGGGACCCTACCCCTGACCTGAACCCTAAACCTAAAAATATTGGGTTCACTGTTGCCACAGCTAACAAAACTAGCTCTGGCTTCACTCTACTTATCCGTTGGAACTAGGTGACTTACGGGTCAGACTCGTCCGAGCTGGACCCCTCTCGAGACTGCTCGACCTTCCACTTCTTGTATTTGTCCACCAGCTCTATTAGGTAGGACGTCCTTTTGGCGTGCCGTACAATCAGCTTGTGTTTCAACAGCTCTTTGGCGGTTGGCCGCTGAGAAAGACACCCACAAAATAGAAGGACAGACAGAAGATTTATAACGGTTTTCTATTCATAATGGTAAGGCACAGACTAACCTGCAGAGAATGATCATGGCAGTTTAGACAAGATTTGAGTAATAAAGAAAGAAAAACCTATTAACTTACAAAGCTGGGCTCCTTGTTTAAGCAGGCCTCAATAAATTCTTTGAGAGGCTTGCTGAAGTTTCCTTCCAGGGTGGGGGGATTGTTCTTTGGGATGAGGAATAAGACTTTCATGGGGTGGAGCTCTGAGTGGGGAGGCTCACCTTTGGCCAGCTCTATCGCTGTGATACCTAACGACCAGATATCCGCCTGTGATACACAAATCGGAACAATTTCATTTCAACATTTGTACATTTTACTCATGAACACTTCTCAGTTGTAGCTATTGAAGGTAAATTGGAAAATTGACTGAAACTACCAAAACTGGTCGTCATGACATACTTAGATAAACTACAAAACAAGACCCTTGACAGTACAGTAGAGGAGATTGCTTCAGCTCAGGCTGTTGGCAGCAAACCGTTTCGAAAAAACGACAAGGGTTACAAAAGAGGAATGTAGTAGAAGAGGAAGAGAGAATGTTGTGTATGTTGTATACACACAAAGCAAGTCGGCTAACAACGTAGTTTGGCATTTTGAAAGGGTGAGACATTAGAGTTGCCTGTATTTATATTTCTTCACTGGTTTTGATTGCTGCATAAAGACTCGTGTTGTAACTGTTCCAAGGATATGTGTTCCAATGATGTGAAAAAGTCAACTCTCAAAAAGTACACTGTCATGAGGTGAAAGATAAGTATCGTAGCAAGGCCATTGCTTTTAAGCTGCCCCTTATACAAAACTGTGATGGTAGTAGTGTCTGTGCAATGTCTATGAAACAATATGGCGTCATTGCCATCTGAAGTTCGAATGTGCTCAGGCTGAACTCGAGTGGGTTCTGACCTTTGAATCGTAGGCCGATTGCTTTATGACTTCAGGGGCCATCCAGAACGGAGTGCCGACAAAGGTGTTCCTCTTTATCTGAGTGTCCGTTAACTGGCCTGCTACACCAAAGTCTGCCAGCTTCACATCCCCTTGCTCTGATAGCAAAACATTGGCCGCTGAGGGAACAACGCCATAAACACCAAAACTGTTACGCCTGATCGTTGATGTTTTTCAAGTAAAATACTCAGACTCAGAGGCCCAACATTGCCAACAACTAACAGTCGGTTCCCTGGTACCTTTGATATCTCTGTGGATTTTCTTCTCAGAGTGCAGATACTCCAAGCCCTTGAGGATCTCTCTGAGGATGGTGGCAATCTGAATTTCATCCAGGGCCCCTGGCTCCAACTGGGGGAAAGGTTGTGTTTTGAAACCACCAAATATGCTTTAAAGCAGATACAAAGTACATCGTACTTTAAAACAAATAGTTACATGTATACACCCCTGGGTGACCGACTTACCAAATCTAATGCAGATCCTCCGCCTAAATACTCCATAATGATCCATAATTTAGTATCCTGAGAAATAAAAGTAGTGTTTTATGTCACTGAGGCTGATTTGACCAAAGCAATTAAAACACCAGTGCACACACACTATTATTTTGACTGTATTAGGGAGTAAAACATTTCTGATATCGATATATATATATATATATATATATATATATATATATATATATATATATATATATATATATACACACATATACAAACACGCACACGTGCGCACACACACACACACACACACACACACACACACACACACACACACACACACACACACACACACACACACACAAACACTTTCTTACAATGATCCCTCAAATGTGGTTATCAAACGTTTGTGGCAAAGACATATAATCCCATATCGTTTCAATGTTGCTTGTTTTATTGGTTTACATCTGTTCAAATGTTTTTTGCTGATGTTTTCATCTTGGCCTGAGCTCCATTGTAAAAGAGATATCTATCTCAATGGGACTTTACTGGTTAAATAAGGGATATAAAGAATAACAGTAAATAATAATAAAAAAGGAATTTCATTCCGCCGTTAGCGGTACATCAGTGATGGGTCCATATCAGCCAATACATTGTTGGGGCTCTAATAATAAAAAAAGTCTTTGGACTGTGGAACTTAATGTCTCCAAATGTTCAAACAATATCTGTATCATATATACAGTGGGGGCAAAAAGTATTTAGTCAGCCACTGATTGTGCAAGTCCTCCTACTTAGAAAGATGAGAGAGGTCTGTAATTTTCATCATAGGTACACTTCAACTATGAGAGACAAAAATGAGAAAAAAAATCCAGGAAATCACATTGTAGGATTTTTAAAGAATTTATTTGTAAATGATGGTGGAAAATAAGTATTTGGTCAATAACAAAAGTTCAACTCAATACTTTGTAACATAACCTTTGTTGGCAATGACAGAGGTCAAACGTTTCCTGAAAGTCTTCACCAGGTTTGCACACACTGTAGCTGGTATTTTGGCCCATTCCTCCATGCAGATCTCCTCTAGAGCAGTCATGTTTTGGGGCTGTCGCTGGGCAATACGGACTTTCAACTCCCTCCACAAATTTTCAATGGGGTTGAGGTCTGGAGACTGGCTAGGCCACTCCAGGACCTTGAAATGCTTTTTACGGAGCCACTCCTTCATTGCCCGAGCGGTGTGTTTGGGATCATTGTCATGCTGGAAGACCCAGCTTCGTTCCATCTTCAATGCTCTCACTGATGGAAGGAGGTTTTGGCTTAAAATCTCATGATACATGGCCCCGTTGATTCTTCCCTTAACACGGATCAGTCGTCCTGTCCCCTTTGCAGTAAAACAGCCCCAAAGCATGATGTTTCCACCCCCATGCTTCACAGTAGGTATGGTGTTCTTGGGATGCAACTCAGCATTCTTCTTCCTCCAAACACGACGAGTTGAGTTTTGACCAAAAAGTTCTATTTTGGTTTCATCTGACCACATGATATTCTCCCAATCCTCTTCTGGATAATCCATATGCTCTCTGGCAAACTTCAGACGGGCCTGGACATGGACTGGCTTAAGCAGGGGGACACGCCTGGCACTGCAGGATTTGAGTCCCTCTCGGCGTAGTGTGTTACTGATGGTAGCCTTTGTTACTTTGGTCCCAGCTCTCTGCAGGCCATTCATCAGGTCCCTCCGTGTAGTTCTGGGATTTTTGCTCACCGTTCTCATGATCATTTTGACCCCACGGGATGAGATCTTGCGTAGGGCCCCAGATTGAGGGAGATTATGAATGGTCTTGTATGTCTTCCATTTTCTTACAATTGCTCCCACAGTTGATCTATTCACACCAACCTGCTTGCCTATTGCAGATTCACTCTGCCCAGCCTGGTGCAGGTCTACATTTTTCTTCCTGGTGTCCTTTGACAGCTCTTTGGTCTTGGCCATGGTTGAGTTCGGAGTCTGACTGTTTGAGGCTGTGGACAGGTGTCTTTTATACAGATGACGAGGTCAAACAGGTTCCATTAATACAGGTAACGAGTGGAGGACAGAAGAGCTTCTTAAAGAAGAAGTTACAGGTCTGTGAGAGCCAGAAATCTTGCTTGTTTGTGGGTGACCAAATACTTATTTTCCACCATCATTTACAAATAAATTCTTTAAAAATCCTACAATGTGATTTCCTGGATTTTTTTTCTCATTTTTGTCTCTCATAGTTGAAGTGTACCTATGATGAAAATTACAGACCTCTCTCATCTTTCTAAGTAGGAGAACTTGCACAATCAGTGGCTGACTAAATACTTTTTGGCCCCACTGTATATATATATATATATATATATATATATATATATATATATATATATATATATATATATATATATATATATATCATTATATTTGTCCTTCTAAATCAGTCCATCAGTCAACTAGCTAAGTCACTCAATGTAGGGCAACGTGTATCTACAATAGCCTAATAGCCTGCATGGCGTAGGAAGGTAACTTAGCACTAGTGAATCCATATTTTATTTCCATTGGTTTAGTGGCTAGAGGCCTCTTGCATGATCCAGTAGAAGCATTCTAGCAAACCAACAAACTGCAAAGGAAAGCAATTGAAAATGACGTGCGCATTAATAATACAGATATTTTTGTGCTAGGCCCATTGAAATCGGTCGGCCTCTAGAGATTATAATCACCACTTCACACTGACTGATAAACGGCTGCCTGGGGCAGTCCTGGGTAACAACAGCCCTATTCTGGTAATATATAATAGGCTACTATTCGCCAACAAGCCCTACCCCAACTCAAATGTTACCAACCAAAAGTCTTAAACATCATTGTAAAAATCTCGGCTGCTTAAAAAGTCAAAGTGATATGTTTTTAAGTTTACGTTTACGTTTTTGAGTAATTACATTTTCCCATGTAGCTACAATTTTGAATAGAAATCTATGCTTGATAGCTTAGCAGGAGTGTCAGTTTCAGTGCACATGAATATGCTTAAACTGGTTATTAGCAAAATCTAATTTGTAATTTCATAAATAAGGAAAATACTTATTTAAAACACCTCTTGCTATTTTTAAGTTTGTTTACAGAATAAACATGAAAAAAAAAAAAATCGAGATTATAATTGAAAACGTCCATGACTTTGTGATTTCTTTTTTAGGACAAATCGCCCAGCCCTAATTGTTGCTTTATTTTTAGCGTACATGTTCAATTTATCCAATTAAAAAAAAAAATGTCAATAGGCAATTTGTTGTTTCTGAGCAGTATACTGAATTTAAGCAGCAGAAAGGCAGTGCTGTGTGCACTTCAGTACCTTTTTATTATCGCAAGAAATATCGTTATTGCAATATTCAACAACGTTATCGCATATTGCATACTTTTCTCATATCATGCAGCCATACTAACTAGGGATACATACATACAATGTATGACTTTCAATTAATCTATCAGGATTTCTGTCTTTTTTTGTTAAATTAATTTGGACAGTCATTTTATAAGACATAAGGATATTTCACTTGTTTTCTTGTCCTTTGCATGATAGGTGAAGATATGGGTCTGTATGTTGGTTAATGCAGTGTGTTTTAAAGAAATATAGTGCGTGCCGTCCGGTTCACTTAAAACTAGCACAGGCATTTCTCATAAAAACCTCATTGCACTACCCATATGAATGATTTACTGGCACACATACTCTTGTCTATAATTGTTGGCATGAATATATGCTGACATACAAACACAGTCTAGAATGATGATGCTGGATACAATATGCAAACTCTATGTCCTGAGTACAGTAGTTGATTTGAAAGTCTACTGCCTTGTTTATGGAATGTCTAATGCTCTTCTAGTACCAAATTCCTACACGTTTTAAGCTAAATTGAGTCAAATTCTAATTCACATAGATCAACAGAAAGGGAAAACTAAAAGCTTTTCTTTTTGGCCAACCAGAAAATGAAAGGTCAATTTTGCACTCTTTTCAACATGAAAGCATTTTTTTCTTTTCTAGAATGAAGTTAATCTTGCCAAATGTTTACCTTGATATAGGAGCCGTAGTACTTGGTCACAAAGGGACTGTCGCACTGGCTGAGAACGGTGATTTCCTGTTGAACATCCTCAATTTCGTCCTCTGCCTCTTCCAGGTCAATAATTTTTATTGCAACAACCTTTTGGGTCCGTTTGTCAATGCCTTTGAAAACTTCCCCGAACGAGCCTTTGCCTATTCTCTCATGTTTGGTGAAAAACTCCTCCGGGTCTACTTTAAAATTCTGTGAGAGGGACACAAACAAGATTTTAACAAGAAATAGGCTTACAGGGAACCAAAGGTAGACTGCAAATGGCATATTTTGCTGATAGGCCACAAATTATTGCAGTACGGTAATTGAACTGACTGTATAAAATGTCTGAAGTGATACAAGGTTAAAACTGTCAATTTCAAGTTTTGAATTCCACTAACTTATAAAATGTTTGCTAAACTTTAACAAGGTTAAACCTGTAAATGTATTCTATAAACATGTCTAAAGCTACATAGTTTCTGAAAAATATTATGTATGATACAGGCTAGCCTATTACCCAGTACCTGCACATGACAAATCTTGCTATACTTCACGGAGTTTCTTAACATTTACACAGCAAAGAATGGAATGTTATAGGCTTAGATAATGGTATTATAATGGAATGTGAGGCAGGGGGGCACAGCTTTATAGAGTGGAGCCAAGCACTAGTAAGGTCATCATTATAGTGAAACAGCTTAGGGAATTGAAATCCAATGGCCATAACTGCAGATAGGCTAGTTCAACGGTAAACCCTTATAAGGACAGGAATAATCTTACGGGATCGTTATGCCTTGTTGACAAACAAAGCAGGCTTTCCAACTTCTCCATCTTGCAGCATGGCATACAGCTGTCTATTTAAGTAAAGGTGGGACTACTTAAGAAACCATCCCATGTAATATGTAGGCCTACATATATAGGCTATACTGGGATATCTTTTACTTTCTTTATCAACAAATGGTGGATCATAGTGTAATAACAAATGAAAGAATCTGATGTGTCGTGTCCCTAGTTTAGTGAGTTTAGCTAAGTTGAGAGCCCACATGAAGATAGCGAGGAAGACTGTGAAAGTACAGCTTCTACCAAAATGTGTACTTGGCTAAATGTTCCTAATTTCCCTTGTGGATTACAAACAAGGAAAGCAATAATGCTCTTCATACCTGTCATTCCAGTTACTTTCCTGTAGTGCAACAAGGAAGTGCCTGAGGCATGAACACTTTTGTGACAGTTTAATATGTTTTTCCATGATTTGCATGACAAATGGAACATTTTGCATGAAAATTGGAACATTTTCGACAAATATGAACTGTACTAGAAGACAATAATGGCCAATATATTTTCATTGAAGCATGCATACTTAAGACATTTACATAAATGCAAATTCATGACTTTTTTGTGGCAATTCTACATAATTAATAAGTTGGATAAATTACTTGCTAGGTTGAATGGAATCATCCCTCAAATAGAGCTCCACTTCAATTAGCTCTCACAGAGCCTGACAGGGAGTTGGCTAAGCTAGGCTGATGCTTTCCTTACAACACCCATGAGAATCTGTTTCCTGTAAGTCTGCTAATGTATGGTAAGCCTGATGGGACTGAGGATACAATGCTTTTTTCTGGGCTAATGGTCTACTTTAGGAGAACCCCTTCATCTAAGGGGCCTTACAACTGAGATATGAATGGCAAGCGGCATTGAAGAAAGCAAAGCAGATCCAAAGGTTTGTCATCATAACACCAGAGCGGTTAGCCAGGGGAAAGTGATCCAGTCCAATGTGAACTCTGGAGTAACAATAGGGAAAAACAACAAGGGCCACTGGCACCACATGCTGGGAACTCCCTTGCTGTTCTTGGAGTCAGCAGGTTTACCATGGCCACCTAAAGCTGCCCGAACCTCCATCAACAAGATTGCGTTTGATCTTCTTTCGCCTCTGCACTCGTCAATTGTATTGTCTACTGCTGTCCACGCCCTGAGGGGTGAGGCTCAGCAGCATCCCCACCCAATACAGCACACACCCTGCTGGGCCTGGGGTTGCTAAGCCAACTCATACAACCCACATGTTTTGTTGTGTCTGGATAAACCAGGCTGTCACTATTAATGACTACTGCTCTAATGGAAACTATGGCACAATACATGCAGCTTAATGCCACCAGAAGATGTTGACACTAGTCATCTATCCAATAGGTTATAGGTGAGGAACAAGTGACCAACTTGCAGCTTTTAGTCCTCAAGTATTGCAATAAATGCCATAGCTAGTGTATTTTATTGAAATCAAGTAAGTTAAGTGTAAGCCGACCAGATTCTGACATAGTGCAAATATAGGTGGTGTTGAGGGGTGCTGAAAAAGCATTCTGAACTGAAAACAATCTTGTCTGCTGCACTTAAATGGGTCTCGGCAAGCAAGCTGACAGTTTCTACTATCTAAACTAGCTTACATGGTAACATCCCTGCTACATGATTCTATGATGATAGTATGAAGGTGGGTAACGTTAGTTGACAGTATGCAGCTAGATGGAGAAGACAACTTAAAAGGCTAGCAGATACACAAACAGTAGATATTTTGGCTTATCTCACGTCATCAACCATGATGACATAAAAGTATGCGGCTGTACATTAGAGATTGAGGAGTAAAATACGGAGAATATTGTTTTACTGCAATGCTAACTTTCAGGTAAAACCTCAACTTGGATCAGACAAATCGTCTTTAGTCATTATAAAGAACTTACTTGAATTCCAGGCAATCCACTTTGAACAGGGGAGTGTGCCATGGCGTCAGATAACTGCAGATCTGCAAAGCTTGCGCTTAGTTGGTTAGCGTTGGCTGACTGTTGAGGACAAATTGATAGGTAGTACGGTTACCTAACGCTAGCTGACTAGCTACCGTTAGTTTCCACCCTACAGCCAAATGTATTCAAATAGGAAACACAAATTTTGAACGAAACGTACTGGTTAATAATCAATTCCATAACACATAATTCATTTCCAAGAGGCTGGCTAAAGTATACTACTTTTCTTCCGCAGATGTTAGCCGCTAGGTCCCTACCACTAACTTGCCTTGGCTACCAGCTCAGGCAATCCGCTACTCTGGTTGAATCCTCAGTAGAGAGGTGCTGAGCGCTCTGTCAGCATATGTTTGATGACTTCTCAAAGAAGATAACGGTATGTATGACATAATAAATGGTTGTAAACGTCTTAATGGCTGTTTGGTGGTTCTTCTTGATTTTTTTTAGACATGTACAACGCCATCTTGTTTGCTGTCACTTATCAGGACCAATCAGAATGTAAATTAGTAACCTTGCACTTCGTCGTCATCGTTTTATTATGGAAAAAGTGTAAAAGACCAGAGAAAAGTGTGTAGAAACTTTCCCAATATGCGCAGACATAAACACGTTACATACAATTAACAGGCACATGTGCCCTACTAACTTCAGAGGTATTTTATTTGTATTTGATTGAAGTATCACAACACTTAAGAAGTGAGATTTTTATTTTTTCAAGAAAAGTTATTTAATGCAATTAAATACAAAAACAATTAACACATTGCATAATTGTGATTAAGAAAAAGTTGTCCAGCGTAGTAAGTCTATGCAAATACATTTATATGTGATGATTATTTACAGCTTAATGGAAGAGCAAAGAGCCCCATCTTTTCAGTTAAAAACCGATTGTATTTGGACATGTCAAGGTAGCATAGATTGATGTTGGCCCAACTCAGATTATTGTAATCTCAATTCGTAATTGGCTGATATGGCAACTTGTCTTGCCACCGATGTACTTTTGAGTGAGTCGAATATAGACACAGGTGCTGTGTAACGTTGAAAGCCTTGTGGTTTGTTGCAAAGTTACATACATGGTAGAGAAATTAAGACCCCCCCCCCCCTCTCTCTCTCTATCTCTTCCCCCTTTTCAAAGAAATAAACAAGTCTCACAAAAAGGTTTATTTCAAGAAACTGTTAATTATTCCACTCTGTTACAGAGTTTGACCCTATAAAATTGTATGAGCGATCCCTCTCTCTCCCTCTCTACACACACCTACATGCACAGAGAAGGTAAGAGACAATACTGTGAGGATATTTTTCCAAAGAATAGGGCTAGGTTTATGCAGTGTTTATACTGTATATAGCCATTTTCATGGACATGTATGTTTCAGTTTACATTTTGGTTTGCTTTGCTTGTTGATCAGTCTGATGCTGGATTGAATGTTTATTTTCCATCATCAGCTCTGGTTTGTCCTTCTTTGGTGTATCATCTTCATCATCTTTTTTCGCAAACTGAGCCTCAATTTCTGCAGGGTCCATGTAGGTGTAGAAATGTGCCATAATAGAGAAAATGACACACACAGCCACCTGGAGGGAGGCAAAAAGTACATATTCGGCCCACTGTGGGGGAAAAGGAGATGAGTTGGGCTACAGTAAGGTATATTACTTGCACATTGATTACATTGCTGATCACATTTAGCTACCTGTTTAGGGAGCTTTGCAAGCTCAGCCACAATCAACACAATGATGTTGCCAACAGCCACAGTGAACAGCCAGCCTGCTTGTAGCACCGCCTTCATGTTGCTGGGTGCCTTTGGAGTAAGACATATAACATCCGCTACAACGTGTTGAACATTTTTGGGACTGATCATGACAATATTGTGAGAGTGAACTTTACCTGGGAGTAGGAGAACTCTAAACCAGTAACAGAGAAAACCACTTCACCACATGTTATGAGAAAGTATTGGGGTATTTGGAGAGCCATGTGAACAGAATTTGGCTGTATTTCCTCAACTGCAGAAATGGGGCCACACTAAAAGATAAAATGTAAATCTCACTTAACTGAAGCAGATAAGATGGCTTAGTACTTGAAAGGTTAAAAAACATACATTTGATCCAAATGTGAAAGAATTAGGGATGAACAGAGTATAGGAGCTTCCAAATCCAAATTCTCTGGAGTATTCACATGATTGAGCACCATCACTTATGCTAAAGATTGTTCTGAAAACAGAAATAAAACAATAATTAAAATTGATGCATTAAATGTATGATTATTATTATTGCAAACAATAAATATTGAAAACAGAAGGGTTTTTCACATGCCTACTATTTTAGAGGAACCTCTGAAAAGAAAAAGAATTAAGAAAATGTCTTACTTTCCCCTTTGTAAAAAAGAGTAGTTGGAATAAGAGGAGGATTCAATTGTTCCAAAATTAACTTGAGCAGTTGTTACATTTATTGCAGCAGTCAGACCATTAATAAATCTGAAATTGGTGGAATTGAGAACAACATGTAATAAAAACGCATAAGTAATTAAGATAAAATTACAATATGTATTTCATATATACTTATACTTATACTTATATATACTTATATATATAACCTGTGTTGTTTAGGAAACAAAAATAATTATATATATATGTATATATATATATATATATATACATATATATATATATATATATATATATATATATATATATATATATAATTATTTTTGTTTCCTAAACAACACAGGTTACTTAAACATTTCTTGTGTTTCTTTTAGCTTACCTGATTCCATTGCTGCCTTGCTCTGGCTTGGATGTTAAATCATTGGTCTGCAATAAAAGACCAGAAACAATTTATCTAGGTCCCATGCTGGAGGTACGTAAAATGTTCAAATTTGTATTTACAGAAATATACTTACTGCCAGTATCCACTGGTTGTTAGGGTTGGAGGGAATAAGAAGTGTTTGCCTCTTTTCTTTCTCCAACTGAATCGACCTTGATATCGCTGGATTTGTTAGTGCAACCAGGATTACATCCTCTTCAAATGTAAAGTGTTGGTCACTTGCCTGCAGAATTAATTGATAATATGAGTGAAGCCTATCAAAAAGAAGTTCAACAATCACACTAATAAAACAAAATCAAACTAGGTTTCTCTAATGATAAAAATGAAAATATATTCTTTCTTAAAGTTACTCTTCTTTCAGTTCAGTCTTTTATAAAGGTTTTGCGACTGAGGAGATCTTACTTGTTCTCCAGTAATTTCTATTAAACCATTGTGGGGTAGAGTTACTGTCAGGTTAGTGCTGCCCATATTCAGCAGCCTCAGTTGACTCTGAGAAGGTGACGGGAAGCTCGGCAAAGTTTTCTATGAAACAAAATGGTGTAATAATAATAATAATAATACTACATTTTATTTATATAGCGCTTTTCTAAATACTCAAAGTCGCTTTACATTCAAAAAGGACACGAGAATGCATACAATTAAAACATCTAAAAATAAGTACAAAAAAAGAATATGATACAACAGTAAACACAATGACAAAACATAAATACATTTACAATTGTACATTAATATACAATTGTGTACCAGGTAACCAAACATTATATAGTATGCCATAATACCACATGTACATTCTCATGTTTACTTTGCTTGATCAACTCAGCAAAATCTGCATACAGTAAAATGGAAGATCCCATCTTAATACTCACATCAATTTGAATCTGAACTAAAGCTGCAGCCACAAAGGCCATGGCTGCCAAAAACATCCCCACTGTCATTCTTTTCAATGGCCTGTTGAACAAGTAATAACATGGAGATTGTTTCATCTGCTGTCTTAGAACTGCGTAGGAGTGTATGATGTACCTCTAAATGTATTTTTTGTAATATATCCTGCTGCGGAGGGTTACTTGAACTTACGTGAAGTTAAAGCCACATTTCTTGATAAGTGGGTAAATAATACTGTCCATAATAGGTACCATAGTCAGGATCAAGATGGGGTTGACCGTCTAGCAAGGAGGAAGGGTGGAAAATTACGATTCAATCTATATACAAAGAGTTGGAAATTCTTCTCTGTAAGGTAGGGCTAACTTACTTGCATTTGATCTGGCTGAAGAACAAGTAATCCCTGTATATACAAAAAAAAAACTGTCTGTAAGTCTCTGGAAAGCTGATGTTTGAAATTGTTGCCTTGGTGTTATTTTTACTTGAATAAAAGAAATTGTGGTAAAAACCTACAAAGTTTCCATCCATAGTTGTGGCTTGCAATGTCCACCTAGAGCCCTATAGATGACACACAGTGTTAGCCATAGTTGTCCTAAAGTTTAGTCAACAGTCACATACACATTTCAGACTATTGTAAGCTTATGTGCAATAGCCTTTTGCAATTATTTTCCAGCAAAGGCACTTAAAAGTACAAATAATATTCCAGTAATAGATAATGTAACGTTAAGTTACCTTTTGGTCAAAGAGGGTCCAAAACATTGGAAGTGGAATGTACAAAAAGAGGACCTTGAGCACCATTTTGATCTGAGCAATGAGGAGTTTCTGGAGAAACAGTCATTAAACATAAATAAATATTAGGTGTTTCCTGTACATAAGTGAAAGAAATAATGAGGTGTGGAATGGTTAGACATGTTACAATTATATGTTTGGAAAACATACTTCATATTTCTCTTCAGCCCAATCCATCCAGTGCTGCCTCTTTGGGTGTGCACTGCTCCTGTGCCTGTAGCGGTTCTTGATGGCAAACTGTACAAGAGTAGAAAAAAAATGACTTAAAGACACATTAGAAATCTTTAAACACAGCAATAAAATCTATCTGTTTTGGGCCATTTTGAATTCAGATTACAACAGTACTTAATTTACAGACTTACCCCAATGCATTTGCAAACGTCCAGCATGATGTTCCCCTTGGGCTCAGCCTTGTAATACATACCACTCCCAAATATAAACACCACTACAGGTGCAATAAGCAAAACATAATCAGACTCAGTGATTTGAAAGTATCTGCTTATACAGAGCTGAAAATAGTACTTTTAGCTGACCTATAAAATAGTCTAGTAAAAGACTATTTCCAAAAGAAATTATTTATTACACAAGTTATTTACAGTCTAAAGCCTTCCTCAAGAACCTTCTTGAGACAAATCAATGATGTCCATGCCCTCATAAGTGTAAAAGAGTAAAGCCAGTAACATAGATATTTGAGCGCTGTCATGATAAGAGGACAAACTTACCAAGGGCAACCACCATGAGTGCAGCTGGCACTCCGAAAGCAAGTGGGTAGCACTTCTGCTGGCTGTAGATGCCACACTCCTGACCTGAAAACATGCACACACACACACACAACCACACACACACACACACACACACACACACACACAAACAATGTTTTGTGTAAGTGATAAAAAACCTTTCCCAACAATAATTTCAGACAGTATCGGTGTTGGATATGTCCTGTCCCAACCTTACCTCTAAGGATTGGTGTGATGATGGTTGACAGCAGGCTTCCAGCATTGATGCACAGATAGAACACGGAGAAGAAAGTTCCTCTCTGTTTCTCCTGCAGAAAGATAAGACATAGAACTGTTGCACTGAATGTTGACTATTGTGTGTAGGTTGTGAAAAAGCATCAGCTGTGAAATATACTAAGGCCTTTAACTAACCTGGTGGTCCTGGAACTGGTCTCCTCCAAAGGCAGCCACACAGGGCTTGATGCCCCCTGTGCCCAAAGCAATGAGGAATAAGCCCAACATGGACAATGACCTAAGTAAAGAGACAGAACATTATGCTTACATTTTACAAAATGCACATGTAGCAATCGATACAGTAATTCTGACAAAATAATACTAAAATATTGTGGCCTATGTTTCATAATCTTGATCATCATTAAGTAAATTAATGAACTTACACATGGAATACCATGTTGTTTGGGACTCCATCTCTGTCTGTGTCGGTGATGTCATGGATTGCGCTGATTGCCATAACAACTTGTCCAATGGCATAGACGATAGACAGGTAGATGATAGTCCTGCAGGAGGAACACCACAACAATTCACCTGTTTTTGTGCTGTGCTGATTTTCTGAGATTACAAATGTTTTTAATCAGGCTATCAACACAATTGACGGTTTACGTAAGCAATGGGAATGTAAAACGCCCTGACAATTACAAAAATTGAAAAGCAAATTGTAAAAAAAAAGATAAATAAATAAGCAGAGAAATAATAACACAACAACTCACTTAAACTTGCCCAGCCAGGAATCAGCCACGATGGCACCCAGGATGGGAGTCAGGTAGCACAGAGCCACAAAGGCATGGTAGATGGAGGTGGCCAAGTCATCGTCCCAACGCAGGAAGTACCTAAAGTACAGCACCAGCACAGCTGTAGACAGAAAGAGAGAGCTTCTCATGTTAACCAGTGAACAGTGATTATAACATTTGGACTAACATGCTAAAACAGTTGGTTTAAGTAAGAGAGGCATATCCTCACCACGCATGCCATAGTAGGAGAATCGCTCGCAGAACTCGTTTACAACAATGAAGAATATACTGAGGGGATAACCACAAACCTCCTTGCTCTAGAGAGTAGATAATGGAATACAGAATAGGATCAAACATAATTCCCAGTACACGTACATTACAGTTCATAGAGGTAGATAATTATCTGTAAAAGCTACAATCATTTGTTTTCAAATATAGTGTTTACCATTTAATGATATAAAGATTACACAAAATCAACCAAAATACAGCTTCCAAATACTTTTTGCAACATTGAATTATATCCATAATTGAATCAAATAAAATATTTTTATTAAGATAAAAAATGAATTTTTTAAAGACTCAATTATAATGTTGACAGGACAACAGCATGACATGTGTAACAATGCAAAGTATGTGTAACAGAGCAAAATATAGACTGGTTTGTTTAAAGATAGTTTGAAACAGCTCTATCTAAATTGCCATCAAATCATACATCCAAATCTACAGTCTTACCTTCCCTTTGGGCTTCCCTTTCTTAAGATTCTCCTGATCCTTCTCTGTGTGGCAAATAACATACTATATTATACCAAATCATGAAAATAACCATCATTATTCCAACAATACATTTTTTTTTATCAATATTTAGCATTTTATTTAGCAACTCACCCTTCATGATTGCAGGGTACAGAGACCAATCCTATCAGGTTTAATAATCTTATGGCACGGGCTGTGATTTATTTCTGCTGTCTGAGAGTAAAGGACTTGCTGTTTAGTAAACGATAGGTTCTTATTAGCCCCTTGATCTTCCTCCCACAAAGCTGAGAGTGGACTGTGTCCTATTTTATGGCATAGAGGGAGTCGGATATCATGCAACCACCTCATTTGAGCTCATACTAAGTAAAATGCCATGTGAACTTGGTACTGTAACTTTAACCATGTTTATAGGTCTTGCAAAGCAAAACATGAGAAATTGTAAGTGGCTTTATGCTGAAATTGTTTGAGGAAACAGTGTACTGACACATAAAAGAAATGACAAGTAATGTAATCAGGAAGTTGTGTAGAGAAATTAGTGATTTTTATTAAAATGAGAAGCATTAGGGAAAATGTTTTGTTTACAGCAGAATAGTGACTTTCTGTTAAATAAAAATAAAAAACCCATTGGTTCCCAAATATAAAAATCATAAACATTTAACTGAACACTAAAATGGTAAAAGCTTCATTTTACTTCCACACAGTAGACCTTGGTTCCAAATCCACACCTCGTCGCTTTGGCAAGAAGGATGAACATCATCTTTACAGTGTATGAGCCCCAACACAGCAAGATATTTCGCAAAGAACAAATATTGCACTCCATTTTTATATGTACACGAATAAACAACTTGGATATACTTACGGAATACGATTGCTTTAAATATTTTAAAATCCCCTTCTAAGATGTTGAAGGGATTACTGCTGGATGCCTACGTACATATTTAAAGGAGCCTGTTTATCAAACAGGTTGCAGCTTTGTAGAAATATAACGACATGTATACAGAGTGAAGAGTGCCAATGTATGCAGCATATATTATCTGTCAAGAGATCAATAGTAGAAAATGGAATACTGTACATATAAAATAATTGGAAAGTCGGGGAAACCATCAACACAAACACAGGTAAAAATGAACCAACTGGCTTTAGGCTAATGACATGCACATTTGTTGCATTAACTCTTTTAACATTGAGTCAAAGATCCCTAGAGGGGCGTCTCCACAGGAAACACTAGAAAACGACACCAGGCGGACGCTGGCCAAACCTCCTTTGTCAGTTCTCGTTGGGGATCGTCACTGGTCTCATTCCCCTCAAAGTGACTTGACTCTATCCGGACGACGTTGATGCACACAGTTACATGGTATTGGGACTTGGGCATGGCCCAGCGAACATAACCCACGGCACAAGCCGGAGAGAGCTGAGAAAATGTCCTTGTCGTTTCTCCTGGTCTCTGAACTGATGGGGAGAGAAGAGCAGTGAGGGCCATGAGGGAGGGCTTGCACAGCGTGCACTGAGGTCAGGGGTCAACTCTCCCAACGGGGGTCACACCACTGAGGAGGAGCTCGGGATGCCCTGGATGGTGGCCCCGGTTGGCGTGCCACTGATGGCGTTGAAGATGTGCAGGGAGTCAGGAAGAACGCTCTTCATGCCATCTTCCACCGGATGAATCTGAAGGACACAGGAACAAGGGAGGGAGGAATGGAGGGAAGGGGATGTGAAAGGACAGACTCAGTCTAGTTCTGACAACTTGGGAACAGACATATGCAGTATAGACTTAGTCAATGCAATATTACCATCCAATCTGCCCAGGGCAGCATTAAGGGAAAACAGAGGAAAAAGATGTTGTCCAAATCATGATATAATCACATAAGGGCATGCGATTTAAATTAGATTGTTGAAGTGCTTACTGGCTCGTGCATGATGGCGGACAGCTCCCGGGCCAGGTCCCTGTAGTTGGCCTTCATCTCATCATGGTACTCCTGCTGGTCCTCCTTGATCAGACGCTCGTTGATGGCCAGGCCGCGACCACAGGCCTCTACAAACTGTCTGCTCACAAAGCACCAGAAGGATGCTGGGTTAATGGGGTTGCATTTGCTAAGTGGTTTACCAACCCATTATAGAGTGTATTGTTTACTTACCTGAAGACCTCTTTCAGCTGCTTGACCTTGTTATCCGGATACTTCTTTGTGCTGGCGTCATCCAGGAACGCTCTAGCATACGCAAGGGGACCAGCATTTACCTAAGGGTGTAAACAACACAGAGCTTTGTCAGACCGGATTCGAAGTTAAGAAATGCCTGCATTGTCAGATCTAGACAAAGGGTTTCAGTAATACAAATAGGAAATTGAAGGTGCCTACGAGACAAAGGGGGTATTCATAATAGTCTGTGTGTGTCCGTGTCTGCCTGTGTCTTTAGAACAGAACCAAAGCAGTCACCTGAACACTGATGCTGCCCTGGAGTTTGAGCTGGAGGCGGATCATGTCCACCTCACTGGTGGAGCACAGCTGGTGGAACTCAGCCACCTTTTTGCTCATCTCATCTATGGCCACCTCGATGGGGTTCAGGTCGGTGTGGTGCTGGTACATCACTGCTATGCGCTTCTTCACATAGGGAAAGCAATGGGTAGCTGTGGATGAAGGGAGGAAAAAGAAAGAAAGAAAGAAAGAAAGAAAGAAAGAAAGAAAGAAAGAAAGAAAGAAAGGTAAAAAAAAACATGGTCTAATCACGTTAGCCTAATCAACGCCTGAGAGCCTTCTCTAGATAAAAAAAAGGCCAGAAAGAACAGATAAAACGAACATATAAAGTTTGAACTTTGGGATCTTTCACACCATAAAACAATAAAGTAAAGCCATTATGATTAGCATGTATCCTTGAAAAACCGCTGACACAATCAGGACCTAATTAAAATGACTATAAGGTTACATCGTGTACATTTTCTGCTATAGTGCTCTACTGGACATCTACTGTATATCTCACGGGAGGAACCCCGCAGTGACTAGCATGTCTTTCGGTTTAGGAAATGTGTTTTGGTGGTCCATCTCTATAATAATGTGACTTCATCAAGTCAAGCCTCTTTTATCTACATGACCGGGCAGGTGTCTGTGCAAAGGTGGATCATGGCTGGGTGTGGTTCCACTATCATGACATCAATGGATCAAACTGATTCAGCAAAATCTATGAAGCTGTCAACCTCCAGTGAAGGGTATACACCACTGTTGGCAGCATAGACAGTAGAAACACCTTTTTTTGTAGAAAAGGTTTCTTAATTTGAAGCATCTCGTCAATTGACGAAGCTTGACCTTACAGGCACAGCGTGCGGTCACTTACTGGTTAAAATGGTCCTGCGTTTGCACTGCTCCTCCACTCCTCCTTGCTTTTTGCCTGAGACAGTGAAGGGCATCTCAAAGACAAAGCGCCTGATGTTGTGGCTCTTTTCAAAGTCGGTCTTGCGGTCCACCAGCTCCTTCTCCTCCAGGTAGGGGGTCACATGGGTCACCTGGATGTAGGCGTACTTTGAGTCCAGGTCCTTGGGGTTGATCTGCACAGGGAACCACCACCATATAACACATCAAACTATGGAATAGAACTACAGTCCATAAAACAATTTTTTTAAATCTGATTATCCAACTAAAGTTTGTAATGTGTCCCAAATGGCATACCTAATATTTATGTAGTTTATTAAAGAATGTTCAATCAAAATATCATGATGTAACATAAAAGAAAATAGGAGTCATACCCTGCCAGAATCCTGAATCATCTTTACGTTCTCCTGGCCAAACTTGTCGGAATACAGTTTGAGAAGTCTCTGTGATATTTCTGAGAGAGGGGTGAATTTAGGCTCTTTGTAGATGTACTCTTTACCATCTTCATCTTCAAAGAATCCCTGATATTAAACAAAAAAACAACAACCATGATTTAGCCCATGTTTAAAAGAATCTTAATAGAAAATGAAATCACATTATGTGTATTTATAATGACCTCAGACATCAAACACAAGCGCACAGTAACAACACAGATGGCATGAACAAACACTCTGCCTGCCTGTCAACTGAAATGGAATGATAGAGCCATTGCTTGACATCGGGAACTGAAATGTGTGACGGCCTCTAAACTAATCTTTAATCTAAAGTCATCCCTGTACACTAATGACAAGCTCCACTGCAACATATGAACCCATGGTCAATCATGGATACAGTACTGTATCATATAATTTAAGCAGGAAGTTGTATTTAACGTTATGATTGGGTGCACAGTGTAGCATATAGTCGATACATGTTTGCACCCAATAAAATGCAGAATACAGCCTTTGATTTAACCAGGAGCTGGACAATATAGGAGGGTGTAATTGGCCCCAAGCTGTCTGTACCAACAACGACACCCATCAAACCTTAAGACAACATTGGCTTGTTTGTATAACATGTATTTACCTCCGTCTCTGAGTCAGTAAACTGGTACTGCTAAAAGGTTGTGAAGCAATAGAAAACAAAATCATAGTTACACCATAACTACCCATATGACAAATCTAGAAGTTAAGAACTGGTAGCTAGAGCCAATGCACACCGGCACACCACCATATCAAAATCGACATGGCTCTTTGAGGGTTGATTCACTCTATTAAAGCACACTGTTAAAAGAAACCGCCTACAGAATACAAGTAGATAAAACAAGGAAATGAGTTAAACCTACAGACAAAATAGTGTCAGACGTAAAAACAGTTGGGTAAAAGACACAAACAGTAAACCCAAATCCAAAGTAAAAATTTGCTGGGTCATGCATTGCCGTTAAAAAAGACAGAAGCAATGAGTGGTTAGTGGATGTTACTGCTAAGAGATCTACACGGAACACTTTGATTGAAAACGTCATGGATTACAGAAGCACCACACCAAACATAGGCTACTCAGATAAAGCTAGAAGCCCACAGCAGAACTTACCGCTGCCTTTAAAAAGGACAAAAAAGCAGAAACGGGGATTAGAATGGATCATAAAAAAGGCCATAAGACAAAATCATGCTTTAATAAAATAGCTGTTTACTTAATCAAATGAAGATGTTATTGTGACGAAATTTGTATTGTCTACAGTACCAATATATTGTTAAATAATGTCAAGTGCTTTGGATTTTGAAAAGCGCTATATCAATGAAATGAATTATTATTATTAATCTCTGGACTACTTGGAGATTGTGCTCTGAAAGAACAGTCGCCCATCTTGAATGAAAGTGTTAAAATCAAACAAATAGTTAACCTGTTAGGAGAATCAAAGCAACAGTATCGTTCTGACCAATTACATCATTCTTCACACACACACACACACACACACAAACACACACACACACACGCACACACACACACACACACACACACACACACACACACACACACACACACACACACACACTCGCTCACTCGCTCACTCGCTCACTCACCTGGCCAAAGAAGGCCACTCTGAAGTAGGTGCCCAGCAGTCTCTTGCACGTGTGCATCACCTCAGTGACTTTACTGTAGGCACGATGGAGGGTGTCATAGAGATGGGCCAGTTTCTTGAGGAAAAAAGACAACAGTTCAACATCCAGTCCTGATGTATTAGTTCATAATTAGGTCCTTCTACTAGGTTAACAGAACATGATACTGGGCATGAAATAGGGATGTACCTCAAAGTCCCTACGCTTCTCGTAGATGGGTATGATGAGTTTGTAGATGTCAGAGATGAGCTCGTAGCGCTCAGCTTTCCACAGTCCATCTGCACACTCCTCCAGGAGCTCCATAAGAACGTCCTGCATGGAGAGAGGGGCCAAAGCAAGCATACCATGGTTTAAAGTATTTTATCCTACTGATGTAATTTTCTTTGCAGATACAGCAATATTTAGTTAATTAGCTGGCACAGTAAGGAGAACATTGGAATGTATTCGTTGAATATGTGTCTAATTATAACCTTAATATTGGCTACCTTACAATTGACCATATGCTAGCTACACCATCTATTCTGTATCATACAGGAAACTTGGACAAACGATGCACACAATGGTTAAATTCACGCTTTTGTTTGGTGTTATCATATCACACTTCCTGATAGGACAGAATGAGTCATTTTGTGATAAGAACCATGTGTCAGTCAGCTGGTTTCGAGCAGAGAAAGTGCAAACTCCAACGGTGAGCAACAGGATGGCGGAAAATAAGCCCACAAACGCTTTGTTTTTCTCTCTCTACTTATTGCGTTTGACTGTGGTTGTTTATCTCACAGAATCTAAAACTGGCAAACCCGATTTTGTATATATCTTGTTCTTTTCTTGAAGTTATGTATATACTATAATATATATAATGAAAAATAATACTCTGTGCTTTAAAGTCATAGCATTTATGGGAAGTTCAGCAGCAGTTCAGGAGGTGGTGAAGTCCCTGTCACCTCGTTGAAATGGACGTCCTGCATGCCGACATCTTCCATCATCGACACTTCCTCGTCGATGTTGGGCGTGACCACCCGGAACGCTGAGCAGCCCTGTTTGAACATGCCTGGAGCACACACACAACAGGGGCGTTGGGACTCATGAATCAGCTCTACTGGCCCAATGTAAATCTATTTACCTAGTCCCTGGAATAAGTGACACACTCTTATTAAAACTTTGGAAAACAATTTCCAAACGTATCTATTTTATAAGCGAATATGTGTCACTCGCACACATATACACACCTTTTCTACGCAGGTACTCCGCCACGAGTGCGGCCACGTGCACATAGCACATGGCTGCCTGAGGAACAACCGACAATTGTAGCCAATTAATTGAAAGCAATAATTAATGAACTGAATTACTTAAAAAATTACTACCAGACCAACGTCTGCCACTCTAAACTTGAGCTCATCTTCTCCCCTACCTCGGACAGGTCTCCGTTCTTCACGTGGATGCGGGCCATACTGTCAAGCCAGGTCTTGCGGAGTTCAGGCGTGCTGGCGTAGGACTTGGCCAGACTGTACTGCAGGTCCACCAGCATCTCCGGGTCTTTCTCATGCTCCTTCATCTGAGCAGTGGCCATCAGAACCGTTCTGATACGCTTGGTCAGGTCCTTCACGTCGGATGGGAAGGCAGTGTTCTGTTGAAGAGAATTCAAATCAAAATGCCACGGTGATAAGAATGTAAAACGTTAGGCGGGATTTGGAGGGAGGTTGAGCACCATGAGGAACTATTCTGGGCAAACATGGTCTAACCTTTATGGTCTTGTCGCTGTTTGCACAGTTGTTGATGATGGACAGGGACTGCTGGAAGCGCGTCCCTCCAATCCCAATGACGTCTGCGATCAGTTGGCTAACAGCGATCACAACCTGAGGGAAAGGGACGTCGAAGCACACTTGACCATCGGTCTCAAACTCCTCAAACAACATGACAATAAAAGCTGCTGAAAATATCCATTGTGGATGTTGGCACTCTAATGCCCCACCTGTAGGTGCGTTCGGACGAAGGACTTGCGGCCCGTGTAGTCAAAGTTGCTCTTCATGAGAAAGTACAGGAGGTGGGCGGCATCGCTACGGATGGAGCTCAGCTTGGAGTTGCAGCACTTCAGAATCTCATAGCAGAATGAGGCGCACATGTCCGCACGGCCCTCGAAGAACGTGCAGGGGAACTGGAGGTGGCAAGGCGAACCCATTCGGTCAGACATTAGTCAACGACGGCAAGACGACAGAGACTAGAGCGAGGCCGGTCGGACCAGCGGCCCTCTCACCTTATAGATGAAGGTGCGCAGCGAGGTGAAAACCTGCTTCAGCGCCGTTTCCGACTGGTTGATCTGCAGGAAGCAGAGATGAACCTCAAACACCTTCTTCATCAGGGGGTTGTGGCCGTGGTCGGCACACAGCTGGGTCTGAGGAGGCATGAGAAAAGACACCGGGATGGCAGAGGACCAAATGGATCGTGTGGTGAGCTTGGACAATCTATCGCGGGACAAAACCTTTTATTTAAAAGCAGAAAAACCTTTACGTCCCTTGTAGTGGAAATAGAGTGCAATTGATAAAGAGGGTGTGTGGAGGGGTTATTGCGTGTGTCTTTGTTCGTGTGCTGGTTCCTGACCTTGAAGCCCATGATGAAGATACTGAGCGTGTCCAGGACGGTCAGACACACCTCCGTGGCAATGTTGGCCTCCAGCAGAGACTGGTTCAGCACGTCAGCGTCACAGTGGCTGTAGGCTGAAACAACAAGCACCACAGCGCTGTAGCTTATTCACGTCAGCCCCACTGCGCAAGGCTCTCCGAACTAAACCAAACGCGCAAACAGACTGTTTCTTGTAGTACTGTGTTGTCAAAACGGTTGACACACAACTACCAGTTTCAAGGGAAAACAATAAGGTGGGAAATAATCTCTGGAATGTAAAACATGTCTTCCGATGGGATTTCCTTGGACAAATGAATGCAATGAAATGAAGGGAGAGAGACAGGAGGTAGAGAACTAAGCAGGGCAGAGGGATTGGAGAGTTGAAAGGCTCATTCATTCCGAGTTGAAACGGCATGCTATTAATTTAACCAAATGAACGGAGCTGGTAAGAGTCTGCAAGCCGCCTGCCGACCTGATACTTTCTTACCATGGTCTACAGATATTCCAAGAACACTTGAAATCTTTTTTACACTGAAAACACAAAGAAATGCACTCCATTAAAGGGCATCAGATTACCGACGTGTCCTGGGCTCTGTCACTAAAGAAGCTGTCACGTTATGTGAACTCCTAAGTCACCTTGCCGCTGTGGGAGTGAGAGAGTGTGTTTGTGTATCACCAAGGGCTTTAGAAAGCGGCCACCGGGCTGGGCGAACCACACGTGATGACCACAAACAGGATGAGGGCGACGAAGAGCACGAAATGACTAACCATGGAGGCAGGTGTGAGGGAGCCCTCCCTGGCAGAGAAGGCTGCGACAGGTTGGTATGGTAGACTTACTGTGGTTAAAAGTGTATGAGTTATCCAGGCTGTTGAGCTGATGTAAGCGGGCATGCATCATTCCCGCCCTGTTACGGGACACAGGCAGAGTCTGAGACTTCCGCTCGTGTGCTATGGGTCCCGCCCCCTCCTGGCTCCTGATGAGGAAACGGGACATTGTTAGATGATGATTGGCCGGCTACCAGCAGAGCCAGTGTTAGTAAAGCAGGTTAGGGTGGATAAATATGGTCAACCACTTGACTAGCTTCAGTGGTGAAAATAAGGGGGTAGGAAGAGAGCCTGGCAGTCAGATCTGCATAAGGAAAGACCTTATGAGAGGTAAAGAAAAAGGCTGCAAAGGAAAGTCTAAAACACAATACAGTTACTGCAGAATAATTTAAAAATTGACTTTAAATAACAACTCCATTTACCAGTGTGTAATATTTATGTTTTAGTATAAAAGCAAAATGGTTAGAATAGCAGAAGCTGCTTATTGTTTCATGCAAATTAACCAGTGATTAAAAAGTTGAAGATTGTAGCTGAAGCCATGCTTATGAGAGTGAGAGTGACTCACACTATAACCACATTTAGCCTAGATAATGTTTTGGCAAAAGCAGTGGTGCAGCCACACGGCCAGGTCAACACAGAAAGGTTAGAGATGCATGCGCTTAGTGCAGAGGAGTTAATTTTACCCTCTAGTCTTACCCAAGCAGGAGAGGGCGGGAGCCATGTTTTAAATTGACTATTTTAAACTTGCCAGCATTTACGTGAATAGAGAAACAGAGAGAGTGGTGGGGGTTAGAAACAGTGGACACCCAAAGCCCTCAGTGAGTCCAGGCCAGAACTCCATGTAATAAAGAGTGACTGTGTGCATGTGCATTTAGAAAAGTTTTTTTTCTTTGTCTGTTCTATAGAATCTCTGCAAACCTCAGAGTTCTTTTGAAAGGTTTGGTTTGAGGAGGGATATTTACCCATAATAAATACAATAATAAAATATAATACATTACAGATTGTATCTATTCTAAATCAAAACACAAAACATAGTATCTATACAAAACAATCTAGATATTTAGATCTATATATTTTGTTACTAAGGTGTTACACACGCTAGAGCTAATGTTCGATACAGAATCTTTAGTTGAATAACACCATGCAATATCTAAACTAAATCAACTTACCAAAATCGGCTAAAATAATATTCAGACTGATAATGCTAAATTCAATCCTATACAACCACATTACCTGGCAATGTATCTCTTTCCCATGTATCGGAATTGGTGGAGACACACTCTGAAAAACAGGATACCAAATGTTCAGTGCAACGGACACATGAAGTGTGCATGGAACACTAGGACCGTCAGCAAACAAACAAAGGGCCCTTACTCTACTAATGTGAAGAAGTCCATGAGCTCTGCAGGTGAGGCCTTATTCCAGTATGTGAACAAGGCATCTGGAACAAGGGGAGATGAGAGTCAATAGTAGTCACTAATGTTGTGTGTGTGTCTGTGTGTGTGTGTGTGTGCGTGGTCTTACCCTCAGACATGCTTTTTAGAACATGTAGGAAGCACATGAGCAGGCTCTTGATTTCGCTTTGGTCTAATTTATCACAGCGCAGCAGAGTACTGCCCAAGGCTGAGGCAGGCTGGTTCTGAAGGACAAAGTCGAGGGGTCAGAGACATATTCTTAAAACACCACAGAACTGCTAGGTGGGCATTATTCGCTGACCATGCTCTTTATTAATACGACATTTTATAATTGTATCCAACTGAGAAGTTTTCTCATCTTCATCATAATTGGTTTTCCGGCAACAAAGTAAGCTAACACCTTGACTAAGATAATCCTCCACTGTATAATGGAGGATTAGGCTTAATCTTTGTCCAGAAAACCGTTGCAGCTGTTGACAGACTGGTTAAAGAGGGCACAGGGCTGTTTTAGTGTGATCACACTAATGGAGTCAGTCACTCACACTTAGAAATGCTCTACAAGTGGAACCAGTTTGGGCCAAAGGGTACTAAATAACATTTTTCACACTGAAGTACTATAGTACCATTTTACTCATCTTTGAAAATGAATATAAAAGTGCAGTGTGAAATAGGAAAACACTGGGCTGGCACTGTAGGATTCAGCACTGCTGTGTGAAAAGGCATTACAGGAAACTAAGCATAGCCTCTCTTGGAAAGCAGAGAGCACGACAGCAGAGGCGGTAGCAGCTCTTCCATAAGAAGGGTTTGGAAGTGACCTACAGTATACTGCAGCTTCTTTCTTTGCCAGCTTTGAGTCAGTCTAGACCATTATAAAACTACTGCTACTGCAGGGGTGACTTCAGGGAAAAGAAAGAGGATTGTCCCAAATATTATGGACAGGGTGAATAACTTAATGACCAAAGTTAGCTACTGCAGTTATGCCAAATTATTTGGATGAAAGATACATAGAAACTACATAGAATATCCTGCGGTGGGAGATCCAAACACATATTTATTCTAGTTTATACAAAAGAAACATGTTAAGTTTAGTTGCCAATACGATGTAAAAGTGTCGTAGTTGTCTTCATCACAGCAATGATGCTGTTTAAGATATTCCACAATGCTAAACTAAAAGCTAACTTACAACTGTTTTGAATTGGATCAAAAGTGATTGCAGTGACCCTGATGAAACACTATTTGTTTTAATCAAACACTATATTAGAAGACAAAAACACAGCATGTGACAGGAATGGAAAAGCAGCAGGACTCCACTCCCTCTCATGCTGAAGAGCTGTCCTATTAAGCTGAGGAGCCGAGAACCACACGGGAAAGCCCAGCAGAACAGTTATTAGGCTTCACTATACCAGAGGAGAGACTGGCGATAGCCTGCCAGTCATCCAATGGCAAAGCAAGGGCTTGCAAAAAGAAAAAAGAAAAAAAAGAAAAAAAGAAGACACACACACTCACACACTCCCAGAGTGGGACACTCCTATAGGGGGGGTGGGGGGGTGGGGGGGGTATGGGGGAACATCTATGTGGCTATACTTGAAGTGGGATGGCGGACAGCGCCACATTCTCCCAGACAGTGGGAACAGAGAGCAGGGAGAAGTCCATGGTGACACGCTTGGAGCGAGCCGAGAGCGAGGCCTCGTCTGATTCGGTAAAGAAGCGCAGCATGTTGGCAGAGTGTCTCCGTACAAATGTGTCCCTCTGCCACCGCAGCAGCAGCAGTAGGCCGGTGTGCACAGGGTGGGGGTCAATGGCACAAGTTAACATGGAGGACCATAAGGTTGGAAAAACGACTGTACGTGAGGTGACACGGACAAGCACTACACATTTCAAAAGATATTTGTGGTGAACGGATTACACGAAAACCACCGACAGCAACACTGCTCCAGAACCGCAGGACCAAATGACAACACAGTTGAACATGTTCTTATTGTGAAACAATACCTTGTCCAGGGAGCTGGCCTTGTCGCCGGTCTTCTCAGGCAGGCTGTTGCCGGAGTCCGTGCTGATGAGGGAGCCACGTGAGTCGGCGTGGCGCACAGCGTTGGGAGTAGTCAACGTGTGAGGGGAGGCTGGGGGGGGGGGGGGGGGGGGGGTTGGATTAAATACAGTGACAGGGTCGGATACACACACATACATATTGGCATCATCCGATACCTTACGAGTCTGCTCATACCTGTGCCAGAGATCACCCCGAACAAATCTTTGTGCAGGCTGCTGTCAAGAATAGTGCTGGACCTGGGAGGGGTCATCAGGGAATTGGCCATCAGTGAATCTTCTCTCCCATTCTAAATATGAAAGAGAAAGAGTTATGTTGGACTGAGGGCATTCCCCAAGGGGAAAGTAAGTTGTAATAAATATCCACTAGATGGCAGCCTTACATTGTTGGAGAGGTTGACAGCGAATGGAGAGACATCCTTCACATTAAGCCTGTTAACGTTCTCCTGGAGAAGGCCAAACAAGGGTAGGTAGAGCGTGGAAAGCCTGGCCTGTTGGCTCTACAAAACATACACACACACACACACAAAATAGGCTGCGGTTAGTATATCAGATGAATTTGTCATTTCACATGCAATTACCAAACGTATGTTCACTAACTGAACACGAAGGGGAAGGGAAAGCAGGGTCCAGCCCGGAGAGCCTACTTTAGAGCTGTAGCGGTCGTCAAAGGTGTGCTTGATCATCAGGTTCTTCAGCACGTGGATGGCGATCTGACGGATCTCCCGAAACTCCTGCAGGGCCCCGCCCACCTCCCTGAGGAGCAGCCCGACCAGGAAGTGGTTCTTACAGAAGTCGTCGGTCAGTGAGTAGTCCAGCTGGAGGTCTGGGAGAAAGAAACAGCGCAAGTACTTTAACCCAGGCACAGGGAGATAGAAGGAGGAAAAACTATGAACAAGCCACTAACTTTTCCAATTAGAGGGAATTTACACTATGAGTTTGAACTTCTAATTGAGATTTAGACGCCTACAAATGAACTGGGAAGACAGGTGAAATACAGCAGCTGGACAACTCAACAGCCAGTGTGTAAACAAATTGCAAAAACCTCTCAGAAATGCCACAATGCCCAGTCCGACACAAACTCCATTGGGAAAACAATTTTCTGTCCTTTTCAGATCAGCAAGCACATTTCTATCTTTCATCTAGCTGTACTCCCTCAGATAAATACATCACACCCTACTCATATTGTGACCCTTGGAACTCACATTCATCATACCACCCCATCTTTGGACAAAGGTCTACTTTTTAGTTAGAATGTATAATATTCAACTGCCAGCAGGTATTCCGACAACACCAGACGTTAAGCTGCATTTAGATGAATGGATTTGCATTATCATTTATCATCGGGATTACATTTGAGAATTAAACAGAAAAAGACAGGGACAATGACCTATTAAAACATTTTTTTAGGACAATAATGACAGGTGAAAAAGGAAGAGAAAAAAAAATACATTTAAATTGTTGTAAAACTCACCAAGAACTAAATTAACTGAAGTGTGACTATTGCAAGCAAGTTAGTTCAGATGAGCTAGGGTTTGCCAATGCATTTGTATAGCTCTAGAGGGCATGAGTAACAATATGTTAAAAATTACAGGCCTGTATCTAGCCTCTTGTGAGTCGTAATTGTTTTATATGCAATATTAATTTCTGTAGAAAAGCCCTACAATAATTTCCCTGGAGATAGTTATTGATTTTTATACATAAAAAATATTGATAAATATGCACAGTTTATGACTTAACTAAAATAATTCCACATGCACATCAAACCTAAGCACACAGAAAGCCCATTATGATTAACATTGTAAATTATGAATCACAATTAAGTCGTTCACTAAATAAATAGTAAAAAAAATCATAAAAGCATTCCACATCAATGCAATACTTCTGTTGACAGAATGTTTGATCTGTTCAGCTTCTAAAGAGGCTAATTTGGTTGAAGTGGCAATAGTTGAAGAACTGGATCAACAGTTTCTTTTCTGACAGGACAAGCAAGCATCACACCTGGCACCTACCTACTGGAGTATCGTATGACTCCATGTTGGGGGTAAGTAATGCTAATAGGCAAAAGAGAGAGAGGAGGAACACAGAGTAGAAACACAATAAATACTGTAAAAAAAACTATGAACGTAGAGAACAAACATTAGCCCAAATTGTATTGTACTACTGCTGTTTTAAATGTGACCGTATATAAGTCTGTTGGTTGCAGAAGCAATCATAGTAATTCTGACAAACTCCATTACGTCATCAACGTTTAGAATGGCAGTCATACAGGACTTCAGCTGTAGAACAGCTTGGTTTGATTTTAGATGTTTTTACTAATACACCCAATTGCATGTCAAATTTTCCTTTACACTATGATGGACGACACTTGAACCTGTTCGGACAGCATTTAGAGTATATTTATGACCATTGGCAACAGCTGACATCCACCTAATCAGTTAGCATGTGCTCACCTTGGAATCTCTGGATCCTGCCCTTCCCAAAAGGCATGGGCAGGTTCAAGGGCACATAGTGCTCATGGTTGCAGACCACACGCAGGAACTCAAACTTGAACTCAAACAGGGTCTGAAAAGACAAACACCAGGACACATAAGTACAAGGAATCAAAGACATTCCTCTATTCACCAAAGAGGAGGACGAGTACTTCCTTTACCTTGGGGTCTCCTGGTACAAAGCTGTTGATGTAGTTGTTGATCTGCTTGAAGACAAATCCTCTGTCCATCAAGGTAAAGCAGCGCTGCAGACAAGGAAAACCAACGCCATGTCAACCTCCTCCCACACAAGTTCAATTCCGTAACATTCCGATTCTTGATCGTAACTTCTATATGTCGTGCTTTAATTGTTTTCCTTGCTACCAGACATGAACGGAATGATTCTTTTCTGGCAATACTCGAAAACAGCAGTTCTAGACCCTGACCTTGATGAAGACGGCGAGGCTGTGGTTGGCGTTGCGGGCAGCGTCCAGGTTGTCTTTGTACTTCTGGGTGATGTGAGGCATCATCATGTTGACCAGGGTCTCCACCGTGTGGTGGAAGGAGGCAGAGAAACGCTGGTTTCTGGACACCTGAGAAAGTCAACCACATGAGGTCCGGAACTGGGAGGGACACTGTACAGCGTTGCTTTCATAGCTCGATCTTCCTTGAAGGGAAACCACATCTTGACAGGGTTAAAATAAAGGCTAGAGTACACTCAACCTAAACAATCCAACTTTACAACATGACCTCAGCAGGGAGAAGCCAGGATGTGATCTCGCTATTTCCTTACGACTTGTAATCTAGTTCAGAGGAAATTGTATAATCTACTGTGGCTTTGTGATTGTACAGAAGCATGCTAACCAGGGAGAGGCATGGTCCTTTGGTGGTACATTCTGAGAAAGGTCTGCAGAGAGAATCATACCTTCTGCTTTACTCTGGTATGCTAACCACATGCTAAGCTCATCTTTAAACACATAAGCAACCTAAGCACAAACCAAATCTAGAGAGCATGTGTCCAACTTACCCTCACTTTCCCACTCTCAATGAGGTACTGTGCCATGGACTTCACTAAGGCTTCATAGAAATACCAGGAATACTGCAGTCAGAGAAAAAAGCATGATTGCCATGAAAAAGTGAGTTGATGGTTGCTAAGTGAGGTGTAGGTTGATGGGACACTCATTTTACCTTGAGCAGCTTGTTGCTTGTCAGGAAGTCTGTGGAAGGCTTAAGGATAGCGGTCATAGCTTTGGCTAGCTCCTCGTGTACCGTGCGGGTGGTAGAGGTTGTGTGTGGCTCAGTCTTAAACACATACTGGGACAAAGAGAGGAGCACGTGGCTACAGGTCAGCTCCGCACGACCAAAGGACCAAAGTAGGAACGGATTACAGAGGGGAATAAACGGTCGCCTCTCACCTTTACATATGATCTTAGGTAGTGCTCCAACCCCTCCTCATGGCACTGGGCAACAATGTGAATCATAACCCTAGGCGAGAGCAAAAGGAGGGAGAAAGTCTCAGACAAAAAACACAATAGGACGGTATATTGTAGGTACTGTCACAGGACTGGGAGAAGATCCTACTGTATACAGTTTGTGTGTACATGAGAATGTACTGCATTTTCTTCCCCTTAACCATCTCATTTGTTGTTATCGCACAGATAAAACTGATCCCAAATCAATTCATAAGTGCTCAGGAACCCTTGATCTATGCCAGCCCCGGGCATAGCGGAGAGTATGCCCGCCTCCTAGTCTGTGGAACTTGCCTGGTGACGTTAACGGCCACCTCTTCGTGGGTGGCACTGGTCAGCACCCTAAACAGCTGATTCAGAGTGGTGGGCAGGAACTTGATCATCACATGACTCTCCATTGCGTGGAGACTCTGCAAGAAGAAAGTGAATACCGAGAAGGGGTGTTTACACACAGTTTGGGCTCGTTTCATACAGCGCCTCTGTTCAGAAAAGTCTCTGACAACCAACGGACATCTCCGACGCATAAGACACCCTCCCCAAACCCATTAAAAAAGAGTAACTCAATGGAACAAGAAGAATAACAGGATACACCTGTTCACCACCATGTGCTAATAGCCTGCACCTGAGTCTTCAGGCAGTAGAAGGAGTCCGTACGGGGGTTACTGACGCCTCACATGCCATACAATGACGTAGACTCTGACACCAAGGCCGGCAAAGTGGCTTGGCGCGCTGCCAACCAACAGAGCTCCTGTGTCTGACCTCGGGTGTGACCCCTGGCCATTGTTCAGTGTCCACGGCGCTGTTTACATTAGCACCCAAGAGATGCATCAGACTGTGCCTCTCTCTCCGTGTCAGTGTCCAGCGAGGGGGACAATAGGAATGAGAGGCAGTGGATGGGATCCCAGGGTTAGGTTAACCTTGTCCCACCCTGGCCTGAGTAACCCCCCCCCCCCCCAGGTCAAAACATCCTGAGGATATTGGCCCATACCGAGGAGACAGAAGAGTGACTGAAGGGTGACACAAAATGGGGGATGTGGACGGGGATCAACGCGGTGACCGGCGTTGTTTGGCCTCGCCCTGATCACACCCATTGAGGAGTAGTCACAGCCTTCTGTTTACCTTCAGATATTTGACCAGTTCTCCCCCCGACGCCTGGACTGCAGAATCCATGTTTTGACAGTGGTGGAAGAAATTGTGCAAATGTTGATCCTGAAAAGGGCAGTAAGGAGAAATAGCTTTAAAACAAAGAACTTTACACACTTCGAAAAATCTTAACTAAAAATGTAAAACCTTTTCAATGGTTGGTTAGTAAAGTGCTTCTAACCTGAGTGTAGACTGTGGACACAAGGTGAGTGGACACCTTAAACAAAGGCTTCCCTCCATCCACCCATTTGATTTCAGGGCCTGAATGCTGCTGGAGTAATGGCAAATTGGAAGTATTATGGAACCCATTTATCTGGTTTTGTTATTCAAAGGTTAATGGAGGTCATCTACTGGGCCGAGACACGTTAGGATTAGTTCTGACATCCACTTCCACATCCTCACTACTTATGAATTCAAGCACACATTCAGAAGAAATGAACGTCACATTGATTGGAGTATTGAAGGGGTTCACAGACGTGTCTCTTGTTTTTAATCTCCTCTTACATAACCTTGAGGCTAATAAGACATTTTATATCCAATGCCTTGTATTTAGCAGCCAATCCAGTTGTACTTCACAAAAGGAAATGAGTTATTCAATATATATTTTACAGCGTTTGTTTTAAAGGATAAATGGAACCAGGGAAACACTACTGACAAAGTCTGGAGCCTACGCTTTCATAGCCCATGCCATTACCCTGCACATTCAGCAGCCTGAAGCTGTGTAGATACTGATGAAGAATGATAATTATGATTAAACGTGATTATTATGGACGGGAGTCCCTGGCCACTCACACAGAACGCTTGGAGGTCCTTTTGACTGACAGGCTTGGGAGCACCTGCTGCATGTGGTGGTGTGTTACCTTGCTGCTGCCCTCCTGACAGCTGAGGTATCCAGGTGGGAGGTTGGCAGCCACTGGGACGTGACTCTCATTCATGACCACCCGGCCATCTTTCAGCAAGGGGAGCCAGGCATAACCCACTAGGGATTTAAAGAGGAGGAGAGGGAGCAGTCAGCAACACACTATCTGGGAGCTTACAGCCATCATGGCTGGAATGGAGAGAAAGGGATACTGGCATTGAGACAAGTCACCCCTATACCAAAGATATAATTTCAGGTATATAATATTGTAAAAACCACAAAGGAAAGGGTCATATTTTATATTTGGAGGCTGATAACATAGCACTGATGCTTTCAACATCACGTATGGTTCTATACTCACAAATACCTTATTAGTAATTATACCAAGTAATTATTTACTTTACTTCTCCCTAAATACCATTTTAGTTAAAACATGATGAGCAACCCTATTGCACATTCAAAAGGCAGAGATGATTGCGTAGTAATTTCCAAATTCTTCCAAACACGATTACCTTTGAATGAAATAGCGATCCCTGTAGGAGTTTTACAGGATGGAGGTGTGGGTGGGAGAGAGGCCTACCTTGTGTCTCCACCATGTCCCTCTTCTTGGTGCTGGCCTTGCTGTTGCTGTCACAGCTGACATGGAACAAGGTGAAGAGCAGATGGTGCTTCTCGTGGAGCTGGGTGGGCAGCTCGATCTTAAACTAAAGGGAGGTAGGGGGGGGAGAAACATACAGAACCCCAGGATTAACAAACACTCCCCGCTCTCTCATCGGTCGCCCGTTGTCATCACCATGGTGGTGCGTGTTATGTTAGTGTCTTATACCTTACCTCATCATAGAACTCAGGGGTGTGCTGGTGATGCAATACCGAGGCAAAGGCATTTTTGGTAAACAAAGGTCCTCCTGGGCGCCCGTAGATGCACTGCGGGGGGTTGACAGCAAGAGTGAGCTGACAGCTGTGGCAGATGCCGTGAACTGCTGCTTTACTGTCTATGCACTGGTGGGCTGGGACGTCCCCCAGGAGACATGGAAGACATTACCTTGAGTGAGACGGCGTCCTCCTCATCGGAGTCCTTGAACTCGATGCAGACGGCTATGTTTCGTGCCTGAGGACGCAAAACAAAGCTGACCCAGTTAGAAAGACATACTAGAGGAGACATACTATAGAAGCAAAAGGCTCATACTGGTGCTGCAGATCTCAAGAAAAGTTGACATGCTGTTAAATGTCTGGAGAGGCTCAAATCTGTATGCAGCTACAATCTCAAACAGTAAACAGACGCTTTCGTTTATTTTTAATAATATATCGCTTGCACGTGATGACTACAAATTATATCTCTTGGAAATGGGGGTGTCAATACGCAATACTGCACCTTTGCAAAAGACTTTTGGCTGTCATATTTTAAGTGTCTGGGGTAGACATAGAGGTGATTGTTGTAGATGGTGAAAGGCTGCGAACACTTGGCTATGTAGGGCACAAACTCCTCCACTTCAAAGAGCACGCTGCTCTTCTCACTGATTTCAAACTGCTTCACGGGAATGTAAGATGAGGTAACGCAATCTACACACACACACAGGGAAGTCAAATAAACACAGACAATGGTGAGACGGATCTGGTGTGGAAAGAAACAGCTTTGATCCTCTCGAGTCGGCTGGCTGTATTGGATCCGGAGGACTTACTTGTCAGGTCAGGGGCTACATTGTCAATGGTAACATCTAGGTTTCCTAAGATCACAGGCAGTTTGGCCATCTTCTCAGGCCTGAGCAGGGAAAGAAAAATAAACAGTGGTTATTGCCTTTGTTATCATCTACCTAGGATCTAATGGAAAACAGTTACGGCGCCTGGAATATAACTTCTGAACAGACCGAAAGGGGATAACACAATATTTGCTAAGGTGTAACAGCACCTACAGGGCTTCAAAGCGAGTGTGCATGGTTTGCACTATTGCAGGGAGTTCCTGTATTAAAACACACTGTTCTTATTAAAGGCACCTGTCAGGTAACATCTCTACTCCATAGCCCTTCTCAGCTAAAACAATAAACCCCATACATTGAACATTGCTACTTTAAGAGTGTGTTTCTACTTACTTTCTAAAGTCGGCCAGCAGTTTGAACATGTCATCGTTGGACAGCTTGTTGCTGTCTTGTCTGTAGAGGGCAGAGAAGCGTGCGGTCTTGTCCAATGTTCCCGAAGCGTCCTTGAAAAGTGGCCTGGGAGAGAACAGGGGAGAAGAAGTAAGTCAAATGCTTGACCCATCTCAAATACCGATCTCCGATGCTTTCAGGGATAGTGGGATAGTGATTTCCCACTAAGGTTACGCACTTTATGTGGTGCTTTAAGTCTACACTGACAAAGTCAGTCTCATAGGGAATTAAACATTAACGATCATTTTCCCAGACAATGTGGCCGACAAAAACGCATCAATCTTTATCACAGTCAAAACAATTCCAAAATGTTCTCTATAGAAAGACATATTCCAAGAGTACATTATGTGTAGAGCTATGTCACTGACTTACAGTATCAACAAAAGCTATGTCAGTGCAGACCAATGTAATACCTGGCAGCCCATGCGAAAGGCATTTTATACTGGCCCAACCGGTTACAGGCCAACTTGGCATTCTTCAGGACCTTCTGTGCCACCTAGCGGGGGAGAGGAACTGAGTATTAGTGTGTAAGTGGAGCCCTGCTGTTTAGAAAAACACATACGCAAACACTAATGCATTTTCACATTCTCTTCAGAATCAAATTACAGCCTACGGCTTTAGCTACTTGATGATCCATGACAAGGATTGTACGGCCAAAGCCAATGTTTATGTGGAGTGTTATTGCAACATGCCATGCACTTATGACATGATAGATTTGATCATCTAACATGTGGAATACTATATTGAAATTTGGCTGTGTGTAGGAAAACGCTAAGAGGATGCGAATGTGTCCATGTGTGTGTATGTGTGTGTGTGTGTGTGTGTGTGTGTGTGTGTGTGTGTGTGTGTGTGTGCGTGTGTATGTGCTGTGTTGGTGGGTGGATGGATGGATACCTTGGTTGAGTCTGAACTCTTCATGTACGGCTCAGCACAGTGGGTGATCCCTCCTTGGAGGACCTTCTCTATCCTAGCCACCAGGAAGATGTCTGGGTGTGGACACGTTACCGAGAACACTCCCTAAGGAGACACACACACACACACACAGACACACACACACACACACACACACATGCAAACTGAAAATGTTAACGTACATAACAATCTTTGAGTGAAATAAAATATGCATCGCATAAGGATCGATGAAAATGTTGACGTGATTTTGAAGATGAAGTGTAAAAGACAGTACCCGTAGGGGACACCCCACTGTTCTGTCTGTATGACATGAATCACCTGTCTGGGATACTGCATAGACGCCTCTGACAGACCATGGGCCATCCTACGCCCTGCTGGCAGTGTGTCCCCGCCCCCATTTATGTACAGGCTGCTGGGATTGGCCATCATGGCCCTGACGGACGGATGGTTCAGGTCCACTTGGAAGTCAGAGGAAATTTTACGACTGTTCTGGATATCGAACAGCGACAGGGTGACGTAGAACGGCTCCACCTGGGAAATAAAAAACAAAGGTTTTAGAATTTAAAATAAGATAAGAAAAAAAGCAACAAAATACAGCACATTCTTTTTATTTCAACTTTGATGATGACAGAAACAACAATGATAGGAGACCATAACAACCTAAATCAAATGGTATGTTCCCATTCAATTTTTATGGAGGGGTTTGAGTGAGGGTGTTTTTCTGCTTGGTGACGTCCCTGGCAAGGCACTGTGTAACTGTGTCGTGTCACTTTGTATCTGAGGACAGGAAAGGCACTGTGTATCTAACGGACTGAGAAAGACAGCAGGAAACCAGATGACATACACAGGTCCTTTATCATGACCCGGGATCTGGCATGGTTGCCATGCCAACTCGGCCTCACAACTCCACGCAGCCAGAACATTAGGTAATGACATGTACCAGACGTGGCAACCCATCACCCGTTTACCCAGAGCAGAAATTGAAAAGTGCAATCCTTACGACAACGTGTATTTATCTGACAATTACAGTCCCTTCAGGATGACTGGGTTATCTTACATTAGTTGTCGGCCCCTCTTCATTTTCTGCCACACAGCTTTGCAGGTTGAATGCTAGGTCGTTGCAGTTGACCAGGATGCGCTTGCCAAACTTTTCCTCAAATGGCTTAACATCCGGCTCGATCCCTGAGAAGTCCAGTTTCTGTAGGGACACCACAAGAGGGTTTGATGGTTTCTGGATCTTTACTGAAGGGCCAAAGGGAGTCTGAGATCTTTACATTCCCTTACCTGAGTGTCAGGATCCAACGTGAACAGCTTTAATCTGGTCTCGTTCCTCATCTTTGACTCTATCTCTCGAGCACTCTGAGGATGAGATTTTTTTGATTGGCTTTATCATTGAGACTATTCCTATTCAGTTAATCGGCAAAATAATATGCTATAGTAGGGCAGTGTATATTATTTACGGTTCCAACTCTTTTGATTGTGCAGTAAATAATTAAGTGTGTAAAAAGATTTCTATAATCAAACCTCTATTTTGTGGCAGAGCCTGCATTGCGTAGAACCCGCAAACAAGCAATGACTTTACAATAAAGCCACAGTGAATGATGTTGGCATAGATCCTCCAGCATGGGCAGACCTACCTGAAAGCTGTCCATACTCCCAGAGGAACTGTCAGACTTTCCCAGGTCGTCATCTAGAAGAAAAAAAACGAAAAGAAAACAAAAACAAGGAGAACATTGGAAGTGATCCAAAGAGAAATCTATATCTAAATCCACAGGTTTAAACCTTTCTGTTACAGTAGGACCACACCTTTTCCTAATCACACACATTAAGACCAGTTAAACGGCGTGGAATCTGTACCAGGATCAGTCAGCCTCCATACTGCAGAGTTCAGGGCTGGCTCTACCTCTAGAGTGTGATTAACACAAACTGGCGGGTTGGCCAGATTAGTAGGACTCTTTGTGCAGAACCATTCAGGCTCTTTCCCTACTGGCACCAGGTTTTGAGGAGACAACCGGAGGGGTTTGAAAACCTGGGTGGTCCACCGCACCTCCTCCAAACCAGCCAAGGGAGGACTATAAGAGGACAAGGGCAAGGTGAACTCCCCAAATATAAGCTCAACGCGTGAATGACCTCCCGGTGTGTCTGACGTCGATGATAACTTAAACACTGTTGTTTGTGTTCGAAGCCTGTATATCATTATATTATGCCCTCTGTGAGGCTGAGGCACCCTACCCTTAAGCCCTGCTCTGACTCAGCTGTTTTCAGGCCCTTTTAATATATTCTTTACACAGTAGACTGAGGGAGGGCCAAACATCCGTCTCCTCCATGAATAATACTGGAGTCAGCAGAACAAGGTCTCTTTTCTACATAGTTCTTTTCATCAGACAGACTGGCGTACTTTAAGTGAACTCGGAATGTTCTCTTTGTATTGCTTACACTAGGAGACGCACATTTACGTGTGCCCGATGTTTGTAGAGAGGAAGGTAGATGATGTTTGGACAGGATTAGCATGAAAACATGAATCCTATTATTGGCTGTGTGCTTAACACTTGTCCATGTGAGGACTGGAAATCCCCAGACAACAGTACAAACATTAGATAGACAGAGACAGACAGAAAAACAAACACACACAAAGCTAAGCATGGCTGCCAAACCCGGCTACTGTACATCTGCTGCCCATCCCGGTACTAAAACTCACAAAAACAGAAAACACACACACACACACACACGCACACACACGCACACACACACACACACACACACACACACACACACACACACACACACACCATCGTGGATGTCACCATTCCTCTTCTCCTGCATTGCAATCTCAAAGCTGCTGTGGAGAATTTTGTTGAGGGTACTGATCCACTCCTCCATCTCCCCCTCGCTGTCTGCCGCCAGCAGATACGTGCTCTTGTCCTGCATCTTCAGCTCAAAGGCAAACCTCCTCACCTTGTTGTTCTGCAGCACAAACAAAAGAGGGTAGAGGTTCAAACAGGAGGGAACAGAGAAGAGTGAAGTTGAGCAAAGTGAAAGAGGAAGAAGAGGCCAGGAGAAAAGAAGAGGGAGGACTCAGTGAAAACACACTTGTTTATGATCATCCGGGATTTCAGCAAGTGAGTCAGAAAAAACAACAGGAGTTTTATTAAAGTTCAGGGGCCAACCGGAATACCGGGACCTCACTCTTCGGATAAAAACAATACAGAGGGCTTGGGGAGCGCTAGGCTGTTGTCTTTGAAAAGAGGGAGGCTATGTGTGTGTCGAAGTTTGGGGGGGGGGTGTTATTTTACAGTAGAAAAACAAATACCCAACTGTGAATATGGCAGGTTTAAACCGAATGTTCCAACCGCTTCATCCAAAGTTAACATCCAGAAATTGCCTAGTCACAAGACTGCACCCGCTGCATACTTTTATCTTTTTTAAGTTTCTAATTAGATTTACAATACTTTAATGAGAGCCATGCTAGTCATGCGTCCTTGTCAGAAATGTATTTAGCAAAAACTGGGATTTTAATATACCTACCAGTAGAGTAATAGACTGGCACATGTCTGTATCTTGTACCCCAAAGACAACAAAAACACTGTGAAACTGGTATTTTGTCAAATTCAACAATCTCGTGCTAGTCGAAATTCCTGTAGTTAACTATGAAACCTTCAAAAGATGTTTCTTTATTTTAGAAAGACGGGGATGAGAAGACCCAGGCACTTTATTTCCATAGAGGGAAAATATAAAGAGAGAGAGAGTATTTCCACATGCTTTACTACGCATCAGCTCTGCCAGACTTTAAGTCGAGCAGAGCTCTTACAAAAGGCACTGGGCTGGAGCTGGGGAGTCCGACCTTTGACCCCGCAATCAACCGGGAAGAGTGACGTCATTCTTCGATTAGGTTAAGCATTGCTTCACTCTATACTGAATAAGTCCAGCTCCCACAGCTGGGGATTCAGTCCATGTGACTCCTCTGCTGTAGTTGCTCCCCGGGGGTTTGTTATTAATAGACTTCAACAGGAACAGGGAGGCATACACCCTAGATCATTATGTCAAATATCCTCCCCAAAACATGGCAGGACAAAGTTAGCTATGTTTAAGAATGAACCACAACACAACTGCAGGCCGAGATATTATCCTAGCCAGGCTTGGCTGCTGGGTTTGGGGAGGGGGAGTGGATGGGAGTCAAGAGTTCCCCGGTCTATCTCACAACCAGCAGAGGAAACAATGGACGTAGGGGGTGTTTGGGAAAGGGAGGAGACTAATCCCACTGGGACTAAAAACTCCTTTCCTGACACGGAGGTAGACTTGTACACTTTCTTTCAATAACAAACAAAGTGATGGACCCTGTCCACCCACTTGGGGGTGTGAGCCTTTCAATTTTCTGCTTTTGCTAATGGCGCAGGTCAGTGAAATATGGCAGACTGATGTGCAGCACACAAATCCCTAGTAACCCAAGTCCACACAGCAGATCTAAGAAACGGGGGAGAAAGTTGGACCTCTTCCTCTGGTTCTGTCATCATGGAAAGTCTGAGCTCAGGCAGTCCGCGAGGGAAGAAGTGGAGGGATGGGGAGGGGGATGGGGCCGGGGGGGTTTGAGGAGAAGAGCTGAGGGGAACGGCTGGAGATGTCTCTGAGGAGAGGGAGGGACAGCAACACTCTCACCCCAAACACCAGGCCTGAGAGGATCATACAGAGTCTTGACCACTGGGGGATCAGGTGCAAGCGATCTCACTGTGTGTGTGTGTGTGTGTGTGCGTGCGTGCGTGTATGTGTGTATGTGTATGGGTGTGTGCGCACACGTGGGTGAGAGGGTGTGGGATTAGATCAGTCTGGGTATGTATGGGAGTATGTTGGCTTTTAATAAAAAAAAAGGCAAAGCTTCCGGAGGCATGGCGTCATTCCACATGCCAATAACTATGCAGGCATATCGACTCCGTGCAAGTTGTTGTGGTTACAGAGTTAAAAGAACATTACATCGCCTCATATCATGGCTAATCTCTGTGAAACGGACTACAGTCTGTCGAACTTCACTACAAAATGGAGGAACATTAACAGGCATGAGACTGAACAGACACTGAGACTCATCAACAGCGCGATGAGTACAACAAATAACAAGTTGGGTCCAGCCAGGCCTTCATATTGACATTCTGGACACTATCTTTAATGGGGGAAAACACATGTACAAGGAGGGCTGGAGGGGTTCCTTTAAAAAGGTTTCTGTCGGACCACACATTAGAACTATGATTCCAAGCAGAACCTCGACTGTGTGTTGACCAGAGCCGGGTCTCAGGAGACAGGTCATCAGTCGCGTCCCCTCCCTGACCGACCAGCACGCGGAGGTGGACTGTTATCACGGTCCCTCCTCCACTCTCTCCAGGCCCGGGCCAGGGGCCTGAGGAGGTGTATGGGCGGGGGGGACTTCAGGGAACTCAGGGGGGAGGCATAACAAAACATGGCGGCTAAGACCTCAACCCTTCCACCCTCCCATTTCCAGAGCAAGCGCACACGCAAACTCATTTACACTCCCACACCTCCTTAGCGACCGCTGTCCCTCTTTGAACCCAGAAAAACTCCTCTTCTGCGAGGCTAAGAGGCTGACCATTTTGGCGGAGGTCCCTGCCTTTATCATTACATTCTTCATCATAAATATCACGTTATTGTCACGCTGAGTGCTAGGTCATTGGGACGGGCCTCTATCCCCACCCTTTCGGATGGAAGACAGACGTTGATGCTTTCCCGTCTGCTTGGGAGATGTGTGCGTGGGCCAGCATGTGGTATTGATCAGGGGCCTGGAGGAAAGTGGATAGTGAGCGGGGGGGGGAGGGGGGGGGGGCGCATTCACCTTGCTGCAGCAGCTGATACTCAGCAGTAAAGGCCGACCTTGGAGAGAGGAAGGAAGCGGATGAGGCAGCTCCGGTTACAGGCCCAGTGGACGAGGGAGGCTCCCCGAGATACACAGAGAAACATTTTACCACTGGCTCCCCCATTGCTAACCCTAACGGGAGGTTTTTTTATTCATCACATAAAGTTTCACCCGACGTGTAGGGAAGTGTATTTTATGAGGAGACAACCACGGAGAGAGGAAGTCTGTGTGCGGAGTCAGTTCATGTCCTTGTTATTGTATCTAATGGTCGACAGCTTTGTGCCAGGGGTCAGGGGGCGTCACGGAGGTTTCAAAGAGGCCGTACCTGGACCACCCCCATGCAGGAGTCGAGGAAGATGGTGCCTTTGGGCTCTTTGGAGATCTTCTCGTCTTTGTAGAAGTTCAGATTGTAGGAGCCGTCCCCCAGCTGAGTGAGGTGGAAGTACCTCCTCTTGAAAGACTGAAACGTGAATGGGAAAACATCTCTATTACGGGAAAACATCAGGCATGGTCTTGGCAAAGGCAGCTGCAGCATTGCGAGGAAGTCAACACCCTAAAAATTACGAGAATCAAAAAAGACTGTTCCTCTGACATGATGAAATGATAGATAACCTCCTGTTGTGGATGTGATGACATCAGACAATGGGTTGTGAATAAACTACTGATTGTTGTTATTAGGCGACTGCTACCCACAGGATACAATCAGTCATCATAATATTAGAGTTAGGACTGGAATCTCTCACCCGCATGGTGACACTGATGGCACTGTTCATGTTGCCCTTGTACAACCAGCCATGCTTGGTGATACCACCCTTCTGGGAGCCTAGGGAGGCTGTGTCCTGAAAGAAAAACAGATAGAGGTAATAGTTACAAAAACAGTGAAAAAATACACATACACACATAAACATAAATAATCCATGCACATTCACAAATATAGGAACACAGACAATATTGTGTGCACACAACAGCACTCTCTTTCTCACACACATAAACACATGCACATACATTTATCCATACATTTGCAAACAAAGTGTTATATCAAAATATTACTCCACCACACCAACACCGAGTTGTTAAGAGGACTTTGAGCTCTGTATGAAGTCCATATATTCAAATGTATATATATATATATATATATATATATATCCCATATAGCCAAGCTATATATCTCCCGCGATGCGGGGCCTCGCGGCCCACCCCAATCCTCTCGACCAGTAGGCAGAGGGACACCTCACCGGGCCAAAGGGAGCCAGGACCATGGACAGCGCTGGGCTAACGAGGGCTTCGGTACCTGGCACAGCTCTGGCCCTGAAGCCACTGAAGCCACACCAACTGAGCACAGCTGGTGTCACTTGAGCTGATTAGCTGGGTGGTTATAAAAGGGAATGCAGTCCAGAAATTGGTTGGTAACCTATTTTTTTTTTTTCCTTCTCTGATAGCAGCTGAACCAGCCAACCAACCCCAAAGAGACGACAACAAACTAGTGACTGAGGCTAAAGGAATCCCCGGAAGAGCTGAGGGAGAAGCCTGCAGTAAAGTATTCATTTGATCAACTGTGCAAAAAATGCCAAGCCTTTGTTTGTACCTTCTGACAGTCTCCTGCCTGCTTTGTAGCCTGAGTTTGCATGTCTGGCATCACACTCCAAACGCACCAAGGAGGCCATGTCAGGCTCATTGCTGAGATCTCTCAGCTCTCTGGTTAATAGCATGAAGCCCATCTTTTACTGGCCGATATTGTGTTTTATCAAATGTGGCTCTCAGAATTTAAGCTAATAAGGCACGATAATCTGTGTAAATGAACCAATTGAAGTGGGGCGCTGAGGGAAGAGGAGGCAACAGGCAGATTTTCTGTTCTTTATCAACTCCTCATGATGAGAATACACGGTGTGTCCAGTGTTGTTAGGCTGTGTCTCCTTAAAGCACCACAGTGGTAACCTTTCTGACCCTCGCTGAAAACTGACTCCAATGAATTGTTTTTCAATGTGTCATTGTCTGGCATGATTCCTATTCCTTTCCTTACAGTAAAACAGCTTTAAAAGCGCTGGCGGTGTCCAGAATATTTTCAGCCTATCGTCAAGTGGATAGTAGAAGTCTGGAAATGTTTAAGGCCTGTTTCCACTCATCATCCCCCCCCGCCCCGGTGCGCGCACACACACACACACACACACACACACCCCTTATTGAGGGTCAGACCAATCACTGGCTTAGCTTTCACTGAACCTCTTTGCCAGGCAAGTGTAAAAGCAGATGTAAAACTGGATGATAAGTAAACCAAGGCTGGGCAAAAAGTTTGTATTATATTATTATTTTAAAGTTTCATATTATCAATTTGTTTCAACTGACAAATATTTGCTATTCCTTTAGCTCTTAGAAAAATAGGCCCTGTGGGTTTCCATGGTTTTGACGGTTTTATTTGCTCGGAATAGCTTCATTTCCCTTAGTAAGAGGGCTGTCTAGCCGATGTTGTTGGCCTGTGGGTAATGAGGTAGGGAGGAGGGTAAGGGGAGGTGGTACGGTATGGGCTGGTCTCGGTCAGCGAGTCTTATGGGAGTCAGTCTATTGCCTCCTCAGCTGGGGGTTCACCGTGAGGTTATGCAGGAGAGAGTCTGACCCACGGTGACCGGGTATGGCTTAGCTCTGCAAAGAATGCACCGCAAGCCCCAGTCACAGCCTGCAATTAACACAACTAGAGAGGAACTGTAGCGGGGCTCAGCCAAACGGCATAACCTCACGTTTACTCTGGACGCTGTATGCCTGCTGAGATAAGTTTTAGATAAGACATCTGTTTTGCCTGCAGGGGTCATTGTTTGACAGAGCATTGGGAGAAGACAGGTAAAGGGGTGAATCTTTCAAACTCCTCATGGTTGTGCGCTTCCAAACATTGGCATCGCTATTCACGTACCAAGGGTTTTGATTAAGTAATTTAGCTAGATAACCACCAAAGAAGACAAATGAGCTGAGGATAGTAAGAGCCAAAGATTCACCACAGCAAGCAGGGCCGAGACACAGGATCCTATTGTCTTTTTAGAGGCTGCCAATGAAAACAGTGCCTCTAAGATCAGGTGCATTTGCTGAAGACAATAAGCAACTACAGTACAATTGGAGCAGGAAGAGCAAATCAGTTCCTGGTATTGATGAATTAGTCAGTGCCACCAGATACAGCATAGTGTCTATGGAGGGAGTTGGCTTCTGTTGGACTGGCAAAATTCAGAGAAGTACGTATCAAGACATCTGATCTGTTGTCTGCAAGTCAAGCATGGAAATAGTGTTAATTATTCTGTCTTTTTTGGTGGTTGCTTTTGTTCAGTATGTGCCTCCGAAGTGTTATGTGGCAAACTGGACCAAATCAGAACAATGACGAGTTTGCTAAAGTAATGACTTGTTGGAGAGTTCAAATACATACAAATCCTGTTGTTTGTGGCTACTAGTGTCTACTTGTGACCGTCTAGACTCTAGAGCTCTCTGCAAAGTGAAGATCTACTTACCTCATCTTTATCAGCATCCTCATCCACTTCAAAAACATGGACAGCTAGTTTTTCTGGTCTGGACACTTTACTGGAAAAATGAAATATGATGAAGAAGTTATTACTGCTAAGGCATGATGTATATACTTTATATACATACATTTTATTTTGAATTCAACTTTAAATAAATATTGTTGGATGTGACCGAATTGGACTTTGAGGCAACTGTAAAGATTTTTTTTTTTTAACTGTCATCCAAAGTACAGAAAACAGCAATTAACTATCTAGTCTGAGGGGAACTATTGTGAAATGTGTGTCAAGTCAACCACGTCAGAAGCCATTCTTTCAATTTCCTTGAATTGAGGTGTAACTACAGGGATGACAACATCAATAGTAAGTCTCAAGGACATAGGAACTTTTTATGACTACATTTCCCAACAATGACAGTTGAAACCCTATTCTTCAGAGTAATGCTGGAAGTGAGAGGTAATCAGAGTGCTCTATTGAGAGTGTGGACACAATAGCTGCATTTTCAAGGAATAAGTGATAAGAATATACTGGATACTACGGAGAAGTACTTGTGAAAGACATTGTGTGTGTGTTTCCGAGTTTGACGTCTCATTACACAAACAAGTAACTGTCCAAACTTGCCCAGGAGAATGCCTGAAGCCATAAAACAGTATTAATACGGTAACATGGAAGACTACAGACTTACTTTGGAATTTGACGAAAGTCTGCAGAATAGTCCTCATATTTGTAGTTGACGACATGCCAGTCAGACTTATAGGCCTTGATGCACTGTAAAAAATATAATAGAAAGATTGTTATCCTTCAGTACATCATATTACAGGTACCAGTCAGCGCAACATAATAAAGTACTAACACTGTCAAATAGCTCTATATATTTTGGGAGTAAACTTTTTATATTTTGTTTAAAAGCCTCTTAGGCGTATTTTCATTTGGATTATCCTCTTCTCTACATCCAATCAGATTAAATAATCTGCAGGAAAAGGAAGAGGGATCAAAGGGAATGTTCCCCTTTGAGCAGATAGTTGGCAAAAATCAAAGCCTTCTACAGGATTTGGAATTATGAGCAAATAGTGGTCCACAGCTGCCTCCTAGTCAGCACGCAAAACGATGTGATGATTACTACAGAGCTTGAGATACACATTAGCCCAAGGTAAGGTGGTCCTGAATCCTATTGTACATGCAGTATCTGTTACATGCAAATTGCTTTTCAAAATCACTTAGAGGATCACAGACCCGTAACACACAATGTTTTGAGACAGTATGGCAGTAGCCAAAGGGAAAAAGCTGAACCTAATACTGCAGTGTGTGTGTGTGTGTGTGTGTGCGTGCGCGCGCGCGCCTGCCTCCACACAGAGTAGGGCCATGTAGGTGTTTAAATGGAACAACTCATTGAAAGAAGGGCGCCTTTAACATCTCTATCTGCCTGTCTGGATTTACACATCTGTTCGTCTTTCAAACCACTGAGGAAGTGAACTACAGGCCAATATTTAGACAGAAATGTGTGCCGTTTACAAGAAATGTCTCACGGGGGGGTCCAAACGCAATCTGATCAGGGGAGCCACGGACAGCAGTAGAGGCTGTCGCTGGACTGAAGGCTGCAGCTGTCCTGGTGACGTCAGATCACGCTCGACCGAGAGGAAGTGTTTCTTTATGACTTCAAGACTCCTTAAAGGATGACCTTTGGCCCCGAGGTGACTAGAGCCAGTTGTCTCTGGCTGACAGAGACAGTAGGAGTAGTGTACCCTGTGGGCTTCCGTATACAACACCTAGGTCAAGGTTAAGCAAACTATGGCAAAAGGAAGGTTCCTCACATATCACCACAGACAATAAGTATGGTATGTCACATATCACCACAGATATTTTGTATTGTATGTGGCACAAATCCATTATCTAGCACCATCACACATACCTAGTGAAAAATACGCCCAAAATTCAAACAGACAACAGTTTGGATTGGAAGAGAGTGGCACGTTTGGTCTATTTCAACACCACATAGCTAGAGCTGACATTTTCAAAGCTCAGCAAAAGTAGGCAACAAAAAAAGTATGTCTGGATACAAATATCAGACGTTTGCTAGGGAGTGAGTCCATGTGCCTTGGACATTATTTCAATTTATCAGTTGTGAATCTAGCCTGAGTAAGTGTTACTGGAGAAAACAAAAATAGTCCAATGCACTGGACAACCTCCGGTAATGAGAGTGAAATCTCCCCCGCTCGCCTGTGCCGAACAATAAAACACCATTGTGTCACAAAGTATGTGCTAGGTGAAATGGAAGCTCTGTTTGGTTGGACAGAGTACAAAAACAATGAGGAAATCCAAAGGGAACTGGAGTGTGTGTGCGGTCCAGTGTGTTACCATATCTGATCTGGTGTGGACTGCTATGTAACAGCAAAGACGAGCCAGAACCTGGCTGAGAACTAACGTTCTGTTTTCTAATTCCTGTAACTTGTTATTAAGTCTGTATGAAAAGCAAGAAAGTCATTGCATTTGTTTTTGAAAAGCAGCACAACAGTGTCATTAAAACCCCTGTAGTCTCAGGACAAAGGTTTAGTCTGGCAGGGTTATTGCACTTGTGTGGGAGTTACTTACCTCTTGGACAAATAGACTCTGAGCCTCCTTCTCCGCATTCTCAGGCACTGTAGGGTAAAGAGTTCTTCCTTGGCGCTTCAATGTTGAAATCTATGGAGAAAAAACAGTTCATGTACTTAATTAAAGAACGAAGAAGAAGAATAATACATAACTATTGCATGTAATTAATACATAGCACAAAAACCTAAGAGGTAATTGCACTTTTTGTGTGTGTGTGTGTAGAATCATTAACAAAATACCTTCCTTTTAAATAGACAAAAATGTATGTTGACTAAGACATTTTTCAAAGTAAAACTCAATTCAAAGAAGAACTCACTGAGAGTTAATTTGTGAATGAATAAGACTGTTCTAGAAGTCACTGTCCTACTTACTATGGGGAAGGATTTATGAAGCAAAAATATTGTTGAACCTCCCACTGTTATAAAGCCACATCCATCCCTGTTAGGAGTGTTGCCCAGTTCCCAGCCTCTCAGTGAGACCTGTTCGATATCTCACTTAAATCGCTGACCTGGATACGGTTAAAGGGATTTTTCGTAACTCCATCTCATCCGACAGTCTATCCCCCCGAGAGTCCTAAAGAGGACTTATTTAAAGAGATGAAAATAGAGAAAACAAACAGTACTACTGAGGGCACAGCAGATTACTTACCCCAGATGGATGTTGGGGAAGCAAACTGCAGCAGAAAATACAACCAAACAATAGCAAACCTCAACTTCCTCTCAACTCAAATCCTTTTAAAATGTAAATGTACTACATTGCGCTGCAAACCAAGACAACGGATAAGTTAGTGGTACCTGTCTTCCAGTAAAATGTATTTTTTGAAAAGTCAGAATATGAGGTAAGCAATCAAGAGAACAATGAATCTCAACAGCTTTTCCCTGGCAACCTAACCAACAGGCCTGCTTTAGTCATTATCTCTAAAATAACCATAGGCACGCAAGAACGATTTTTCCAGGAGGTTACTGGAAGCTGCACTTCCAATTAAACTCTGCATTAAGTCATAGACTGTGAAAAGAGACACAAAAGCCCTGTGAAGTCTGTGGAGACTTTATTTTAAGAAGAAGCTATTTAAAAAAAAACGATTCATATGGAAATTTATGAAAGCGTCATTTTTTGTGCCACATAGTCATGCTAACTACGGTACTGGATAAGTATATACCAACCAAAAGACATCATTGTCATTTTTAGTATGCTATCTATAATATGGATGGCAATATCAATGTTGCACTCTCATGTGTGGACCAATTAAGGAATTTCATAGAGATTAATAGGCTATATTTCAACTATATTTCCCTATAGAGGTCAGGATATCACATATACAGTCATGAGAATCGACAAAAGTGATATGACCATTTCTCTCCCCCTGCCCTCAGCCAAGGACCAGAACTGGTGTTTTGGGCCCTGCTAACTTTGTTGAATACAATGCGGGGCTCTTATTTGCGGACCCGAGGTCTCCCCTTCCTTTGGCCCGGCCAGGTTTCCTCCGGGCCGATGGTAATCTCCATAATCTAAGCAGCAGATACAAACAGCCGTAGCGGTGGGGTGGGAGCAAGGAAGTGGGCAACAGGAAGCACTAGGGAAAAGACTCTCTGAGGAACAACGTGGGGCCAAGCTCTAGAGGAAGGAGCTTAGCAGGATTCACCCTGTCACTTGTAACACAATCCCCATCCTGAGGTCGAGCACTCCTGATAAGACACAGCAATACAGACGAGAAAGGACTCTTCCCAATATTACTGCCACAGTAAAGTCGATGTCTCGTCTCGCATTTCCTGGTGTGAGTGTTTGATATCAAATTAATTTGTGGTGAGCAAATCCACATAGCAGCTCCGGTGGCAGGAGAGGGGGGAGTGGGGGGCATTCCTGATGGCAGGCTGGGTGACGTGTCTTCCTGTCCTGAAAAGCATTAAGACCAGGGAGTGGCGGGGCAGGGTCCCCCTCTTTGTAATCCCAGACAAATTCCCCAGCAGGACGCCCAGCGAGAGAGAACCTGGAGAGCAGGGAACAACTCCCCTGAGCCCCAGGGCGAACCGATCCAAACCAGATGGAGGTAACGTAAACACAGCCAGCACAATTTATTTTTCTAAACAGTTAAGTCCCTGTTCTCTCCAATATGATATTGATAACAAGCTCCAAAGAGATACCTTGGACTGGAGGCCGAGGGGGGAACCTGAACCGCTGCCAGCCGTAGGATTTACACCCCAGCTGAGAACAGCCCTCAGACAGACACTGTGGTCACGACGGAGCTGGGTCTGCCGGGTCCAGATTTATAGAGACCCCGCACCACACACACACACACACACACACACACACACACACACACACACATCAGTGTCTCTACCCCTTCTGGTTCTAGCCCAGTTCAGCTACCATCTACCGTATGGATGACATACGAGCAGATTAACCGCTCAGCCTAAACAAGCTCCAAGGGAGCCATTGAGAGGAGGCGAACATGTGTTAGCTTCCGTCACCGGGTCCACTCAGACGGGATCACCTGTCGCTGTCCCAGACAACGCGGTGTTTGTGCGCGGGGCCCGGGTACGTCACGGACAGAGGGGACTGGAGGCAGCACGGTGTTAGAACCCGGTCAAGGTTGCAGGTCTGTCACAGAGCTTCACAGCTGTCCAGTCTTCATAGGGCAGGCCCCGCCATTGCCTCCGGGAACCCCCTCCCCACCCCCCACCCCCCCCGCACACACCCCTCCCCACCCAGCTCCACTTCAACACTGCCCTTCCCTCTCTTTTTCTCTCTACTCGTTGGGTTCACAATACAACGAGTATGCACAATGTTATGGCCTGGTCGAAAAATGTAAAACTAGGTCAAATATACTGGGATATACTATAGAGGGAGAGAAATCCTTTTCATATATCTATCACATAGACGAGTCTTGTGAGTATTTTGGCCCTACAACTACCGGGAACCCGTTGAAGTTAGGGTATCAAATGAATCAAGGATACACAGTAACATAATCCTCCTGGAAATACCTTACTCTCCATCTCGGCCACTGTAAAGAAAGATGCGAAAACCATAACCGCTGGCGAAACAAAGGAACCTCTCAATAGTTCCAATAAAACCACGACACGCTATAAAGTCTCGTCTGGGCCGTGAGACAGAGAGGCATGGTCAGATGTGAGGATATTCAGTACGTCTAATTCCAGACGACGCTGCTAAGAACATCTTCCTAAAGTGCTCCGGCTTCCTGGAGCGCCGGTACCAGGGCAGATTCCCCTTTCAGAGTTCCCAGCATTTCCCCCGATGTGCTGGGGCATTCCGGTGGAAAGTCTGAGAGCGGGAGTGGGTACGTCCGTCCGGCAGAACGAGGCCAGAGATAACCCTCGGCCTGTCACAACACAGGAGGTGGAGCGAGCCCATAAAACAGATGGCCCCTGACCCGTGCTCTCGGGACGTAAACAAAGGCAGGGCCCTGGTGGAGCACCCCGCCCAACGCACACAGCGGTCACACGCGGTCCCATCCAAACAAACCAAAACACGGATGGGGGGGGGGGGGAGGTTCATGGAGTTGTGTTGATAACATTTTGGTAAACCATAGGCACAGTGTTTTAACTGGAAGTTTTAAAGTGACAACTTCCGTCGAGCGTTCCGGTCCCCGTGGATTCCAGAGTGGGTGCGTGTGTGTGCTGCATGTGAGACTGACCTGGAAGTCCTCCAGAGGGAACTGCAGCATGTCTCGGAGGACATCGCTGAGGATCTGGGTCTTCCTCTGGACCAGCACGTTCTCATAGTCCAGCGGCTCGATCACCTTGGGCTTCACCTGGGGAAAACACACGGGACACCTTCCGTTAACACAAGTGCTCAGTCGTTGGTAATGACATACCTCACGACATACGAAGCCAGGCACGTGCAGAAAGGCAGTGAAATCAGAACGCATCGCAGGGTATGAAAGGCCAGCTATTTCAATGTCTGGATAACATATTCCCAGTTGACTTTACAGGAGGATTCAAAAGTCGCCCCTGGGAGTCCACCTAAAGCCTCTCCTCGCATGGGGAGAGACTGGGAGAGAGATTGTGAGGAGCTGACCGGTGACATCACACCTTCTCAGACACGCCTCACCGCAGTAAACGTGGAATCTATTGTGCACGTGGAAAATACAGTAAGAGCCTCAGCGAACCGGAGTGAAAGATGAGGGGAAGCGCCAGGTTATACGACCGGGCCTGCGCTCTCTGGGGCTCAGCCGGCTGACTTGGCGGAGCCTCAATGCACTGCAGATGTAAGATCACAACCCGGTCATTTCAGGGGTCGGATTTCATCTCCACACCAGGTTAGCATTAGACGAGCTGATAATTCAACATCCCATTCTGCTGGGGACCAAAAGACTGCTATGGAAACGAGCAAACAGCATAGGACGTTTGGGAGTAATGGCATAGATACTATCTGTACGGTGCACTTTAGCGGTACAGAGAAGGCACTATAGTAAAGGGGAGAGAGGGTATAGCCAGGTTATGCGCCAGGTTACCACATGCTATCTGTTAGATACAACATGAGATGCTAATATAAAGGCTGCAAACAGTCGCCCACTGAGAGACTACATCCTCTCGCACAGCACAGGGAGGGCCAGCATGTGCTCATATATGTCTGACAGTTAATAAACGCCATCAGGTCCTTAGGTCCAAAAGTAACATAATCCTAATGTAGACCTCAAGTTACTAAATCTTTATAGCCTTCTAATTCCAATAGGTTGAACAACCAACTTCAAATGATCTCCCTGATTTGATCAACCATAACACTTTAAGTAACAATTTGTTTTACATAAGATATCAAGCTTACCAAGCGGATGTTTGGATGGTTTTAAAAACATTGTTCAGCTTGCTATATTAATCATAAAAGCCAAAGACAGGAAAAACGGATCCGTGTTGTTTTTCATAACTAGTGTTCCACCAGAGCAGATGTGGTTTTGCGACAGTAAAACACTCTGAAGTCATGGCATATCATGGTTATGCACTATAACAGGCAGCTGCAGTATTAATGAGAAACATTCTCAAATGGCCTCTTTAATTTCTTTAGACTCGCCACACAGATCTGTGTTTGATCACGCAATCTATCTGAGAGTCTAGCACAGTACCTCCAGACTGTGGACCGTTCTGGAGTCAGCTATGTGAGAGCTATGTGTGAGCCCGGAGAGAGAGTGGGGGGTGAAGCGAGGAGCGCGTGCTCCGGCCAGACCTTAGCGCTGAGCTCCAGGGCCGCTCGTGTGTTGCCTCCGCATCTGCTGGTGATAACCCCACGGGGATCTCTTAGGGAGAGTCTCGGAGAGGGGTCCCGCTGGAGTGTGTGCCGCACCGCTCTTCCCAGACTCGGAGCACCCCGCAGCGTCGACTGGAGATATGTCCTTGGTCTTGGGAGGCCTCCTCCCGCCCCTGGCCACAAGGCGAGCGGAGGACAGAGCAGGGTGCCGCCGCGTCTGCCACCTGCCTCAGACTTTATCGAGACGGTGCCGAGACAAGCAGCAGCTCGTTCCCACGGTGAACGCACCCAAACACACGCGTGCATATCTACAGTGGCTAAACCACACCAAGGGACTCCCAGTGAGCTGTTTCTCCCACACGCGGGGAGAGACGGAGAGAGACTGAACAATAGGTGGATGATGGTACGCAAGACACGCTTTGCACACAGGCAGACAGGCCATGTGAGTCACCAGCAGCAATTAAAGACTGGGGACTGAAGATAACAGGCCAGACTCACTGGCAATGTACGTGTGTGTACGTGCGACGTGTATGCATGCTTGTAAGCGTGTGTGTGTGTGTGTGTGTGTGTGTGTTGTACGCACGCCCGGACACGACTTCCTTGTGCTACAGGAGCTGACATCTCGACATCGCTGTGATCTAGGGGTCATTGTGTCAGGTGTCGTTACCACAACAAAGCCTGTAAAAGAGTGAAGATTAAGCTAAACCATAGAACATAGTGAAGAAACAGTGCTACCGTCATACAAAGATTAACTTGGTCTTGGCCCAGGGGCCAGACACACCTCCATGAAGGCCAAGGCATTCATTTATGTTGACTGACAGGCCCCTGGTAGCCAATAGAAACCTCATCACAGATTCACAGGCAACCAGTGTGCAGGACTCAGCTGATGCACAGGTGACAGATGTTTAGAGCATGCTATCAATCAATAACCTTTAAACACTGATGCAACTCAACAAAACAGTAGGAAAGGGAATCTCATGCCAATGCCATACATACTTAGAAGAAGACAGTCAGCAAGACTTTGGCCACACTACTACACCAATACCCTCCTCTCAATGCACCTAGACATGTTGAGTGATGGGGTTTGGACCTGCAGATAATTAGCCAACAGGGGAATTGACCCCATTATTGGAGCTTCTCACTATCAATGGGGACAGGTTCCTGAGCCCACACCATCCCTGGAGACTAAAATCCATCCCCCTCCACCCACTCCGTGTCCGCATCAGCACTGAGCCGTTCCACATGTTTATATCAGTGACCAGACGTCAGCCACAGCACAGTAAGCACTGGCTAGGGAAATAACTGGCTTATTCACTACCACAAATCGGACCGCAGCCAACGGCATTGGTCTGAAGCTGTAGATACAATGACTGTATCTGGTGTTAAGATAACAGCGAGGAGACATCCAACTGCCTTTCCCTATTGGCCAATCAAAACACCTGGTAAGTTTGAGAAGGCAACAGTGTGACCGGAAATACATGTCACACTTAGAGAACAAAGCTTTATGATTCATCCAAGATCAAGCATTATATATGGTCTTTTATTAATTCTCCCAGACTACCAAATGCACCAATTCCTCGAAAAACAAGAATGAGATCAACCCCAGGAGCTTCTATACCCCAACACCTTTTCCACAGAACACTGACGACAGCCGTTTTCTTAGGTACCGACTTCCGGTCCTACCATCTCTTTGCTTCATGCCAGAAGAAAGATGGAAACAGTGGTGTTACTATAGAGCTAACAAACACTGACACAGTTGCCCAGTTTGACAGTCATTGAGGTTGACTTTTGTTTTAACAGTCTTGAACAGAGTCTTTTTTCCAGGAGCTGTGCAGTAATTAAATGTTAAGGAATGTGCCATAGCAGTGTGCTACCTGCCAGGCAGGTGTTCAATCTATGATAAAGTCTAGCGTTGTTCCTCTCTGCTGGTGTGCACAAAGCACTTTGGTTAATGGGAGGTCCATTGTGTTGAGTTACTGAGATCTGATAAAAGCACACCGGATCCTCAGGCAATTTGAGTGGAGCGTTGTGGGGACAAAAACCTCGGCCCAGAGCTTTAAGGTACAAACTACTCTACCACAACTGAACGACACCAGAGAACCTTCATACAGCCATAGAAACCAACTCACTACTAGCACCACAAAAATGACTTGACAAGCAACTCAACTTCGATGGCCAACTCTCCCTTTGCTTTGGCTGAGAGACAAAAAGTTGCTGACTGTGTAAAAAAACGCTGCATACGATCAGTGGAGAGTTTCTTTTAGACTGTCTTGAGTACACATCGCATGCGTTTCACTCCTAGAACTTACCATCACCTGTGGCACTGCCTCTCCCTCGGCCTCAGCTCCAGCCAAGCTCTTGTACTGCTGGGGAGACTCAATCACCAGCTCCTTCTTAGGAGTTTTGTTTGCCCGTCCTTGCATTGTCAACAGCTGTGGCCAGATAGCTCCGCACTAGATCCAAAACACAAGCCCTCAGCCAGCATGTCCAATGAAGAAAAGCCTCGCGCAGGGATAAAGTCGAGGACGTCTACAGCCTCGGTGCTCACAGACACTAATTCACTCACACACACACACACACTCACACACACACACACTCCCTCCCTCCTCGGACTGATCTAGCGCTGAGGCTGGGAGTCCTTGGCTTACACCAAGACCAGAGTCATGGCCCCTCCCTCCCACACTCAGCTGTGCTGCCCGGGGGAGTAGAGCTCACAGTCACACCCACACCCCCACACATAACTGCTCCTAGTGTCATCTGAGCCCTCACCATCCACCTGCACAGTACCGACATAGAATCACAACAAAGAACAAACACTCCCCTAGACTTATTGAGTCCAACCAGAGACTACCCGTGGCTATTGACAGCCAGCTGCATTAAGAGCTGGAGTTCATTTCCACAAGGAAAGAGGGAGGGGAAAAAGACTGACAACAATAGAGGGCTTCCCTCAAAGTACATACAAAGTAAACAAAGTGCAATATTGCGGAGATCAGGTCTGTGGAGTTTCACATGAGAAGCAGCAGAAGACGTCTGAATCTGAAGTAATGACTTTGCCACATGTCAACATCTCTGCTAAGCTGACAGACTCATCTCCACAGATTTAGTTTACAGCACTTGAAAAACATCTTGTGTGCCAATCTCGGTCCAAAAACTATCCATGTCAGGGCACCATAATCTATTCCACTATGGCATATAATTCATGTAATGAGCTATTAGATAAAATAACTATTATAACTCCAAACACGGGTCAAAAATTGAATTTTATTTCTCTTTGGAATCTTTGTGGCTGGCTGCTGGTTGTCATAAAGGCAGAGGACGGGCGGATGAAGTGGGACTCCAGTCTGTGTAAGCACGGGGTTGTTGATCCATCTGCTGCGGGAGCATTCCATGGTGACGCAGTCCCACTCCAGCCACCTCAGAGCGGGTCTGACCCTTTGGATTCCTCGGAGCACAACGGCAGGGAGGATGTTGTCTTTTCCCGTTTGTGCCGAGAGTTTTAACGCCAGGGGAAGGAGCCGAGACAGGGCCGTACAGCTGCTCTCCTGCCACCCACCGTCACCTGACCCTAAGAGGCACGCTGCTCAGAAGACCCCCCCCCCCCCCCCCAACCCGTGAAACAGGGCAGGCGATGGACACTCACTCCAAGCCATTACAGGCTAGCCGTCTTCAGCTCACCCCGCCAACCTACTCCACGCACAGAGGAGGAGCCTGGGATTAGGACAGGTTCCATAGTGAAGTAACAAGCTGGAGACTTCCTGGGGACAGATTTGTCAGTTGCATTTTCAGTAGTCATCCTGGCATTTCCTCTCTATTGTCACTTTGCAGACTGATGGATAACGCGTTGTAGTTATGGTTCGTCTGAATCAATATTCTTGGAAGGAAAAAAAGAAAAACTTGCTGAGCGTGTCAGTAAAAATAATTTAATTTCCTTTCCACTTTCTCAGGAGCTTTGGCCATTTCCTACATTCTATTTTCATCATAAACCAAATTGAAGGTTCTTTGTTTTTGTCTCTACGCTCTTGTGCATAGTATTACATATGCATAAGCACAGTGCACCATCCCTCCCCAACCACATTATTATGGTCAATTTCATAAGTCCTGCTTTGAAAAACCCAGTTGTTTACCATGTCATAGTCCCATTGGAAGAAAAATTATTTACTGTGTGGTGAATTACGCTTGCAACACTGTAAAGTCAATAAAAGTCACAACCAAGATACTGTGGATAACAAAGCAGATATGCTGATTCATTGAAACGGGAAATAACATAGAACAGAGTACACAAATGGCTGCCAGTTTGACATAACACTCTTAAGAGTAACATTAGCCATATCAACATATGGACCCGATAACTCAATGCCAAGGTATAGTACTGTGAGACTTTGATCTGGGAGTGATAATGTGTTTGCTCAGTAGCAGGCCCGATCGGCTTCCTATCCCAGGCCGCTCCCATGTGCAGCACTGAGAGATAACTTCAAAGAGACTTCCTCCTCTCGACGCCGCAGCTGGCCACGGCTACTGTATTCCCACGTGACCGACAGCTAATGTAATGTACACACGGCTGCATCGAACTTCACACGCAATGGTTACTGTTGGGGCATTCCTCCCTGCTAGGCCATCTATTACCTGACAGATAATAGACATCTATCCTAGCAGTGCTATACAACGTGCAATGATTGAGGTTGCTTTGTAATTCTAAAACAGCCTAAAAACAGCTTGGTGCGCTGGTGACACAAGGTTTTCATCGCTAACGCTCTGCGGAGTGTGGAATATGGATCGCGATGTGGCTAAAATGTCACAGGTCACAGTGTGGCTGTCGGATTTTCTTTATTGGACGATGCGTACGATGCGACGAGGCAGACTTTTGTCCCTGCTGTCGTCATGTCTCATCATTACGTTCTCATTTAACGTCCGTCCAGCAGGCCTGCTAAAGTGCCCCTCGTTAGGAGGAGGGACGCGCTTCCTCTGCTCTGGTCCTTCACATCCTTTTATTGGGTTTTATTCTACGTCACTATCGAGCTACCTTGTTATCCGGCTCTCTGGAAAATGGCATAGACTGGAATTGGCTTTCCCGTAAAACAATAGCTCTGCGTAATAATGCTGCTTGAAAGTCAAATGAATGTTAATGCCTGATTATTAACAACGTAAACAAAATGATGGGTGCCAGTAAAGCATTCGGAAAGCATTGATCATTCCCAATACAATCAATGCTCGCCAGGCCTTGGTACAGCGTTATGTTTTTCCTATTTAGCCAGACGCTCACACCCAGGCAAGCAGTCCTGATCCCAGGTTGGAGCGGCCTAATGCTGGGTGGGGGGTTACGTAACATTGGCTTGATGCAATCGCTGGGCCTTCCCAGTGGCAGCCAGCCAGAGGAAAACAGGGTGTAACCTGGATTGTAAGAAAAACATGACGCTCCAACCCCACCCTGGTGACCCCTATACCCCTCCGATGCAGGCCCTGGGTCTGTTTTCACTCTGTGCCTCTGGGAGCTGCAGGGCATCAGGTGAGAAGGAGACTATACCCTGGCGATAGGGACATGGTAACACCAGGCCCTCTGTTAACATCTGTAAAACAGTAGGATGAGGAGGGAGGGGGGGTAACAATAGGAAGATGGGGAAACGCAATACCGTAGAGAACAATGATCTGAAAAAGTGAGCTGGGAAAGCGCTCACCTCAACCAATGCAGCAAAGACAAAATACTGGACGGGGAGAGCAACAGCAAATCGCAATCTTCTGCTAACAGTCACGTTCTGATAACCCCTAGGTGTAGAGTGGCCCTGCGGTGTCTGTAGGAAAGTAGCTGCAGCAGCCAGTGGGAGCTCCAGAGCTGGAGATAGTGCCCCCCTCCTGTGTCAGTCAGCGGGTGAGTGGGCAACGGAAAGCGCCTCCAATGTTATCAGGCTGTCTGGAGCCTCCCGGCCAGACCAAAGCAGAGACACGGTAGAAAACAAACCAGAGGGCAACAACACTAGTCCAGCCTATTGTGCTGTTGTTGAGCCTTACCGATGTTATAAAGCCACCAGGAGGGAGATTTTTGTTTGTTTTGTTTTGCTTCATTTACAGTGGGTAAGTATGGCGTCGCTTTAAATGGATGGGCTGGGACGCTCAGTGTGACTTTTACTATCAGTGGGAGCTGGAGGAGAGCTCAGAGACACTTCCCCAACGGAGTAGGAAGGTTTGCAGTGGAACAAATGAGCCTTGTTGAAGTTGAATGCTTTGAAGATAGATTATGTATGAGAACAGGTTCTATCCTCTATCCCAATAAAACAATAACGAAACCAGGTATGTCTTAACCAGTGTTATGTTTAATTCATTAAGCTGAGATCATAGGAGCAGAGCGGGCCAACATTGGGTAATGTAATTCAATATCTTATGGACCACACCACTGCAAATTAACAATAATAGCATGCAGGCTTCGTTTAGTATTGTATTCAAAACACACACACAGAACTTATAAACATAGAATAATTGAGTTATTTGGTTATGTCAAGTTGTTCACAAAAAAGTAGGTCTGTTTTAGAGTGCAACCCCTCCAGAATACCATCCAATAAACCTGCTTTCATCCAGAACTAAACGTGAAGTAATCGCTCTCCTGCAACGGCATTCCATTTATAAGACTGAAAGGCTCATTGGCGTGAAGGGAAACAAAGAAGGAAGCTGTAGCTTTCTCAAGAAAAATTACCAAAAGGACCAAATGTAATTTAAACAGTGTATAGTAGCTTTTAGTCACTTAATGAAAGCAGGGAAGAAGCACTGCGTGTCAAAGGTACTGTAGGTTGTCCATTCCATGCAGTGACTTTTGTCCTGGAATTCATCAACCCCAGCCCCTGAGGAGAACGAGAAGTGAGTTTCCATAGGAAGGAAACGGGTGAATTGCTGTAATCAGAGTGAGTGGGATAACAAAGTAGTTAAACTCCTAAAACAAAGAAGCCCTAATGACTTAAACCTACCGTCCGGACCGAGCCTCTCACAGCATTGCCAAGCCCTGTTAGTCTGTGTGTGTGTGTGCGTCTGTGTGTTTGTGTGTGTGTGGTCTAGCCACTGCCCTTCAACCCTCTTATCCCCACTCCTTTAAATACCTCCATTCCATGGCTACAGCCATAGGGAATCAGGAGGTCAACATTAATGGTTTCTGTCTCTCAAATAGGACCTGGGGATTAAGCTAATGGAAAACGGTGGCGACGTGAACTGGCTGGGACAAGCGGTACTGGACACAATAAGCAGTGCTGCTGGTCAAATGGATACATTGTAATGCGAGGTCAGCCCGTGTCTAGGAACCACGGATCCCTTTGGAGAACGCTCCGACAGCGCATGGCTTGTGCCTCCACATCTCCTGTGACACAGTAAACTATGTCATGCCACAGCCCATGCATCCCTGTGGATTTCTCCCTATTGATTCCTGAGGGCGTTAACTGCTGAGCGAGGATTAATCCAGGCAGGCGAGGCGACACCATCGGAGCCTCTCTGAGCCCACCAGAGTTCCCGTCCTTGACCTAGTTCTCGGCTCCTAAGCAGTGCCGAGTCTGTCACCGTGTTTACACCAGAGTCAACCTGATGGGTGACATCTCGAGCCACACACAGCCCAACATACAGTATGTGCCTGTGCAGAAAAAAACACACACTGATCGGAGCAAAGCTCACTGCCGTGTGACGGCTATCTCCAGCCAGCCACACACAACCGCACGCACATCCCTTAGGAAGGGCATTAAAAGCAGGTACAGAGCAGCCCCACAGATTGAAGAGTGCTGATGGATTTGCAGCAGACACACAGTGCTTTAACTGCCCCCCCCCCCCCCCCCTTGTTGTTCAGACCTCAACCCAACCAGCACTGGGCAGGTGGCAACACTGTGAGACGTCCACTTAAACGTGTTCAGCCGCTGGAATGTGTTAACTCCTGCGTGGTGGTACAATCGGAACTGTTCTTACTCAAATAGGTAAGCTACGTAGATGAAACGAGGGGGGCACCAACCAATCGAGGCACACAATGGCCATGTCATTTCAGTTTAGGAGGGAAACGGCTAACCCACGCTTATCTCACCATAGTGGGAATAATCCAACCATTTAAAGTAATTACATTTTGCTATGAGGTGAGACAGTCTCATATGACAAAGTTCCCTTCATAACACATTTTACAGGCTATAATAGAACTGAGTCCGGATCGTTTGGCACCTGACGTGGCGTCTCTTGACACTGCTTTGATTCAAGTTGTGAGATAAAGACCCACCTGGTTGCTGCTCAGTGTCAGGCAGAGCAGGACCCAGCCTTGTATTCATACAGAGAGAAGGGCTAGGGCTCGTCCCACAATCCTTCACAGAGGACATGGTAGTGACAAGACAGGCAAAGAGACGACAGGTGCATGCATTCACACAACAACATATGCATACACACACACACACACACGCACAAACGCACGCACGCACACGCACACACACACACACACACACACACACACACACACACACACACACACACCTTCAGTACTCTCGGCGTTGGCCAAAGTCGCGACTCTCTCCGGCTGCATGCTTGCTCAGCCTCTGTTGGCCCGGGTGGCTCGGCGCTGCCCTTGCAGATGTAGCCCCCACAGTTCCTCTCTAAGACGGTCCGCAGCCCCTCAAACACGACCACGCTGGTGGTGCACCCCATGCCTCCACATCCACACGGGCATCAGTCAGGAGAGCAGGCTGCTGACCCCGATTCCCAGCCCTGCCTCTCCAGCCCGGTCCATGGCAGAGCCCAGACCTTCAGAACGTTCCAGAACTCTACCCAGGATGGAGTGCTGCTGCCTGGGTTTCGGAACGCCAGAGACAGTCGAGGGAGAGTGCTTCTCTATAAGCCACAACACTAGCTGTCCCAACCCTTTGCTTGCAGGAATGCCTTAGTCAGGAAGGAGGGGGGTGGATAGAGGGAGTATCTGTGTGAGGGAGAGGGAGAGAGATGTGGAAAGCGAGGGATGGGGGATGCTCTGTGAGCAGTGCTGCCACAGCCTCAGCCAATGCTTTGCTTCCACACAATACAAGCTTGTATCTGCTGATGTTGATGCTGTGGGCATATGCCTCCCTCACTCAGCCTCTCTCCCTTCCTGCCACTCCTTTTCTCCTGAAATATCAATTCCTTTTCTTTACACCTCGTCTTAGACGGCATGTGAAGTACACCTTTACAGCATCCTTCCGGAAAAAGCCACACCCCGATCTAAATATATGTCTCTGTAGTTTTTATAAACTAAATCTGCTCCGCATACTGAAGTGGGAATGATGCAATTAGGATACATGAGAAGTAAATGTGGACTAAATGTGCTGTAGTGGATCCTGCATGGCACCCATATGGAGACTGCCTCCGCACACAGGCAAACAGCTCCATGGCTGAATGCCTATTTAGTTCAAGCCAGCAACCAGGGGCTATGACAGAGCGCAATGGACTCAAATCAAACGACTGAACACACACAACCTTGATATGAAAATGCAGTGGCTCATATGCTATAATAGAAACAACATAAGGAGCATAAGATGACAGAAATGGGATTCTTGGCACGGCCGAGAGTGACATGTAAACGATGTTTCCTAATCTCTTTTAAGATAGAAAGCACTAAGCTACAAACCCAGTTTGTGTCAAACGTGATTTGACCACTTTAATCTGAACCGACAGTAAATGTTGTTTTACTCAGACCCTCGCATAGGGACCAACCCCCTTTTTATTGCACCGGCTGGAGATAGTAGTAGGCTATGTTTGAGTAAGAAGTTGGTAGCAGTAGTCTCAGAAGTCTCTACTTATAAAAAAAACATACCAAGAACACAGGAGAAAGGATTTGATAGCAAGACACTTCTTTCATAATAAAACATTAGTCACTGGCTGCTTATGAGACATCTCCCTTAAAGCTGGGCCAAGAACACAACTGTAAGTTAGGCAATTGTGAAGTTGCTTAGGCCATTTAATAGCAGAAACTGATTCACACACACAAATTCACACACACACACAAAATAAAAATATAACACATTTTTACTTGAATTTTAGAAATGTGTTTTGGCACATTTAACTACACCGACACAAATAGGAAAATGTATTAAACGAGGATCAGTGTCGATGAGCTAATAAACTCTGGACATCACCAAATGCTATAAACAGCCCTCCATACCGGCAAGACAGTTAATGTGATGAGTCCCTAACTCAGACCCATCCGTCTGGAGCACCAGGAGCACAACGCAGAACACCAGGGTCTGTCTTCCGTGGTTAAACCATGCTTCATGCTCTGATTAGTGGCAGAGAAACAGTACACTGTCCACCTCGGTTTATTATCCCTGTCTCTCCCTCTCTCTTTTCCTGCAGCTGTAGGTCGCACGCTCCCAGTCCCTCCAGCGAGAGCTGTTACGGAATCATACACGTACCCCGTGGGTCGCACTGTGGCATGCACAGCCTTACGGCTACAGAAATACGGATCTTCACACCACCCTCAGTCTCTATTAGGCTTTTATTCAACAGTAGCAGATGTGTTAAACTATATGCTTTGACTAAGTTCCATAACCTTATTGGTAAACATACGTTGCAGAGCAAAGGAGACTATTACATTGCTAGCGTGCCGCGTTACCTACTGAGAGAGTTCGACCCACACGGCCTATGGCTCTACCAGAACATCGCTCGTCCCCTCAGGTTAGGGTAAAGTAAAAATAAATGTGTGTCAAAAGCATTGATTAGAACACACTCTCCCATGTCTTAGGCAGGGAACATGCTTTTTCTCAGGAAGTATGTCATTGTCTGGAACTTGCCTGCCTGCATACAACGGTGTGTTAATATTTTAGCAGCACTTGACACACTGAACTACATTCGATTCAGAGCTGCGATGAATTCAAGAGTGAAGCAGCTAAGCCCAAGTGGGGAAGGGAGTTTTGTCAAACTTGGAGATACAAAAAAGAACAGAGGGAGAGGAAAGAGAAAACCTCAATTACCCACATTAATCTGGTAGAAATAGCTCCCCTCCTTTTCCATTCCACTCTCCGCCAGCTCTGATCCCCTCTCCACCCTTCCCCCCTTCTCGTCTAGCAGTCTCCAGCAGCAGGGACCGTCAGGCGGGCAAAGAGGGCTTTAAAAGCTTAACATATAGAGCAGCCACAAGTAATCTGGTGGAAAACTGCAAAGTCAGAAATCCCACATTTAAAATTTAAGGGGAGCAGCCACTGTGCTTTTTCTTGAATCCTAAAAATCTCTGTTTGTATTTTGAGTTGGACTTGACCTCCAGCGAGCGTCTGAGCAAAGCAAAATAAAAGCGTCATTCAGTTGTCAGGTTCCCAGAGGTCAAGACCTCCTGTCTCTATGCTACGGAACGCATCGAGCAAACACTGTGCCGACACCTCTTTGTCTGCTCAGGTATGCTGTGTCAAATCTGGGGCCAGCAATGGTAAAGCCAGTCATTAGTCAATGAGTGACAGGACTCATAGCAGGAGAGCCAAAGGGCTGATGAGTCCCGTCTACAATGGGGCATTGTTTGAAGTGTCACAGCTAGTCGAAGTAAACCCTCCGCCTTAAGGCCAAGGATTCCTTGGATGCAGGCCCCGACACGTTTCCAACAATACCGTGACACTCACCGTCTAAAACCTGACACTGCCACAAACCTAGAGCTATGGGTCACGATGTCGCTAATTGTGCCTTCTCGAGTTCTCTCTAGGATATATGCGACAACAGTAAAACTGATAACTCTTGTGCTTAAGATGTAAGGGGAACGTTTAAAGGGACTTAAGCAACAGCTATAATCCAACATCTCTGCATGAGCGTTTGTTTTGCACTGCAGAGCACCTCATGAATATGCAGGGGAAACAGCCCTTGGAATCCCGGTTATCTGCAGTCTGTCTTTGGAGACCCACTCGCCAACCAATCACACAGGCTGAGATAGAGTGGCTCCTGATTGGTTTCTCCTGAGAATAGGCAGCTTCTAAACTCTGCTTTTACTGGGAGAGAAAACTCTGCAGTGGTACAAGTGAAGGGAGCAGTCAGTGGGTTCCTGTGAGGGGAGTGTGTGTGTGTGTGTGTGTGTGTGCGTGCGTGCGTGCATGCGTGCGTTGTTCCATACAGTTACTTGTGTTGAATAATTCAGGTTAGACCCAGAGTTGCTGAGTCACTTGGTCTGCAAGTGATTCATTCTGCTACCTGCTACCTTATTGATAGCAGAGTGAGCAACCGGACTTTTCGCAAAAGCTAGCCTAGCCTGAAAACATAACCTTCTTTAAACCTTGTTTAAAAAATAGTCTCAATAAAACCTCACTGCCAGGCAGCCACAACATATCACCTGTAGAACTCTCAACGGACCGTGGAGGGCTATCAAAACACAGTGTCGTGCTGACAGCTTAAATACCAGGTAAGGAAAAAACCCATTTAACCAATTCAAAATTCAACTGCCCTATAAATTGCTGTTAGTGCTCCGGAGGGGAGTGCAGTGAGAACGATTGGGGGATTTAAAAGGGACTTAGCGGTACAGCAGTGGGCCTGTCTGCAGATAGGGGAGCGCCATGAGAAGGAGGAGGTGAAGGCTCCTCCAAGGCCCCAATCTTGACAGCTGCTGCTGCTCCCTGGGATACTGGCACAGAGTGTGGGAGATCCATCTGGGCTCCTGCCGCTGGATGGATGGATAGATAGATGGATGGATGGATGGATGGATGGAAGGATTACTGGTGCTGTACAGCTAGGACTAGTCTCTTAGCTCCCTACATGTTACCCGAGACATAACAGCCAGACTGTGATTGTTACTATAGGTACAATGGTCTATCCCGAGTCAGCATCTGTTCCGTGTGGAAATTAGCGCCCCCCCCCCCCGTCTCCTGATATAAGCATATCAAGCAGCTAGCAGTCGGCGGGCAGGGTATAATTAAAAACTTAAAAGCCTTCACATGTGGACAGGAAAGGGGTCTGTTTGGAGTTCCCACCCCCCTCTGCAAAGATGGATGTGTTCGTACACAACAAGGCCATAAAAGTCTCTGCAGGGCCCAGCGAATTGGAGAGGAGCAGGGGAGAGTTCACAAGGAGTTGGCATCTCTTCTGAGGAGCGAGGAGAGGGAGGAGGACAGAGCTTAAGGTCAAGTCCACAGCCGGCAGCGCCTCGATGCCCAGGCTTGACTGTGGCTCTCTACAGGGGAAGTGTGTCTGTGTGTGTGTGTGTGTGTCGGTGTGTTTGAATGTCTGTGTGTCTGCTAATACTAGGCTATGGTGGACAGCGGTCATAAAACGAAGGGCAGATAGCGCACTGCCATTCCCAGCTGGAGCTCGGCAGCGATGGTGGGGAGGAAGTGGCTGTTTCCTTCTGATGTGTACAGCCTCTCACAACAAGAATTCTCTGCCCATTTTCCTTCAAATTGACTCAAACCTCCTGAGCCCAGCCCCGACGTTTACAGATATGTGTCAGCTTAACATCAACCTCCGCCAGAGGTCACAAACTCACATGGGATACAGGAAAGCAAAGACTGAAGTGCTACTAGGGGTGAAATAGAGAACAGCTGGGAAGTTTAAACCTGTGTGGTTAGAGTTTACTAGTTGAATTGGATGGTCAAATGTGTGTAAATAGAAGAAAAAAAAAGGGTGGGCCTGGTAAGTGGGTCAACAAAGAGATCTGGAATGCACACAAGCCAAATGCTGAACGTGTCAGATGCCATTACTTCAGGGTACATTACAAACCCAAAACACACAGCGCTTGCAGCACAACAGAGTAGAATGGAGTGGCTCTCACTATCATATACTACGTCTTGTGCATATAGGCTTTCCCCCCTTCATTCTGCTTAACCCCCGAACACAATGAAGCCAGCCTGCTTTGACCTGCAGCTGACACCCAGGTTAGACTGCCTCTCTTACAAGGGCATGGTGGTCAAACTAAAAGAAGGGGCCACATCCTCTTTCTTCCACTCAGTATTTTGGGAGAGTTTATTTATTCACAGAGTAAAAAAAAAAAACAACGACCCATTTTCCTGAGGGGCACGACTTCCTTGACTTTGTAGTAGTGCCAGTGGGAGCGTCAGAAATAGCCTCAGCCTCCACACACACACACACACACACACACACGCTCTGTTCCACGACAAAAGCCATGACATTCTGTATAGCCAACTCCTGCACTTAAGAAATACACACAATTCCACAGCCCTACCAATAAACTCCCAGATACAATCAAACCCACTCTCACGCGCGCGTGCCCCCCCCCCCCCACACACACACACACACACACACAAACACACACACCAAGACTGAAACAAGGACAAGTACAGGTACCTCTGTCATCTGACGTGCCGTGTCTAAGTCTCAATCTGCAAACTTAATTCAGTTGATGTAACCCTGCTAATGGACTATGGTGTTAGTGTCCCAGGGGGTTCGATGCCACATCCTCATGCGGTGCCCTTTCCGCAGTGCCCGCTGCAGCAGCAATGACACGTCTGAAGTGGTGCCAAACCCAGGGGGCAAAAAAGAAACACTACAATACACAGTTCTTCGAATGGAAATATCACACAGTGATACAGCAAGTAGACAAAGGATATCAATAATTTATTTCAGATTTGTGGCAACCAAACATTGCATATTGATAGTTGTGCACCACACAGCTCATCATGTTGCAACATAAACAGGTTGGGTACCATTTGCATGCCAGGACTTAAATGTATTTCTGATTGATCAGATAAAGTAAAATACGACTGTTTCACAACGCCTGGAACAAGGACAATATACATAAATTGTGTGTGTAATCCACAGGTCTGTCTCCTTGTGAATAGAGAAGTAAGTGATTTTAAGACTACTCAGGCAAAACAAAACCCTCCCTAACTGCAACAGCACTGCATGGCTTATTACTGCCACCTACAGGCTACAGGTCAAAGTGCACTTATGTTTGGTTGTTTTGTGTTCAGACACTTTTAATACCACAAAAAATGCAAACCCAACATCCTGACACAAAAATATTCAATAAATGAAGAGATCAGTACACAAACGTTGAAGTAATTTTGTCTCCAAACTGTCATTGATTAAGTTTCCCCCCAGTATAAAGCAAGACAATAGTAAGCCATGGGGTTGCCATCTCTGCTAGTGATACTTTGTGTCTAGAACAATGACAGGTTACTACATATAATAGAGTGGCCCAGAAACGTATCTCTGCTCCCTGAACAACCATGAATCTGAAACCAATGGAAGCGGGCGTCAACTCATTATCAGCACCCCACCGCCATGGTTGACCTCCACATAAAGGCCGTGTCCAGCAGAGCAAGGAGAAGAGCAATCCTTCTCACACAGAGAGAGCAGGTTTGCCTGAGCAGGCTGTGCTGTATGTCAAGGTACAGACCCACCCAGAGCTACTGGGAGGCTGAGTCCACAAACAGAGCCGGAGCACCGGACCGGAGGTTTATTGACGGTAACATTGTGAAAATCCCAAAGTCTCAACACTCAGCCCTCATTCTATTAAGTCTAAAGCCAACACGGTCAATTACTGGGTCGTGGTTTGGCAAGATGCAAGAGTTTATCACGTTCCATACCAAGAAAGACAAACAGGCACGACCGAGTAAGCTTACACTTGTGACCTCAGTGCCCAGGTGTGAGTGACGACAGAGGGTGTGAGTGGGGCCCTGAGGGGGTAAAGTTTTAATGTGTAGCGTGGCTGCGGAGAGATCTGGGGACAAGCCCACACTAGTCTGAACTGGGGCCCACCGCAGCGAGACAGGGTCTGACTGCTAACACACTACAAAACCTGCTTCCACACTCCCAGTCCAGCAGTCTGCTAGCAGGCTAATAGCTCACGAAACACACTTTGCAGACAGGCTGCAGAGGCTACGGTGGTGTACACAGAGTAGTATTGACTGGGCTGGAAATAGCACAGGAGGCTGCCCTGCACTAATGCATAAAGCTGTGCTCTTATCAAATTATATAAGAAGTTTAATAGACTTTGCTCTGGACGAATTATGTAAGAATCAATGGATGCATGGGGCAGGCTATCCAGTAAAAGTGGAAGCACAGCAACTCAAATTTGAAAATTTAACAGACAGGGCAATTTATAAACAACAGCATAAATCATTAATAACCGAGTTACTCATTCATTTTCTGTTTGAATTTTAACCAACCGTGCTTGATCATAAGTTCTGGTGTCAACATAGGCCTAGTGTATACAGTTTGGGGCAACAAGGTGCTTTCCAAAAATAGTTTGGGAAAAACCCCGTTACAGTGTGTCATTAAGGGATTACCTACCACTTGTTGTGGTGGTAACAGATGGTATGTGAGGAGATTTTCTCAAAAAGCCCAGTATAAAAGCCAGTAGCATTTACACTGAGTAGATTAAAAAGCAGTTACCCCAGCCTTTATTTTCCTATGTCCTTAAGAAAAAGGCTAAGCCTATAGCGTTGCCACACACAGGCATGGTATGCCACACTCTGGACCTTGCAGTGTGTTTGTGTGTGTAACATGAGAAAGCCATTGGGTGGAGGGGGCAGGAAAGAATGACAGGAAGCTATCGTCACCCAGCCAGGGCATGCTGGGAGGAAGGTGTAGAGGGTCTGAAACGGGGTAGCGGGGGTGCGGCGACCATAAGCTCTATGACCACTGCACTGCAAAGCAGCATGGGTCAGGGGTCACTGGGGTGAAAAAGTTTAAATTAGAACAGACACGCCTACATGCACGCACGCACGCACACACGCACACACGCACGCACGCAGACAGGCAGACAGGCGGGCAGGCCTAACTCAACAGACCAGGGGAAAAAAAGAGAGAACGCACACGTATTCAACACATCTTCCCTGACAAGTGAAAGTGATAGCAGACGATTCAAGTGACGATGACAATGATTTATTTAATAGCCGGCACCTGAATGACGAGGAGCAGCAGGTAAAGAATGAAGGAGGGATTTAGCATCTGTGGAGGATCAGCTAATCTTGGCAGGCTTTTTCTCTGTAATCAGTGGAAATCCTCTTGAGCCTGGTTCAGCGAGTCCACAATCAGGGGAAGCGAATGCAGGCATCCGCCCACCTGCACCAGAGCGGCTGGGGTTGGGCACACAGACATACCGCGGTTTCATACAAAGGGCACCAAGAATCCTGTGTGATAGGACAGAATAAGAAGGAGCCTCTAGGAGTTGGCACACCTAGAGGAAGATGACTGGACACTATTCTGGGGAGCACACAGTGTGGCACACTGAGTGGGCAAAACCGAAAGGAATAAAAAAAAGCGTTCAGCATTAGATTAGTTAGGTCCTTCAAAAACAGGATATGTAGAATCAACATCACCGCTAATGCTTACGTACAGTAAAAGCTTTCTGTATCAGCAAGGTCCTCCTTGATGAGTGCTCCACCGACTAGCTGGGCAATGGTTAACCGTAGCACAGGACCGTCACACCACCTTCCTGGTGGGGCTCCGATATGTATGTGGTAGGACCATCAGGGAGAGGGTCTACCCCGCCCCCCCTCCACCCTTCCTGTAGGAGGAAACACATGCTATGGAATCCGTCCCTGTTTTAGCACGGCTGGGACAGTCAATATTGGAACCGCATAGCTTTGTCTCACGGCTGGTCTGTGTCTTGAATAGAGCCCATTCTGCACCCCGGGCCCTGCCAGGCCTGCAGCCCCCTCCATTCCCCACGGTCCAACAGCACAGCGCTGATGCTCACAATGCATACCCGCGTTGTCTGATGTAACAAGCTGTCAGCATTACTTGAAGCTGAGGACACCTTTTGCAATGGCAAAATCTGTATATTTCGTGGGGTTGCAAGTCGCGAATTGGAGGTTTTACCAGGTTTCAAAGAGAAGTAGCGGACAAAGGAGGATAATAGAAAAATGGAGGGTGACATGCTGGGGAAAGTGCCTCTCAGAGGCGAGTTGAGCCACAGTGAGCTATCCAGTTCTTCATTTCCAGTGATCCGCTGTGACGATTCCCGCTGTGGGGGATGGTGAATGACACAGGTGTGGCCCTGCCACGGTGACCACAGAGACACTAATATGAGATTACAGCTCTTTATCTCCGCAGGGGTGTTTTAAGAACAGAGCTGGGACACTGGCTGCACGCTCCTACAGCCCTACCCAACCGGCTGTTTTAGACATACATACTGTACATATACAAACAAGACATGTCTGTGAACACACACAATCCCACGCACGCAGAGCGCCTGTCCCGGGCCGTAAAACAGAGCAGTGTATTGGATCACGTCGAGGGCCTCAATCACAAACAAGCGTGACTGGGAGCAGGTCGCAGGGCTTCCAGCCAGCCCGGTCCTCGTCCATGACCATCTTCCTCGGCCCCGGCCATCACAGCCGCCGCAGCGCAGCACAAGGCGCGATGCAGTCTCATTGCCTAACCCTGTAGTCCCTGTAAAACAAACAGGGGCCAAAGAAAAACAGGGAGGGGATCGGAGTGCTTGCTCCGCTGTACTCAAAGGCTCCGAGGAGAGAAGCTAAACATTGACCAGGGTTTTGAGGATTTCCTGCAGGCTAAGACTTAGGTTTATGTACACAAGTCACTGTATAGTCTTCTATTTCGAAAGGGCAGCTAATATGGGCAGATTGTTCAAACAGATGCAGCTAGAGTATTTTCATGGATACATTCCACCGTATGTGCCTCTCAGACTGAAAACAGAGCAGGTCGTCTCATTTGTTTAAGGTGGGAGGGGTAGTCCACAATAACCCTGTGTCCGCCTTTCTGGAAAAGCAATACCGCCGTTTGGGAAAAATGTTCTTGAATAGGCCTGGGCCTCCTCTGTATCACCATTTGCTCACAACAGAACCAACGCTATGACTTTATGCTTTCCATGAATTTCAAGGAATGAACGTCCACAACCATTCAGAGGCACAAGACCTCACATCAAACAACAAACCCAGCAGATCTCTCTGATGCTATTGTCTGTATTCTGTTATGTGCTATAGTCTACAGTCCACCCATAATCTAAACACCAGGCGACCTAAACCTGAGCGATGAGCACCGCCCCACCTATACCACCACTCCACTCCCACTTTGACTCTGGGAACAGCCCCTCCCCCCCTGGCATACAGTTTGAGAGGGAGGAATGCTAGCAATGCAGTCAGCTTGGTAAAAAGTCATTAGTTTATCCCCCTCTGCCTGTGGCAGATAACCCCGCCCCACAAACGCACGTGCACACACACACACACACACACACACACACACACACACAGAGCCAGGGCAGCACATTTCACTTGACAATGCAATGCTACTGACAATGATATGAGACTACAAAGTGCATTTAATCAAACTAACAGCATTATCTGTGGGAGAGAGCCAGGGATCACAGGCATTGGTTCACCCTCCATTGGGGTGTAAGTGATTATGCACGCTTGGATGAACACAAGCGTTGGAAGCCACACAATTGCGATATGGCACCATCTCCACAAATGGCTCCCATACAGATGATAATGTCCTTATCAACAATTGTTTCTTCAGTTGACAACAGTCAGATGGCAGTGCTGGACAGCAGGAATTTCCAATAAAACACCCAGTTGTCAGCAGGCCTATAGCATCAACTATCTTCCCAGGGGTTTCCATCACTAAGGGGTCTCATGGGTCCTTAGCAGAAACAAGACAATTTAAAAAAAAAATCATACTAAATACACACACAGTGAATATAGTATAGGATGAACATAAGGTGTTACTAAGCAGAGGAATACTTAAAATATGCATACATCCATTAAAAAAAAGTACTTGAGTGGAGTTGAGGTTGTATAGAGTCTGGGGCACTGGGACAGCGTGATGCTATTTATCACACAGCTGAACGACGTGGCTACTTTCTTTTAAAGAAAAGAGAAAAGCTCAAATTCGCAGAGCGAGAGAGGACAAATACAAGTCAGGGGAAAGTGGCCGTCAAAATTGAGCAAATGCCACCCACTGGAGAAAAAAAAGAAAGCCTGAGGAAAGCTTGTCTTGGAGCCTACCCTTCAATTTCAGCCTTCAGGGCAACCGGTCTGTTCCCACAATTACAACTTAAAACCTCGCCAGCTTTGAGAGAAATGGGAGGGCAGCATGACTTTTATAGACAAATCAAGGGGCCCTGCGAAAAGAAACACACCTCACTTCAAAAATAAACAGCCCTCTAAAGTGCAATGTGCCTTTCATTAGGCTTTTCTTTTAGAGACACTTCTCTGTCAGCAAGCATGTTTGTCTCCAGTCTGGGAGCCTAGTGCTGCTTTGGCCGGCGTAATCCCACGAGCTTTAATCTGCAGAGTCGGAGCATGTGCCGAGTACAGATCAGCTCTTAGCCTCGACCGACTCCACTCCAGGCTATTGGATCGTTCTGTCCATTTGTAATGGATGAGCAGTGTGGGTGTGTGTGTTCAGGCAGGCTGGCACTACTGCAGCCACCTCCGGGCCTTATGACGGACCTCTGATTCACGTCCTGTAGTGGGAGGAAGCAGGCGCATGTGAGGACGAGGGCCCTAATGGAGTCCCTAACATGACTGTTAGACAGAAGCAGATCGAAGCCAATAGCACCTTGGTGTCTGCAAAGACGGAAGCAGGAAGAAGGTGCCATTTAAAACAAACAGAGAAATAAACGCAGCTTAATATTTGGGGATTTCAAAAACGAATTCTCCAAAAAGCTGTTTGATGCCTAGAAGGTAGAGATGGGGACGAACGGGTGGGGGATAAATCCCAGTCCACACATATCTCAGACAAACGTTTTCTGATGTGCATTAGTAGATGTTTAGTGCGTATTGAACATGTCCAACGGTGACGTGACCAGAGATATATATCACTAGCTCAAGTATTTAACAGGAGTGCCTTTTTGGATCAGAAATTGACGAGACAATGGGTTATTCCGTCTACCGAGGAATGCAAACTGGATTGACTGCGTTATCAGAGTTTCAAGACAACCCCAAGGGACATGACTCAGTAGAGCTCTCATAAAGCCTGGAATGAGACAAAACTAGCTGTTCTAGACGCGAGGCAGATAGATATCAGACGTTTCAGGAGCAGTATATTGAGTGGTAGTTTTTATTCTAGTTAAACATAATGTTCTATACACATAACTACAAATAATATTTGACTTGAAATGCTTTCATACTGTGATAATAACTACGTCTACCTCAGAGAGCAAGGCCATAGTATGAGGAAATATAGGCCTTCTAGTGGAGGAATGCTAGCTGTCAGCACATAAACACCTAACCATTCAAAATGACTGTCCCTCTTCCCAGGTGAGACAGTGCCAGAACCCAACACACTTTCCGAGCAGGAAGCATTCCAGCACCCCCCCCCCCCCCCCCCCTCCAAAACAAGCCTTACCCTTAGCTACAAGCCTTATGATCTAAAACCAGTCAATGTCAAATTGCCTAAATCCCCAAATCCTGTCAGTAACGTGGAGAAAATATAACCAGTTTGTTAAAAGCCTGTAGCAAGATGAGTTGCTGCACTTGCCAACAGGAACCCCCCCCACCACCCACACCCACCCACCCACCCACACACCCACACACACACACACACACACACACACACACACACACACACACACACACACACACACTACTTTGTTATGGCAACCTCCCCTGTGTTTCAAAACAGAGCTGCATCTATCATGCAGCAGGCAGTGGAGAGTGGAGTGGTTCCTCAAGCAGACAACTCCTCTCTGGGCACTGGTTACCTTACACAGTCCACCCCAGCCCACCTTCAAGAAAACAGCACTATTTAAGAACTCTCAAGCCTACTGATTTCCCACTACAAAGATGACACACAGGAAAAGAAGGCAACTTCCTCTTCAACCAGGGCTTGAGATTCTGGACCACTGTAGTCTGAGATCATGGCAGAACAGGCCCACCTCTATTCTTTAAAAAAGAAATGTAAATAAAATAAATATTGTGTTTCCGTAATACAAATATTTTGTGCTAGGCTTATAGTGGGTGGATGTACATTTTAGTCACTTTGCTGCTTTTAGTTCAAATGTCCATGTTTAATCACTTTTCTGGATTTTCTCCAATTTATTACTCAGTGTATATATGAAACTAATCTCCAGATCAATCTCAATCTACAAGTTAAATAGAACCCATGCATTTGAACTCAATTTATCTGGATGGCATCAATCTCCCCTTTCCGGGGTAAAATCCTTCTTGGCCATTGCCTGACTTCACTTAAATTTGCAAGGTATGGATACTTGCAGGCTGATCCACAATGCAATGGGCGGAAGATGAGATGAGAACATTGCTATAGTAACCATACTAATTTGCTGTCTTTCTCTCTCTGTTGACACACAAACGCAGAAAATAAATCTACCTAGCCTAACGTTAGCTCCCTTTGAGCCATAAACACAGCTAAATGAGTTAGTTATGGTTAGCTAGCTTTAGATAAACTGGTCATCCCTAAGCAAGCATGCTAAACTCTCTAATCAATGAATTACAGTGTACGCTAATCTGCCAGCTGATTGAATAATTGTTTCATGCTACCCTGCAAGAAATGTGCTGCACCTGACTGCAGCCTTGATAGTGGTAGATGGATCAATGACAACAAACATCAACCATTCTTTGTAGAACTTTGTGTTGCATCAGAAACATTATACAGGAGCTTTTAATCGCATGGCAGCCAGGAGCTATATTTGTGTCCCATTTTGCTCATAACTTCAATATGTAAAATTGCAACACAAACTCCAGCTGAGTTAAAGGTGCAATGACTGTTTGGAAGTGGCTATAATCATGGTAGGGGCAAGACTATGCAAACTTGTGGTTAAAAATGATTTGTCAGTTATGTTGACTTCAACCTCTAAACTTCACGTTTCATTTTCACTGTGTTGGTAAAATCAATCTAAGTGCGATGTTAAGAAAGACGGAAACAGACCAAAATACACAATATGGGCCCCTTAAAACTACCCATGGAAGTATGCATCCTTATGTAACTTCCACTAAATCTGTAAACACAACTAGAATCCTGGGATCAAGCACTGGAAAATCAATGCACTGTTGTGCCCAAGAGCCAACACATTGCACAATAAAGATTAAAATGGTGGTGGGAAATGTAGCTAATTACAGTGTAGTTAATACATATTTTCCATTAAACCAACATCCTTCATACTAGCAGGAAATACTTGAAACAGCAGCCTCTTGGTAACCACACCTCTATATTCCATCTGGATTTCAGATTCTGATTTGACACTCATTTGGTTTAAATAGCGCTTTATCATATTCTCTGCTGGCTCTGGGAAGCAGAGGAGATTGTAAAGAATCCCTGTCAACCGGTGAGCCGTCACTAAGAGATTTATAGCAAAGTGTGTGAGCAAAAGTCCACAGTCTTTAATCACTTTTTCAAATCCCTTTTGCTATGGAACAAAAGCTGTCCCTGTTTAGCCATGAGATCATTTGAGCTGGCTTCCTTATGGCCGTGTTTAAAGATGTGGAAAACCTCAATTTGTCAGAGCCTCTGCCAGAGCTGAACCTCAGACACTTTGACATGAAGGTCGAAACGATCCTGACCCTCAAACGCTGCATGGGAGCTGTGCTGCATCTCCGTCTCAGGCCATAAGAGCCCTGAGTGACAAATCTGGTTTAGATTATAACCACAAGTGCGAAGAAACCCTGCCCAACGCCAAGCAGACGTATTTTAGAGCTGAGCCAGTGGGTGTGTGCTCCTCTCAGATTCCTTGAAGCTTTCACTCCACAAACCATGCATTGGTGCGCCGATGCTTTTCGTGTGGGGTTCAAACGTTTCCAGTCTAGTTCAGCTGTCTCCATCCATTCAGGGCAATTCCGTGGGCAAAATGGAGACGCATCGAAATATGGGACTTGTATTCTAGCAAATGGAGAGAAAGAGCTGACCTCAACTCCCACTCTCCTTAACTCCTGTCTAGTCTCATGTAGAGTAGGTGGAATTGAAGAGGAGGGAGCAAATCTCGTAGATAATCTGCCATTGAACAAGGCCTCTCCAACGGAGGCCAACAAGCAAATGAGGATTCCGTCTTTCAGGATGAGCAGAGCCAGGTCTGTAGCCATTACACGGCCGAATGATCGGCATCGCAGATGAAGTGAACAAATTGTTGCCTCTAATATTGCACGTTAATCGAGAGCTACAATGTTATGTTACCAGGGTTGGCCAGGGCGCCTGCATTCGAAGGTTAGTAGTGGTGTCTAAGCATTTGTAAAATAGCGTATGTGTGCATGTGTGTGCGTATGTGTGTGAAGAGCGAGAGAGAGAAACAGAGAGAGTAGTCTCTTGAAAGTAAAATGGGTTTCTAGAAAGCCTTCATTAATTATTGACCCAGGCAGAGAGCTCATCTGTCCTGCCATCTTCCCCTGGGCTTTCGTATCGGAGATGACCATTTACAGTACACCCAATGACACAGCCAGCTCCCTGGTTCTTAACCGACCACTAATCCTTAACATGAAGCCAAGTCAGTATGTCTGTGCTATGTGCAGGTAATATTTAGCTTTGGCCTTCTACCAAGATAGAGAAAGAGAGAGAGAGAGAGAGAGAGAGAGAGAGAGAGAGAGAGAGAGAGAGAGAGAGAGAGAGAGAGAGAGAGAGAGAGAGAGAGAGAGAGAGAGAGAGAGAGAGAGAGAGAGAGAGGACAAAGAGAGAGACAGAGAGGAGGCAAAGCTGCTTTGGTCTCAGTCACAACACTGATGGGCCCTCTAATCTGTAGGGTCTGGTGTGGCCTGCCAGTAAAGCACACAAGGTGTGTATGTGACAGACACCAACACCCAGCCGCCTGCTTTAGTGCGTCAGACAAGACACATTAGTCAGACCTAGAGGGAAGTACTTCGCTAATTTATTGGGATGAAGGAAAGTATAAAGCGAGAACACAATAGGGGAGGCATGGAATAGAAATTCCAGGTAGGGATTTGATCCGTTATTGTGTATACACTGCCACAGCTACACTCTGTGGCTAGACTGGCAAGGAAATAAGTCACACCGTCATTACCCTCTCCAGATATACCTTGATCTTAACTACATTAGTTATGTGTCTATTAATAAAGTTGTAATACATATCTGGCCAATATTGGATTGGAGTCTGTCAAGACCCTTTAATAATTGTATATGATTATCACAGCAGCTCTAGAGCACCACTGAAGGAACACAAAGGGCACCTTTCCTAGTTGAGAGCGGACTCAAAGGCCAGTGACAATTCACCAGAGGGCCCGTTTAATGAAATTACACAGCAGACAATGTTCCCTCTGTCTGCAAGCCGAGATGGCCTGATTCTTCACATTGCCACCTGAGCAGCCCCCATCAGACACCCTCTACAAGGCCTGGATGAACCATGCGAGCCGCAGCTGTCTAGCAAGTGTGGCTGAGATGACTTAAGGGAACAGAAGTAATGAATACTATCAGAGAGAGTAGAACAGGTTGTGGCTTTAACTACAGACAGTTTTGACGATTCAACTGGAATATCTCAGAAGACAGTCATCGTGACATAACAACAGCAGTTATGAACGGATGTGTAAAGGGTTCTGTCATGGCATTGGCCTTAGGCAAGCGACAACACAAAAGGCGCCGGGTCAATGATGATCGAGGAAAAGGCAAGAAGACAGTAACAAAAGGAGGGAAACGGACTCATCACTGTATGTGGAGGGAGTGTGTGAGAATGACCCCCGTCCCGTTGACGTCCGCTGGGCCATTTTGATTGGGAAAATCCACGGAAGAGGAAATGCTCTGCCGCTCTATCTGCCAAACGCATAATGGGGCTTCTGATGTCTCCATCTACTCCCCACACACAAAAGCATACCAGGGCGAACATTGTACGACGTCTATTCAGATCACGCGGCCACTTCCTGCACTGTCTCTCTCTCACGGCAACATGAATTGCAGGTCACTCATCAACACCAACACCATTTGCGCTCGGTTGCATGCTACAACAATCAATACCAGTGTGAGGACTCCAGAGGAACGGCTAGCTTGACTTCCATGCCCCTGGGATCTACAGTAACCATCAGCTGTGTACAAACCAGCTGGGAGCACAGAGCCATAATCACATCATTCTGGTGTAATGACACTTCCATCCTGGTATATGGTTCCCTGGGGATCAGCCTAACGGGGCGACCAGTGGGGATTTATGTATACCACCATTAGTCCAACAACAGACGCCTATTGATTGCAATTATACAATTGGCTCCAGCTATTGTGCAGCACTTGATACATGAAGCGATTATTTCTAGTTAACACATTGTGATCATCAGCGATTTCCTTTAACAAGCTTCACATATAGATTTATCAACATAAAGGTCTTAGGATTGTTCTGATCTAATAACCAAGACAACTTGTGAGGCAATTGTTTGTTTCACACATAGAATTGCACCTACCAGGACAATAAAATCAAAGCTAATGCTTGCCATTATGTAGCTAACGCCATACACAAAGAGAGAAAGCAGATTCTGAGAGTGGGGAAACAGAGGGACATCTCAGGGCCCTGGCCACTCACATTGTCACATCTCTCTCTACTTCTCCACTCCAACAATAAACAATGGGGCTCTGGCCAGAATCCGTTCTCAGAGAGGCGTTGCACAAATTGTGGTGCATTCGTTTAAACTGAAGAGGGGTGCAGCTGACTCCAAATATAAAAATGTTGTGCAGACAGCTATGTCATTCTTTTATACAGTAGTATCAATTTAGTCAAGACATAATTTGTGCTTTAGTGGTCATTCGGTTGGATTACCATCTTTCAACAGAGGGAATACAATACATTGGGTTTTCAATGCAGACTGTAACACAATCGTCCTCAACAGGGGGGACCCGCGTCACAATCTCTCCTTTATGTCCCTGAAAGAGATCCTTCAGTGGCTCCAGGGGTATTTACATGTTTCATGGAGGAATTAATGACAGGCCTGGAGGACGGTGGTCTCGTGTCTGACCACATTCCTGGCCCACTGAGGGGTTGTGGGACCACTTCACCACAACAAGAGACCTTTACTTGGCTTTTAACAGCTAGGGCCATGTGTTTGTCAGCCAATGGCTGGGGAGAGGTTCATCCGGTCAAATAGGGAACAAGTTCGTCCAGCCATTCAGTTGTGTTGATTTTGCAACACTCCGAACTTATTTTCCCTCTTCTCCCACAGGCTTGGCAGCGCTCCAAAGAGTGAATGAATAAATAATAAAAAAGGTGTGGCTGCGCGTGTATTGGTGTTAGTGTATTTCTGGGATCCTGACTCAGGATTCCATTTCCCTGACAGAGAGCCTGGCTGGTGTCCGTTTCAGTTACCTAGCAACTCCTTCAGGAAAGTTGGAGCAACTAACAACTAACCATCACAGCAAACACACAAAAGGGCCACTGCAAAATTAATATTGCGGTAAGACTGCTTCTTGATGCCCAAATGCTTAAAGCTGAATGGCCAAGTCATAATTATAGGGATGCTACTCGATACAGTCTGGGATACCAAGTATGAAATTGAGGACTGGCAAAGAAATGCATGTTGAGGAGTATCAGAGGAAAATGGATAGCATCAATGATGCTGACCCTAAAAGCTCTTATGATGCACAGATTTATAGCTGTGACAGCAGATTAGACATTTAAAGAGCCATACTACTTGTAAAAATAGTACTTACACAAACATGCAGAGACCTGTGTCATAATTGGTTAGTTTATAAGAGTGTAGCTAAGTTATGGCATTCTTCTATCCCTTGGGAAAATGAGTAAGGACCCTAAATGCCTAATATAATGTATAAATCTCTGGACAAGCATCACAGCGGACACGTGTGTTGCTGTTTCGTCCACATGTTCAGCACACCGTATAACTAAATCACAGGTCAGTGGTGAACGTTACACTTTTAGAATATATTGCTAACATTATAAGTGTAAACAATCTATGAAATGCAAATAGAACTTCCACCAGCTCGAAGTAGGCTTTATTGAAAATAGAGCACTAGCTGAACCCAGGTCAGTAACCCACTTTAACCTCACCAAACATGAAGGTTTGTTGACACTGTTGTCATTCTGTAGAGCAGAGGACGAAACGCTGCTCACTAAAGATAGTTTAAAGGGTAGCATGAAATAACTCACAACAAGAACGGATGTCCTGACCACCTCTGAAACACTTTGCCTGAGTTCAGCAGCAGTGCCAGGTTTACTCAGACCCCGAGTAAATTTCCTGGTCTCTGGAAGAGCTGGCGTAGACATCGCTGATCACTACCTTTCATCAATGGCTTTGAAATTGATAAACTGTTGCAGAGAAGTAAAAAGTAAATTCATCAGCCGGTTTATCCGTCTCTCCGATCCCACTAGTGCGCACCATGCGTTTGGAGCTGGAGCATGTCGTATGGCGATTCAGTCTGACTTTTTGATCTCAGACGTTGCCTCTCTATTGATGAAAGTTACTTTACATTGCTCAGCAGTTGTTGGTTTTCCCGTGGATTTATTGCAGTCATAACAAACTATTCCTCTGTGTTGATACCGTATCCTAATCGCTGTCCCGCGTCGCGTTCCCCGTTCTACACCAGCCAAAAGGCGTAATCTGCGTGTTTCTCCATATTGCACTCTCCTCCTCTCTGGTTTAGAAGGCCAGCCCACTCTGGATGTTCTGCTAGTTGATAGTAAGTGTAGGCAAGTTGATATCGCACGCAGTTAAATAAATTGCATTGTATAAATTCGTGTTTATAGTGGGAATGTACTCGTAAGTAAAAAACACAATATCTATATATTGTGAAGATGAGATTGGAATGAAAAAAAAACGTTTTGATTAAACATGTAGGCTACTAGATAGCGCCAGAGTGTGGTCTTTGACGAAGACACCATAAAGGTACACTGTAAAACTGGCATTAGTCAAGCTTGAATTCTAATGCATTTTCTTGAGTCATGATGCCACCTGTAGGTCATACTGAGAAACGATTCTGTTTCCCACAGGTCTCTGGTGAGAAACATTACGGACAAGCTGGTATTACAGCAACGGTCAATTAATAAGACTTAGGTAAGTTCAAATGAGATTTTTATTGCTTTCATTTCCAAATAGCTCTCTGTTGTCTGAGGGAAAACAGCAGTTCTGAAAGAACTGAGGTTTTCCTTCCCAAATATGACACTGCAAAAACCCTGTCATCTGCATATATCCATTTCATTTTGACTCATCAAGGTCTCTTTACATATTGGAGGCAGCCTTTTCCAACGAGGGCTATGGGTATGGAATTGAAAGATTATATTTAGTTAAACACAGTCTTTAAAGCTTTCCATACGTTTCCTTCATAATACATAGATTATGAGCATGTCACAGATTTTCTTTTACAGTTCAGGATGAAAGTCACCCTCAACGTTAAGGAAATCATCAAGACACATCCATACGACAAAGATCAGCATGTAACAGAAATATTCACTTTATATGAAATGGCATTATAGGTGAAATTAGCTACCCTGATCACATTGAGATCATTTCTAACGGTGTGGCAATAATACAAAATAGTATGATATGTTCATTTTACATAATTTTGTTTTACCAAGATGTATCACATTGTCCAGAGCAAAATGTGAAAGAAGCATCTTTAACAGTTTTATCTTTAGGGTGTCTTGCTTCACTTCAATAGTTAATCTCATATTATGAGATCATTTATCTCAATCACCATTGTAATAAAATAGTATTAGAAAGTCCTGGACATTGGTAAAAACCTGTTTGGCACTGTCACTTTTGGATTTAAAAGCAGCTGTTTTCCATAAAATGAAGTAGACCACAATTGAAAACAAAGTGAAAATGCAGTGTGGAAACATCTAAGTAAAGGAACTAGTGAATATCTAAATCTACTTGTTTTCATTGTAAAAACAAAAACTAAAATGTATAACTGAAAGGATAGTAAGTGGTTCAGACCTGTAGAAAAACAGTATAAAATGACATCCTACAAAAGAGGTTTTAGAGCAGAGTAAAAATGCAGTCTCTGATGCCGTCTAAACCAGCGGACATGTCACCATTAAAGCATTAAAAAGCACCAAGGTTGTGCATGGACACTGCTTAATGTACAAATGTCCCAGATATGTGTAGAAAAACAAAATGGAGAGTTCAGAGAAGAGAAGTGAATGGCGGTGGGGATGCCAAGCCCCAATGACGGTGCGATAAGACAGAACCCTTGGGGGCTTGGAAACAGGACATGACAGATCCCTGGGAGAGTGAGAAGGTCAGTAAGGGTGGGACTCCTTCCGGTTCAGGATATGGGTACGGCTGGAAGAAACTGTGGCACTCCGAATAACCTCCATCCACCTGCCGAGACAGAGACAGAGACAGAGAGAGGTTTCATTTACTTCATCCTTACTAGGAAATACTAAGTACAATTGGATGAAACATGGCACTGTATGGTTAACACTACCTCTCAAAAGTATATTCGCTCTCAGATCTGAAATAGTAAACATGGGATTTGAAATGCAGCTTGAAGACGTAATCCTTGTGGATGTTTTCCGACTCTGAGGGGATGGTGACAGAGTAGCCTAGCAGAGGAAGGCTAGCCAGCGGGTATTCATCCTGGGGAAAGAGGAGGAAACAAACACATGTTGGACTTGATCATCTGTGTATGTTGGTTTGCTTACTTTTGGATGAAAGTCAAAACAATCTCCATTCCTTACAGCCAAGTAAAGTAACTAGCACTTTTTTTGTTATGACGCAATACTTAAACAGTGTGCATATCCTCTTCTATTGTAAAAATTGTGTGTGGCCAGTGGCCACCTTCAGGTCAATAGTTTAGTTTTTGTGACAGTGCATTCATCTTTCTCAAGTCTGAACATCGGAGGAATTGAAGGAATCCACAAAGATAAGCAAATCCGAGGAAGTGTGCAAAACACAGCAACTGAAGACGGCACTAAAATGCCTGTAAACCCCTGGTACGGCAGCAGATCTGGCATTCCACAGACTAATGTGGCATTCCTAAGTACAGAGGAAGGGTAAAACGCTTTCACAGGGAAGGGCGTGGAAGAGAACGCAGACGCTCTCGCCGAGCTTCACGGAAAAGGCGCCGCGCCGCTCCTCACCTGGTGGGTCTTGTAGAAGAACAGGCTGAAGTTGGTGAAGACCACCCAGAGTTTCTGCCACCCGTTGCTGTTCTTGAACTTCCTCAGCAGGTTCCCTGACAGCTGGTTCTACAGAGACAATAGTACGGTTGCAATTAGCCCCGTAATCCAATAGGGCTCTGGGCTACCCAGCCTGATAGATGTAGATAGATAATTGACAGGGAAAACATGCAGAGGAAATTAGGCAGATCTAAAATTCAATCTATAATGGAAACATTGTGTTTACTCGTGTTCTGTGTAGTCAGCTTTAAAAATAAATCTCCCCTTCCGGAGCCTGAGGAGGCTGTGTTCACCCCACATAATGCAGTGTGCTCTGATTACAGCTGTCAGCAAACAGACTGGGTCTACTCTGGAGAATTGAACAGACAAACCTTTCTGGACATGCGTAAACATTTGCCTCCACGTGTATAAGGGATGCACATATTGTCAACAACCTCCTTTCTGTGCAAGCCATCTTGTGTGATCGTAAATCAAGGTCACATCATGTAGATCTAACCTTACTGGTATGTTAACACCTAAGGGTGAATGCAACGGGGCAAAAGGACCTGTGTGTCTGCCTGCCTGGCTCTTTTACCTCTAGGCTCCGGCAGGAATCACTAAAGGAGAGGCTCTGGACTCGGTACCAGCAGATAAGAGACAGAGGCACGGGCCCCTGGCCCTGGCCACTGGCAGGCCCCACCAAGGGGGCCTCACTCTCACTGTGTGAACTAGGGTCCTCTACCACGCGCAGGACACAGACGGAAGAAGAGACAGACCCAAAAGAAAAGAAAGAGGGAGACAGAAAGGGAGGGAAGGACAGAAACACAGAGACTGAGTAGGTGATCACACGTGCATGCAGTGGCAAGGCCTCAAACACAAGGTGGCGACAGAGTGTCCGGGCAAGGCTGCGGAGAGGACGTTAGTGCAGGAGAGTTAAGAGACAGGGGCTGGCTGCACTTCCCGGGTTGTAGGGAGGCTACACATCCCAAAGAAGAGACAGTCTGTTAGCATGTGATGGGCACGATTCAGGCACATCTACATACTGTAAATATACAGAGAGAGAAAGAGGGAAGATCAAAGGGAGGGGGGAAAAACGAAGGACAAGAGGACCAGAACAGGAAAAGGACAGAATCTGAGATTAGATAAACGAGGTCACACTGAAGACAGTTTGCCAAAGGAGGAGGAGGAGGAGGAGGAGGAGAGGGGCAGGAAGAGAACAGTATTCCCTCCTGCTGCAGCTCTCCTCAGGCCTGTGCTGAGCTCTCGTCAGGACTCGATTAAATATGCAGCATAATGCTCTCACAGACGAAAATAAATCGACCAATAACAGAACAGAGTGGTGTTCTCCTGCTCTTTTGGCAACCCAACTTGGCTTTTAATTTAGACAGACGAGAGCACTTTGACGTCCGATACATTCAACACTCTCGAGAGACAGCGGCACGCCTCCCCGCCAAGAATGAGGCTGACCACAGCAGGACACCGTTCTCAGGGGAAGCCCCGTGGAATCAAGAGAGGATACAGCACACACTCAGAGAGAGAGAGAGAGAGAGAGAGAGAGAGAGAGAGAGAGAGAGAGAGAGACAGACACAGATACAGGGGCAGACAACTGATGGGCCGGGCAGGCCCGTGGTAGCGAGGCTCTGTTCTGGTACCTCCACGGCTACGCTAAAGTCCACCATGGACACGCTGGTGTTCCTGTGCCAGCACACGTGCACCGTGGTGTTACCACGGTGAGGGGCGGGCCTCTCCAGGGAGGTGCGCGACGCCGTCATGTCGTCCTCGGACTCCGCCTCCAACGAGGCGTCCTCAGGGCATTCTGGGAAAGTCAGGAGGTGGTTAATGCTAGGGTACGGGCAAGTAGCATGTGGGAGGGGGACACTCTACACTACACTACACCACAACACACACACACACACACACACACACACACACACACACACACACACACACACACACACACACACACACACACACACACACACACACACACACACACACACACACACACACACCAGGACATGTGTCCTTTCTTGAGACTCAAAGATGTAAAAGTGAAAGTGGGAATACAATTGAAATAAATGTATTGGCATAAACAGGTACTGTGGGTACTCTTTACACCTCCACACGGCCTGGATGAGGGTCAACTAAAGAGGAGACTGTGAGGCAACTTACTGCTATTAGTTAAACTGCTGGCTAGCAGGTCAGAGATAGGCCCGTTGCTGGTGTCCGCCAAGTCTATCGCCATCTTAATGTCCTCCATCCACTTCTCCATCTCAGACACTGAACTGCAGACAACACAGAACAAACAGCCTCTAAATACTGACTCTATGACAGCAAACACAACAAGAAAAAAGGCATCAAATGGCAGTATTTGTGTGTCTTTTTGCACCCCTTTCTGCAGCCTGAAATTATACATATTTGATGTTGTTATTTTTACGAGCATGTGTGCGGCGTTAATAATGAATAGGCCGTTGTAATGACACAAGGGCCTCATTGTTGACTCTTCTACTGGAGGAAGACAGCTCGTCCCCGGATCCACAAGCTACACTGTTTACAGTACCATCCTCAGAACACCAAGGAAACACATGAGCCACGGGGCGAAGGTTATCTCCTCGTCAAACCCACAGTTCACCTGAGGATCAGGGCAAGGCTCTTTGTCTCACCTGGCGGCTACTACCACAGACTGGCGCTGTCCAACCAGCGTGAAGGCATGGGGGACGCCCCATTCGTCCTCACTCTCTCTGATCTGCAGACACAGAGACACAACCCCCCCGACCCACGCGTCAGAACCACCAGGTGTTTCTCCGACATGGAACGAGAGTAAAGGAGCGAGGGGATGGAGCGGGGAAGCTAAATGAGAGCAGAGTAATGAGGGAGAGAGAGGGGGGAGAGAGGGGGAGGGAGCCGGATGGCAAGGGACACACTGTGCGGCGGTTGGGCTGTTCATTCACAGTGAGTAAGGACCATCTCGTGACAGCTCGTGTGTGCACGAATAGCCAGGAGGCCGCCCAGGAGGAGGAGGAGGGCACCGCTTACTGTCATGCCATGGAGAGGCAGCTGGCCGTGCACTTTGAACTGGTTGGAAGCAGCCATCCCTCGGCTTGTGTACAAAATGACGTCGCTGAACTGCCAACCGAAAAAGAGAGGACAATCAATATTAATATTTCATTTCCAAAGATGCTTCCCCACAGGAAAGGCATTCAAGAGCTGTGTGTGAGAGGGCCATCCACCACTAGAAGAACAGTCTGTTTTTACCAAAACACAGCTGCATTAATGACATCCCTATTGTCAACAAAACTTGTCGACAGCCGCTTAAAAAGACAGTGTGCTGCATTCCTCGCAATTACTTGTTAGGAATCAAACGGGTAAAACAAGGACATAAAGGTGTCTCTAAGAAACACTGATAGCATAACATGTCAACAGTTGTTTCCATTTTGACCCCCAGGCTGACTAATGACAAGTCATGGAATGAGAGAAGTGTGGTCTCGGAAGCAGACGTTACCAAGAAAAACATCCGTTGCTGGAGGCCTTTTCCAGAGAGCTTGCTCAGACAGCCTAACCGGATGAACTCCTGCAAAAGCAAACACATATCGTTCAAAAAAGACAACAAATTAGACTTTCAAAGGAGCAAACCAACATCAGAGAGAGAGACAGAGAGCGCGACAGAGACACAGAAACTAGAGATTTGAACAAGTCATCTCCAGTCCCTCGATCTCTCTCTGACCTCATCTTTAACTCACCCGCCCCGGAACAACCAGATTGTCGATGCCGATCAAATCTTTCTTAAGCTCCAGGAGCTTCTGGAAGTTCTCCATCTTGACCATGCTTCCCTGGAGCTGCTCCACCACCTCCGACACGTCGGCCAACGCAGCTGGAAAGCAGACCAGACGCGCATCATCAGTGAGAACGTGACTGAACGTGTCTTCCACCAGAGGGCCCCTTCGGCTGTACCCACAGAGCCCCCTTCTCTACCTCTGCTGTCCCTGAAGTCCACGTGGGTGGGCGGGTAGTGTTTGCACAGGCGCTCCAGGATCTGCTTGTAGTGCATGAGGCGGTGCAGCGGCCGCAGGAGGAACACGTTGAGGGGGACGTAGCACACCTTCTGGAGCTCAAAGTCGCGGCAGAGGCTCTCCAGCTTGCGAGAGGCCCGGCAGGCCTTCTCCAGCTCCACCAGGGCCTCCGACTGCTTCTGGAGGTGGGAGGTCAGTGGCTGGCGGGGAGGACCATTAGACAGTTAACCAGCGTCAGTGTGGTGGCTAAGTACCACAGAGTTGTGGGTTACTTATCTGCCGAGGACTTACTTTTAAACCTTGGAGGTTCTTCAACATGACATCCCCAATGCGCTGGTAGTCTCCCTTGATGTGGGCGTTGGAGCGTCCTTCCCTAATAAAATGATAAACACCAGTGAAAGCATCAACACAGCCAGAGAGTGGTGAGAATTCTAAATGGACACTAAACAGTAGAGACACATTGATTATTCATACACTCCGACACTTAGTCAACGACATTGCTGTGGTCCACCAGCAGGAGTCTCACTTGAGCATGACTTCTGCTATTGAGCAGGACACACCAGCGTGAGGGCAGGCAGCCATCACTGCATTCCATTCAACATATGAACCACTGCATGAGGACTGAGAACTCATGACTTTTCTAAATAAATGTACTATTTCCTGATTTTCCACAGACAACACAGCGATTTCTTTTTCTACAACAGGGCCAACCAAATACTGGTTCATTATTTGAATACGCAAAGGAGTAAAGGAGATACATGTATCTGCATACAAATTTGCCTACATTACTTATAGATCAAACCCAGTGGTTGGTTATGTCACCAGTAGGCCTATTCTGAGTTCTTTTTTTTCAGGAGGACGGTGAATGAGCAGGAACATCATGTCTTTAGCCAATGGCATGAAGCTGCTACAGTTTGCCAACCCTCTATGCGTCACTGTGTGTGTGTGCGTGTGTGTATATATGTGTGTGTGTGTGTGTGTGTGTGTGTGTGTGTGTGTGTGTGTGTGCGCGCGCAAAGGGACACATCATTATGGGGGATCCGGCAGCAACCCACGGGCAATAAAAAGCCGGCTTTGATGCAGCACGACTGTTGCTATAGAAACCGCAGCTCTTCAGGTCATCTGGGGGGGGTGGGGGCAGGAGGGTACGGGGTGGGGGCCCTCAAAGGCTGAATGCCAATAACACTCATTAAACAAAGGCCAGGACCTCAAGCTTAGTTGTCCCTATCCACACAGCACACCAATGACCATGTTGTTTATACCTAACGGGCATTACTAAAATGGGTCTCTGTGTGTAACATATTAATAAAATTGGCCTCTACTAAAACAGGGCAATTATTGTGAATAGCTGCATAACATGAATGCTATACAGTTGGGTTCATCCTTTAATATATTTGTGTGGAGAGAAAGAGTGACACACAGAGAGAGAGAGAGAGAGAGAGAGAGAGAGAGAGAGAGAGAGAGAGAGAGAAAGATTTGTCCCAATGGCAGCCATATTGGTCATAAGTGTAAACGAACATTCAATGATTGTGGTTTCAACTGTCTCACCATAGAGCCAGCCTCTGTTCAACCTCCTTCAGGAAGTCAGAGTGGAACTTGTGGAGCGGCTCAAAGTTGGAGAAGATGGTGTTCTTCAACGACTCCGGTGTGGCCTCGTCCTTTCCCACCGAGCCCTGAAAAGCCTGGAGAGGACAGCCCCCCAACAGACACACAACCCAGTCCAGCATTAGAGCGACGTCACTGTGTAAACACATCCAAATGGTCTTCAGTGGCAGCCAGGACATTCAGACCCTCTCATGTAAAGATGTGAACAGCGGTGGTTATGTTGGATTAAGAGGACACGCTGCCGACAGACCAGCCTGCCACGGTTGTTGTTTAACCACCACCACCTCACCCCCATGACTTTCTCCTCAACCCTTTAACAGCCAGAGGGTGAATGGACGAATCAATAGCCTGTCCCATCTGACGCGACCCGGGGGGGACCATTCTCATTAGAAAAGTACCTGACCATATGAAAAGAGAAACGCTATGTTTGTCGACGGGGCGGAGAAAGAGAACGAGGGAGGGCTTTATTTAGCCACCCTGGGAGAAGGGGGACTCAACTAGGGAGTAGAAGGCAGCGAGAGGGGCTTGGGAAGGAGAGGAGAGGGCAACAGCTGCTCCTCAGATGACTGCAACCGCAACTGAACCAGCCAGCAGGGAAGAGAGTCGTTGAGGGAAGAGGGGGAAAAAGGGAGAAGAGGAAGCCAGCAGAGAGAGGGAGAAAGAAGGGAATGGGAATTCAAATAAAGTACAGCCAAGAAAAGAAAGACAGTCTTACGCACGAACACATGCAGACACAGAGACCAAGGCGAAAAAAGGATGAGAGCACCAGCCAAGCCAAATATTTATGAGATGTGTGTGAAAGGCTCCTCTGAACATCAGAGAGCAGCGCTGGCCTATAAAGCCCAGTGTAAAGGGCTGCTGTGGGCCCATCTCCATGGGTGAGCTCTCTTAAAAGTCACCTCTAACACAGACACAACCCGCACACAGGAGCCTCATTGTGGATCCACTGAAGGCGTGGTTCCTCCCCTTTAATATCCTGTTTTCTTTACATCTCCATTGAGAGCGAGACAAAAAAAAAGGGGGGGGGGGGGGGCAAGGCTGTTCATCTGAGTGTAGAAAGCCGGTAGAGGGGGTCTCCCTGTGCTGCGTACAAAAGCAGAGGGGCCAAAGACAATCGGCTACTAGAACAGTGAGTCACATGGAGCAGAAGGAGTGGAAGACTGAGTGCAAGCTTAGGTTCTGGATCTGTCTGCATGGGATGTATTATTCACAGCAATGAGTAGGTCTAACACATAAATGCATTTTGGGTAAATGCAGCTTAGGTGTGAGATGAACTCACACCAGTCAAAACTCTGGAACCGCAATCTGCCGTGCGTCGCTTGCTAGCTGCCTCCCCCCTGTGTGTTTGTGCTGTATGTTTTGTTGAAAAGTAGCTAAGCGTAATAATCATTGTTTTTACCCCCAGAGAACCAGGGAGGAGGAAAACAGAACAAAAGAGCAGCGTTAGTTCCCAGGGCGGAGGGATGCGTGTTTCTGGTTGGCCTTACCACGGTCACCACCTCCAGGTCCTTCAGATAAGTCCGCTCAGTGGTCAGCAGCTCCTTGGCGATGAAGTAGGCCCGGTCGGTAGGGAACCTCTGTGGAGATTGACTCTGGATTAGCTTTAAAGTATATTTACATCTGACAGATTCATGCTTTTTTTTAACCTCTTGATGGCATCCACTGCATTGTATGGCTCATAACTACGTTTTTCTAGATGATTTAGTAGAAAGTGCACAGCCCAAATCCCTACAGGGAGCTATTCAGGTCAGGCAATCTAGGTCTGCTGCTATTTTAAAGCCTGAATTGACTATGGATTTGAAGTCTGTGCAACGTCCACAGGAATACGTCGTTATCAAATTGCATCTCGCGGTTTTTTAATGTGGGGCCCTTCTCCGGACCACAAACCTTCCTCCGAACCTCATCTTCATCGTCCGTGCGCACACTGCTGGCGTCGTTGAGCAGGGGGCTGGTGAGCGGCGAGGGCTGCCGGCCGTCGGGACTGTGGCCGCGCAGCTCCAGGGGCTTCTGGCCGTTGACCATGCCCTGGGAGTGGGCTGAGGAGGCGGACGGGTGGGGGCTGTTGGACGCTACTCCTGTGGCGGCCGCCCGGGGACCAGAGAGACACAAAATAACAACAGTTAGCACAGAAACAGGTGTCAACAGCAGTGGCAAGAAAATACAGAATGCTAAAGCAGCTTGGAGAAGCAGTCGTAGCGTCTAGTCGCGGGGGCCTGGCCTGCAGCTAGTTAGAAGCACCCAGAGAGGAGTCAGAGGGCGATGACTCACACTGCTGTCCAGACGCACTCTGCTCAGACTGCTCTGCTCCAGTGCTCTCATTTTGTCTGGGTTCTCATCTGACTAGCCCAGAGAAACATGCACGCACACACACTTACACAGAAACACATTTGTACACTAGACTACAGATCCGTTGACAACAATGATCAAGACATTTCTCCTGGGGGATTTCTCCACCCTGCCTCTACAATGACTAGGAGACTAGATAGCATACTTGCCCACCACTGTCTGTTGTCCTCTGATAGCCCCACGTCGGCATGAACAGAACACATTAAACATACACACAAACACACACACACACACACACACACACACACACACACACACACCACTTATCCCTGGATAAGATCACATACTAACACACTACAATGGATGGGAGGCCCACACTAACCAAACACAAACACACAATCTCATCTACAAGACAAACACAACATCTAACTAGAACACGACAACTACAACTACAACACTACAGGGAGGATGGAGGGGGAAGCCTAGTATCTAGGACATACGATCACTTGGTGACGACGATGGGTCTCAAAAAGAAGATTCTGGAAGCTCTCTTAATAAAGGTCAACTTTATTGACACTAGTGCACAACCGTATACAATGTTAAAGAGTTGAGAACTCTCCCCAAGAGGAGATGTGAAACAGTGTCAGTGTCACTCAGGCCCGTTGAGTGTCAAGGGAAACATTGTCAGTGAGTGAATGAGACGTTGAGTGAGATAAGAGGAGAAAGAGCAGCAAGGAATTCGATAAACTGTATTATAATATTGAACTAACAACACAGACCTTTAAGTACTACCAAAAAGTATTGTTATCTATAGTCAAATGGTATATTGACTGAAGCATTTTATACAATCTTGTTCCAACATCATTTCTAGAAGTAACACTATCAGCAACAGAAGTCCAAAGTTTTATGACTCCTTAGTAGCTCCCGTTGTGTAATATTATGTTCACACAATCCCAAATGATCTCGACATTGAACATTGAGCTGCTGAAAATGCTACTTTCGCTATCTGCCGTGTGCCACGATGAGATTGCATGGTGAGCATGAGGTGAGGGTACAGAACATAGTTTGTATAGTAAGCAGCAAGGGGCAGAAAAGCATAGTGTACCATGCAGTTGTAACACACACACACAAGCCTGGCCCGTAGGCCTGGGAGTTTCAGCACACTTACTTTAGGAGCAGACACGTTACAATAAATGGCCATTCCCCACAAATCCTATTTCACTAAATCAAATGCTTCATGTTCTACCTCGGGTCAAAACAAACTTTGTGGCCGAAGGGATTTAACTTTGAAGCGTGTTCGAAGTGTGCCGCCACTCCAGAGCTATGGGACAGCTTCGTGCACCAGTGAGGGTTGGCCTTGACTGCAGTGATCCAGGAACTCAAAACGCCTGTACTGGGTTTCTTTCATAAGCTCTCTTTCACTTTAGACGTCCATCCATCCAAATAGTCCATGCATAAATAATAAATGCACCCAAGCTATGAAATACATATTCAAATTAAATATATGTTGTGGTGACAAAAACATTTTCAGAGACATTAAAAAGTAATACAATTATAAATTATGCGAAATTGGGCATATCATTTGAACAAGGAATAATTCCAAAATAAAAGCCCTCTGCACGTAAAATCGGACATGACGTCAAAGCTAAAAAAAAAAAACAGTCTCAGGGAGCAAACGAAGCTTGCCGAAGTGACGGATGAGCTGAGAGACTTGGAGCTTTGAGGCGACGCCATTAAACTGCCACTCACACGACATGCAGCACATACTGAATCCTTCTCCAGCTTTCCTGTCGATGACCAGGCTCCTGTCATCTCTCACCGTAGAGTCCCCTCTCCTCTAGCTATCTAGCTTTTCCTGGATCACTGCATTCAAGGTAGCCCTAAGTTGAACAGCACTATGTCTTCACACAGTGTGACAGCACAGTAGAACAGCAGGACAGTACAGGATCAGGTTTACATGCAGAGCTGGGAAACAAGAGACCAGGTAAGAACTCACTTCCATTCTGGGCATGCTGACAGAAACAGTGCTTACATTGGACAGGGAAAATAAAAAGCATTGTGATAGAAGGACTGGGAATTTCCTTTATCAGAATCAAAGCATACCAACAAATGACAATGAGAAGTATGAAGCTAAAACCCCCAAAAAACATTGTTGTGGGGGGAGGGGGGGGCAGGGGGGTCAGAGAGAAGAACAACAAATACAAAAAATAAAAAAGTGCAGCGTCGTTTGGTTAGGGAAAATTGCAGACTTTGCAATGTTTGGAAAAGGGCAAACCGGTGAGTTGTGTACAGATGACCCTGAGTGTAAAGGGTGTCGGGTTGTGAGTAGAGTGTGGTAGAAATGTATGCTAGAGATTTATAGGTGGGCAGGCACAGAACAAGATGCCAACAGTAAGCATCAGAGCCCTGTCTCCATTCACAGTGGCTATGCTAACACTAGCGCTGACACTATCATCACAGTCCAGCACGGCTCGACTGGGCCACTTCAGTTGATTACAGAACTTACCAAGAAAAACTACCATTAAATTACCAGAAAGCAAAATTGTTGTGCTTTCTGCCTACATCTATTAGATTTTTCAACAAAAAAGTCAGTTATGGTAATTGGTCATTCGACCTTGGTTAATCATTAAAAAGGACGGGTTACTGTAAACATGAGGAATATTGAATATCAATCAGAAGTCAGAGTTGGGATGTACAGTAGACATTTTGTCCACCACACCCAATACGCAGAGACAAAGCCCACTACTCTTGCTTAAAGACCTTATGCACATACACGCAACGCACAGACACAACCGTATTCCTTCCGTGAATAATCCTACCAACAAAACAACAATTTCCACGGAAACATTATATAAACGGACAGCACATGAAATTGCCTAAACATCCTCCATGTCTACAACCCTACCACAAACGCCAACATGAAATTATTCTCCACAACAATTAGAAAAGCCACACAAGTGCATAACGTAATGTATAAAATGTCGACCGACTACCATCGCTCTTGTCAAATAGAAAGGTCGATCTGTTAGATAATGGATGTTTCTTTCCCCATACAGGAAGACACATTAAGGCATTTGACTGGGCAACAAAAAACTTCCCAGACAGACAACAGCTCTATAATGCATTACTCCAAACTCCATTTTCAAAGTGTGAGGGAACTTCTCACAAACCCCGACGTGCAACTCCGGTAAAGCGTTCCCTATTTCCTCGTTCTCGGGGGTTAAAGATAACATAAGACAGACAGAGCCGGAACGTTAGGACATTTTTCTAACTTCGCTCTAGTCATTCATTAATTGCTGTGCGTTGTTTGTTCAACGGACTTGGCACTAGTAGAAAGCGTCTCAAAGCACCTGGTAAGAGCAGAGAGAGAGAGAGAAGCAACATCACGAGGGTAAAAACCCAGGGGCTTATCCCACGTGGGAGAAGAGAGCGGTTCAAAGGGCAGGCATGCCCGACGGGAGAACCACTGGCACGCTCCCAGAGATGTGCATGGGTGAGCGTGCTCTAGTGCTCAGCCAGTGGTGCTCGTGAACAGCACACATGCACCATGCTGAACACCTCTCCCCTTCACCAGCCTGACGCCACCCTGCCACCCAGCCGTTTGCCTCCAACAGAGCCTGGACTCCCCCCCCCCCCCCCCCCCAGTGGACCAGCTCCCTTCCCGGGCCCTAACAGCTGAACACCTGGCCCCCGTCCTCGTCGCTAAAGGCCAGGCAGCTATCCTCCTCCGTCTCCTCGTCCAGCTGGAGGCTGCCAAAGGAGTACATGTTCCTAGCCATGGGGGAGTTGGGGCTGGGGTTGGCCGCCATGGGGTTAGCGTAGCCCAGCGGGTGGCTGCCGGCGCTGCCCGTGGCACTCTCCATCTCCGAGTCGCTGGACTCGGAGCCGCTCGTGGAGCCGTCAATCATGGGGACGGCCCCCACGTGGTCCCCGCCCCTGCCGCCCCGCCTGCCGTGCTTCTGCACCGGGCTGAGCCTGGCCTGGCCCGGCGCCGACAGGCCGTTGGCCGCCATGCGGCGCTCCAGAGCGGCCATGCGCTCGGTGCGCGACAGCCCGCCCCGGGGGTCGTGGGCCGGCGTGGAGGTGAGCTGCTGCTGGCTCAGCACAAAGGGGTCCGTGTCGGAGCGGTTGCGCATGCTCTGCAGCTTCTGGAGGTGGGGCGAGCGGCTCACGATGGGCGAGTAGCTGCCGCACTGCGGCAGGCCCTGGTCCCCCCGCGGCGACAGCGCGCCCCCCTGGCCCCGGCCGTTGAAGCCGGCGTGGCGGGGGTCCTCCCAGCGCGGCGGCGCTGAGCCGTGGCCGTTCTGCTCGCCGTGGCTCAGCGAGGCCGTCCGGTGGAAGGTGCTCATGACGGGGCTGGAGCTCTGGCTCTTGGAGCCCATCATGTGACGCACGGTGAGGGGGCTGCCGCAGCGCTGCTCGGCCCGCACCATGTCCTCCATCATGGTGCTGTGGAGGGGCCCGCGGTGGGGCTGGTACGACAGGCTGGCCGCGTCCTCCAGCTCCCGGCTCATGCTGAGAGGGGGCTTGGCCGAAGGGGGGGACTCCCTGTACCTCATCCTACCTAAGAAGGGGTCCTGCTGGGGGGGCTGACCGCCGTTGAGGCCCACAGCGCTCAGCGACCCTCTCTGCGACGACACACCCTCATCCTCACTAGTCTTTGCCCTGCTAACTCCGCTTTTTGCCACGTCATATTCACTATCAATGTCACTGCAGTCGATGTAGGGGATGGAGGAGCTGCTGCCATGCTTAGTGCCCCCCCGCGAGGCTGGACCTGTGTTCAGATGCTCTGGGTAGGGCTGGCGGCCGGGGCCCCTGGCTTCTTCGGCCCCAGCGGGCCCTCCTGTCCCTGGGGCCTCCCGTCCGTTCCTCTGGCCGCTGGAGGGGCTGGCCCGGCCCTGCTGGGCCAAGGAGTCCTCAGCACTCACCAACACCTGCTCCTTCCAGTGGCGGCGAGAGGGAGAGTCGAGCCTGTCTCCGGGAGCGCCGCTCACACTCTGAGGGCGAGAGAAACGGAGAAAGGAAAGAAAACGGAAAGGACAAAAAGAGAAGGTGAGAGACGGAGAGAAACAAAGTGAAGGCAAACCAATTACAACACAGTCATTATTACGTTCCTGTCAATCATCAACACTTAAGGCCCGCCCATTCGGTGTTCACTCCTGACAGGCCTTCTGTTTCCTTAATGACACCACAAGGAGTCGGCAATGGGAGTGCCTTAGCACCACTGAGCCCCATTCAGCACTGCAGGCCGCCTAATGATCTGTGTGTGTGTGTGTGTGTGTGTGTGTGTGTGTGTGGCGGGACTGGAGGAGACACTGACTTCTTTTGGCAGTTCAGGGCGGTGCGGGGAAGGCAGTGGAGACAGGCGACTGTTGTGCTGGATCCGGCTGTGTTTCCTGTAGGGTGAGGTATGGCGGACAGGAGAGGCAATGTTAGGCGCTCTTCTAATTCTTTTATCTTTCTCTGCGTGCCCTGGAGACTAACTGTGTAGACACGGTGAGCGAAACCATTACCTTTCAAAGGGGATCTTTTTAAACTCAGAGTCCTTCACGTAGTCAATCACTTGCTTCTGGGTGCGACCGCTGCAAAACGAAACACAGGGGACGTGACTGAGGGGAGGGCTCTTCACAGGCCAGCCGTGTGGCTGTGAACAGGTGGAAACGACATTCCACAGAGGGAGAGGGGTTCCCCTGCAAGCCGCCGACTCCTGGCAGACACGGATATTATCAGCGGCGGAGCCCGGAGGCCTAGTCTGCTACCTGAATCTGAAGGAGGAGCCTCGCGTGAAGAGCACAGGCTTGGGCTTGGGCTTGGGCTCCTCGAAGAGACGGAAGAAGGCGTGGTACTCCACACAGATCTTCCAGAAGATCTTGCAGCAGTCACGGCTGCCCATCAGGAACTCCAGGGTGTCCTGGTACGAGCTCTGCTGCAGAGGGATTCGGGGGGGGGGGGGGACACACACACACACACGCATTCATGTGACAGTACAACACATTGGGTCTTAGTGGTCAGAATACTGTACAATACTACCAGGACTAAAATGTTGTTTAACAGTATGGGTTAGTTTTAGTTTCAATTAAGTTAGAGTTCTTGGGCATAAAACTTACGTTCAAGTCTGGCCTCAGCTTGATGAGAAAGCGTTTCCTTTTGAAGCTCAGTTTACGCACTTTGGACCAGTTGAAGGCATTGATCTTGGTGTGTCCCTAAAAGGAATGTAAACATTTAAAAACCTTTTATTTATTTACAACCAGGTTCCAGCAAATTATCTTTATATTCACAAGCAATGTATTTGTATTTGTCCTTCAGCTCAAGCAGACATGTTAATGCCCTCTCTGTTCCTTTTGGTGCACACACCCAAGCTCCGGGATAACCTCTTAAGCCATTCGTCCGTATTCCTGACGCCATGCGGAGTTGACCTACTAAAGCGCGTCAGTCACCTGAAAGACTAGGACACCGGTGTGAGCCACGGCCAGGCTCAGCTTAGAGCCCTCCCGGTCCTTGGCAGGGTGGAGGCGCACCCCGTACATCTCCAGCCTACGCGCCACCTCCAACAGTTGGTAATCCGACTCCGCCGGTGTCTGGCCCCTGAGAACACACACACACACACACACACACACACACACACACAAGCCCAAACACACACACACACAATAGACGTTAGACATCTAAGTTAACAAGCGTACATGTCAAGACAATAGGTAGGGGGAAGTAAAACAACGTCTAAAGGGTTAAACAGCTACAGACTTAGTGTACACCTCTGATGCAGCTCAGTACACAGCACAGATTATACTCAAAGCAAATGTTTTGAATGCTGTCAGATCTTTCTGGTGTGTATATCTCTGTAATTGAAGGGGAGTGGGCCCGACTCGCAGATCCATGCACCCCAGTTCAGCTGACAACAGGGGGGGAGGGAGGGGAGGGGGGGAGGTAGGCAACGCTGCACACTAACTGACTTCCCTCATTCTTATCAGAGCAAAAGCTTTCCTGTTTCCTGTGTGCGGTACTTAATTAGGGATTTAACTCCCAGTATGGCGCCCTGCCAGAAGACTCACTGTTACTGTTATCATCTCAAAATGAAGGGAAGGCTGGGCGAATAATGGAGGCTGGTCAAATCAAAAGGACGTTTTTCCTGGGTAAGACTCCCGCTGGACTGCCGTTCCTTCCACAGCCCACTGGAGGGAAGGAGACAGTGGCCGGCCATGTGTTGGCACCTATTCAGGGTGCGTCGGCATGAGGACATGTCTCGGGGAGACGTTGGAGGAAAGGATCAAGGATCAAGGAGTTCCATCTTGGGCTTCCCAGCAGTGCACAAATAAATTCACTGCAAATTAGAGTCAGGTTGGGAAAAGTGCCGGGGCTGAAGGAGAGCGAGTTAAGAACCCCGTTGCCCATGCCAACTAAACAAATTAGAGAGAGAAAGGCAAGGATTTTAACCTGCCATAGCTCTGTGAGTCCTTTGGCTGAGCTGGAGCGAGATTCCAGGCCTTTTTTGGGGGGGAAGCACAGCAGTGTTTTGTTGATGGAGCTGCAGACAATCTTATACTCACCTCAAGGCAGTCGCTATAAAAGCCTGCTGACAGGCTCTGCTCTGCCTTGTCTAATCATGAAAAATAATGCCATATGCCAAATGAGAAACAGGCTATTCCTTCAGTGGCAAGTTTGCCAGAACATGTCACCTACTATAAAGACATCCCTAGGGACGTGTCCCAGGGCTTTGACTGACCGTTACCTTCAAGGGGGCTCAACAACATCATGCCTGCATACAGGCTGCAGAGTGCACATACAAGCACACTCTTTTTACACAAAGACACAAACACAGACACATACACGCACACGCACATACACGCACGCACATCAAAGGTGATGAGGCGCCTGTCTGACAACTTACGCATTCTTGACGTGGTACTCCATTATTTTATCCATGAGGGCCATCTGGTCTGGAATATAGTTGTTATTGAGGAGGTGCGACCGACACTGGCTCTCCTCAAAGTCCCCAATCTCAGCTGGGGAAAAGGACAGGACTCAGGTTAGCAGGGGGAAAGGGATGTGGACATCAAGCAGCCTTATCTACACTCCAGCAAGTGCTCTATATAACAGGTCTGGTGATTTACACGATCATATCAAATATAGAAGAGCAGCATAATCCGATCTGGATATTCACAAATATCGAATAGCATTACTATTAAAACATATTAGGGCCAATCTAAACTTTTACCATTTTTCTATGGAACTACGGTTGAGCAGCAATATTCGTGTATTTTCTAAGCAGGGCTTTCCATGTTAGGTTGTTCTAAAGCGGTCCCGCCGGATTACGTGTTTACCAGCCCCCTCAGATGGATCCATAGCAACCCTCAGAACCCTGGTTTGTGATGCGGCACTGGCACAGCGTGGTTTTCTGAGAGAGTTTAGTTCTGCATCGACAACAGCGTTATGTGTTTTCCCACACAGTTACGTGCTCCACTGTTGTTTTTCGGGCCTGTGAGATCTGCCGGGGGATACAGCCTTGAGACATGCTTACATTGTATAATGTGGGAGACCAGCAGGGCAGCGCTGCTGTCGTTGCAGGTCAACCGTCCAGACGCCAGGTCCTGCTTGATCTGCAGGGCAAACAGGTACCTGGAGAACAAGGGGGGGGGGGGGGACAAAACCAATTTGTTTTACTCGAATCGGAGAGGCAGTCAATCCACACCGATGTGACATCAGAGAGGATCACCAAACGGACCCCAACAAGACCATGCTGTGTTATTCAGGAAGCTATGGCGGGTGAAGGGATTTTAGGTTTGAACAGCCAATCGCAACAAAGTAAGTTCTTAGATACCAATACCTCAGAGTTCCAATTTTTTCAGTAAATGTTTCAGTAATAAATAAGGACATAAAAACATGAATCACTGATGAATGGCTCTGTAACAAGAGGTGAAGACCAGAAAATCATCAGCCCCCGTCCGTAATCAGCGGATCTAAATTAAAACCATGGCAGCCATGAGAAGGGAATGACACGGCTGGGGCAGGAACACATAAGCCTGGAGTGGAGCCAGGAAGGCATCACTCCCCACTGCATTAGCAGTGACACCCCGGTCGTGTGCACGCATTCTAATGACAAGCGTTGCAGCCAAATATTCAAAAAGATATTTCACTATTTTAAAAAGGAAACACGGTTAGGTGGCTGTGGCCGGCGTGTGGTTGGCCAATGACTTACCTAGTCAGCTCCTCCAGTAGCTGGGCATGGTCTGGGGGGAAGAACTTCACCACAAATCTCAGCACCGTGTGCTTGGGCCCTGTGGAGAGGAAGGCCACCATGAAACAGGTTACATCAACACGATACTATTCAGTATGAATAGGGAAAATATTCGGATAAATTCTAAACACACACACACACACACACACACACACACACACACACATTTTGTATCAGGAAATACGGTATATATATTTTTTAGATAAACCCTTTCCAACATAAAGCTGAAGGTTTTATACTAAGTGATAGGAGAAAGTTAAAGAAACTGATTGAATAACCTTTAGGGGTGTAAAGTAAGGTTGGCTCGCCAGAACAGAAGGGAAGTCTATTAGCCATTTCCATTTGAACGCTTTACTCAAATCCTGTGGCTTGATCACTTTTCTGCTGCTGACCCACTTACCTTCAATGCATTTAGACACAAGTCTACGATAACAGTAGTGTGAAAGCCTGCACTGAGGTGACTTACGTCTGAGTTGTTTTATAATCGGCTTGAGGAGGTCAAGCCACAGCTGGAACAAACACATTAAAACACGGAATTAGCAGGGAAAGGCAGGACATTTAGGGCACGAAAATATTCAAAAAACATGTACTTTCGAAAACAAAAATACTCACCATCATCTTGTGTTGGTCCTGGTATTCTAATCCAAAGTATTCACCCTCGACCAGGTTGAGGTGGGAACACACCAAGTCAAACAGCACCTTGCCTGAAGCTCTTTGCTGTGAATAGGAGACACATGAGATGGTTGGATTCCTTCTCAACTGGTGCAGTGTTATATTAGTAGATACCCTTAACTCACTCATTCACTTTTGGGAGGCAATGTCTGTGTCATTCAAAACATTTCAGTCTGTTTTCAGACAGACTTGCTCATCCGTATGTGTGCTATTATCATTTAGGACAACCAAGCTTCAGAAAACATCAATGACACATTTCCACAGCTACTATTGACACAGACCAGACGCAAACCACAGAGAAAATATTAGTCCATTTCTTGACTGACTGCGTCTGACTGTTGCTACCTCTAAGTAGATGGCAGGCCTGCTTGACTGAGCCCTGATTCTCTGCTCTCTTAGCCCCAACCCCCCCCCCCCCCCCTTCCTCCACCCCCCTTTACAGTGTCTCCCACCACTCCCAGTCTTGGGGGAGAGCTCAAAGCCTCCTCCCTCCTCTGGAAAGATCGAGTGTGTGTGTGTGTGTGTGGGGGGGGGGGAGGAGAACTGCCCGGGAGCAACATACAGGGGGTGGGTCTGTCGTGGCAGGGACTTTGTTCTGTAGTTCCCAGCGCGTCAGTGAGGGAGTGAAGACAGCCCAGTCACCTTTGAAGCCCAAAACACTGGCAACGCTTCTCAACTAGGGGGGTCATTCTTTCACTCACGATATGCAGCCCCCCCACCCCCCTTTGAAGTCCTGACTCGGCTGGATGCCTCTCATCAAAAAATGAGTTCCCCAGGGGAACATACACGGGGCAAACAGAGGAAACTCCAAACGCAAAGAGAGGGAAAATAAACATCCCTATTTAGAGACCAGAAGAAATTTTAGAGAGGGCCTGGTGAGAGCACGGTTGGCTATGTAGACAGAGGCATGGCAGAGATCTGAAGGGGGGTGTTGTTCAGCCACACTGCCTTCTTTAGACCGGGGCTCAGCAGAGCAGAACAGCAGTCCTGCTCTGGGACTGTTTACAGTGGCATTCCCACCCCGGTGAAGATAACTAGCCAGCACTGTTTGAGCTGCCCCCTTTTTTCTCAGCGACTGCTTCGACCAGCTTTATTTCTTCCAGACCTAGACATTCTATCCATTGTGAAGAATTACTATTGGCCTTGTGGGGGAAATTCCCCCTTAATGACCAAGCAAAACGGTAGTATCATTCTGTGATGGGCAATATGTGTGGTATCCTTATTTCAAGGGGATCTCCAGACATTCAAAGACTATCGACAAAGTGGACACTGTGCGCCTGTGGATTCCTTAAGAGTAGCCTTTGACTTTGCCTAGCAGCTTATTGTGAGATCTTTTTTTCTTTTTTTCCACGCGGACACAACTCCCTAATCCTGCCCAATCAAAGCACCTGTCCTCCCCTGGCCTCAGTCTGCTCCACCTCCTCCGGCATCACCACAGCGGGGAGGGAAGCAGCCTGTCTGTCTGTCGGCCGGCCCACCACCGAGCACCAGCTGTTTCCATATGGTGGGGAAGGCTGGAGGAGGAGGACCACAGGGAGGCTGCATGGAGGAGACAGGCCACCAGCCAACATGGCCCGCCAGCCAGCCAGCCCACACACACCTCACTGCTATCACCTTGCTTACACACAAACATGTCCAGGATCTCCCCGTAGCAACCTCAGACAAAAACAATACCAGGCAGGTTTTCCACACCTGGTCACCAAGTTTCTGAAAAGCACAGGGGACATAGAAAGCCAAGTAAAACAAGGGGAAAGTCAAAGACAAGAGGCTATTTTTCGTAGTGATGCGGCTGCAGGAATGGATAGCCACGAGCTGGGCTGGGCCTGGTGAAATACAAATCAACTAGAGCTGATCAGAGTAACGTGGAGCTAAGTGGAGAGTAGAGCCGAGCAGAGCTTGATTAAGAGCAGCAGTACACGGGACTAATAGTGGCACCATCTGTGACCGCTGCAGACGACACAATCAAAAACCCTGCTGCTCCTAATGAACCACATGAGTCACTGTGATTGATTGCAAACGTGCAGCCAGTACACGCACGCCAGCGCGCGCGCACACACATGGGGCATTGAATGTTGTTATATAATAATAATAATACATATAATATATTGTGACGTATAATATTAGATGAACACATAAACAAAACGGTACCAAGAGCCAGCTTCTGCTCTTCCACACCAGACCAGCTCTCTCTCTCTCTCTCTCTCTCTCTCTCTCTCTCTCTCTCTCTCTCTCTCTCTCTCTCTCTCTCTCTCTCTCTCTCTCATCTCTCTCTCTCTCTCTCTCTCTCTCTCTCTCTCTCTCTCTCTCTCTCTCTCTCTCTCTCTCTCTCTCTCTCTCTCTCTCTCTCTCTCTCTCTCTCTCTCTCTCTCTCTCTCTCTCTCTCTCTCTCTCTCTCTGTCTGTGTGTAAAAGGTTGCATCATCAAATATCACACTCGGCAGCTAACGCTGCTCTTGTGATCTGCAGTTCCGGGAGAATGTCACAAATCCTCCCGCTTTGGGGCCTCTGCTCAAGAAAGCCTCTCAGATGGTTTACGCACGGTAGCCCATGCTAGATTCGTCCTATAATTCTACCATGCCCAAGACAGCTAGCAAGGCGTTTGGCTATCAACTAGCCAGCCAGCCAGCCAGTCAGTCAGCCAGTCAGCCAGGCAGGCCAATCCTGAGCAATAGTCAGACAGCCGTCTAGGCTGCCCGTCAGCCAGTCCTGACTCAGGGCATCTCCAAGACACCCAGCCAGTTCAACGGACACAGTCTAGTCAGCCAATCAGCTCGTCCACCAGCGCTGACTCAGCGCCCCTCTGGCCACGCCAGCCGTCCAGGAAGGCGGTGTCTGGGTTCCTCTTGTTTGAACACGGGCCTCCCAGGATGTAACTTCTGTATACATCTGCTCCGCCTGCCGCGCTCTCCCCGCTACGCTGACCTCGCCGTGCTCCGCCTGACCGGCCGGGGGTAAATAAAGATGACAGCTCGTCTGCTCACACACGCCTGCTGGTGCTGCCAGTCGCCGGCCGGGCCAAATCCAACCTTTTCTTCCACTCCCCCGGCTCCTCATCTACCTTAGCAGTAAACTACTGTCAGAACACGTCTGAGTCAGGTCAGGTGAAGCACGTTATTTGCCCCGGGTCTCACCCCGCGATGACGTATTGGTATGGGCCGCCTAGCTGCAGTCTGGTGTGGAAAAAGCTCCTGGCGAGGCGGTTAACATGCACTGCACGGGCCCCCGAGGCTCCTCTGTGGCGGTGTGTGCAAAGATTACTTGGTAGAATTCCCAGTACACGCAGTGCCCCTTGACACACACACACACACACACACACACACACACACACACACCACCACAGACACACACACACACACACACACATCACACACACACACAGTCACAGCACACACACACACACACACACACACACACACACACACACAACACACACACACACACACACACAACCAGATCTGGGGTCTGATAAAGAGCACAAGGGAGTTTGGCTAGATCCTTGAGGTCCTCTCTCACCAGGGGGTGGGGTGTGGGTGGAGGGGTTCACTTTGGGCCTCTTGCAATCAAGCTCTGTCCAGCACTGTGCGATTCACATCTAAAGCAGTCAACCGAACTTAATAATCTACGTGAGGTGGAAAATGTACTTTGGCCAAGGTAAACGCGTTGAACTCTCCTGAGACGAAAATAGATCTTTTAAGTGTTTGGGTATCTGTGCTGGCCTTGCCAGGGCTGGCCAGACAAGGCCAGCCAGTACAGCAGGTTCCAGTAGCAGTCAGATGTCTTCCCACTCAGACTCTTCCTGGTGCTCTGATCCAAACCAGATGTGGAGAAGAGCCTGCTGCCTCTGGCACTGGGGCTGGACGATGGCCTCTGGCTCAACACCAGAGATACTCAATGGAACACTCAGAGTATCCATCGCTCCAACATTTAGCATTCTGCCTGTATTTTCATAGTTGCAAACGGTATGTATGCGTGTCTGTGTGTGTGAGAGAGAGTATATGAGTGAGAGTAGGGGCTAGACATAGAGTGGTATCTGCATGTTCTGTGCGAGTGTGCGTGTGAGCGTGTGCGTGTAAATGCATGCTTGCGTGTGCTGGTACTGGGAAAAGGACAGCACAATGAGGTCAGAAGCGTTGACTGTTCATTAATATGCAGCTCCAGTGCAGCAGGAGAGCTCAGGGTGACTCTACCTTACAGCAGTGCCAAAAACACGGACAGAGAGGCAGTCCTGATAATAATCCTGTCAACCGTTCCTCTCAGACTAAGTGTATGTGTGTGTGTGTGTGTGTGTATGTATATGTGCACACGCATGCGTTGATAGAGCATGTGCAAGTTGACTTTGGGTGAGTTAGTGTGTGAGTGTGCCGTGGACGCTCGAGTGTGTGTGCCCCGCCGGTGATGGTATGATGTAAACGGCATGTGTCAGCACTCTGGGACCTTGAGCGTTGCTATCTCTCTCCCTCACTCCACATGTTACTACGATGGCTTAAGCACATCTAGAGAGACCCTAATGGCACAGTGGTGAATGCAGGGAGAATTTCATCTGAAATACAACAGTTCTTAAAAGGGTCCCCCTCTAACCCCAAAGCTCTCCCATGAATAAAGAAATGCCACCACAAATCTGCAGCAGAAGCAGGGATTCGGCGGCCACTGCTGGTACAGCTGTCCTGTCACCGCACACCAAACTGATGGGGGGGGACAAACCTGCCTGGAATGTCCCCTCCGGCCAACAGAGGACGAGGGGCATAAGATGGAGGCTACAGGCTCCCCTCTCCATGACAATCCTGGTGGAGCCGGCCCAGAGAGTCTGTGTGGGGCTAATGTGCTGGTGGAAGGCTGCTGGAAATCTATTGATTTAGCATAAAGTATAATGAAGTGTCCTGTTGTGGCCATCCCTCTGCTGAATGGCAAAGGGTGCGGCGCTGTGTGCTAGGAGGCTCACCCACTGATTCTCTGAATGCCACTAAATCACCCAATTGATTTAGTCGCCCCTTGGTTTGCAGTTTTAAAAAGAGATTGTTAGGAATACACAGGAGACGGATATACTCACACATTACAGAGGGCCACTTTAGCATATTAGGGCCGATTTCCTTAGCCGCAAGCGCTGGTACTTAGCCCCTGACACTGTGGGCAACATAAGACCGGATATCTTTCATGCCTGACTTCGAGGATCATGGAAATAAACGGCAAGGCCAGGGGATTTCTAAGGAAGCGGGAATTACCAAAAGGGCCGAGCCCTCTCTTCCCCTCTATTCCTCAATCCTTTTTCTGCACACTTGAAATTCCGGCCCCATGCTGGTTAGTCTCAAATACCATCCCCCTTCTCCAAGCCAGAGATTACTGTAACTCTGTGTGGAGGACGTATTGCACGAGAACCCAACCTCCATATTGAATTACTTGTTTTTTTTGTTTTGATGCCAACAAAGAAAGCACAGAATAATAAGTGCTCACGTGCCATTAGCATTAGCATACAGACAATCTGCCCCCAGGTAATAACCGAAGAGTCTGACAGTGGGAGCTGTTGCTTGCTCCCCGGGTCAGCTCATCCATTCGAGTCCCTTATCTGATGAAGACAACAACATCAATCCGAGGCGATAAAAGCCTTATCTTCATCTTTTCCTCTTTGAATTGGATGTCAGACATTTTGTTTTTCACGGATGTTCTCCGCCCCTCAGAGGAGGCTCATTAGAGACCGGGTATACAACATAAAATGGCTGCTCAGCGAATGTCATACTATACCTCTCCATTCTGTCAGCGTAGCAAGATGTTCTAATTGGACACGGTGGGGAACACTTTATAGGACATATTAGTCAACTCGGATCGCATGACCCAAGTGGCTGATGGTGAGGCATATAGGAAGGGCTCAGTCTGCTTGAGCATTAAATACAGCACATTACTTGAGCGAGGGAAGGAAATCAATAGGTTAATTGACAGATGAATTGACTGTAACTCTCCCGACAAATTCGTCCAAGCTCAGAGAAATGAGAAGTTGAACGTTCGCTGTAGAGACTGCACACAAATACAAGACGGCTAAAATAGCTCACTTTGAATAATATTCAGACAAAATATAAATCGCTCAGTTCCTTAATTTCTTGGCTGACCATTGGACTGCCGCTGCTCAGTTTAGAACAAACAGCAGCAGGGGAAAAAAGTAGATGGAATAAAAAAAAAAAAATTTATGAATAAAAAAAAAATGTGGGGAGCTGGAGTCAAGCAAGAGAGCTTTTGGAAACTGGGCTCTGTATAAGATAACATGGGGTAAGTCACAGAGGAATACCCGGCCACAGCACAATCACAGTGGGCATATGGAGAGCTAGATGAGCTGGAGAGCCAAACTGCCAATCCATGCTCCTATACCCGTCCTGAGGGCACTCGATAGAGTCCAACGGAACCCTACCCCCCCACCCCCAGCCCCTACTCCTCCCCCCCCCCAACGCCAGGGAAAGGGAGTTGAACAGGAGGAGGACATCTATAATGCCTCTGTGTACATTCCTAGGCTATGCAGTTTGTATCCGGCTTTTCCTGTATCCAGTAGGCAGTCCCTGTAAACAGGCATTCAAAAAGGGGTACATGGCCGGCAACAAATGTTCAGGCAACAAGGCTTTTCAGTTACTTGAAATACGGTTCCTATCTTGCCCTCCAGAGTGCACCCCCCAAAACATTCCTTGCCACTTCCACCAAACTAACCAGACTCCACCAAAACATGCCAAGTAACACAGGACTAGTATTGATGTGGTAAGGGTGAATTTCCTCCTGCTAGTCCTGTGGCTCCCTCTACCCTTCTGGTTGATCAGGGCATCAGGCTACGGTGAGGAGAGGGGGGCTGCTATGAGACCAGTTGTCCTAATCGTCACACGTTATTATCCTGTGTCTGTCTGGTGAAGCACCGATGGAGCTGCTGTGTCACAGCCGCCCGGACGTCGGTTCAGGCAGATCAGACACCAGACCAGGTATTCACCATAAAAAGGCTCACAACACAACCGCTGCATCAGATATGAAACAGATGGAGCACTTTCTTCTGCAGAGAAGAAAAGATCATCACCAAAGCATGCTAATTACCTCTGTGTAAATACTCAGTACCGTCTGTAAAAACAGCAGCTTGCTGACATTGGAGCAGCCATGCTTATCTGTAACATCACAGGGATAGCTATGTTGCTCTGTGAGTTGGTGTGTGTGTGTGTGTGTGTGTGTGTGTGTGTGTGTGTGTGTGTGTGTGTGTGTGCGTGTGCGTGTGCGTGTGTGCGCGTGTGTGCGTGTGGGGGGAGAGCCAAAAATGAGAGTGAATTGAAAATGGAAGGTTAGCATTAAAAGATAACTTGCTAATTAGATTCAGAGCAGACACATTATTAGCCATGTTGAGCGTCATTAATATGCAGAACCTAGCTCCGCAGATCCACATAGCCTTAAACCATGTTTGCCACAGTAGCACAGCAGTACATGGAAACAGTCCACCGACTCCATGCAGCTCCAATGGGGGCTGTAAGGGACATGTTAACTGCACATTAAGGTGTGATAAAAAAAATATCCATCCAGCAGCACTATCACAGACAAAGGCTTTTGAAAGATGCGTGGGAAGAGGGGTGCCGTAAACCGTGGCCACAGTGAGAACAGCTGGAGGGGCTGACCTCTGCGGAAAGGCTTGTATGCTGACACCCTGAGTGGGAGAGGTCACACCACCACTACGGGATGGTTCCCTGGAGATTCACCCAGCGTAGCCAGCCACACTACCCAGGCTAGTAGCCACCGTGGGTGGGCTAACTGAAAGCTGTGAAGGGGTTAGGCTCAACAAGAGGTTGTTGGTGCCGCCCTGTGGCCCCTTTGCTTTACCTTATAATCCGCCTGGTAATAAACGATGACAGCCACAGATGCCTCTCTCCTGGTAAAGACCAATCAGGGTGCCTCGTGGAGATTAGCTCTAAACGACTTAACCTTCGGCGCAACAAATCCACCGCCACTCAATGGTGCTGCAGAAGAGTAGAGCACTAGTTTTACTGGAGCTGATGGCTGCTAGAAGACACAATATACACGCACACGTTTGTACGCCATGCAGACGGCAGAGAAGTGAAACATCAAAAGTGAAATATCTGACTCCACTTCGAGTACAAACGCAACAATGGAACGCCATGCCCACACACCTTCACCAGAAAGCAATTATACCATAAGCTGGATAGAAATTTAACTCCGGGGATCTTAAGGGGATGACAAAATCAATAAGTCATTATGAACTGCTAAACAATCCAACATCCACTGCCTGGCTCTAATAATCAGCGGGCGGCCACCGTTAATGTAAGGACTTGGCCGGCCTCCTCCACTCAGACTATAACTGATCTTGGAGAAAGCAGAGGCAGAGGCTGAACACACTGAGCCCCGGCTTCCTACACACAGGGGATTAAGGTCAGCCACCAAGAAACCACTTCCGGTTTATAAAAAAAGCTCCACTTGATGCGGCCAGAGGATTGGGCCGTCCACTGACAATTGTAAATGCAATGTTTGGGGACATGACTCCCAGGACTAGCCTAGTGGCATTACCAGCCTCATTCAGCAGGAATAAAACACAACCAGCGGGCTCAAGAGCAGGGATATCGTGCCAGAGGACAAGAGGTGACCTTGGCGATGTGGCGTCAAAAGAGTCCTTCACCCCCATGGCAGTGGTAAAAGAAAACATCTACTTAACGGCTTCACGTTCAGTCGGACTAATGGGGCGTGCAGGGGTAATAACAGGTGCGAGCTCCTTAAGCAGCAGCATTGTCACACCACGGTGCAGGACTGTGATTCAGCTGCAGTGCATGGGACTCACATGTTCAATCTAAAGCCGTTCCGAGAGACGGGATGTTACAAAAAAAAATGACATTCCGAGCTTTCAAAGCATCTCCATTATGGTACCTAGTGCCGAGGGGTTGGTAGTTGGTGGAAATGTGAAACGTAAGATCGGACCCTGAGCACAACGGAACTGGACAGCTTCACGGTTGAGGAGGATGTTTTTCTTAATCAAATTCACTGATTAAGTGAGAATGGGGCAGCAGTACGAGGGCACATGGGGTTAATAGGAAAACTAGATAACACTGGCACGAACAGCCAAGCCATGTTACCAACCGAGACAACAAACCCACCAGTATTCGAGTCTTTTATGCCACCTTTTGTTTAGTCACCCTCGTTGGATTGAAATTCAACTCCAGTTTTAAATTCCAGCACACTATTAAAACAAAACCCTGGCAACGATGGAAGCAGAAAGTAGATTTCGCAAGTGTGACAAATGCAAGTGCTGCTGCCCTGAGGAGCCTTCTCAGATTTAGGGCTGCCGTAGAAGATAGGGAGGCCAACTCCCAGCTTACGCCGTTCTGGTTTCCTCTATGTGACAGCAGGCCACGGGGTGTAGAAGGAATGTATGTCTTTGTGGCCGCAGAATACAAATTCTGCTCCCCGCGAGGAGGAGAAGAGAGAGCCAAGCCGGTAACCATGGCAACTTAAAAGAAGGGAATGCAATTCCTAATCCCTCAGAAAAAAATAAATATTTTAGGATTGGAGCAGGAATGTTTGCTGCCAAAGCGAAATGGTTGGTGATTTGGAACTTAAACACAAAACCACGCTGCTTGAAATACAGTGTCTGGCGTGAGCTCTGCTCTAAGGTGGCAACACTTAGGCCTACATACATACAAATCATACTTCTCCTTCCTTGCTATAATGCAGCATTTACAGTAACCCTAACCATAGCATTATATATCCTAAGTAGCATAATCTAAAATGCCCCACCTAGCACACTAGTGTCTTGGAGCCTGCAGGCCAGTCTGGTAGTTGCCCATCAGTGCCCCCTCCTCCTCCAGTGGCTGAGGCCTTTCTCTGAGCAGGGGCCAGTTCATGACTTTGTCTCTCTCACTCAAACACTCTCTTGCACGCGCACGCACACGCACACAGTCTTTCTCTCCTGGGCAGCAGCCAAGACCCCCGGACCCTTGCTGAGCTGTTTTACTGGGTTGGAAATAAGAGAGCCTCTCATGGACATAGGCACCCCATTCTGACTAGATGAACACCCTTTCTCACTAAAGGAGCTTTATCACCCCCCAAAGATCTAAACTAGTCTCTGCTGGGACCCTTAGCACATTACTGTGGGCTTAAGCCCAGCCCAGCCGCCCCACACACCCACACACACACACACACACACACACACACACACACACCTTTATGAAGATGAAATGCCAACAAATATGACCCATGACCTCCACCGACCATTCATCGTCTGTGTAGTCCAGCGTCAACCTAACCCTTAATTGCAATGTTCAGCATTCAAGAGAACCACAGGGTATTTTTCTGAAGTTTAGTCATCATGTACAAAGATTAATCAAAAACACATTCTTGTCCATGCAATAGCGTTCTCCAAACTGCTGCCAGAACTAGCTAGACAACTTTGTGTGCCACGACACTGACAGCCAACCCTGAGCAGCCATTTGCTGCTAGCGCTGAAAGAGTCTAGAACGCCCAACCAACGAACCAGTCTTGCTGGTTCTGAACGATGCCAAAAACCCCAGGAACAAATCCTATGATGTCAATTAAGAGACATTTCCCCATCGGGCCTCTTTTACTAAGCATGGTTCCATTCAGAGATGGACTTCCGAATGTCATTTGCCAACAGAGACAGCCAGAGAAAGGCTCAACAGTGGGGATGGCCGGTCCAAAGCTCAACAAAGCCTTAAAATACCTACCCAGAGTTTGCTGGGAGGGAGAAACAATGGAAGCCAGTCAGGGAACCTGAGCAAGGCCATGTGAACTTGGCAGTCGGCCTGGTACCCAGGGCCAAACAGAATCTTGTGGCTTTTTTTTTTTTTTTTGTGGTTTGACGTGATTAGTTCCTCTTGGAGGCTTATGCAAGAAGCATATCCCTCTTAATTGGAACAGTACTGTTGTGTGTTGTCACGTCGATATCTGCCCAGCCGGGCTGAGCACAGCTGGAGCCTGCGATCTGGAGTGGCGGGACAGATTCCACTCTTTAACGAACACATGCAGGCACACACACACACTTTCACGGGCACACGTGAACTCTGGTTTCCCTCCGTCCAGCCATCATTCTCCGTTTTTCTCAATCTCCCTCTCATCCATTCTCACAGCTCTCTCTCTCTCTCTCTCTCTCTCTCTCTCTCTCTCTCTCTCTCTCTCTCTCTCTCTCTCTCTCTCTCTCTCTCTCTCTCTCTCTCTCTCTCTCTCTCTCTCTCTCTCTCTCTCTCTCTCTCTCTCTCTCTCTCTCTCTCTCTCTCTCTCTCTCTCTCTCTCTCTCTCTCTCTCTCTCTCTCTCTTCTCTCTCTCTCTCTCTCTCTCTCTCTCTCTCTCTCTCTCTCTCTCTCTCTCTCTCTCTCTCTCTCTCTCTCTCTCTCTCCAAATGCAAACACACAGAGGGAAATAGAGGCCTAGCTAGAGTGGCAAGGAATGCCGCTGTGGAAGTTTAATGGCAAACACATCATGATAGGGACCTCGCTGCACTATCTGAGGAGGCTTAATATAAGGCTCCACAGGATCACGCATTAAGGGACCTCATGCAGCTTGAGTCTACTTTGAAATAGTAATTAGCTCTAAGAATATCAATGGGAAATTCATAATTCATTAAGGTGGAGCGCTGCAGCTGTGGAGTTAGGGCTGGCTGGTTCCCACCGGGGCCGGGAGGCTCTAGTAGAAAGGTAGGGCTGGATTTAGGCTCCCAACCAGCAGCACAGCACGCACCGCCCCCACCACCACCACCACCACCACCACCACCACTATGTGAGGGATGCCTGGTGGTTCAATCCACCTCATTAAATAATCAGGGAAAGGCGGCCATCAAAGGTCAAAGTTCAAAGGAATAACGAAGGTGTACACCAGGTGTACCTGAAACAAGATGAGTTGATCCTGACAGTTGGCGGATCCCTGCCATGCAGTGTTTGCCGCGTGATTCAACAGAGATATTGAGGCGTATGTTTGCATAGGGCTCGTGCCTTTTGTGAACTGTCACAGACATGGAGACGTGCCGACACGCCGTGCTCACAGCGGAGCCCAGCCAACGCATGAAGGGTTTGACGAAGACAGCCACCAGTGTTTCCATAGGAACGAGCGGAGAGTCACAGAGCTATTAGTGTCAGGCCGATGCACCTGTACACACAGCAAGGATACCATTGCCACTGAAGAGACCCACTGGAACCGATTTCACACTGCTATCCATCATAATCTGATCGCAATGTCACCGTTTTTCTCCCCCGTCAAGATCGCGTGAAAGGTGTAAGTGAATGTAAATGACAGCGCTACGCTGGAAGCCACATCGAGTCACCATATATTCCAATGTAGCCTTGTTTAGAGCAAGGCTCTGTTTGCTTATCATAAGTCTTTATGTTACCCCAGGGAATGGAGGTTTAACATCATCAATTGTATTTGACTGCCATTTTGAGAGGCATTATGTTGCTTTATTGCCATGACAGATCTACACGGAGATGGAGAGAAAATACGGGTGCTGCTTTAACCGAATAAAAAAACTAAAAAATACAACTGGCACTGAATAAATCTCTCTCTCCCAGACCGCATCATAAACCCGCCCAGAACAACTAAAGTGACACGATGGAAATATTTACCACCCAAACATTAATTCATCCGGTGTGCCCATCTAATAGAGAGCAACCCCAAAAGGATTGGTATCAGGGAAAACTGACAGTGGAAATGTAACAAGGCATCCTCAGAGGAGTCACATATGGTATGCCACACACACACACACACACACACACACACACACACACACACACACACACACACACACACACACACACACACACACACACACACACACACACACACACACACACACACACACACACAAAATACACACACACACAAAATACACACACAAAATACACACAAAGACACACAAGCTGCTAGTAGACAGTGTGAGAGGAAATGTAATTTCCTCACGCTGTTCCGGGATGTGTTCACAATGATGGCAATGTGCAATTGATGGACAAGCATGCCCACTGTATTTGCTGTTAGGAAGACACAGGGGTGGTGTAGGAATATTTAGCCTTTTCCCAACCAGGACAGATTATGGTGGAGACTGTAAAACTCAACTGAATAGAGCAGATTTTGAGTGAGCCTGTGTGTGCCCATCTGCGTACGTGTGCCTCTCCATTTTGCATCGATATATGCATGCAGCAATATCTTTAGTATTCTAAGCCATCAACCACCAGGATGATTCTCTTTGCTGCTCCACTCCACGTCTCATCTTCCAGGACTCAATTCCGTTACAACAACGGGGGGGAGGATCACCGCTCCCATGTGGGAAAACAATCCCACGCATCCAGCTGTGTGTGGGATTTTTGATTACATGGCATGAGAAAGGCAACCCAGAGGTCAAAAGTCTTCCAAGGAAAAGGACGAGAGCAGGAGCTATTTTTTCAATTTGATTCCATGGAAATGTTTCAGTAATGTGACCTTCACAGTGGAGAAAAAAAATTATCTGGTTTCCTGAACTAGCCTCACTTCACTACTTACTACTTGATACATCCAATGGATTTATTCAGAGAGGGGGGATTAGAGGGGGCCCTTCATCCCTATGTATGAGGCTGGTAGAGCTCACTGCAGGCCCGAGCGATAAGGTGCCCAGACATCGCCATGACCAGCCCCCTGTTTGTGTTTCCACAATGTCACCGAGAATACCTGCCCCCTTCCCTACGCCGCCTCTACAAGGACAAAGCCATCCTTCAGCTAAACTGGTTCTATCAACCCTCACTCCGGCATGGGTTAGTAAATCCCAAGTAGGTAAATAAGGCTCGTCGAGTATATTCTCAGTGGAGGAATTGAAATTGGAAAATCACACAAGAAGGAGCTTGTTTTATCTCTAGAATGTCGGGTATAATTGGTGTGCAGCCGTATAATTCCACGTGCTCGCACACTGCGCTCCAATTAAAACACAACATGGAGGCCCACTTCAACCCCCCCCCACCCTCCTCCCACCCTCCCTCCCTCCCTCCCTGCCTCCCTGCCTCCCTGCCTCCCTCCCTCTTGTTGGAAGTAATGGCAGCAGGGACCAGTCAGTAGAAGACAGAACTCCGCAGCACGGCAAGCAGTCGAGACCAAATCCAAACCCCCCTTCCTCCCTCCCTGCCTCCGCCCCCTGCTCCCGCCCCTCCATGTGTAGCCATGGCAACCCACAGACAGGCGGGCCGGGCACTACACAATTTCATGTGGCCGCGCGCCAGCAAGCACATATAGTGATGAAATGCCCGTACAGGGAGGAGAGGACGTGGCTGCTGATGGTGACAGAACCTGGTGGGAGGACATTGAGGTGGGGAGAGGAGGTCCTCTCAGTGGAGGGGGCAGAGCTACAATGGCATGCTGCAGCAGGAGCAAACCGCATACATTCCAGTCACAGATGAAGAGCAGCATTCTCTAATATTCACAGGAAAAGCAAGGGCCGCCGGATGGACAGTAGGACAAAAGGCGTTGTGTTCCAACGGTCTAGACAGAATCAGTTGGCTTATGTGCTCACTTCAGAGGATGCCAACTGTACAAATATAACGACGGCAGAGAGAACATCACATGACTGGGCATTCCTTCTGTCCCTCCCCTTTTCCCTGCGGCCTGAATCCAATCCTCTCGGCCTCCACTATCCAGCCTCAACCCCATGCACACCGTTATGGTCGGCATGAGCTGAAATCAGAGAGGCGCCGTCTGTCTGCCGACTGTCTTCAACGATCCCTTCGTTCAGAATTCTCTCTACGAGGCACGCTCTACCCTAAGGGGAGAGGTTGCCATGGTCACCATCTTATTAGCAGCTTCTCCATGCTGTCGGGCTACGGAGTCTCCTCTCTCTCCAGCTCCCTCTAAAATCTTACTCACCTACAACAGACACTGGCTGACTGGCTGGCTGACTGGCTGGCTGGCTAACTGACTGGCTGGCTGGCTGGCTGGCTGACAAGGTAATGGCGAAGAAGGTAACGGCGACAGTATCTTTTCCAGCCAGCCCTCTAGTCAATGAGGCCACGCAAGAGAAAGGAGAAGGGATAGCTGGTGGAATGACAAAGCTCATTCACACGACACAAAGGGACATAATAGGATTCATCGTTATTGGCTACTTAGGGTGTCACCTGTTCCTTCACTCTATTCCCCTGAGCACCGGCACAGCCAATCCAATCCCATTTATTATGCTTTGCTGATGGCCGGGCATCACACAAAGGTCAGCTCCGCATCATTTTCCATGCCTCAAAAAGAGTAGACCACCATTCCACATTCTCTTTTCACCTCTGGCACGGCCAGGAGACAGCTAGGTAGAAGTCTCTCTTCCACAAATGACGTTTCCCCGGTATTTACGACGCGGCATCAGAACTGGACAGCCATGCGTTTCTTGAATGGAACCCATCTCTTATGGGAGCTCCCAAAGCTCTCCTCTTAAGCACTTGAGTCAGTGCCATGACCTTGCTGTGCTGTTGTACTGTTTAGCACACATCATTATGGGTATTAGAGGGGACACTGGGTTTTCAGACATGGCCTTCTGCTCTGACTGATTAACCTGCCAGGAAGACAGCCAGTAGGTAGCTCCCATCTCCCTGGACGGTCAGTCAACCAGCCAGCCAGCCTATCAGCCATATTGGATCTGCCAGGAGGAGCTCAAAGAAGCCCTTCATCATGTTTCCACTCATTAAGTCAGGACCTCATTCCCATTCAGTGTGGACAACAAGGCCTTTTGGAGCTGCTGCTCAATGCCAAGGCTGCTTTCCATCTCCATGAATGACTAGGAGCAGTGTTCAGAGGCCGAGGCCTGTCGTGGTGTTGACAACAGTTCTTTGGGACAAACTGTTCTGGAAGAAAGGCAGGTGGCTGCCGTGTGACACAACCCTGCTGCATTGGGTGGTCCATCTCAACCTCGGTTAGCTGCCCAATTTTGAGCAAATAAATGTCAGACAACAGCAAGACACACTTGAGGAAATTGATCAACCGGAAGCGATATCCACAAACACTGACAAATATAGCCCCAGCGGCCTTTCTCAGCTCTGGCGGCCCTTCTCAGCTCAACAAAATAGGTCAGATATTTCGAGGAAGGAGCCATGAGAAAAACGAGTACTTAAGAGTAAGCACATGAAAATCCTCTGAGAATCCCTTTAGGATTTGGTCACGTTCATCTTTTTCGGCGCATTTGTGCAGGCGACAAAAACGACCGCTTACGAGTGGCTCAGTAGACACAGAGAGCAGGGAGCGAGGAGTAATCCTTTTCCCAGCAGTGCACAGTGGGGTCACTCCCCCAGGGCTGGATGGACCTGCGCTCCGTCCGTCATGTGAACCCCCTGTAACCACATGGCTGTGACTAAACGAACTGACCTCTGTCCCGGCTCATAGAGGGGGGGCCTCCTACACCCACACACCACGGCTTCCTCTCAGGCATGTAATGGGACTGGGGCTCAAACCCTGGAGCCCATCAATCCACACACACACACACTCTACAAGCTACAGGGCTCTCACAACAGAACATGTAGAAACATGAAATAAATCCTAACCCCCCCCCCCCCCCCCGATCAATCCTTAATCTGGAGCCGGTCATCTAAGTATTGTTAGAGAGGCAAAGCTGGAGCTGCAGGAGGGGATTGTGCAGCTGACGGCTGGATTAGCACCTAGCTTTGCAGTGTCTTGCAGCCCGTGCTTGCCTTCTGCATGGTCACGACATGGCACGGCGATATTCCAGTCAGTGTGTTCCCCATGCCATAATACATCATGATGTTTTACCCTGTGATATTTAGATGGATCCTCTCCAATGAGAACATGGTAGGCAAGAATAGCAGAAACTGAACAGGCATCGGCTTACCCAACCAAGCATCTATAACATGTGAATGAAAAGCCCCTTTAAAACAGAGGAAGTGTAATTGAATAATTCAGGGCTACCTTTCCAAATGCGGTCTTGTTCAGGGGCTAAACAGGGCCTCTAATGGACGGGTTGTTTGTCTGAGAGCCAAACGCAGTCCTTTGGGACGAGGGTTGAGTTAGGCAGGGGGGAGAAGCACTGAGGTGAACGCTGCACACACTCACACTCACCCAGAGGAAAAGAAGAGAAGGCAGCGAGAGAAAAAGAGAGCGAGGGAAATACAAGCACAATGATACACGGTGCCAGAGGTTTTTTCTTCCCTGATTCGGTGACGTCTCAGTGAGGTTTGGTCTGACTGGGGGTTAATAGAGCTTGACTGTTTTCTTCACGCAGATAAATGAGCATGGTGTTCGGTCCCTCCCTCCCTCTCTCTCAACCCCCAACTGTTCCCTCAATCCCCCATCCCCCAACACATCAAACAACCACCCCAACAGACATGCTCTGCCACAGGGAGCAGCCTAGCCACCACCAGCCTTTGGTACGCATCAGTATCACCCACACAAAGGACAGTGGTTTGCCAAGGTCTGCTGGACAGACAGTTGGCCTGGACCGTCCAGGCCTGTCTACTGCCCTGGTAATGTAGTACAACAGATGGGAGTCTTTTCACTTTTAATGGCACCAAACGTCCACGCAAAGCATTATATACAGCTCCAACCACCCGGGTGTGTTTGACCCCAGTAGACAGACCCAGCCAGGTGCACGTCTCTACAGTTGTACGCCACGCTATGAATCTACGGCAGTGTGAAGGATTGGCCACGAGGGAGGGACGGGTTCACAGCCAGCCTTGGAAGTAGGACACCACACGTTCTGTGAGCCACAAGAGGAGGGAGAGAGACGTCCCACTTTTTGTTTGCCGAACCACCTGATACCCTGCCTGGCGAGCTGGAAGCTTATCCCTCAGTGGAATAGAGGAGGAACACTAGACTACTGTATCGCTTACGCAGGGAGGCTAGGGGTTTTTGCAGTGAAACACGAAACAGTTCTCACCTCCACTAACAAAGGGCATAAACCAGTCAGCTATTAACCTGTCACTACCCCCACTGTGTTCCCGCGCAATGAAACAAGACCATCCTCTATTTGCCTGAGAAAAGTGATTTGGAGCGCCAGCCGTTATTGGACCGGTGGGAGTAACATCTGATTGCTTCCATAATGGCAAGCGAATGCCAACTTATCACAGCACTGATGGAGATGACTGTCTTGCTTAATCACTGTCGTGATAGCGTCCTTTTGTGTTGAACTCCAGTCAAGCTGTCTTTTCATTTCGGACAGCCTCTCCCTTTTGGTAAAACAGTGATGGCATGTTGGGGTCGGGCGGGGGGGTTATGCGGGTGCTGGGAAGGGGGCTGTACGGTAGAGAAAGGCAGATTGTTATTGTTGATGCAATTAAAGGCCTTGCACTGGGGCCCAGAGGCATGGTTGCCAAGGCAACTCTTGCTAAGGCATCTCTGCTTTGAGAAGAGTAAATGACCCTTTAGTGATTAAGTTGCTGCTGCCTGGGATGTAGGCCTAACACATCAATCTAACTGAACAGGGCACTGCTGTGGGCAGCCAGCTTAGTAGTGCCCAAACTGTTGATTAGAACGTCAACTTCTATCATTAAAACATTTACACACTCCTTTTAAGGTGCTGAATAAAAGGGCTCATGAATACTGTGTTAAAGTTATGTTCGAACAGCAGTTTTTAAATGTAAACTAAGGAAAGCGAACAAACTCTGAGGGAGAAAACCCTTTGGCGCCGTTTATTCATAAATCCAAATAGCTCTTTTCAGTCAGAGGCTCTAGTCATTTAGGAAAATTGACTCCATGATTAAGACAATTATAGGCCAAACTCTATCAAGACAACCCTGCGTTGCCCTTTTACCTCATTTCTTTCTATGCCAAAGAAACTGAAAAGCCTGACCACGTGCTAAACATTCAGAAAAGCAATTCATTGAGCAGGCTGGTCTCCTGTGCAGCGTGCTCAGCTCATAACAGCCCAGCCCCAACCTAACCCTGCCTGCAGCAGTCACCGCAGACAGCTCTGTCGTCACTACAGCTCAGCTAAATCACCATGACACTGTTGTGTCTACAAGGATGGCAGCGGAGCAGAAAGTCACCCAGGCTAAACGAGCAGGTTAATCTAAGGAGGCGGTTCAAAAGACATGCTAGTTTTCCTCAGTAAAATCAAAAAATCCTTATCAAAGTCTCTTGTTTAGGCTCGTCAGATGTCTAGACTATCCGGGGGTTGCATAGATTGAAACAATACCCGGCACCCCCCCGGAAACCTCCCACCATTTTTCTCTCACGTTGGTCTAACCGTCGTCAATGACGATGTGAAAGGTAATACTTTGTGAAAGCCAGCGCCGAACTGAAGTTCAAGTTGAGCTCAGCATCGTTCGAAAGACCAGGCCAAGCCAAAACGGGACTCCTAATTAGGAACGGTCTCAAAACAGAAGCCAATTACACTCACACGTATGTCTCCCTCTCACCTCACCCAAAGGACTCTGAATAGCCGTCAGGCGCAATGGGGTTTCAATGAGGAAAGACATGTGCTAGCACACTGCGCGCCTCAAGTGAGATCTTAATGGAAGAATCTCAAGTGAGTCGTAATGTATAAAGGAGAGCACTGGAAATCTTAGCCGTGCTGAAGCACCCCCGTGGAGGAGCCACCCTCAGGCTCCGTACAGGAAGCCCCGCAGCCCACCGTGGGACACCAGACTCTGCCCTTTACCGTCAGATTGGGCAGCAGCCAATGTTTTTCAACGTCAAATACACAGCGCGACCCACTCCCTGTAGCTCCCAGGGACTCAGGTCCAAACCTCTCGGCCAGCGACCATCAGTCAGAGTCAGAGAGGCCCCGAATCAACCCCTCCACGGTTCTGTATCCATTACCCTCCATTGGCACTTCTCTCCTCTTTTCTCTATCTGGCCATCTCACAGCCTCGCTCCAAGCAGGAAGCAGGGTGGTCAGGATATTGTAGTTCATCTATTCTCAGGGAAATAACACAGTCTTTTTCCTCACTCCACCCAGTAGTTGTGGCGCTAAATCAGGATCACTGAGTGTACCTTACTGAAATACCACAATGTCAAAGCAGTGCTGGTTTGAGAGAAAGATTCTTTACATGCACTCATTGCACATTCTTTCAGCATGCACGGCTCCACCTCACCTTCTTACCACTCGTTCCAAGCAAAGCAAAAAATTGTCAAAAGAATGTGAATTTATATGCTTTTGCCTAAGCTTTTCATTACCAATGGGTGATAACTGATAAACCTAGCAGTTTTCAGAGCAGCATTCTCTCATTATCATGTGGAACCCAGTTCACATGAAAGGCAGCAATCTCTAAGCATGACATGCTCAAGATATAACTATATGGAGAAAATAGAGCGTCGTAAAAGAAGCCAATTTCAAACAGCTACTGTCTACAAGATAATCTTTACTAATTCACAGCTATATGGGCCCGTTTTTGGAGGTGTAATTTAACATGGCAGTTCTAGCCAATTCAGCAGCATCAAAGAACATCAGTTTTATCTAACAAGCCTATATTTAGTTCCGTATCCCAGAAAAATTTGCATCTCCCTCATCTGTACTATAACTGAGGAACATAGCAGGATTATTGCTTTCAAAAACAGAATTACCCTTTTTGAAAGGGCTATCAATCTTTTTAAATGGTTGTTGATCTATTGGTTGCTAATAGATGTTTAACAATTTTTGAATCATACAGTTTGTAATTATTCAGAATTTGTTAACCAATAACAGAAACTAGGGTAGGAAGACCAATTGGGGACTCTTCCAGGAAACATCGGTAACCTCTAATTCATGTAGTCAGCTCTCTGGGCCATCCTTAAAGTTCCCCGTTTACAACAAGCAAATATTCTTCCTGGACAATAATGGCGATGGAAACAACAACCAAGAGAAGCAAAGCTGGTTTTATACATCCAGACCTCCAGTATGTGGAAAAGTTAGTTTGTTAGTGAAGTGTATCTCACCGAGATGTCAAAGAGCTCCTCGGTGTCGTCCAGCATGCGGACCCTGATGGTGATGTGGCGCCCAGGGGGCATGGTGGGCGGCCGGTGCCCAGGGTCCAGGGTGCTGATGCCCAGAGTCTCCTGGGCTCCCAGTCGGTGCCCTGCTGCTGAGCGCCTTGGCTCTGCTGGCTCCACCATGGTGCTCTGCTCTGCTAACGCCCAGCCTGTAAATCACACAAACACATATGAACTGACCTGCCGGATAACCAACAGCATAAGCCAGATTAGTCTGTCAACTAGTCACTGAATGTTTGGCTGAGAATTTAGGGCCTTTTGTACCACAACCCAAAACCACCTTATTACAGTACATCAGTGAAGAGGTGATTGGATCACATTGACAACACAAGGACCCAGAGGAGAGAGTTCACAGCTTGCTTTGTCAGAGCAGCAACCTAATTGAAAATTAAGTATTTGCACTCTAAGCTAATGGGTGATAATTGTAGCCTTTGGGAAAACCAATTACTACAGTTCTCTGCCTTTCTCCCTTTGAAAATGTGCTGTTTGATTTCAAAGTGCAAACGGAAATTTGACAAAACGAGTAACAAGGCAGGACATTCAAATCTGAAACTCTAAAGTTTGAATGGAATGAGGAAATTAGCATGAAACTTTAATTAAATAACAAAAGGAGGTTGGAAAGGTTACTCCTGGAATTAAGAATTAAGTCAAAATAAGTTTAAAAAGTAAATTACCAAAGTAGTAGGTCAATGGCAACTGGATGTGCAACAACTGGAGTTCAGTGGAAAGCAACCCAGTTTAGAGCAATCAAATCAGGTTTCCATGAGATCCTGCTGCTAATAAAAAGATACCATCTGGACATTGTGTTGCTTTTCTGAATACTGTGAATGCATTGTTACCATGGATAACACACCGCTGAGATCCTCAACTTTAGAACGGCGGCACTGTGCACAGAATAGTTAATCATTCACAACTGCAGTAACTGGCGCTAGCTGGAGCTTGAGTTTAAAGCAACAGTGTCTGGAATAGAATGCAACTCAAGTGTGTGCGACGTTGCAATGGCTGAGTCCAGGTGGTGGTAATGGGGTGGGGGTGGGGGGGGCTTTGGGCTAGTTGAAGTAATTTAATGTGGGTCGACAGAGGACTGGAGCATGACACTCCAACCCCCATCTTCCCCAGCAAAAGGCCCCTGAGGCCGTGCTGCCTGTGCCCTGCTTAATTCTCTGTTGATCACACATTCCATCCGACTGATGTAATCTAAGACTTCTCCAACTGGGACATCAGACCATGGGGGCCAATGTCCTCCAGAGACCATAGCAGGGCTCAATGCCTGTTGAGGACAGGGATGAGACAATTGTCACTGATTTAATGGCAAAAAAAAGTGCCTTTCAAGGTAAAAGCGTGCAGCGGCAGTGAAATAGTCCCTGGTCCTTACGGACAGCCACTGAAATCAATCAAATAAAGACTGAATCTGATTAAATTCACCATCCTTCAGGCACGCTACAATTCAGCAAAAACAAGCAGATGGTCTGAGGCCCTTAGATTTGTTTGTGTAGGCTGCAAATGTATACAAAAGTAACCACATGAATATTTTAGGTTTGTTCATGGTAACTTTGTCTTCTCAGCCAACCACATGCTAGCCTCTAGTCTCTAGTTTGGCCGTCCGGCATGTGTGATCTGTATCCATCCCATCATGCATGGAACAGGCCTCTTTCAGCCTGTTAACAGTTGGACGGTCAATGGACCATCAGCAACTGCAATGGCATCACCTTGAAATATTGAAACAAAGTGGATAATAAGGTGTTGCCATGTTTTTTAAGGAGAGTAGAATGTGACCGGCACCGTTCTAGAATCACTGAGAGCAGTGTTTGCGCCACGGCAAAATCTTTTCCGACACACCAAAGGCCAAGCCGCGCACACAAGTATGTCAGTCTTCTGTGGCGCACAAACTAAAACAAGGCGCAGTAGTGCCAATTTGCGTGGTCAAAGCGGCATCTGCATGATGCTTATTTTCATTCGCAGCGGGGGACAGTTTATAACTTAAGGTTTGAAAGTGGCTTATCATTAGCCAGACGTAGCAACATTTTGGCTTTATTGTTTGATTATGGTAACAACTGGCTGACACTAGTGCCATAAGTTAATTCTATTTAGAAGAATTAGGAGATATGCTCTCCACTAAGCCCTGCTCAAAACCCCGCCCCCCAGACCCACACAGCAACACCAACAGATTACTTCCAATCACTGTCAGAGATCAAAGACTGTTGACTTGCTCTATGGTGCATTGCCCTCAGTCATCATTTATTGCAGAGGAGCTGATCAAATAAACAGTTTGTTTACAGTGTGAAGGCCATTCACCGCCCCACGCGATGACTAAGAAACACATGGTGTCCGCCACAGTGAGGCAGCTGAATACTCTGGCACGCCACACACTCAACATGTTTGGAGATTAACTCTTATGTTATTCGCACCTGCCCATATGCTGTCATCGGGATTGAAAAACCAACAATGCAATGTGTTCGGGTTTTCCAGCTTGGGGGTTGGGGGTGAGTAGGAGTCAGATGGGCGGTGTCCTCTGGGGTTGATGGAAACCAGAGCGACTGCTGTCACCAGAGGCCTAAATACTAAAGGCATTCAAATTCCCAGTGGAACTCTAGTCAGAAAACAGGATTGTTTGTCCCCTTAAACCATCACCATCAACAACCACAGCTATGCCCCTCAAGCTTGAACATTACTTGTCTGTAAGTGTGTGTTTTGAAGGTTTTATAAAAAGGGGTTAAACCAGAAGTGTATGGCCCAAACACGCTGTAACCTTACTCGCTGCATTCTAAAAAAAGAAACAGAGGGACTGGGAAACCGAAGCCAGTGAAAGAGTAGACAGTGATTATTTCAACTGACGCGTACCCTTGCCTGCCCCCAAGCTCATGAATCAACCAGTCGGCTAGTGTCCCAGACTATGTGGTACACAATCTAAGACACTTCATCTTTGGCTTTTGCTATGAATAAATTAAAAAAAAAGCCCACCACAGTCACACAGCCAACTCCAAATAAACAACTAACATCACTGTGAACAGGGGAGTGACATAGAAGTGGGTATGCCAGATCAGCACACAAGGCCTACGGGCCATTTCCAACCCCATGGTGTTTCACAGTGTTTAACCTGCCTTTAAACTTGTTTGCCTGAAATTCCACACAAGTGTGCAACGTGGAGCCGTAGCTGCGTGATGTGCTGGCTGAGGCTCTCTGGGCTGCAACAGAGGCTCCTCTGTATGCTGGGGCACACACAGAGCTTCTTCAGTGCAGTCCAACACTCACAGGCACAGGCACAGGCACAATTTCGGGCACAGCTGGATTTCATTACTGACAGCTGAATAGCTGGGAGAAGGGGTAGTTCAGCCAACAGTCTATACCTGAGTCTTGCTGCAGGCCAGATTTCTTTTCTCTTTATTGAGAAACATAGTTAGCCTCAGACAGTGACACCTGGGTGTGGCTCCCAGCTAGCATGCATGCTGATTTTCCCTGAAACCCAACATTCTATTGAGAAAGTAAACCGATAGGTGCCAGGGCTTTTGTTTAGGCTCCCATGAGCAATAGGCTTAGCCCAGACCTTCTGCTTGACAAAACACATGTAACATACTATAAAACTGTTTAATATTCACTTTGATTGTAGAAAAATAGATGGAATGAAAAATCCAATGCATCGACAAGATCTGTTAATAATCCTACAATGGATGGGAATTGGACAAATAGCCTACTAAGGTAACCTACACCGTGGTGTAGACGTGTGGACTAATCCTAAGGAAATATTCAACTACTCGTTGGTGTGACTTAAATACACTTTTAAAACTTATCTGAAAGGCTATATTGGAAAGAATTGTTCCAATACACAAAAAGAAACAATTGAAAAAGCTCTATGCAATTCTATACCTTTATCAATGGACTAAGAAAGAGACGGTCTTTGAGCTTGTGTCCCCTTCAATGAAGCCAATGCATTAACATGCGGTTGGTGTTGAATGGAATAATCGAATAGCTAAAGAAAAAATCCAAACAATATCCTTTCAAGAACATCCGGAAAATAGATGTGCCAGTTCAGTAAGCAACCTTTCATGTATACCAACCACAAGGTCACAAAATCCCATGCAACTGATATACTTCCACCACGACTTATCTCTAATCTTCTCCTCAAACAAGTTGATCACCCTTTTAAGCACAAGGAACGAGTGAGGTCTTACCCCTTAAAGAAATGCGGGCAATCCACTAATGTATTTCCCCAACAACAGTAGAATATAACTACATCCACCTCCAACCGCAGTGAGCTCTGAGCCTGTTTGACTTCAGATGCTGCCAATCCTGGGGAAACACTTCTTCATGGTCGCCATGTCGGACGACGGTGTGCCGGGAGAAACGGGATTACATACAATCGAGCAGCAGCTCTTTGGGTTACCCGAACAATAAAGGAGGCGCAGTGCCTCCAGCCATTGTGTCAGGCATTGCACTTGGAGAAAACATCGCAACTAAAAAAAGCAATAGCTCCACCTAGCTGTACTTGCACTGATGTTGAAACTTGGCTACATTGTTATAATATATAATTAACCACTTTTGTAACTACTATTTACCGGCATCGAAGACATGCTAATGAATATTCAGCATTGATTCAAAATGTACATATACACCCTTACGTTTACATATGGCATTACAAAGGATAAACAACAAACAGAAGGAATAGTTTGTAATATGTTTACAGTCGAGATAAAGAGAGAGAGAGAGAGAGAGAGAGAGAGAGAGAGAGAGAGAGAGAGAGAGAGAGAGAGAGAGAGAGAGAGAGAGAGAGAGAGAGAGAGAGAGAGAGAGAGCGAGAGAGAGAGAGAGAGAGAATGTATGTATAGAAAAGATAGAGAGGCATGATAATTACCTCAAATGTTATGGCATAATAATTAGCAAAAAAATTAAGCTATTACTTAAGAGCCAAGGCTATCCTAACTTATGGGTCATGCACTGTAGGGCTGTACATGAGATGGCTAAGTGACCTCTAGCAGCACATCTTTATCTGCCCTATCTATCTTGCAATGTTTTTCATGGGATGGAGCATAATCAGATGATAATGACAATAATAAGATTTACCTCTTCCCCCAAATCTGTTAGTATATGATGATTGGGCATGCCCTATAATAATCATTGCTGTAAGGCACCGTGGTGTACTATTATATGATCCACTAGAAGGCACAATTGCTAACTCATAATTTGTTTCAGACCAAGAACCAATAGGTATAAGGATAAAAAATAAGCAATAAAAAACATCAGTTATGTAATGCCAGTGATTTACATAATCACTCAATGCACATCCAATTTGGCCCACCTGCTCAGCCTGCACTGGCCTTTTTCTGTAATAACAGACATATTGCTCAAGGGAATCAAGACGAATCATTGTTAGGTTGCAGTTAGTCTTACAAGAATAGTTTTTACTTTCCATAGATGGCAAGGCCCCACTTTCCATACACCTAATAATAGCTATTGTCATATGTATACTGGACTTCTTCCAAATCATATTTATGAAGAGAACATTTCTAACACAGGGGAACTGCCTAATCCTCCTTCGCATGTGTGTATTTAGAGGATTGTCATTATCAACCAATCTTCAAAACAATCTAGATTTGACTGCATGGGGGTTAAGGATGAAACAGTGGTCTGCTTGCAGATGGCCAGGCAGTGCTCTAGATTTCCTGGCCAGTGTTTCTGGTTTCTTGTTCAAGGTCTCTGGGCTTGTCTTGGTGGGGAACGGCCTGAGGCTTTGGCTGAATCTGGTGCTTCCCACTCCTCCATGTAGCTGGGTCTTGGGACAGGGATAAAAGATCCAGGGAGGCTGGCGTTGGTTGGGTTTTATATCTTTGCTGCTCGCCCACCTTCTCCCCCAGATCTGGCAGGATGAAGGCTCTCCTACGCCTCCTGATATGTGGGACTGAGATGTGGAAATCACACTTTGTGTCTTGGCAGCGCCAGAAGCCCTCTGGAGGAATTTGCAGAGGAACCAAGTAAAAGATTAACATTGCAGAAGGAGCTCTGAGGATAGAGAGAGAGAGAGAGAGAGAGAGAGAGAGAGAGAGAGAGAGAGAGAGAGAGAGAGAGAGAGAGAGAGAGAGAGAGAGAGAGAGAGAGAGAGAGAAATACAGAGAGAGAGATGCTGTTGTGGACCAGGTATGTAAATCTGATCTTAATGATCCCCTGCAAAGTCTCCCTCATGTTTAGCTAGTGCAGAACTTTATTATCCATTGAGTCAAAAAAATAGCTCTGGTTTTATGCTGAAAAGCCAAATACAAATATAAAGCACCATAAATCATTGTGCACTATATTATCCATCCTTTTACCCATCTATTATCATCCACTCTAATAACCGTCTCTAATGAGTTTTCTATTGCATATCAGACCCTAAAGCCAAAGGGAAAAAAGACAGCTGGTGATGCTCTCTGATAGATTTGTTTACTGAATAATCACCAGTTAATGGAAGCATATGGGACTCAAGTTTTGCATTTTAATGAGATGTTAGAAATCATTTAGTCCCTCCTCCCCAGACAGTCACAGACATAACAGTGGCTCATTTGAACCATTAGAGTTGGAGACTGGACGGTGTCTTTGAAAGCAAGTAACTATTTACTTGCGGTTTTAGCACTACATTATCAAAAGTAATGAATATCACATTACCACTTGTAACATTATTCACATTAGCATTGAAGAAGAAGTAAGAACCTTGCACAAAATGGAGATTGGCAATACAAAGAAAAAGCTTGCAACCTTTTTCAAAGATGTTACTTTCTTTTACGAACAAATAAATAGGAGCCCACAGTAACTGGGCGTTCACTAGGGGCTGGCTCTGGTTGCTGCCAGTGTTCTTCAATCATCAGACCCGCAGGACGCTGCATTGTTTGTTCAGCTGTTGCTGGAGGAAACTCTGAAAACGGGTGGGATAGAAATCAGTTGACATATGGCAGGGGTCTACTATTTGGATTCCCTGGTGTGACAACTCCACTTATCAATTTGGGTCGTTCACGTTGGGAATCACTAAAACACCATTTACCTGTTTCCAGATGACACTGCAGACATGTTGCTCCGTTACTAGCCAACTCATCAGACTAATGTTATAGTATTGCATTGAATAAACGCAAAACCAAAATCTAGGCACTGTATCCTGGAGGCTATGTCCGTAATTAATGTCATTCCAATCTACAAATTAAGGGTGGGGGGAGCATTACTGTCAGTTCAATAGAAGCTATTAACAAACCCAGCCTCATGTTTTTCACCTTCTAACCACCCCCCATCCCCCCCCCCCCCCCCCCCCCCCCCCCCCCCCAAAAAAAGAAAAAAACTGTGAACAGGGACTAGATAGCCAGCTGTGATTCCATTTTCTTGCATTTTGCAGCATCAGTTGACTCCTGTCCTCTGCCCTGACACCTTTTTCCTCCGTCTTTTGAATAATAGGTCATTATAGATGGCGCTGATGCTTTTACATTGCTACAGCCCCTGCTGTTCCAAGTCCTTCTGTCTGGGAGTCTGGCTGGCTGGCCGACACCCCCACACACTCTCAGCCGCTCTCTACCTCCAGCCTAATTGCCTGGGCTACAATCTTGCCAAGCTCATATTTTGCTCCTTCTGTGGGTTTACCCGCCCACCACCACCTGTATTTGTAGCTGAGAGTATTAACAAATTCAATATTAAGAGGTGTTCTGAAACGGCTCTTTGGTTCCAACTACGGAGGATCTGCCCCCTGAATCGTGTGACTCTGGTTGTTTTCACTCCAACCTAAATATTTGACAGTGTCTGGCAACCAAGGCACAACTTGAGCATTCCTGGAATGCACTGGTAGGGGAAAGAGGAAGGGGGAGAGGTAGGCTGGATGTTCTAGCTGATCAAGCAGAGGGCGAAGGTCTGTGTGTGAAGACAGGCCGTTAGAAGAGCGGGGAAATATGAGGCTCTCTCCCTGTAGAATACAGCATCACAGATCCCCTGCCGAGCCCTCTGCGCCTGTTCTCTACGCGGCCAGGATGTCGACTGAGGCCCCGCCTCACATGCTCCATTAACATAGCCCAAACACAGGGGAGGCCCTGCCAGAGCCAAGCTGCTCCCCTCTCTGCTGAGTCTACACAGCACTAGAAATAGATGACAGTCATGCTGCGGAATACTTTCGGAGTCATTTTGCTGTTGAATGACAGTCGTTAGAGGAGACTAGTCAGGCTTTTGCACTTAAGTGTGAAGTTTCAAAATGTAATTTATCCCACACGTGGCTGTTTAGCTATGATGACTGTGGCATGTTACACCTGAACCTGGCCTTTTGTACCTTATAAACTAGTGGGCTGTTCCATTCTTCTCCGGTTCGGACGGTTGCCTGAGGGCCCGCAGGCTTGGCTCTTTGCATTGTCTTTGTTTGCATACATGAATTATAGATCATCCTATGTTTCTTCAAGCATGACAAATATACAATAATGTACAAGAGGAGGGACACACAAATGAGGACTTTAAGGGTTTCAGCCATAGTTCCAATGAACCCACAAATTCTCATACGAGCCATAAAGACGATGCACCCTGTTCTGTATTTTGCTGTGCGACTGCAACATTTCCCTTATGCTTTATTGTGTTTACCATGAGGAGGAACATATATTTTATGTACATGAAATATGTGCTGGCACGTGTTTTTATGGACGGAATGTCTCCCACTGTTTGGAGAGATCATCCCCCACACATTCTCCACTGCTACAGCTGCAAATTAGACTGTGAAATTGACAACTCATGTGTTGCCATCTGGTTGCCATGACACCAAGTTATTAGGGCCTCGTGACGGTCCTTCCCTGGGCCGTTTGTTCAGTCTTTCCCTTTGGCTCTAACATTGTTTCCTATCTGGAGAGGCGTGAAATGTCACAGGGGGGTCATCGGGATGTGGGCTATTGAAGGCAGGGGGTCTTCAACGATGGAGCTGCATTCCACCTGAGGTCCTTGGTGAGGAAAAAAACACACTCACTGGTATCTGGTCTAGGCATGGTGTGTGGTGATGGCTTTTCACTGTGTGATTCCTACCAGTGTGAATCTTTTTCAGGATTTGGGGTCGCACAAACCACATTACGTTTCTATAAAATCCATCATTTGTATTATACCTAACCTATAAATATATCTATCACCCATTTATGTTGCTGCTCCTACATGTTCCCAGCAACAAGCGCCTTACTTTACATAGATGTGCCATGTTAGATGTTGTCATACAAGCACAGACTCCGCATACTGTATTGACTTTATCAGTGCCTCACTGATCAATGGGATGATTAACGTTCTTAAAGACTCAACTGTGTGGCTCATGCATTGGAATCTTCCTCTTCCACCAGACGCTCCAGGAGGAGGCTCCAGTTCCGAGCAAGATCCCAGACCTGGCCATAAGCCCCCGCCCGTTTTCTCTAAGGAGCCCTGTCTGTGTCAACACACTTGTCCAGGTGGCCCGGCACGCCAGGGAGGGCTGGAAGGAGGGAGAGAGCGGAGGAGGCAGGGAGTAAGAGGGTTGGATGTCGTGACTCACCCGGTCCTCCTCCTCATCTTGACATTTGACATACTGATGGGGGACCTCGACTGGAACAAACATTGGCACACCGTGTCACAGCTGCAGTGGCGTCTCTGCAGCCTCCCGGCCCCGTCTGGCGCGGCGGGCAGCGGGGGACAGGTAGCCATGAGTCAGCTCCTATTTAATTCATACACCTACACCCTGGTAGCTCTGGGGTTTCTTTTCAAGCACTTTCAAAGTCTGTCTGTTCTCCACAGAGTGCGCAGCCGGGCTCGTTTTGGCATTCTTTAGAGGTCTTTCCCGCAGGGAGCCTGGGCTGTGGGAGTGCAAACACGTGGGAGGGACAACAGCCGAGTAGACCCTGACTAGTCGACGCGGAGTTTACACGCACCACTAAAACACCTTGGGACTTGCTGAAAACCGCACAACCACATTCGTCAGTTCACCTATATGGTTACCAAAATGCAATTATTTAATACGTTCAGTTAGTCCTTTACAACTCAGTCCTAATACCGTTTGATTCATTTTGCGAAGGTTGATACTGTAGGAGTTTGTGTCTTCTAAGGGACCTCTTTCACTCAACAGGTCATGTTTTTACCTCTGGCGTAACCACCTCCACATGTAAGAGAGACAGACCCGTCAGAGGACTCTCTCTTTTCTTCTCCTAGAGCAAGAGGAGCAACATCAGGTAGACCAGGGTGGATCTTGACAGGTGCAACAGAGGGACACCTCCCAAAACCATCTTTGGATCTATTAGCGAGTGCTTCCATGAAAAGCAAGCTTCCATGGTGTCTGCATCAGGGAGTCAAATGAGCTAGGAGGCACACAGAGGAGAAAGGGGAACTGATGCATAGGCTAGTCAGCCTTTTGTCATCTCTTTTAATTGTTTCATCTTCCAATTCACTTTTTGGTGGCTCGCCCACACTGAGATTAAGGATTCATTCTACATGAAAGCAGCTTATAAGAATGTCCAATCAAATAATTCCTTATTTAGGATCTGATATCAGTGAGGGAGGTGTAACAAACCATGTGTCAGAGGACATGGAATGCCTTTCACATGCAACTGCAGCACATAAACAACAGTACAAATTCATACATGGATACAGAGTACAAATCAAAGCTCAATATTAACTTGCCAGTAAAAGACAGAGAAAAAAAGGTCCAACACTAAATCCTATTGTGTGTTCGGAGTTTGTACAGCCGTTTAATTGTCTTAGCATAATTCTGTTAGGTTCAGAAAACAGCCCATATAATTCTGGGTATTGAGTGGCCCTTAATCCACACTGTGGTCCTCTCCCTGAGAGTGGAAAGTGTCATGGGAGAAAGGCTCTGCTGACAGCCGTGCGAGTTCAGCAGCAACACACCACAAGAAGATTACAGCTAATATGCAAAAACACTGTTGATTGTTCACTTCACACAATAACAATCCCGTATGTGGAGTGAACACAATACTGACATGTCTGAAATGTATCACAGGCACTTAAATCACATGGAAGAACTGAATATGCTTAAATGAGTCATGGCATTTGGTTTCAATGTACTGTACATCCTTTTAACCCTATTTTAATGTATTATTATTATAAATTATTATTTATAATTAATAATAATTATTATTTTAATGTCTTTATCAGGCCAAACTGAAATACGTTCATCAACCACACAGTTGGAGGTCAACGCTGAACATGGGACTCGGGGACTAATGCTCAGCCTCAAAATCAAACCTAAATATCATTAGTGCAGTACTTCGGCAAACATTGCCATTTTTTTCACTTTCAACAAAGCATGTGTGCACTTTTATTTACAAAGAGGATTATGAGAGGTAGAACAAAGTGAAGATATCAGAGTAATATGAACAGGCGCTGGTGAGCAGTGGGAGATATTCTGTTTCTAAGTCAGATTGCTTTGAAATTCTCCTCAAAATGTTATCACCAAGAAACACAATTACCAATCCCTGCCCCAGAGACACATTCAAAAGAATTAGTAGTCAATCTGTGTAGTACTCACAGTGGGAATCAAATATTGGTTATTATTCACAAGAATAGCTGCCTGATCACTGTTTTATACAGAAGTGCCAGTGGCAGATGAAAGAATCAATTTCCACACAAATCAGATTCAGGAGTTTTCATCACTCAGGCTGAAAACCTTCCTTTGAGCACCTGTCAATCCAACCTTAAATAAGATTGAGACTTCCACAGCGTGAATGACACTGTCTAGTGTTAAACGCATTTTTATTGTTTGGGTGTCAAATGAAACAGTGTCACCATTCATTTAGGGAGGGGATAAAGAGTAAATGGCCACATAAAAAAATATAAAATCAACAATGAAAATGGCAACACATGGGGAAGCTCTGGTTCCCGTGGCAACAAAGATGTAGAGTCTTGTCCAGATCCAGACGTGTGTGTTTGGTTTGCACATTTCCACAGCCTATAATAATCTCAAACGATAAAAGTCCTTTTTTTTTGTTTACTAGCCATGCATACAGTTGACAATTCCACGTGTTGAGTCAGTGTCTTCATGGGAGGTGGTACTTTCAATACAAAATATTTACACTACCGTTATTATGCTTGTTATCATCATCGTCATCGTCATCATTACTATTATTACTATGAATTTGAATACTCTGAATACATAAAGACGAATGGGATGTTGAGAACGGTAGCACCCCCATCTCATTGTGGAACCAGATTGAAAAAAAAAAATAATAACATTTGTGATGATGGCCACTCCATTCTAAATGTCACTCATTTCTGAGGAAGGACGTTTTTCTAGAGAAAGTTTTTTGAGATATTTAAACACAGAGATAGATTCATTTATCCATCATTGAGATAGTTACAATATACAGCGATCTGCTGTCAAAGCCTCTAGGAAAAGAAAAACATCACACAGGATATGTGAAAGACATCTCTGCTACGCTTACGATTACATCTCCAAAACGAGAAAATAGGAAAGAGACGACATCATCTCTCCACTGATGTTTCAAGAAAGACACTGACTCTTCCACCATTTTCTTTCCATTCTTAAAAAAAACTAAGAAAAAAGGAGGAAAAAAATAAAATGGAGGTGCTTTCAAGTCACCTCTTTGGTTTTGCCTGTGATGAGTACAAAATCCCCTTGCTTCTATGAAGGCAGGCTGTTAGAAAGCTTGTACACAAATCAATTTCTCATTAATGTTTAAAACAACTGGATGTGAGGGATTATCTGCTCCTGCCTAGTGTGCAGCAGATATTTGCTGCTCTGTCATGGTAACTTCAATGGAAAAGGCTCCAGCTAGATGTGGTGTGAGAAAGTAGGTCAAATCAACGAAAAAACTAAAACATGTTCAAGAAATCTTCCCAAAGCAGACCACAGAACAACCTAGAAAACAGCAAACCTGTTAAATTAAGCCGCACTGACAAAGACTCGGGAGATGCTTAGGAAATAGGAAGAGAGAAAACAAAGGAGGGAGGACAACATGAGGCGAGGGCACTTTACTCCAGTCCAGTTTGTCAATTTCTCTTGCGGCAAATTCCTTGCATTCCTCATTCCATTCTATTAATTATTAACATAGCATTATTATTATTTACTTCATGACTGATTTTATGCACCAAAAAGTTCAAATCCACTAAAGTTCCATCACACAGTATTTACCCCTTGACTAAGTTGCCGTGTGAGTACTTTCCCTTCAGAGCAACTTCCTTCACGTGAACCTTTCTGTGTCTCTGTCCCTATGATAGGCCCTGGGGCTATTGTATATTGCAGGAGGAGCAGCAGGGGTCATCCTTGTCCGGCTGGGCTGCGTAGTCCATCTGCCGCACGATCTCCGCAAACAGTTCGTCCACCATGGTTTTGCTTTTGGCGGAGGTCTCCATGAAAGGACAACCCCACTCTTCAGCCAGGGCCTGGCCTTCACTAGACGACACCTCCCGCTCACTCTCCAGGTCCACCTTGTTGCCCACCAGGATCACTGGGACCTTCTCGTACCTGGTTCAAACACGCAAACACAAACACAAAACAAAAACATATGAGTCAGAGAGTCAGTTATTGTTCAGTACCCTTAGCTACAATAACTACGTTGAAATTTTTTAGGACCCAGTGAGGGTTTGTGTCTTAGTATTTACTGACTCGCTGCTCCTCATCTCCTGATCTCCCTGCGCTCAGAGAGAATTCATGTGCAGCCCTGGCAGCGATACAGTCAATAAATAAAGATTTGGGTGTTTAAAAAGACATCCACCTTAATAAAAGCAGCATCTATTCTCAGGACAATAGCTAACTAAAATACAATTATTTGAAGTCTAACAACCCATTCAAAGTTTACATAAATCCATAAATCCGGTGCATTCCTTGATGTACTTGTAGGGAACGGCTAGGGGAGCAGCTAAGAAGGGATCTTAATCAGCTAACCTGAACCGATGGCACTTCTAAACAGGGCCATGCTGTGGACGAGGCCTCTGGCACCCATGTGCTAGGCTATATATTCCTCCCACTATCAGTGAGTGGAGAGGCTGACCCAGTGGTGAGGAGGAAATGGATGATCCAGGCCCAGGTCCCCTGAGGGCAGCAAAGGCAACTAATCCTGCTGGGAACTCTGAGCTCTACACCGTGCTGCCTTTCCATGGAGGAACTGGACTACTGGCCAGAGGAGGCCGTTACATCATTTAGAGCCTTCTGAAGAAGCTGTAGATGTTTCCTGTTTACATTAGGCCCAGCATCTATCAACATAGCATTAGCACCAGAGCTTCACACACCTCTATTTAGCACAAGAAAATATAATGTTGGTGCTAGATGCCACCAAAGTCTGTACAAGGGAACCGATGTGGTTTAATCCGCACAGAACAAAGCAGACAGCAGTCTCTTTATTTGCTTATCTGCCAGAGAGGGGGGAGTGCAGGGTGTCCTTTCTCTCGCCACGCCTTCTACGACCCCAGCTTAGCATGCCAAGGTGCTCATCAAGCTAGTAGGCCCCCACCGATCACAGGAGAATGCACCCAGACACCTTTCAGCATCATTAGAGTTTTCAAAGGTTGGCCTCGCTCAATGAAATATTAATACTCCTAAATTATTTATGCTTATTTGACAGAGCAGAGAGGGGGGAAAACAGCCATTCTTATTTGCTATGGTAACAGGTACATAAGGAAGTGTGCTATTGGGGAGAGGGAGAGAATGCAGAATAAGCGGCGGTAGTGCCAAAGCAAAGGAGCCTACAAGTCTCACAGAAGCCATGAGAAACGGGGCCCCCTTTCTTTCTATAAAGAAGCCTAAACTGCCAAGAATAAGAAGATAGCTTTGATCCTCCCCTGAATATATTACCCAGAGTGAACTTTAATCTCAACTACCCTGTTCTTAGGATCTGTTCCACAGCCAGGAAGAAGCAGTGGGATTTAGGAGACAATTTCAGGGGACAGTGTGAGCTACTCTACCAAGATTGAGATACATTACAGTTAGCTAACAGCTTCTTAAGTCAATTCGCAAGATTATATCCCTCTCAACCCTTGTGAACCTATATCTTATTTGAAAGCCAAGCTCAGTCCAACCTTCAAAAGGCTTCAGGACTATGGTTTTGCTTCAATGCTAATTCAGAACGTAACTTTGCGCCTCTGAGGCAACCTCATAGTCCCTTTCCCACTTTCAGTGAGAGTTGGCAACTCTGCACTTAATTATAGTGGTGTGCCCTACTTTGGTGGCTGGTCGTTTGAGAGGGACTACAGGGGGCATAGCGTTCAGGGAGGTAATGGCGGTCTCTTACCGGGTGTCCCTTCTCCGAACCGGGATTATCTAGTACCCAAATGCTACTTAATCATCGGAGAACTTGCTTTTTAGACAACAGCAGCATAGTGAAGTGTTGCTATTAAAACCATGTGTGTGATTAATAGCCGTACTAGCATGGATTCAATGGCTGCATATAAGTTACTGCGCCAGCACTCGGACAGGGCCATTGCTCTTGGCTTTCAGACCCTGGAGGCTTTGATGGAAAGTAATTTCTGATCTACTGACAAGCTTATAAGAGCATTGCTCCGCACTGTTATTGTCATAGCTGCCTGCCTTTCAGCCCTCAGAAAATCGGATGAATTCTAGATCATGGTGGACCCACTGGAAATCCACACGGAGACCTCTATGAAGAAGCAGGCTATTGTGACAGTTGCAAGAGGAGTGGGAGCCACTGAGTGATAGTCGAGCAAAAAACAACAAGAATACATATATATCCTTTGGTAATGTTCTTGGATTTGACAGCATGGATGAGTCTGAGCCTCTAGGGCCATTTACATTGCTAGCTGATCAGGCCCCATCGCTAGAGCCATTCACAGTACAAAGGAAAGACCTGTCTTCTGGCGCCAAAGAAGGAGAGGGTCTATAAATAGCCATAATAACAGAGGGGAAACCTGCAATCCCAGGAGGTGTGAGGGGATGGCTGCCACGGATACCAGAGCACCCAGCATTCCCAGGGATTCAGGGCATCAGCATAGGGGGTTTGACCACTCTGGGTTTGGGCCAAGCCCTGGATGATGCAAGGCTGGGGGAGAGCTAGCTAGCCTGATGCCACACACAGTCTCTCTCTGGGGAAAGCAGGGGGGGGGGGGGGGGGGGGGGGGGGGGGGGGGGCTGTATGTTGCTTGAGTTGAAGAATTCAAGGCACAGAATCTCATATGGGTGTGGCATTACACATAGGCTACACAGCACACACAACCAATCATGTGGGTTACAGCTATGTTCTTACATAGTCAGTCGGACTGCATGCGTGTTCTCTGAGGCACTCTGGCTGCAAAACTGCCAGTGTAGCGCTCCCAGACACCCCTTATCTATAATGCATGATACATCAACTGATATAGGCCTGGCCTGGCCCAGGAGATGGTGGTCCCAGGGTCTATGGGTTTCTTTGGCCCTGGCCTACATGGAGTGGGAGGGAGGGAGCTTGTCCTCTCCTCCAATCCCCTCCTTAGTCGCCACGCCTGACAGCGAGTCTGTTGCTAGGTGTCAGTCCACAAAGAGGAACCCTGCTGAGGAGGGTCGGCCGCTGACGCAGAAGCCAAGATTCAGCTGAGTCAGGGGGGCATGAGCTCCACATCTCCAGTCCACAAGTGAGGAAGGATTCATTAAAGCAGGGATTCTTCAAGCAATGTGTCCTTTTTGAAAAATAAAATCAGCAGCAGGTCTTCAGTGAAGTCCTAGTCCAAAGATGCCAAAAGACCACTTTGTTTTCAGAAAGTATGAATGACAAATACGGTAAACAGCTGAGATAGTACGTTGCAGTGTCTTCCCTTACTTTGGATCCTCTCGATGGTCTCAAAAAAGCATCAGGAATTAACTCCTTCCTGCTTCCTGTAACATTTATGATCCTGTTTGCAGACTATGACAAGTTTGACTAAAGCTGTCCACAGTAGATGGAGGTGAAATAGTTGTAAGACAAATATGCTATACAAATGTAGGTGTTGCAATACTGAAGAGATATGTTACCCCTCCATCACTTCATGCTAGCGGTCTAACAGCAATTCTCCTTCTCAAAGATCTATGTAATTCACTTACAAAAGTTAGTGAGACTTCCCTGGAATACTGTGGTATACTGGGTGTAGAAAAAGGGAGGCTGCTAAAGTTAGATTGGTCTAAATTATAGGCTTTAAAAATAGAAAGAGTGGCTTGGAACAGATCCAATCAGTTTTCACCCTCTCTCTCCAAATCTCCATATGGAAATTATAATAATTTCCGTACACTATAAAGAACCCCACTGCTAAAATGTCATATATCCACTATCAACAATCTATACTCTCCATTAAAATCCTATTAGTGAGAGTAGGCTAGCAAAAGCAGCCATGGCCTGACATATAGAACATCATATTGTCCGGAAAGAAAACGCAAAGGCAACACATTTCCTGGTTTTGCGGTATTTATTTATTTAATATGTGATGTAATGGACTATAACAAAAAGTTTGATTGGGATCTGGTTTTTTTTGCGTTCTACAAATGATATGTTATATTCTCTTTATCTTTGTCATTTTCCACATCAACCACTTTTACATTCTTCTGTCTATCATTGTGATCAATCAGAGGCATAACTCTGTAATTTAAAAGCACAGACTGTAATTTTCTGTGTCTACAGTAAAATAATTGTCCTTTATTTTCCTTGGGGTAGTGCAGTTGTCACAAAGAAGGGATTGGCACATGAGACAAGCATTTAAGATCGGTATTGTTCTGCGTCTTACAAAGGGTTATGCCATTTCCGGTGATTAAGTGTCAACAAGTTTGCGTAGTGTACACGTCAAAGGTCGATCATAGGGTAATCAAATTATTTAAGAATATGCATGCATGCATGCAAGCACACACATGCATGCACGCAAACACACGCACGCGCGCGCGCGCGCGCGCGCACGCACGCACGCACGCACGCACGCACGCACGCACGCACGCACACACACACACACACACACACACACACACACACACACAAACACACACAGCAAATAGGTGGTGATACCATCACCAAAGAAATGTATTACTGACTGCCACGCAAAAGACTGTGGGTGACCAAACCAATATGGCACGCCATACAAACAATTATAGCGAACCTGTGACTGGCTGACACATCTAGACCATGTATTATGGTATTACATAAAGCGGCACATCATACGTCAATGCTAACAGGTACACTCAAAAACGTACTGTTCAATACTTTTTTCCCTGCATTGATCTGCCTAGGGCCAGGCTGCCACATACTATGTCACCAGTCGACGGGCATCACCTGCACATGGCTAACTGTTGATGAGAATGAGGTGCAGAGTAATGAAAGGGCCCGGCAGGCATAGAGAGGGCAGCAGTGCTGATAGGGGTGGGGTGGGGGGGCTAATCATCTGCACCCATGGCCTCAGCTAATGCCCGCTTGTGTGCCCCTAACAGCAGACACTGATAGGTGTTGACAGGGCTCAGAATGAAGGCAACACACACCAGTGCCTCTGACCTACGCGGGCGGTGGTGGGGCTTGGCCTGGGCTCCAGCAGTGTGTGCCAGTGACAGAGAGAGGAGAGGCTAAGTGAGCAGCAAAGACAGCTGCATAATCCACAGGACCTCTTCGGCCATGTGGGTCAATCCTGAGGAAAGAACTGCTGGGGAAGCCGAGTTGCCAGATCTGCTCATAACACCCCTTTCAGCGGACTCTTTTGACGGTCACTTAAGTTCTTAACAAAACAGAGCTGGTATAGAAAAGCTATGCTGGCCTAAACCCACTGTTCTAAACATTGGCCACCATACATCTATTGTCGGCTAGATAATTAAGCGATTGCAGGAAAAATACGTATGTGATCATTCTAGGCATATTGTCTGGGACATGGCTCCTGGTCATGGATACTGGACAGCTATAGGAAATGAAGGTTGCTAACTGGTGGAAGCCATGGGAAAAAAGAAAAAATGTTATGGTCCAGACCCCCCAGTAAGAGGAGTTGCTCGCATGACCTTTGCAGTGTAAACATTCACTGTAAGCAAACTGTCCAAGTCCAGAAAATATTGTTCCCATGTCTCTGCTTCAAACAAACAGTGTCAGAGGAGATAAATAAAATGGTTCCCGAATGCAGAGACTGAAAAGGAGAGGGGAGAGCACCATTGACGTTGCTTGAGACCATGATGTTGGCGTTGGTAACTTCTCTGATTCTCTCTATGCTATTTTGTTTATTGTTCAGGCCTATGGGGTGGTGTGTGTAAGGAGCCACACACACAACAGCTGGCTGGAGTGCAGTCACACGCACACCGACGTGCACACAGAGTCCTTGGAGGCCAAGACACTCACGTACGTGCTCATGTCTTTATGGGGGAGGGTGGGGGGTGGTGGGGGGTGTACATATGCTGACCTCATTCTTTCATGTGAATTCATAAATTCACGGTTATAAAGATTACATTATGAGAGGTGATTACACTAAGGTCACAAATTTAATGAGGGACAAACAAATATTCAGAAAGGACATATCCTTAAAGCCAATGAACAGTGATAGAAACAGAAAATATGGATCGTGATTGATTATACTCTATTTTACTCTATTTAAGTAGCTTTTTATAATTGGTTATTCAGATTTATGATGGGATGCTATTACTTTTCGTCATCTATTTATTAAACACGACCCTAAACACAAATCATTTTACTTACATCATTGAATTCTTAGGTGCACTTTTTTTTACTACTTATATAATTGTACCAGCTAACAGCAACATGATGCTGAACCAAAATGTGCAAGTCTGCTCATGCTGTGAATGTAGGACCTACAGTATTGCCTTGTTAGGTTTCTCAGAGTGTAGGCCTGTCTCTGTAGCTCCATTCACCCTGGCAGCTCCACAGACACCTAGAATGAGTGATGCCCCCACGCTGACACAGCCCAGTGCCTATTGCCTGCCCTTCTACTCTACATGAACACTGCAGTATCTAAGGTACAACATGTGTGCAAACCAGTGCAGACCAGAGATAGTGATTGCCCATAAATGTGGAGGTAGTTGACATTATCTCTGGGGGGTTGAGAGTTAGAATCAGATTCTGGGTTTGACTTGACGTCAGCAAATAATAAAAAATATGAAAAAAAGAAAAGAATATATGTCCCTTTTGCCTATTCTGTGCACATGGCATATGGGGCTTGGATACAGTTTTTAATACTGCATAGTTATGCAGAGCAACTAGAAATAAACTAGAATGAAAGCCACTTATGTTGTTATTGGTTATTCACTTTATGGTATGCCGATGTACAACTGCATTAGTGTGCAGCTAAAAACCTAAGATCTAACAGTGATTATTTATCTGACAATTGCACGATTGACTCCTGGAGCTGTTTTGTTCAATCCTAACAGCTTGGGATTGTTAATAGAAATCGCCACGTCCCCTCTGCAGAAACTAGCCTCTCACCAGTGTGCGGTACAAAATGTAGCAGCTACACAATGTCATTGCTTTAGCCCATGCTCTTATGTGCGTTTCCCAAAGCAGGACTCTCTGCAGGGCCACTGTTATGTTGCACTGAATTCTGGGTATTCCAACTGTGTAGTTTATCATAGTTTGCAACACACACACACACATGGAAAGGCAATCAAATAGAAACAAAGAAATTTAAATAGCTGCACAGGCAATCACATAGTGTTTGTAGGCGTTTGCTCTGTAGACAACCAGATAACACTACTCCTTGATTAGCTGATGGTTAGGTGTGATAGTTTAAATCTGCAGCATATCCCAGTGTTGGCCATTGACTGATTTTTAAGAATTGAGAGTAAACTAAACACATGAATCTATGCTGTGGCCAAATATAGGCCAGATATAATGCACACTTAAAGTGAGCATATTTCTTACATGCATATTAAGTGTTATTCACCTGATTTCCAAGTCTAATAGGTCGCCCATTGAACAACCATTCTGACCCTAGTGTGGCCTAGAGTATGCCTATGAGGCCTATACAGTAGCCTAATTGAGATGCTCCTGCGAAGTTTTATGAACCATTGTGGGACATATTCTTCAGATGCATGCGCATGATCTACAGTTGCAAATACCGACCTTTTTACTCTGATGATCTGGTCTCTCATAGGTTTTATGTCTTGGAAGCTCTGCTGGTTGACAAGACTGTAGACCAAGATGAATCCTTGGCCGTTTTTAATGTAAAGATCCCGCATTGAAGCAAATTGTTCGGTACCAGCAGTGTCAAGAATCTCCAGAACAGAGGGTGAGGAATCAACCTCGATTTCCTTGCGGTAAAAATCCTCTATGGTTGGATCATACTTCTCAATAAACGTCCCGGTGACAAACTGTACAGTGAGGGCGGATTTCCCGACCCCACCGCTGCCGAGGACCACTACTTTATACTCACGCATTGCTCCCTTGATAGTGGCTGAAATCAAGAGATTGTCGAAAAGTATTGCTCTCCGCAAAACATTGAACTGAGCTAAATTCCTCCCGCACACAATGCATTCACAATTTGAGTTCCATTTTTCATGGGAATAAAAAATACAATCGGGCTCATCACTACTAAGCTGTGGCAAATAAAAAGCAGAGCACAAAGACTCCTTTCCCGAAGATGGATTTCATTGTAAAAAATCCTCACGGACAAAACAGACATTGATGACTTAATATGCATCAAATATTTGCAATTCTAAAACGTGCATAGGAAGGACAAAAACGCCGGATGATGTTGAACGTGCGGGTTTTCTCTGCTTAGCTCACCATTCTATGCATCATAAAAAACAAACTTGCTCCATCGAAGACATTCGGAAAAAAACTGGACAACCTTTAGATTGTATTGTGAACGCAGACTCACGTATCAGTGTACCAAATAAAAGACTGGAATCTAAATAGTATTATAATGGTTATTAAAACAAGTTTCGTTTCTTTGTTTCTTTTTCACCATTTCTTGCAGGTGTCTCCATTCCTTATTCGCTCAGCAACACAATCCTGGTCGCCATACTCTCGGGCGGAGACCCACCGCCGCTGCGTAGCCAGACAGTCCCTACTCGGCTCCCGTACATAAAAAAAGAACCCTACCTCCCCCAATAGAAAGATGTGCGAACAGCCCAATGGCTGCATTGGTTCGATTCAAACCTCACACGATACTGTTTGAATGACACACGACGAGAGCCAGTAAAATGCAAGCTTGATTTCTGTTCATCTGTGAACATTATCATCATTCGGTTACCTCTGTGACATCTTTGCAGCGCTCATCCAATCATAACAGCAGCTTGAGGATGTGTTTCCAAGAGGAGGAGAAAGGTGCTCGGGATGCTGTTGCTATGGTAACGGCACCAGCTGCATGTGCCTCTAACTTGTAATGCAGTCCAAAACCTTTCAGATTTAGACAGCAACTAAAAAACACTTGTTGATTATTTCCCCATGCATTATCTGCTTGTTATACCTTTTCAAGAACCATTTATTTTGGAAGTTAAATATGGCTCTAGGTCTATACCAAGGCATAAGACCTAGGCCTAAACCCAGCCGACAGACATATTTTCAGACATGCATAAAAAAATTGAAATAACCTGTAAATGCAATGTATACGAGTTTTCCTGTTTCAATGTGATGCAGTAGTTTAATTAAAATAGATTGTATATAGATAGAATAGACACCCTATGACAGATGGATCACCAGTGTTCATGTCTGTGGGGATGAGCAAAATAACACGTCTGGATCCTTTTTTTCAGAGATTACATGAACTGTATTACTATCAAGACATTTAAAAAAAACTAAAACTAAAAATCTAGAAAAACTAAAAGCTTAGATTAATATTACCCCAATGTTTGGTACCCCAAAGATATGGTAAACACAACCTGAATAGACTCTAAAGGGATTATTGTTGTATGCTTGTGCTATGAACGCATGGAACTACAAATGTGTGGTGGAATAACATTTACGATGAACGGCACACTAAAAATAAAACTAACTAAGCAAACTAGGAAAAACAATGATAAGTAGTTTAAAATAAGTTTGCCATGCAATAAACTAAAAATATATATCTTGGGCACGCACTAACATTGTTTTCAGAATTAAAGACAAAATTACACCTGAACAAACCCTGCACTGGAATACAAACAACAGAATCATTGGCATTTATTTAACTTTTATTTCTTTTTTTAAACATTAGATTTTACACAATTTTGGAATTATCAGAACAAAACTAATAACACGAATAAGCACATAAGTAAGCACGAATAAAACATTTAAAAATTGCCACATTAACAAATTTAAAACAATTCAGGGATTTATTGGGCATATTCTATGGCATTACAGATGGAACCAAGTGGCACTGGCACAGAATCTTAAATAGCCGTGCAGAACTGCTAATATCACTATTTGAAATGGCATGCCCGCCAGTCCTCTCATCATCAAGGTTTTCTCAGAAAAGTGCTTGACTGTGTACAATCTATCATTTTGGCCTCTAAAAGGAAAACTAGTCAGAGTTGAAAGGAATATTTCACTGAAATCTATTTAAAACAGAATAATTTCATCCATTTATTCAAGGAGCCTTTACTAACACATACAAACTTAAGAACAATACATTAAAGGTAAGGCAAAGTTTGAAAATAAACCTGTCTGCTCAGTTTAATAACTGCTCAGAAAGTGCTTAAGAATAATATTGTCAGAGCAAACATTCTGACTGTCCATATCTCTTTTGCTTGGATGATCTTAAATCTCGAATGACGTGCTGATGGATTTTCTGTATAACATTCAAAACATTTATTTAAAAAAAGGAAATGAACATCCCATTCGAAATAGTAAGCATACGATTCTGAAAAAGTGTGTTCTGTTAAACTTTAAAATAAATTAAGAATGTATATAAATGAACACATCGGCACTTTTATTCTATTCTGGGACCAAAAGTGCAATTCTAGACAGCTATTGAACCAAAACAAAAATCTAACATAATTCCTTATGTGTCAGTAGTTTTTTGGATGTAGTAAATTTTACGGTAAGATGCTATGAACACTATATTTAAAATGCAAATAATAAGTACGTTATGATACGAAGGCAATAAGATGATGGGTAAAATGCTTAACGCATTTTTGCAAGGAAAAAAATAAAAGTTAATATCTAACGTGTTAGGGTGCTCTAAGAAAACAACTATCGCAGAATCTACAAGAATATGGAACTTCCATCATTGCAACTTCAGGTTGCCACATCAACAACTCGATAGTAAAGAAATAGTACTATACTAATGTATAATAGAAATAATTTTTGTCTTAAATCTTTTTTTTTTTTTTTTTGGTAAATTGTGACCTATACAATACATCTTTGTACATAATAATAGCAATTCTACAGCCATGCTCATACTGCAGTATGCGTCCTGTATAGGTGACAAGGCAGTGACAAGGATGAAATGCACAAGCTTAACGTTGGCTCTAACATTTCATCCATGACCACAGACGGCTTTTCAGAGGCTAACGTGACAGGACTGGCCCTTTTAGGAACCTCCAGCAGAGCAAAGCTCAGCTTAATAAATTACATTCAGTTTAGAATAGAATACATTATAAAACTGTTCTATTACTAATGTTAAACAAATATAACTATGTAAGTATATTCCATATATTTCCATCAAACATAGGGTAAAAATAACCTTCTTGAAAAAAGAAAATAACTTGTGGTGAAAATAATAAAAGCTACAAACAAGCATAAAGTCTCTTGGTGGATTGTCTGAGTTAGTCATACACATTAACCGTTTATGGTGACACTTTATACAAGGACTAATTTCAATCACACAAAAATAAATGGGATGAGTAAGAGCAGACCACAAGCAT
>CM030172.1:44157240-44232969 GCA_017639675.1 Aplochiton taeniatus | reverse complement strand
TGGCACCGAGAGTGGGCTTGGTGGCCCGATCTACCACTGGAGATTAGCTTCCGTCAAGGTGAATCTACTTGTGCTTACAGTGTGCCGGCCCGCTCAGCACTCGCTCAACCACAGAATCCATGTCAGGGAGCCCCGCGCGAGGGCCGGACCAGCCTCCGCGAGTCTCCCCGCGGCATAACTTACCTGTCAGACGGCTCGGCCCAAATAAGGACAGATAACCTTTCTCCAGGTTGTTATGATAAATCAACTCCGGCCGGCGGCTGTTGCCGGCGCAGACCTTTCGTCGGGCCTTACAGGTATCAATTGAGAAATAACACAGCCAAGCATCTGAGCTGGCGTTTTCCCTGTCGCTGTTTGATCTGTCAATCTGTCAGCTAAGTAAAGAAGCGGGAGCGGCACACAGGGGGTCGCAGCAACACAGGGGCAAGACAACCAAGGCTGCCTGGTTTCTTGGGCAGCGGTAATCAGGTACTGTAGCTGTTGTTTTTGTAGCTTGGTTTTTCGCCTATTCTCCTCACAACAACTTTAGCTGGAGGGAAATATACCGTATATATATACAGTATATACAGTATATATATATGTACATTATAAACAATATTAAAGGAACACATACTATCAAGCAAGATTCCATTACCATTGGGTGTGGCAAGCGAAGATTGCAATGTTGTAGTTTCGACAGTGAAACTGTACTTGTAAATCAGCAGAGAAGCTGTTTGGTAGTGCAATCTGTGAGGCAACAATAGGCACAGCAGCACCCCAATAACAGTTTACCTTCGGCCCCTCCTCTCTTTTGTGTAAGAGGAATGCTTGTTGTGATGCTACAATAATGTTTGTTATGGACTGATCCATTAGGTTAAAATCATTTATTTTTGATAAAGTAGACTCATTTCAGCTTGCTTGGTTCCTTCTCAAGGCCAGCAACAAGAAGCTGTTGTGTAGTTTTTATGGTGAGGAAATGCACAGTTGCAACCAGTTTAGGATAGTGTGTAAGTTTACAGGGGCTTTGCCATGCTTACATTGCAAGCTGGTGACACTAAAACATTTATTGGATGAAGGAAGAGATTAAAACTATTTAAACCAAAGACGGAATTTTGCAAGGCAGCAAAAATAGCAACCGCATGCCAGCTGTTAAATGCCGCCTCGCCCTCAAAAGCAATTTGTTGAAAAGTTGCTGACCAGGCTATTCCTCATTAGTGCACAATGAAGAATTGATGTAAATGATCCTCAAGTTCTATCTCGCCAAGTTTTAACTGTCCGTTTAAAACATGGAAGTAAAACACCCGTTCCTCAATTAGTGGGCGGCTGTGCCCAAGTTAATTGCACCTCTGCCGGTAGCAGAGTGGTGCGCCTCAGCCACCCAGCAGGAGCTCTGGGGGACATGCCGTACAGAGCACAGCGTCTCTGAGGGACTTTGCCGGCTGACTCATTCCCATCACATTGATGACTGCATTTAACCTCCTCCTCCTGCCATCCGCTAACTCGCACTCCACTCTGATCTTCGGCAGGTTGAAAGCCAAGAGTTCAGCTTTACCCACTGACAGGTTCTTTGAAGATAGACTGCCAAATAATCGTGTGAAAAAAGGGTACCTAGGTTATGCATTTTTATTCTGGTAAAACCACAAAGTACTTAATTGTTAAGACAGATTTGTGCGAGGAGAAAAAATGATAAAGTGTTTAAAAGCTAGCAGTGCAGACCTGATCTGCCTCACGTGAGCCATCGCCAAAACAAAACAGTTAATAATTACCATTGCAACAGCCTACCAGATCAGTACACCACACCAAATCATAATATTTACCAATGGAACATGGTTTGGGTCCATGGAAGCCAATTGTTGAGATGAGGGAGCAGCAGTGAAGCATCTAAGCGGACCCAAACTGCAGCCAGCAGAGCGTGAGGTCTTGGCCAGGCTCTGGACCAGAGGCCACCCTTTAATCTCACCATAAGAGCTGAATCAGACTAGGGGAGATTCATATTTGCCCGAGCAGCAAGTATTTGACAGCAGCATCAGAAGGGCTGTGTGCCTGCTCTGGCAAGCCGCAACCCTTTCATTACATAGAGTGGCTCTTAGAGACAGACTGTAAGCTCCATGTCTTCAGCTTCTGGAAGAAATAACATCAGATATGCAGAATGGCACATAAACATGCAGGGCTTTTCATTTCTCCCAAATGGTAATACGGTCGGGCGGAAGTCTGCAATCCCAAGGCAGTTCTTGGTTATTTAATCAGCATATTTGGAACAATAAAAGATGAAGGAAATCGGGGATGCTGTTTCTTTTATTGTTATGACGGTCTATATCAAATAGAAGATTTCCACAGTGAACTGAAGCTCTAATCTGAGTTTTAGCTGAAAAGACATTGCAATGCCAAGAATTAATCTTCCGGAAAATAACTAGATTAAAACGTTTGAGAACTAGATGCAAAATAGAGAGAAATAATACATATATTACATAAGCATAAAAATCCTAAAAGAAAATGTATTCCACAATAGAACTAGGACTCAGACAACGATTTTTCCCTTTGTGCAGCACACACACACGATAAAGAGAGTTATACTTATGTCATGTGACAGATATGCTCATCAAAGCCATATCGCTGAGGATATTCACAAATTACAACAAGGTTACAAGTGATCCACTCCTAAATTAAATTCAATCACTTCCTTGATGTGGTTTTATTTTCGTTGTCAAAACAGTAAACAAGTGCTTGACTGATGCTATTACACCTCCATGTCTAGGTAACACTTAATTATTGAACCAACTGCATTACAGCTCGGCCCTGCCAGTGATGACGGCTTGGATTAATGACACATGAAAAGCAATCTTCACACCCTGGGAGTCCAGGGCCCACAAGGGCACACTCAGCTCCACACATAATAAACATTCTATAATCGAGAGAAGCGCCGGCTGATGCAACCAGAGTCGTAAATATGGACAACTTTTCAACTCTAGGTTCCTCTGTGGCAGTATGCTGGCCATTACCTTGCTACCTCACTGTGCTGCGCCACTCCCACGCTGGGACTACTGTTTGACTGAAGAAAAAGTTCCCAAATTAGCAGATGTCTTGCACCAGCATCACCTCCACTTTAGGGAGTTCTCGTGCTGAAAGAACAGAATGTATCCACTTTTAACTTAAGGGATTCTCCAAACCACCGAAGCACTTACCTATTTATATGTTTTACGGATACATTGACGTACTCCCCACCAGAATCATCCACCGGAATTATCAACCAATATGCACATGGAATATATCTGTTTATCTTTGACTTAGATGAAGGTTGCACAAAATCACAAGACGTATCGGTTTAGCACAGCAATACTTAGTGACAAGGCAGCCTAATATTGCCCTCCTATGAAGTTTACCCAAAATAAGGTGCAGTGGCTACTAAGGACTATTATGAAGTAGGCTGTTCTTCCAAGGCTAGAGACAGTTTACGCCTGCATACCCACAAAAAGGGAAGCCTAAGGAAAACCTAGATGTCAAACTGATGTCTGGTAGTGCAACCACTGAGGCAGGCCTGGCTCACTGATCTCAGCTGTAAGTGGTAGGGGCCACACAGTAATTGCAGCCCCTCTGAGTGGGTTGAAATGAATAAAATATGATGTGGGGTATCATTCAGCCAGGAGTGTGGCAGAAGTGTGCCATGTGAGTAATAATAGGCCATTATGGCGGCTGCAGGTTGCTCATTAATATGATTGTTCTGGAAATGAAAAGGGTTGTGCATCTTCTCTCACCTACTTTGTTTATGGGAAATGCCTGACCAGCTATACCAGAGCGGTTGGCTTGAATAGCATTCAGAATACTATTTCGAGACCCACAGCATGCAGTTTAACACAACCATGAACCCAGCCAAATACGTCACAAACCCACACACACCTTTTCACTCTTAATCAACCACACACACACACACACACACACACACACACACACACACACACACACACACACACAAACACACACACACATACACACACACACACACACACACCAACTAGAGCACCTTCTATTTGTTGGTCTCTTTTGTACTTTTAGCTTTCCAAAAACGAATTAGTCCCCTCTAGACAAAACAGCTGTGCAATGAAGATTTTATAATTGATTAAATGTCTACATATGAACAGAATCACAATAATGCATCAGCCTTAAGATTCAAAGGAGAAAGACTGGTTTCACGTTTTAAAACACTAAGACAAAAGGCATTGTAACCAGAAGCAGACAGCATGAATACTCTTAGAGATAGATGGTCATAGAGATCAATTTGAGGGAGACAGAGATATGTGGTTAAATGTCAAATCAGTTCTTTCCTTTTTCCACAGCTATGCCAATTGGTAAATGTCACCGAAATGATTAAATGTGCGATTTGTCCATGCAAGCCAGTCAAACAGTTTGTCCAGATGTCGGTAGACACGCAGAGATAGGTGCCAACGTTGGGAGTTCTATCAAACAAGAGCAAAAGCAAAACATTGAACACACGTAAGACTGTGCTAATTTGTAAATCAACGAGACAACAATTTCCCAGTTTGACACTTACAGTAGCATGGCAAAGTCATCAGCCCCAGCAAGTCTTTGGTTTGCTACTTTACCAAATTTGCAAGCTACGATGTCGTCAATAATTAAAGCCAGGACAGACAGAGCAAATCAGCAGCAGTTAGCAAATCAACAGTCGCTTGTTATTTTCCTGTAGCCTTGTGTTCTTTCCTCTGGTGCTTTCACACCGTATGCTTCTCTCCACACACAAGCGGGCTCACAAAAGGGGTGTGTGAACATCCCGATGTGCATCTCACCACTCAGAGAAAACCTCTAACCTAGTTCTGGGGAGCTGGTAACATAAGGATGTTACTGTGTTTGTGTTGAGTGCCTTTGGGTTCATAGCACAAGCTAGTTCACCATCTTTTTCGGTACAGCAGCGAGCTTTGTTTGCCATCCGTATGCATCGTATATGCAACCTTTCCACCCATATGTTTGGTGGCTTTAATGCCTCTAACTGGGAGCAACAGCCTGGCTAATTATGACAGAGTGGAGCAGAAGGTGCACAGGGTTCCAACTAGAGGAAAGCCTGACTCTATGCAACATGATCAGAGAATAAAGGACAACGGGGCATAACATGCATAGCTTGCATTGACAAAAGCAACACCCCAGTGTAAACACCTTTCAGAATAGAGCACCCCTCAACAGCTCACGTTGATTCAACACCCTTCCCCTATGGAGGGAAATCAAGGCGTATTATGTACTTGCGTGACACAAGCTGGTGCGTTGCTCCAAATGGGTTCTGAGCACTGGTAAATCATGCATCCAGACACTCTCATATTTACATGTCGCTCCCTCAACACAGGAACTTAAGAGGAGAGCTCTGAGAGACCCGGCTCTCCCCAAAGCCCCCGGCTACAGATAGCGGGCCCTGCTGGCTGTCTAGCTTAGCTTGTCACCTAACTGGCAGCAGACTCCAGTAGAGTCCTGCCAGCGGACGCACCCTGATCCACTCTGACACGCTTGACCTTTCCTTGGCCAAGCGGTCGGCTTGTGTGGTGCCGTGCGCTGCCTGCACGAAAAGGCCATGCCGTGCCAGGCAGGCAGTGGCCCCACCCCAGCCTCCAGCATCCTCAATGCCCTGCTTGGACATGGACAGACAGACAATCTGTAAATCTGAGCGGTTCAGAAAATGAGGGTCCTTTTTAGTGTTTATTTTTTTTTTTGCTTTTGCACCAACATTAATACTTAAAAAGCGTCATGTGAATATATTATGGAATATATTTTTCGAAACAAATCTGTAAATAAAATCTTGACATCTAAAGCTGAATAATCATCTACTATGTAAATTGAATTGTTTATTAGGCTTCTGAAGTTATTAGAAAGGTCACTAAAATGCGATTTGATTCCTTAAGACAAAATGTAAAGTGCACCACATACTGTATGTATATAATTTAGTTGCAAGTGTTGTGTTGTCTGAACATCTATAATTTCTTTCTTTCTTTCCCCTTTTCCCAATCCCTTTCTCTCACTTTCTAGGAACAATGGATGGGACAGGAATGAAGGAATAGATCCTGTTCTGTAGCTGTGAAATGAAGAGCTGTCGCATCCAGTGAAGCACTTTCCAGAGCAAAGGAAACACCAGGCACTGCAGAAATAAATCATGTGCTCATGTCCTTGATGTTTTGCGCTCAGTTGTATTTCTCTTCCTCAAAGCTTGGGAAAAGGAATTTCCCCATAGAAAACACTACATTTCCAACCACAAGATTCTGTATAAAATTGCTAATTTTCCCACAATTGCTAAATTATTTTACAACTGCATTAAGATTTTAGGAAAATACACATGCTCAAAGTATTAAATTAAAATGGGAGCAATTTCAATTAACTAATCACAAAGAGCTATGTTTTAAATGACAAATCCTGTTGGGATATAAAAGCAGCAAAAACATAACTTTAAGTAATTGACAAAAGATTTACGGGTGGGTCTGCTTCTTCCCTGTCCTATTTTAAAAACAAAGATTTTGTAAATCATTATTAAGTGTGATAATGGCAGATGGGATGTAATATTACTTTTGTATTTCCATAGAGCCGACTACATGAAACATATCATTAAATTCCTACATGTTGTAGATGAATTGCAATTGCAAAGATTTGTGACAACCTTTATTAATACTCATATGGGACGTTTCATGGTAACTTAAAGCAATGTATTTTTTTTTAAGTCACATTATTTGAATTATTTGCGTAATTGGACAGTTATTACTAGTATTACACGTGCATCTTGTATAGTGAGCAAACTGAAAAATATTGAAATGTTAGCACCAAAAAGAGACAAGACCACCAGACAGACAAACACAGTCTGATGTTTGATTTGGATGATGTATAAAGCACAGGGAGCAGCTACCTCAAAGAGACACAACCAAAGCATTACATTAGTAGTCTTCTCCATAGTACAAATACCATGGGAGAGGTAGGAAAGGTGAGAGAGAGAGAGAGAGAGAGAGAGACAGAGAGAGAGAGAGAGAGAGAGAGAGAGAGAGAGAGAGAATTTACTATAGGCGGAGTATGTGTTTGTGTGTGTGAGAGTGTGTATGTGTGTGGAGTGTGTGTTTGTGCCGGTATGTATGTGGGTGTGCACTTGTGTGCATGTTTGTTAGAAGACAGCAGAATGCTGCCCACTGGGCAACTCTTTAAGCCTATGAGTGGACAGAGATAGATGCCCTCATCCATAGGGATGAAAGGCCACAGAGGAAAATCAATCACCACTGCAGGCACCTTTAACCTCTTTTTTATGGTGATTTCAGAGGACTTTGGCTTTGATTAGATTCTGCCCCTGTAATGTTTTGATTTAAGGCATTTGGAGCTGTTGTCCCCAAAATTAAATTACTTTCCAGCACAGATGAGAAAAAACGAAAATGGATTTAAGGCCCGTCTTAAAAGCAAGGACCTTTGGTACAATAATTCAGTTTTCATTTTTCATAAAAGGTCAGCGTGTTTTTTGCAGGATTTTTGTGAGATTTTAAAAATGATAAAATAAAGATGGAGTACGACAGGAAGGAGAAGGAATCATTTCATTGGCAGTAAAGCCACAGAGTGCACTTGAGATCATGTAATAGGGCATGAGGAACCAAAGGCACAAAGGGCTAAGCTATTTCTTATTGTAGGCAGTACGGTAGTTGTGTTTGAGACAATTATGTTCCTCTAAAAGCCTGAGCCAATTCAAAGAACTCTGCAAGTTGTGGAGAACCCAAAAATACTACAGGGGAGGAACAGACAATCTCAAATGACAGTATGTCTGGATATCCAGTGTCAGTTCATAGACTGTGGGGAAACGATGAGGGATAGACAATGGTAAAATATGATACACCACTGGACTCAAGAGACTATGTAGTAAGTGCAATAATGATTCATATTTCAGACCTATAAGCTGATGTTTTCAGATATGTTGTTCGCTACAGTGAACTGTGTTATGCTTGTGGAACTGGTCACAATTAAGAAAAATAAAAACATAGACACACGCACACGCGCACTACGCGCACACACGCACACACACACACCACACCACACACACACACACACACCTTTTGTGCGTACCTTCTGTTCCTTTGAGTCTCCTTCTTTCCATGATGACTGGGACACAGTTCGTTAGTTCGGTCCAGTCTGCATGCAACCCACAGCTCCAGCCAGTAGAGAACCTTGAAAACAGCCAGGACTCCTCCTTTCCTGGTCGGTGGCAAGTGCATTTCTTCTGTCCAGGTTTGCAGTCGCAAGGTTTCTCCAAACGGATATTCCTAACTAAGTGCCTCCCAAAGGTTGTTCCCCCTGTCTTCTGAATATGTAAAAACACTATCACATCATCTTCTTTGATGTTGAAGTCCACGTGCCGCTCAAGAGTCCCGTTCAGTGAAGTTGAATTTAGACGGCAGGTTTTGGGGGACTTTCTTCCTCCAGGTCTTGATCTCGGTAAAAATTCATACAGTGTCCGATATGGGAATAGAGGAGTAACTGAACCCTCTCAATTTGTCCTCAGTCTTAAAGTGACAAGAAATTGCTGCCAGCAGGACATATGTATTGATAACCTATCATTACAAAAGGACAGCTAAAATAGGAACCAAGATGAGCTTATTGGATTCTATCATCACTATATCAAGATGAGGATTTCATTCCATTAGTGGAACTTATTTTTTGATGGTCACGAGCTGTCTATGCACAATGTCAGAACGTCGCTGTCAATTCAGGATTCATTCTTGATTCCTTAAATTGGCGTCTATGGATTTTCAAAGTGGCCACATGTTGATCAGGGCTCTGGATAATGGACCTTTCAAAAAAGCATTGTCTCTTTTAAGAGGTGACTTACCTATAGGTGCGGAACGGACCCTGGATTCTAAAATACTTCACCCCACATTACGAAACAAATCTTCAAAAATTAAAAGCACTCTACCAAACAGCCCGACATCGACTGGAATTGTGCTCGCACCCTCGTGACAGTCCAACTTCAAAAGCAGTTTTGGGTTGCAACCGAATAGACGTCTCTCATGCTTTAATATCTAGTTGAAATTAAGCTTTTCGAATCTGTTCGTTTGTTCTGAAGTCAGACTCAAATTGTTAACAAATGGCTTTGCAATTGCAACAGTAGGTATATAAATTCAAAATCTAAGATTACCAGCATGTCCAGCCTGCGCGCGAATAACTGCGTCTTCGACTGTATCGGGATGGATGGCTCATCTTGGACCCTCCTATATAGCATCCCAGTTTAGTTATCGAAAATACTGTAGCGCACATCCAGCCTGTCTGATGATGCTGCCTTCGTTTCCCTCAAAGATACAGAGACGTCATGCACATCTCGTTCGGGCAAAATATACGTTGCAGTCTAAGCTATGGTCTTGTTCCACACGATCCTTGGGTAATGAGCTATGATCGACCTATTGAACAGGACCTATTGGATAGACCTATTGAATGTATACAGGCTACTTAATTATAGTCAATGTTAACAAGTATTAGATATACTGGAAATCAAAGTTCTGCACCCTATATCATAAAAAGATTGCAACATAATGTGGTATATAGGCAAGCAGACATTGTCCCAATATCGGGCTGGTAACTGAGAGGGGAGTAGATCTAGAATGTGACGGGGTCAGCGAAGTTTAGCCAGTGGGTTGACAACACATCATTTGTCTACATGGGAAAATAAGACTTGTAATTTCCACCGCATGGGCCATTGTGAAAATCAGCACCATGGACAGACACCAAAGTTGTCATAGGCGTCAACAAAGGCTCCTTATTCATTTTACCCTCCTGATTGGCAGTGTACGATTGGCTCTCCGGGGATTGCCGATGCACCGCCATAATACAACATATAGACATATTTCCACTATCATGTCTGCATAAACCAGTTAAGGAAAAATAAACAATTATTCTTCATCAAGACTGAATGAATGCTTAACACACAGGTCACTGAATGTATATCTTTTTTATTATTAGCCTTATTAAAAGATTAAATGTCAATATTGTTATTTTTAAATGTACAGCCTACAATTATTATTCAAAGTTATGCAGATCATTTTTTACTGTCAATTCATCCTAGAAACAAATAAGGAGACGAAAGTATTGTTTTTGAACTCGAGATTACGATGTGTGGCAAGGCTTTACTTGCATCTCGCGCTTTTCTGTGCAGATGATCCGTGGAAAGTAGTCAAGCTCTTCGAGTTTACTGTACTCTAAAATATAGCTGTCCTTGAGATTGCCAGATCAAATATTTAACTCACAAACTAAACTACTCGTGCAATAGGTCTGAAAAACCAAATCTATAAAATAAACCCCTGTCAAAAATGTAATTCCTACTTTTGCTTGGGTGTTCGATTGTTGTTCAGCTGATGAACAGATCCTAACAAAATCCGCTGGTAGACAATAAAGAACAGGCTAGGACCCCGCAATGAAAGCGGTGAGCACTAACGGAGAGAATAGGTAAGCTAGCAAGTACGACAATAACAATTTGAAAGTTAATTTGAAAGTTATGATACATGTAACATTCTATTCTGTTGCACTTTGTTAACTGTCACACTTAAGTTACACCCTGCCAAAGCTATCTTGCACAGTGTGTACATTTTGACTGTCTTGTTCATTCACTGAACGTCAGTGTAGGCTACTTAATGATTTGATAGTTTAACGGCAAGTGTTTACAATTTAAACTGTTTTGTGGTAGTAACGTAACGTTACCCGTCGTTTGTTCGATTGTCTTCTACAGCCTCTTATTTAGTGTTTTATGTCGCTACATAGGCTTTAGAAATCACCGAATGAACTACTTACGTGGCATGGGGATAATAGGTATTTTGCAAAAGCTAAACTGATGGTTTTCTTGTGCTGCATGCCTTGTAATGTAATTTCTTCTTGTTCTTTGGAAGAATGAGAAACGTTCTTCTTTTATCGCTGTTCCTGTTGAACATTCAGTCTGCCATCTCCTCATCAAAGGGCGTCTCGGCCAGTTTAAAGGCCAAATGGACTATGACGCCTTTTCTGCTTGAGACAAGGTAGGGTTATGTCCTAAGGTTTCACTGGCTTCTGATTGTTTAAACTAGAAATGCCTAGATTCACTTACATTTTTCAGCCCTCCCACTCTGTGCAATGTATCATATTGCCCTAGTCCACATTGGTTTTATTTGTCAAACCAATAATATAATTTTGTCCCCAAGTGGCTTCAAAATGTTTTTTTTCTTCTGTCTGTCAAATATGTTTTTTAATCCACTAATACAACTACACACTACATATAGTTCCTGCAATGCGTTTATATATTTATTATATGAGTACAAGGCAAAATGACTAAAATAAGTGTGATTGAATTGGATAAAGCTGGTGGTCAGTGAGGAGAACCCCTGGCCCATGCTGAGATCTTATTTACTATCAAAATGCAAGAATGGCCCATGGCAAGGACAAGAGGTCCTCATATGGGGCATGCCCAACTGATAATCCCCATTTTATTCAACTGTCAATTTAACTGCAGTGAGTTTATTGGAGAGAATGGGAATGAGAAGTTTTGGCAGTTTGTTGAAACTGTGAAAGAGCTTACCGTATACAAGAATGGAGGTATGTTGGTTTTATAAAAAAAATGTACATATCTATTAAGACATCAAAATTGTTGACATAAAAACTAAGTACGTGATCCAAGTTGACTTTAATATCTGTTGCAGAGTCTGTACGTTCATATTATAACTTGATCATCAAAAAGGCAGGCCAATTTCTGACAGAACTTCAGGTCAATCTCCTCAAGTTTGCCCTTTCGTTAAAGACCTACTCTCCTGCTGTCCAGGGGTCCCAGCAGGTATGTTCTAAATGTAAAGAGTATCACTCGCCACACAACCAGAATCACAATATTGTCCATGCCTGGGGGTACAACTTGTTTTTGTTAAGACGAACCGCATGTCTTAAATCTATATCTCTGCCCCTGCCAGATTGCACAAGATGAGCCGCCGCCCGAGGACTGCCCTGCCTTTGTCTCCGTCCATGGCCAACATAGCTGCAGCACCAAGGACATAAAGAAGCTCCTGAAGGCAGCTGCAGGCAGGTAACAGCCTCACTACCATCTCCTCAGACACTACCGCTGAAGCACTATGTAAAACTCAATTGACCTTTTCCCTGCATTATGCTGGGTTTGCGTGACAATGACACTAACGGCACTAAGAACCTGTTACCTTTTTAGGCAGAAACCGTATCTTTACAAGGCCGATCACTGGTACCCAGGGCTCAATAAGACCGATGTCCCAGTTGTGATCCTCTATGCAGAGATAGGAACCAAAAAGTTCAACTCTTTCCACAAGGTGCTTTCTGAGAAAGCTCAAGAAGGCACCCTCACATATGTCCTGCGTCACTATGTTGTGGTGAGTAGTCATAGTACAAAGTCCAATTTTTCGGGGGGGGGGGGGGGGGGGGGATGACGACAATACTGTTATTTTAATTTGTGATCACTTCCTGCTGTGCTGCTGGAGCACATTTAGTTTTCAATGGAACTTTTGTGTGTTATATCTGCGGCTGTTGTTGTTCATGGAGGGATTATGGGCATTGTAATTGCAGTCAGATGGTCACGACTTTGAGCTCAGTGAGAACAGAAGCCGAAACCCTTGCAGGGATGCAATCGCAGCTCTTAGAGAAGTGTTGACAAGAGCCAGGGTTGCCAGGGTGCTGGGCTAAATGCATAGCATCAGCCGCTAGTATTCAGGAGATGAATACAGACACTGTGGGAAGTCAGCATGTGTCTGCAGCAGTAATGTGCTCTTTACAGAGATGGGCCATAGAGATCGGCAAGCAAAGCTGTCAGGGTATAAAGGCTGCCTTGTACCTCTGTTATATGGAGCAGATTCTTTTAATCATAGGGACGCTGTCAAAGGTTGAATGCCAGGCCATGTTACGATTTGTTGACAGCTTACAAAGAAAGACATTTTCTGAGCAATATCCATAGATGCAGGAAGTATATTTTAGGATGTGCTGTAAGTATTAGGTATTTTCTTAGTAGCTACGTAAGATACTGATAGTCAGTAATACAACCATAAAACCAATATGAACTGCAAAGATAATAATTTGTAGCTTCTCAGAATATAGGATTGGTTAACAAAGACTGCACTTCCACGTTGTATACGTAGAGTACAGCCATTTGACACTCTAACAGCACCTTTTTAATTTGATCAACATCCTATGTAAGAAAATAGAATTATGACCAATCACACTAAACGGTTGTGTATTCTTCAGGATCCAAAGCCTCAGAAGATGCTATTGTCTGGGTATGGTGTCGAGCTGGCCATTAAAAGCACAGAATACAAAGCAGTGGATGATACCCAGGTGAAAGGTGTGTTGAGATTCATCATGGATCTGTACTAATTAAACATGCAGAAATCATCAGACATATTACAATGCTGTTTATCTTTAGATACGAAAGCACCAGCAACTGATGAGGAGATTGATGAAGTGCAAGGCTTTATTTTTGGAACATTAAAGTAAGTAGCATATATCTTATCCCTTAATTAACAGCATTAGCAGTGGTTTCCATTTAACCTCAGCTCATAATAGCCCAAGTTATCAGCATGTATGTGTATTTCAGCTATTGTACACTCTCGTCTACCTTTTTTCAGGAAATCCCATCCAGACCTGCAGGAGCAGCTTGCAGATCTTCGAAAGCATCTTTTAGACAGCACAAATGACATGACCCCTCTTAAAGTATGGGAGCTTCAAGGTACGAAAACATGTTTTTTTGTTAAAGCTACACGACTTTGTATATACTGCTTCTACGATAGGGGGAAAAAATCAATAATTGGTGTAATCATTGTGTAATGAGTTTTGACTCCATATGGCAGTCGGGATTGCCACGTTAAATTTGTTTTTTTCCCCCTCAGACCTGAGTTTTCAGGCAGCTGCCATGATTATGTCAGTGCCAAAGTTTGATGCCCTTAAACTAATGCGAGACCTCAGTCAAAACTTTCCCAGCAAAGCAAGGTACAAAGGTTATTCATGATGTCGATGTCCAAAAAAGAATTCTGCATTTTATTGAGTGCAAATAAAAAATGTTGTGACGTAGTCCTTGTTTAGTCCCCCAATGTGAGTTATTTTACTAAGTGAGCTTATTTGCGGGTTCAGCTTACTTGAGGCAAGTCAGACTGTTTATTGGTTTGTCCGCACACGACTGTTTAAAATATCCTTCCTGTACGCTGGCTGAATCTAATCAGAAGTGAGTTTGTTTTTGGCCCAGGCAGCTCTTATAAGAAACAACCAAAAACTTGCTGAGTCAGAGTTTGAGCCTATGTTTACAAGGAGTCAGCTGCAGATATACCATCTGAGGGTCGCAGATTTGGGAGATTAAACAGGGTCTTTTACTGCTTGCCCGGGATGTTGGATAAGCGGATGGTGACTGTACATGTTTTACTGTTCCCACAGATCACTGACACGAGGGGTTGTAAACCAAGAATTGAGGAAGGAAATTGAGGAGAACCAAAAGGTGTGATACCATAGCAGCATAATATTAAAGAGTGATTTTAATTTGACCAACCCTTAGTATAAACTGTCTTTTTTAAGCTGTTTGCAATAGTGCATATCAAAATATAAAAAGTATGCATAATCATATAGAATATTGAATAGTTTAATATCTTTTAATTTATCATATAACTAGAACTTTATTATATCGTATAACTAGTAACTGTTAAATCAGTTTGGGCAATGCAGTTTTGCCCACAGTAGATTGGAGACCTTGGGCCTATGATTGGCATCCAACTAACGGCAGTATCTGTTCTTCCAGAGGCTGAGCGAGACCATGGGGGTCCACCCAGGAGATGCTGGGCTCTTCATTAACGGGCTGCCCATTGATCTGGACGTCCATAACCCATTCAGGTAGGGAACACCCACTCAGCAGGACAGAGAGGCAGCGGAAGTGGGCTGAGCCCTCTCCCCAGGCTGCCTCGGGAGCTAGCGGCCTTGCAGCCTACTAATCCTGCGGCAGCAAGATCCGAGTCCGCCCCGCACACCGCCCCGGCTACCCTCCAGCGTAGACGAAAGTAGACCACCGCTTTGCTTTGCTTTGGCAGCATCCTGGACGCCCTGAGAGCAGAGGCCAGGATCCTGGAAGGTCTCCACAGCCTGGGCATTAAGGGGGAGCACCAGAGCAAGCTGCTGAGTCTACCTGTCAGCGCCGTAGAGGACAGCTACGCCTTAGATATCCGCCACGCAGCCATAACGGTGAGAGAAGCTGTGCCAACCGAGACCCCGTCCTTTCCCATTCTCCTGGCCCAGCTCGACGAGTCTGGCGCTTTGTCTTAAAAAACGGGCACATGGGGTGTGTATTAGCAGATCAGTCATCAGCATCACACTAGTGCAGCAACAGTCTTGAGTCTGCCAGAAACCTCAGTTACAAACTGGGACACCGGCCAACAAAAGCTATTTAATGAAAAAGAATGAAGAAAAAAAAAAAGCTTTAACTTTATTTTTTGAGCCCCCTTGGCCGTTGTATGCAAAATACACGTGACGAAGTGCCAAACAAAAGGAGGACAACATTATTCATCTGGAGTGATGGGTAGTGCTTCAATTAGCTTGCTGTCTCTCAAATTAGACCAATTGTATTATCCCCCTCTTACTGTTCTAGTCACAGAGGCAGAAAGGGAAAGGTAGGGAAGAAAGGAGAAGGTGGGTGGCTGCAGAGGAGTGCTAGTATGCCAGGGAGGAGAGCCCCTGTTACTCTGGGAGCTCTTTGACGATTGAAGCGGGCATGCTGTAAGCACTAGTTTGGGCTCTAATGGATTATTCAACTACACTACAGAAGCTTATCTCCTCCCTACCTCCCAACACTGCGGAGCATAATAGGCCAAGTATCGTCCATTCATAATAAAACAGCACACGTGCAGCATTAGCAGGGCGCCATGCAGTGTGTCTCGGGATGCTCCGATAGTCCTGCTGTGACTGTGAAGTGCTCAACACTCAATTCTCTGCCGTTTCATTGACTTCGATGAGAGTTGTAAAAGAGTTTCTTGGACCAACTTTGGGTTTTTATGCAGCTGACGTCAGCCGTGTATTCTGGGGACATGAGTCATACTCTGTTCAACTGTGTTAGCCTGTTCACGGTTCCCGATGTAAAGGAAATGAATGCATCCATCCTCAATTTTCCGAAGTTACTCTGATGCTAATCCATCCTCTGTCTAATTGTGTCCTCACCAGTGGGTGAATGACATCGAGAGTGACTCCATGTACCGCAGCTGGCCCACAGGTGTCCAAGAGCTGCTCCGAGCCACTTTCCCTGGGGTCATCCGTCAGATTCGACGCAACTTCTTCAACCTGGTGAGTCACAGGGAGACTGCTCAGGGATGCGGGGCCTTGAAGTATAACCCTAAAATCCACTGAAGATGCTTGTGGCCCCTCAGGGATACTATTTCTTTTACAGGATCTTTTTTGCTGTTGTTGAAACTTTGATCAGCAGCCGGCAATCTTTGTTTTGTCTAGTGTTTGCGCATTTCTTTGTCTGTTCAATTTATGTACAGGGTTTGAAACGTACCCCTCTGCTACTGCGTCTTTTTATTCTCAGGTTATTTTCCTGGATCCAGTCCAAGAGGAAAGCATTGAGCTTGTGAAGCTGGCTGAGGCTTTCTACAAACACAAGATTCCACTCAGGCAGGCTCTTTTTAGCTTCACTGAGCTACAACTGTTTCCCTTTGCACCTGTCAACAGCATACGCTTGCTGAAACGTGAATTTAAACCGGGCACTTTTTCCACTTCTTTCAGGATTGGCTTTGTGTTTGTCGTCAACACAGCAGATGAGGTAGATGGCTTCTCCGACGCGGGCGTTGCATTTTACCGGCTGTTCAACTTCATCGCCGACGAGTATGATTTCTCACAGGCTCTCGTGTCGGTAGCCTCAGTGAGTATCTCATGCATGCAAATCTCTTGTTGTTTGAGCCAGCACTTCTAGCAGAATTATTTAGGGACGATCTCCTCTGCGAGCACGTCTCTTTGATGTGCTTCAGAAGGCCTCTGTGGTTTTTGTTCTTGGTGTGTAGTAGGCCCGTAACCTGAGCTAATATTGGTCCAGACTCCAGACTGATAGAGGTCGGTTCACCTCGGGCAGCAGCCGCTCTCAACAGGGCCGGAGGTTATTGACAGGGCATTGCAATGTAATGGGGAAGGGTGGTCCAAACTTGCTGACCTGTCCGTGCGCTTACAGATGTACAACAAAGTGGGCGCAGGCCAGAAACTGTCTGTGGACACTGTTCCCGCCTATCTGAAGAAGAAGTTCCCCAAGGCCAGTGCTGAAAGGATTCTCGGCCTTGAGTCGGAGTATGATGAGAAAAGAAAGGTGTGGGGAGGCAATATTGTTTTCACCTGTATCCTTTCTTCATTGATAATTGTCTGTGGATGGATGTTACAATGTGTTTTTGACCATGCCCAGGCCGGTGCAGTGTTCTATAGGAAGAGTGGACTGGCTGCCTTGCCGCAGGGACTGTTCAATGGAGTCCCCCTGAGCCCAGAGGAAATGGACCCCGAAGAACTGGAGACCATCCTGCTGCAGCGCATCATGGACACAACCAACTTCTTCCAGAAGGCCGTCTATACGGTACAGCACCCAGTGTCTTCAGAGACGTTGAAACTTCCCTTGCTTGTGGTCTTTAGCGGTAAAGGTTGGATAGGACATAAAACAACTATATTCAGCTCTTATAGTTAAGTATAATATGGATGGAGCTGTTTGAATAGGTAAATACGTTGATGGTAATAGAGCTATGAATGGGCGGAGGATCCTCTGTGTAAGTTAGCGGTCTCTGTAATCCCATGTGCAGGGCCAGTTGACAGAGGGGATCGATGTAGTGGACTACCTGATGGAGCAGGCCAACATGGTGCCAAGGTTTAACCCTCTGGTTCTTAGCACCGACCGCACCTATCTGGACTTCACTGCCTCGCCAGGTAAAACCAAGACGCACATTCCAACACTGACAAAATTGCCGTTTCTGCCTTTCCTCGTCACGTGGCCTTTGACCTTTCAGTTGCTGACGACTGGGAGGACACCACCATGTTCTCCTACCTGGACTCTAGGGACAAGACTGCCGTGGTGGCAAAGAAAATGAAGTACTTCACCAAAACTGGTAAGAAGTCTGTCATTGTCTTTGCCTACTCGTACCTTGAGTCAGCCATAGTTTTTGCCTATTAGCGCCAATATGGCTGCGATTTAAGGTTGAGAATGAGCCTCAGTGAGGGTGTAAAGGATTGGTTCCAAACAATGCAGCCCTGCTTAAAAAGAACGTCTGGGAAGTATTTGTTTGTCCAACACGAGAGAGTGAGAAACATCCCAGCACACATGAGGAATACACGGCGTTATTGAAATGGATCTATGGGAGTGTGAAATTGCCCTTTAGGGAGGCAGGCAGTCTAGTGCCTCCACCAAGATAATTGCCGGGTGTGCTGATTGGCATCGGTCCAGGGGTCGGCCCTTAGAGCCAACTCTTTCTCCCTCTCCAATGGGCTGGGGGCTGGAGGTGCTTTCCCTGAGGAGACTGGGGGGAATAGAGCAGCAAGCCATGACGGGGACGGGGATGGGGGGGGGGGTCCAATCCCCCAGCGGAATACCAACGGGCTATCCTCACTGCTCCCTCTCCCTGCCACCATCACCAGCTCTCTCTGCCTTTCTATCTGTCTGTGTTCACTGGAGGCAAATTTGAGTTCCCTTGTCACTGCGTTCTCTGCATTGGTTAAGCGAGGGGATCTGCAGTTCCTCACCGGGAAGCTCACTGTATATACATTCAGGGATTTTGCGAGAGTGTCTTCGAAAGAACTTCCATCATCGTGGGTTGAATTGCATTACAGTGGGGAAATTGGACGTCTTTCAGAAAGGATGTTGATAGCCTGTTTCAATTTGTTTCCAGATGAAGGCGGGGTCAGTGGGGTGACCATGTGGATCGTTGGAGACTTTGAGGAGGGCCCGGGGAGACGACTGCTGCAGAGCGCCATGAAACATTTGGTGAGGTTCTGCCGCTACTCTCTCCACTAGTCTCAAGCCACAGAACCTGCAAAACAAATCCCTCACTCTCTAAAGGTTTCAATTGTCGAGGAATAGGTTTTGTGTACCCATTTTGATAAGTGGAACAATTTAATATCTTGTTCCTGGAAGAGCCTAGATAAATTGCTCTCTGTGGACAAACTCACACCGATTTGTGTGTAGTCTAGCAAGGTTCATATCTTCAGACTTCAATGATGGCCGTCCACGCTGAATCTTTGATCAGTGTTCTTACTTCAACTGGGACTTTATTTCACCTTGGCCTGAACCAGCAAATAAAAGCAGATGCTGCTGTTCCCTGACACACCTCGCTTGTTGCAGACAAGAAAGAGTGTCTATTAGCAGACACTTTTGAAGGTTTAGTATTTGAAATATACTGCAAGAATATTTTGTAATCGCAGTTTCCGGACATTTGAACTGTTACACCATGGATTTTTAAAGGTAAAGCCATGCTCTTGGGATGTAATCTTTAAGAGTGTATTCCCTGAATTATATATATATATACCTCCAAGAGCATTCAGCATAGATTGAAATGGCATATTTCAGGTGAACTACACGTATAAACACACTTGAAAGGCTTTTATTCTTGTGAGCTTGTACCTTACTGAAGCAAAAATACTGTCTGTCAGCAAATTGTCTAATGTCTCAGCTTTAGCTCTTATCAATGGGTAGACTCCAGTAAACCTTGAACATCACAGTATATCAGGGAAATGAACAGCCTCCACACTCTCTCTCTCTCTCTCTCTCTCTCTCTCTCTCTCTCTCTCTCTGATGCCTACAGGCTGGGGAAATATCAGTATATCTTGTTTCTGGGTGAAATCTATCAGCTGAGTCTCGAATCAACAGGATTTGTGTTTGTGTGTATGCTTTTGCATTTACGTGTGTGTGTGTGTGTGTGTGTGTGTGTGTGTGTGTTTGCGCTTGCAGAAAGCAAGCGTCGGCGTGCGTGTGGGGGTGCTGGCTAACCCTGGCGGTAAGCCCATGGAGGACAGCACGGTGCTCTACAGGGCCATCTGGGCTGCCCTCCTCACCCAGAAAAGCAAAGCGGCCGCCGACTTTGTCCACCAACTTCTCAAAGATGACAGCATCCGGCTACTTCAGCAAGGAACCAAGATGAAGGATCTACTGGTGCCGGTGAGAGAGACATCCATGCTCCCCAGTGGATTGCCGTTAATGATAAATCCACGTGGGAGGCTTTTAAAGATTTAGGCAGAGCCTCAAGAGAGTTTTTTTTTTTTCTTTTTTTTTTAAGCTGCCTTCAAACGGGTTGCAGAAATGTGTCGGCTAGCGCTGTCTTTATTAAAGCCCACATGATGGTGGAATTGTGATTGATGAACACCTCTTCTTATTCCTCTCCTGAGCGTCACCTAGTAGAACACATTTAGAGCTGCGCGGCGGTGCTCAGCCTCAGCAGCAGCAGCCTACTCACTGTCAGTTCCACTTGAACTGTCAGAGGGGGAGCACGCACTGCCGAGCTCCACCTGCTGAATCTTTAAATAAGAGTGTTGGTGGATAGCTGGTCCCCAGGGACGCACCTGATGACTGGCCAGCCCAGCTCCGGCTCCCCTCTCCTGGCATGGCTGTGGGATTCTGATGGGCCCGGCCAAGCCTGACCATCACTCACATCTTTCTATTATGCCATCCCACTACCACAGGTGCTCTCTCGTCTGCACACCCCCTCAGTCGACAACCCGCTGTGTGTGCGCGTTCTGTGCACATGGTTAAAATAGCTCATTGTCAGCCAACAGCAAAAAAAAAAAACAGCCCCTCCCAATCCCCACCCCCTAAGCCAAAGGACAGGAGATGAGCCACACACAGTGTCTGTGAAAGACCACAGTAGACCTACCCTTAGCGGAGTGGACGGGCTGGGCTGGTATAGTCTCGTCTGGGTTGGTATGTACGACGAGTGTGTGTGTGTGTGTGTGTGTGTGTGTGTGTGTGTGTGTGTGTGTGTGTGTGTGTGAGCAAGTCAGGACACAGAGTCAGGGGATATGAGTTTCTTATTGGCTGCCAGAGAGACTTGCTGACTGAGTTGGGCTGACGTTATTGGTATTTTACCTGTTCTCCCAGAGGGGGGAGGGATGTCGAAGAAACTAATAACCTGACTCTACAACTCCCACTCACCCCTCCCTCTGTCCCCTCCCCTACCGCTTTGTTATGGACCGAATGGCCAGTGTTTAATTAAAAGTTAGTTAGATTAATTACAAATTGATTCATCTCGTCTAAATTCCACTCGTGTTCTTTTTTGACAGCCTGGTTCTCTCAAAGTGAAATATTTATGTTCAGAGCAGCAGCTATTCCTCTGATGCAGGGCTTCAACGATTTGCCAACAATTTATCAATACATATGGGATTTTCAGTCTGCATGCATCATATTTTATGTCAATGCATTACCCAGCCTGTGTTTTAGACTGATGGCAATGGGAGCCATGTCCTTGAGGCAGACTGAAGGACTGTGTCTCCTCCTGTAGTCAGATATGTGTACGAGGGGGGCGGTACACTCAAATCAAAGTGTGTCTAAACTAGAGTTTCTCCCCGACGCAGGGCATGAATGCCGACGCTTTTGAGAAGAAGTTCAACACGCTGGGTGTGGATCTGGTCCGCAGTCTGCAGCTGTTCAGTCGAGACGTCCTGAAGCTGAGGCCTGGCCAGAGGGCGGTGGTCAGCAACGGCAGGGTGAGTGGTCTAATCCAACGGGTGGGTCAGTTCGTACCCAACAGCCATGTTCCGTTGATATAGTGGAGCGAACCAGTGGTTGGTAAAGGGGATATGGCCGGCATAGAAGACGATGGAGCAGCAGGTTTCCCCTGAATGTCAGGACTGTGGAGACTTCTCCCCCAGAGCTTGCATAGCCCCGGCTAACTGTCTAGTCAGCATGACGTTTGTTTTCTCAGAGGTCACCAATGGGTGAGACTGCATCAGAGACTGGTGTGTGTGTGTGTGTGTGTGTGTGTGTGTGTGTGTGTGTGTGTGTGTGTGTGTGTGTGTGTGTGTGTGTGTGTGTGTGTGTGTGTGTGTGTGTGACTATTGTGGTGAACTGATGACTGATGCCTCAGCAGCAGCAGTGCTGACAGCAAAGGATGAAGAGGCCAGCCCCTGAGATGGCAACAACAATTAATATCATTTTACATTCCTCTGCAGCGATGGCAGCCAGGGCCAGAGAGGCTCTCTTCTTCTCCCTAAAATAGAAAGGAGACAGGAGAGGGGGGCCCCCTGAGCTTTCATTTCCTCCTCCTCCTCATTCAGGTTCATGATGTGAATCGGCCATCTGCATCAACAAAGACACTAGACAATGTTGAAATAAAATGTGGAGTTTTGTTTGTTTTATAATTGTTCGCTTTAAAAGGAACGCTGAACTATGTTTTGAAAGTGTGCTGTGATTTTCCCCTGCTTTGCGTTTTAGGTCCTCGGCCTGTTGGAAGAGCAGGACGAATTCACTGTTGAGGATTTCCATTTGTTAGAGAAGATAACACTGAGCACCACGGCAGAGAAAGTCAAAGCCAAAGTCAAGCAGATGGGGCTGAAGACAAAGCAGTGAGTTTTTTTTATTTATTTGTTTACATCTCTTTCTTTGCTTTTTTCAGATTGTCTCTTTGGTGTCTGTCATCTGTAATGGATATTGACGCAACAAAGGTATCCTATTGTGATTGAGGCAATATATTCTATCAAGTGGAAAAAAACGTAATCATTTCCGAATAACTTTTTATTCCCCTCTGAGCCACTTAAGAGTACCCGAGAACTTTTTCTCAGCAAAGCCTTCTGCAGATGTGCTATCCAGTCGACAGCACTTTTTGTGGGCAAATGGCCTCCTATCCAGATTGAGAGATCTGTCGGTAGCCGTCTAGTTGATTTATTGGCCCCCATCCTAAAACGGCTTGAGATCCCTATTTTGGGGGCAGGACAGATGTGTGGACTTTCCATCCTTCTGGTCTCTTAACAAGTCTCATTAATGAATGATGGACGGACCCCTTTTGCCCCCAGAGCCAGCGATCTGGTCATGAAAGTGGATGCCCTCCTCAGCGCCGCGCCTAAAGGAGAAGCCAGGAAGAGCGTCCGCTTTGTCAAAGACACCCACAGGTGAGTGATGGCGCTTTGCAATGCTAACTATTCTCCCCTCTGCGGCCGTCTCACTCCGCAGCTCCACTTGCCTTTGTTGTAATGGGTCGGGAAATTGGCCCTTTCATCTTCTGAAGCAGTGCACAGAGAAAGAGAGAGTGTTTTGATGTGCTGTTCTTTGCTGACACTGCGCTGCTTGGTTTGCCCCCTCCGTCTCTGTCAGCGTGCTCCATCTCTCGCCTCGGCCAGACGAAGTCTTCTATGACGTGGTGGCCATAGTGGACCCGCTTACTCGAGAGGCCCAGAAGATGACACCTCTGCTGATTGTAAGGACTGCTACCGTGCTCTCCCTCTATTGAATTAGCCCTTCTTCAAGGACACCTTCCAATCACTTTCAACTGTCAGGAAAAGATGGAAGGACTTCCATCCCAGTAAAGGTGTCCGAGATCACACAAAAGTGTTTATCTTTTTCACACTCCAGTATTGATGTTGTGACCTTATTTTCCTCCCTTCACACTTAGTTCACACACTTCTGTTAAGCCTGAAAGGCAGCGAGGTTTTAGAGGCATTTTTGTTCTGAATGTTATGCCCTGGTCTCTGGGCCACCACAGAACCAGTTTCTATGATTGGTTCAGAGATTAAGGAAATATGCCTTACTGCTCACAATCGCCGCAAGAACATTCAAGATTTATCCAGCTTCTCTAATAAATGAGTTTTGTCAAGTGGCACAGTACACATAGTCTAACCAAACACTTTCGTCAAACTCCAGTTCGCTGTGTTCATTTAAGCGCAATGCAACTCCAACTTAGGAGTGGGAAATTGGTATTTTGTTATTTGAAGCCATTCTCCTTGGGTAAGACAATGAGTCACAGACACAAACCCACCGGCTTTCAGAACATTGTCTACAGCTGGAGGTGTGCTGAAGATAACCCAGAAGCGTTATGTGACTGAGGTGAATAGGATGACTCACCTTGTCCTGCCACAGCACAGCCCAGTACATCTCAGCAGAGCAACTTCTGGTGTAGTTTAGTGTAGACTGGTGTGTGTGTGTGTGTGTGTGTGTGTGTGTGTGTCTATATATACAGTGGGGCCAAAAAGTATTTAGTCAGCCACTGATTGTGCAAGTTCTCCTACTTAGAAAGATGAGAGAGGTCTGTAATTTTCATCATAGGTACACTTCAACTATGAGAGACAAAAATGAGAAAAAAAATCCAGGAAATCACATTGTAGGATTTTTAAAGAATTTATTTGTAAATGATGGTGGAAAATAAGTATTTGGTTAATAACAAAAGTTCAACTCAATACTTTGTAACATAACCTTTGTTGGCAATGACAAAGGTCAAACGTTTCCTGTAAGTCTTCACCAGGTTTGCACACACTGTAGCTGGTATTTTGGCCCATTCCTCCATGCAGATCTCCTCTAGAGCAGTCATGTTTTGGGGCTGTCGCTGGGCAACACGGACTTTCAACTCCCTCCACAAATTTTCTATGGGGTTGAGGTCTGGAGACTGGCTAGGCCACTCCAGGACCTTGAAATGCTTTTTACGGAGCCACTCCTTCGTTGCCAGAGCGGTGTGTTTGGGATCATTGTCATGCTGGAAGACCCAGCCACGTTCCATCTTCAATGCCCTCACTGATGGAAGGAGGTTTTGGCTTAAAATCTCACGATACATGGCCCCGTTCATTCTTCCCTTAACACGGATCAGTCGTCCTGTCCCCTTTGCAGTAAAACAGCCCCAAAGCATGATGTTTCCACCCCCATGCTTCACAGTAGGTATGGTGTTCTTGGGATGCAACTCAGCATTCTTCTTCCTCCAAACACGACGAGTTGAGTTTTTACCAAAAAGTTCTATTTTGGTTTCATCTGACCACATGATATTCTCCCAATCCTCTTCTGGATCATCCATATGCTCTCTGGCAAACTTCAGATGGGCCTGGACATGTACTGGCTTAAGCAGGGGGACACGCCTGGCACTGCAGGATTTGAGTCCCTCTCAGCGTAGTGTGTTACTGATGGTAGCCTTTGTTACTTTGGTCCCAGCTCTCTGCAGGTCATTCATCAGGTCCCTCTGTGTAGTTTGACCCCACGGGATGAGATCTTGCGTGGGGCCCCATATCGAGGGAGATTATGAATGGTCTTGTATGTCTTCCATTTTCTTACAATTGCTCCCACAGTTGATCTATTCACACCAACCTGCTTGCCTATTTCAGATTCACTCTTCCCAGCCTGGTGCAGGTCTACAATTTTCTTCCTGGTGTCCTTCGACAGCTCTTTGGTCTTGGCCATGGTTGAGTTCGGAGTCTGACTGATTGAGGCTGTGGACAGGTGTCTTTTATACAGATGACGAGGTCAAACAGGTTCCATTAATACAGGTAACGAGTGGAGGACAGAAGAGCTTCTTAAAGAAGAAGTTACAGGTCTGTGAGAGCCAGAAATCTTGCTTGTTTGTGGGTGACCAAATACTTATTTTCCACCATCATTTACAAATAAATTCTTTAAAAATCGTACAATGTGATTTCCTGGATTTTTTTTCTCATTTTTGTCTCTCATAGTTGAAGTGTACCTATGATGAAAATTACAGACCTCTCTCATCTTTCTAAGTAGGAGAACTTGCACAATCAGTGGCTGACTAAATACTTTTTGGCCCCACTATATATATATATATATATATATATATATATATATATATATATATATATATATATATATATATATATATATATTGCCAGTGAATCTTCACTTGAAAGCACCAGCCACTGTATATGCAGCTACATCCGAGTACTGTTCAATTTCCATTATTTCAAATGCCCACTTCAATTTTTGATACCTTATTGTGCAATCATATTACATTGTTTGTTAGTATGCCTGTGTTCAGTCTGTATTTGACCCTAGTCTCTAGGAATGATGGTATCGCATACTTACAGTATTAAGTGGCCAGAACAACACAGTCAATGGTGGGCCTGTCTACAGACTGGTAGTGAAAAGGCTGATGTCAGGCTGTTACTCTAGTGCCATCCTTGCTGATTTGGCGTATATTCAGTCTTATAGCTGTAACTGGCTTGTTTCATCTGTGTCTCCCGCAGGTGCTCAGTCAAGTGGTCAATCTCAAACTGCAGGTGTTTATGAACTGCAGGGCAAAGCTGTCCGAGATGCCCCTCAAGAGGTAAGCCCCAGCGCCTAATTAAACTTCCTGCCTGCCGGTATTTCTGGATCCCACCCCTCGGCTTCCACTACCCCCTCCACGCGCAGCCTCCTTGAGATTGCAGCCCACCGATGCTATCTGGCTAATGACTCCACCTTATTGCTCTGGGCCTAGCTGCATGTTGCAGGGTAAACTGTGTTTACAACATGCACTGGTGGGATTGAGACGGTGGAAGCGCTTGCTAACTAATTAACATTTGATGTAATCCCGTTTGTTGCTACAGCAATTTGGAAATGTTGATGTTTTTTTTTCTTCTCCACTCTTCCATTTGATTGTATGATGTCATGTTACTAAATTTATTGCACCTTCCAAGCCAATCTCTGTCTGGATTTCACGTGAGGGAATATGCAATGGGGTACGATAGGATACTGTGAGCATGGTTTTTCCTGTCCTACTTCACCATTGAGAAATAAACAACACTTTGAACACAAAGTGCAGCAGCTCCTTGAGTCCCCCCTGCCCCCCACCACCACCCTCACCCCACTTGGAGCAACGCCACAGGTGGATTCCATCAAGTCTGTGCCCACAGCACCCCTCGTTGGTATGTGATCGGAAGAGTCCTGGGTGGGAATGTCAGGCGGCTGCGCCGCCTTCTCCATCCCTCCGACTCCCCTCTCTTTGTGGGATTGGTTCGCTCCTCGAGATGAGAGCAATCCGATAAAGACTGAGTGTTTCCTCTGGTGACTTGGTTAGGGCCCAGTAATGTCATCCTCCGTCCCTGCTCTCTCTTTCTAACTTTGTATGCAGCCGTTTCCCTTCCCCGCCCCGGAGTCGGCTGGCTCTCTCTAACGCCACGCTGCGTGGCTCGCCGCGGCAGGAAGAGGGGCCGCCGCCACCGAAATTAACCTTTTGAAAAATCTTTTCGATTGCGAAAATGTGATGTCGCTCCTCAAGGGAATAGAGTTGCTGTCTGGTAGAAATAAAAAATGCTGCTACTATTGATCCCCCAGCGTGTTGCCTGCACTCATTATGACTCCTGGGTGTCACAGGACAGACGGAAGGAAAAGCAATTAGCATAAAGATTAGCGGGCCCTAACCTTCGATGGTGCTCTGAACAATAATATTAAGACCATGTTATTACTGTTGACTTTAGCTGAACACGGCATAATGGCACCATATTCCTGAATTTCAAACCCCTTCCTCCTCTGTCACAATAGAGCCCAGTGCTGATGTCCTAGAAAATGGAATGTTGCACAACATTTCATCATTTTACTGCTTGGAAACTAAAGGAGAAAAAACGAATTCTCCAAGGAATTTGTGGTAAACTTCCTACTCTGCCCAACTGCCATCACCCTCAACAGAGAGACCCATCACCATGCTTTTCGGATACTAATCTAACCTGTAGTAAGAGTGGGTGCATGGCTGCCCTTATGTACAGTGAGTGACTTCTTCTCTCTTTACCCTGCAGTTTTTACCGCTATGTGCTGGAGCCGGACGTAGCTTTCATGGCCAACGACACAGTGTCTCCGGGGCCGGTGGCACGTTTCACAGACCTCCCAGAGTCGCCCTTACTCACCCTGAACATGATCACCCCCGAGAGCTGGATGGTGGAGGCTGTCCTCAGCCCCCACGACCTGGATAACATCCACCTGCAGGAGGTAAAGCCGAATACACGTTGACCTTTGACCTCTGCAGTCAGGCCTTTGGGTCCAAGTTCAGTTGATGGTACGTTTGCCCCTATTACTCCTGTGCACCCACCCGTCTCCCCCTGCAGGTGAGCGGGCTGGTGTCCGCCGAGTATGAGCTGGAGCACCTGCTGCTGGAGGGCCACTGTTTCGACCTGTCAACTGGCCAGCCTCCCCGCGGCCTGCAGTTCACCCTGGGCATGAGCCAGCAACCCCTCCTGCTGGACACCATAGTCATGGCCAACCTGGTGAGCATGGTGGCATAGTGCCATGTCAGCTGATGCAGTGCCTTTCTCACTGCCTTGAAATGGAATGCCTTTTCAGAGGCACTGGCTTCATTGTGGGACCACTGTTTGAAAGTTCCTAAGGAAGTACCTACCAACCAACATATTGTAGATGGTATTGAACACATCATATTTTTGTGTGTTCTAAGCATTGCGGTTTTCAGTATGGATGTATTGTAATGTTCTATCTATGTAAATAGGGATACTTCCAGCTGAAAGCCAATCCTGGTGCTTGGATCCTAAAGTTACGGAAGGGAAGATCAGAGGATATTTATCAAATTCTAGCGTGAGTACCCTCCATAATCAACTTTTTGGATTTGAAACTTTCTTTTGACTCTAATTGACTCCTGCTCTTGGCGGAGTCTTAGACAGTTCGACTGTGCTAATTTGAAAAGGTTGGTTGTACGTATGCAGCGCTAATTAAGCCAATCTATCTGTAGAACAGCAATCGGAGGTGTCGCTGCTACCTCGATAGCTCGCTGGAGGTATGAAGCCCATTGCTATGGTAACACGTCGAGCTGCTGACTTTGTAGCGGCTCAAGGTTTTGATGAGTGCAAGGACTTTCTGCTATCATGGAGGAGAGGAGAGGAGAGGAGAGGAGAGGAGAGGAGAGGAGAGGAGAGGAGAGGAGAGGAGAGGAGGGAGGGAGGGAGGGGGAGAGAGAGAGAGAGAGAGAGAGGGAGAGAGGGAGAGAGGGAGAGAGGGAGAGAGAGAGGGAGAGAGAGAGAGAGAGAGAGAGAGAGAGAGAGAGAGAGAGAGAGAGAGAGAGAGAGAGAGAGAGAGAGAGAGAGAGAGAGAGAGAGAGAGAGAGAGAGAGAGAGAGAGAGAGAGAGAGAGAGAGAGAGAGAGAGAGAGAGAGAGAGAGAGAGAGAGAGAGAGAGAGAGAGAGAGAGAGAGAGAGAGAGAGAGGAATTCTGAATCGCAAGGGATCAAGAGAGAGAGAGAGATATTCTGGGATGATTCAGCTGGTCACCTGCCCTGCTACAGTTCCTCTAAAACCAGGGGAAATCAACAACACTAAATCTGCTTCTTCAGCAGCCCTCGCCGAGCGGAGGTGGTAGTGATAACTGGTTAAGCATGGGCCGTGTGGGGGCGTTTGCTAGTGTCTCTTGGTAAACAGCCACATTATATTTCCTCGGTGGGGGATTCTATGCATTCCTCAATGGTTTGGGAACAGTCAAGCCCCCTTTCATTCACTCTTTTAGGTTTGAGTCCACTTTGGAGTCGATCTTATTTTTTTCTCTTTCCACTGGCGGGGAGGGATCTACTGCGTACATTAACACAACATGAAGCTTAAAGGGTATCCCTTGCGATCCAGAATTCAACTCTCTCTCTCTCTCTCTCTCTCTCTCTCTCTCTCTGTGTCTCCCTCTCACTACCAGTCCCCACAGAAGATTTAGGACACACATACCCTCCAGAATCATATCAGACAACCAAGATTTATTCCCCAATCCTCCAGGTGAAGCTAAAAGGTGATGTAATTTTTCACCTTGGCAGCGCCATTATTCTTGCGGTTAGCGGCGCTCTGCTCTGGTTAGAGGGCCGATCAGCGGCTAGTGGGTGTGTCTGTTCACCGCGGTTCCCCGATCCGGGCTCTCCCCCCACACCCCGGGCCCCCTCCGCCACCACAGCTCCTGGCCTTGACAGCGATGGATGAGACGGCCAGCTCTCCCCCGGAGCAGGGATACAAATTGATCTCTGCCTCTCTCGAACCGCGGCCCTAATGTCAGCCGCGTCCAGGCGACAGTGGGCGGGGGCAGGAAAGCCGAGCCTGCGCGGCGCTCGGGGAGACTGCACTTTGTGCCCGATGAGGAGGGGCATTTATCACTGGGATAAGGTTAATTCCCCGGCTTTAGGAAGCGCTGAGGTCATGATAGGCTGGCGAGCCGGGACAGCCTATTGCTCATCTCTAGCTGAGGCTCTACCAACTCAACCACCAGGTAGTCTCCTTCTGCCCCCTCGTAGACCAATAACCCTGGGAGACCCGCTGCGGCGTACAATCAATACCCTCGCGCGGCCTCGCTGAACGTGCCAGTAATAGATACCGCAGAAAGCGTAGTTAGGATGTAATGTCTGATAGAGGCCTGTAAAGCGGATGCTGAGCGATGAGCGCGGCCAATAAATACGATCGGAGCATGACCCTGGCAGTGTTCCCGGAATCCTCCGGCTTTAAAGGCATCGGTATCAGTCTCCCAGTATGTCTGTCTGCGCTGTCAGTGGTCTCCAGCATGCCCCGTTGCCATGCTGTGCTTCATTCACCGCCAGGGTGAACTTTGTTGTCCTTGTTTTTGGTTCTCCTCTCCCTGGATGGATGAGGCAGATCAGAGACTCGCCATGACGGGGCTTTCAACAGATGGTACCAGGGAAATAGGATGAAGATGGCAAAATCATGCCATTATCTTTGCGTTACAAACTAAACCATTGAAACATCAACAGGAAGGAAAGTGTGTGTATATATATATATATATTTTTTTTTTTTATTGTGTGTGAGATTATATTCCCTCTTGAGAAGTTAGCTAGCTACAGTGCCGAGATTTCCGATGCCTCCATTCAAATAGTTACGGTTTTGAGGTATTGGCCGTATTTCTCATTATAGTTATATAATCTGCAACGTACCTGCTGGTCTTTAATCATCCCTGCAGGAATCATTGTGACCGTGCTGTTGACCCTTGTGCCCCATCTCCATACTTCTAGGCACGATGGGACAGACTCTCCTGCGGATGCTGGTGATGTGGTTGTGGTGCTAAATAGTTTCCACAGCAAGATAATCAAAGTCAGGGTAAGGTTCCAACGTTCCGTTTTCATAATTTCGTAGTTTTCACAATAGAAAAGTATTTAAGTACAAATCTGACACGGTTATATTCGTATCAGGAAAACTGATGCTCACTGTTCTATCTGTTTCCCTACAAAAGGTGCAGAAAAAAGCTGACAAAATCGGTGAAGACCTTCTAAGTGAAGCTACAGAAAGCAAAGGGATATGGGACTCCATTAAAAGGTGAGTGTAGTAATCGTTGACTGTACACTGGGCCATGTAAGTGATCACTTGGATGTATTTGTTCCAATCCAATCGATAAGAAGTTATGTTGAGGGCAAATTGCTATCCTAGTTGATCGTGGTTGTTGACGAGCTGGTGCTTTCAGGAGAGCTCGTACCTCCCCCGGACTGACCAGACTGAGAATTTACTCTGTAAGATCTAGTCGTGCAAATAATATGTGCTTCTGTAGGTATGTTGCGTCTCTGTCTTTGTCTCCTGCATTTGTGTGTCTGTTTTGTTTTCTACTTACACATTCTAACGTCTGTTAATCTGTGCCTTCAATTAATGCTCACTGTGTGAAGTGTTTGGAATACTTTTGAGAAAAGGTAGGCAGTGTTGCCACAACCACCTCCTCACTTCTGTTAGTTTAATTAATTCACACTCACATTAAAGAGTGGTAACTGTGGGTGAACACAAGCATTGTTGTGTTACCGCATCAGATGGAGTTGTGCTATTATTTTTATTTACGGCTATATAACTGATCACAAAAGAATAACATGCTCTGGACCCAATATCACAACATTTTAGTGGAACCCTCCCAGAGAAGAGACACACCCATCCGACCCATCTGCATAGTTACCTGGTTGAGGGGTTATCCGTCGGCAGCTGCATATGTGGGGCTAAGTCCAGCAGATCTGGGCCTTCAGTTGGCTGGCTGCTTGGGGCTGAGGACAGGGGGCTCTCTACAGATTTTTCTGGAGGTCAGGCTAATCTGGTGGCGTGTCGGCCAAGCAGCCCTCTCACCTGACTGCTAAAGCCGCTTATCTGAGGGGTCCTGCTGGAGCGCTGTAGATGGCATTATCTCCCCCGCATAATGGACGCCTCCATCAGCCCTTCCGACAATGGCAGGCTTAGCCGTGTCCTGGCCAAAGGCAGCCGCCTGTCGGACCGCAGCGGCCCTGTTTGAGCCAGCTCACTCGACTGGGAATGGTATCCGGGCAGTGCGGGGTGACAGCCTGGCACGCCTAAGTCTGCTATGAGATGCAGCTAGAGGGACTGGAGGAGAAGCACAGAAAGAAAGACAAAGAGTTGAGAGAGAGGTGGACGTCCTGGCTGCTTTAGGGACAGAGACCCGCCCTAGTCGGCGTGTAGCAGGTCCGGTGTGTTGGGCCAAGAAGACCGGGCGGTCAGTTTAAAGCGTCAAGAAAGAGGCAGACGGAGTGTTTTCCTCGAGCCTGAGGGCCTGGGCCATGCTTGGCCTCGCTGATCAAGTCTCTGGCCTAATCAGTAGTCTGTTACGAGACAAGGACACCCGGGCGGACTGCAGACGAGCCTGCCCTCTGGCCGCTGGCTGATTTGTGGTCCGCCCGCCACACGTCTCCCGTCCTGGCGCCGTGATGCATCGGGTCTGCGCGCCACCATTGGGACACGAGGAGTTTAAAGGGGTTTGGATTGGGCTCACATGTCGTGCCCTGCGGCAGCAAGGCGAAGGCCAAGGAGTTTATTTACAGCGGTGTCACTGCCGCGGTTCCTTCAGTTCCTGGTGCTGCACCTTCTCAAATCAGGTTTAAGCTAAAGGGGGCTTCGAAATGAGACTGAGCCGGTTCACCAGGACCAGTACACATCGCCCTCTGTATTCCAACCCCTCCCGTTCCCCATCGTAGCGTCCCTTCCACTCTTTGCAGCTCCTCTGGGGTTGTCAGATTGCGTTTGCCGTTTCCTCCCTTGGTCCATCCTCAGCTGTGGAACCCTAGTCTTGTTCATCAGATATTGTTACACGCGTCGAGGCAAACAGAAGGGGCCCCAGAAAGTTGCAGCTGCTTCGCGGAGTGTCTGGGCGGTAATGAGTTGATTACTCCAGCTCTCGGGGGGAAGAGTCAGCAGGAGAACAGCAGCTCTCTGACACACAGGTCCGCACGAGTGGCGTCGTGCTCGCTGTAATTTCCGTGTTAAATCAAAAGCCCCCTCATTTCCCCAGTAACGTAATGCATGGTTTGTTTGAAAGTGATCCGTTAAAACCTTATGTTTTTCTTTCTGCCGGCATTTACAGAAGCATGGTGGCTTATAAGGTTATTGTCTTGAGTGCCTGGAACACAGCAGTCGGCAGACAGCAGCCATTTGTAACTTTGTCTTCTTTTTACAGCATGGCGGGTGGGTCCAGTTCAGAGGACGGGGACAAGAAGGAGGATGTGCTGAACATTTTCTCAGTGGCCTCGGGCCATCTCTACGAGCGCTTCCTGAGGTGGGTCTACGTGCACTGACGCACGCGCGCGCACACACACACACACACACACACACACACACACACACACACACACACACACACATACTCTTTGGTGGCCCCATAGGGCTCTTAGCCTTTTATTAGCTCTGCTCCTTTGAGACTTACTCCCTCCTTCCTCTTTCTCTCATCCCCTCTGTCACTCCCCCTCCCTCCATTTCTCTATCCGTCTCCATCTGCCGCAGAATAATGATGCTCTCTGTCCTGCGGCACACCAAAACTCCTGTCAAGTTCTGGTTCCTCAAGAATTACCTCTCGCCCTCCTTTAAGGTACACGCCTCGCGGCATGACTCCATGCAAACTTTGCTGCCTCCCTGCCTGCGCATGATAACTTTTCCACCAGCTCGGCGCCGACCCCCAGGAGAGCTCCTTGTGTTTGTGCAAAGGGATGAAAGGATCTGTGGGAAGCCTCTTCCTTTGTGATGGGCACTGTTTTTATCTCCCTCCTCGTCCTCTTATAGCGGTGAACGCCCACTATGACCCATCATAGGGAGCGAAAATAGTCCACATGCAGGGGGAGCGCTTGTTTATTAGCAATGCACTCTGCATTTGGAGCGCGGTATGCATGATAGATTCCGGTACATAGACTATAGGATTCCTTGGGTAATCTCCAGGTCCCTGAAATCTCCTTCACAATAAGGTTTTTATCCAGCAGTCACGTTGTACTGTACATTTATTGATTGACAGCAGATTTTGACTGGATGGACAATCGTCATGACAATGTGCTGTTGTGTTTCAGGAAACCATCCCCCACATGGCGGAGGCCTATGGCTTCCAGTATGAACTGGTCCAGTACAAATGGCCCCGCTGGCTCCACCAGCAGACGGAGAAGCAGCGCATCATCTGGGGCTACAAGATCCTCTTCCTGGATGTCCTCTTCCCCCTCGCTGTGGACAAGATCATCTTTGTCGACGCCGACCAGGTGACTGCTAGTGGGACAAGAGAAGCAGACCTGTAGATGAGACGATTAATTGTAGGATAGGCTGAAGGCCGTCCTAGTTGGGTTACATCATGTCCAGTGCTGTCCCTGGCTTTGACGCTCTTTCTGTTTCAGATTGTCCGGGCAGATCTCATGGAGCTGAGGGATTTAAACCTGGAGGGTGCTCCGTACGGCTACACGCCGTTCTGTGATAGTCGCACCGAGATGGACGGCTACCGCTTCTGGAAGACTGGCTACTGGGCTTCTCACCTAGGACACAGGAAGTACCATATCAGGTAGAGCAGAGGGGAGAGGGGTCACAAGAGAACGCAGCAGATTCCTGACAGTTTTGACACAGCTAGTTATGCTGTAGCTGTACCAGTCTTTTTTTTATTATGCTGGCATTTTCTTTATTCCTTAGCTCGTTATTTCACACTCAATATTTCCATGCTGTCTCTTAAGCGTTAGTTTGAAAATATCAATATGCAAACTATGACAAGTAGTATACTTATTTTTCTGCCCTCAAACTGGGGAATTAAGAGCAGAGAAGCAGACCGATCTCCTTACAAGCTGCTTTACCGTTCCAAAATGGAAGTCTTCTCTTTCATCTTGTGTGATAATGAAAACATTCCTCTCACTACCTGCCAGTCATTCCAGTGTTCAGCGATATTGTTGCGACTGGTAGCATTGTTTCCCGGTGTTATTAATGGCACGGTGAGACAGGAGCCATGCTGTCTAAAACCCTCCCTTGTGCCAACACATGCAAACTACAGCGGAGGTGTCTTTGATCAACTACTTTTCCTGTCCCATTTTTATACTTGCCGTTCAGAGTGCAGATAACGAAAGAGTCCAAACTGACGGGGAAAATGAGTCGTGAAAAACCCAAAGAGCCGGGGCCCCTCGCTGGGCGCCAAGTGCTGGCCGTCGGCTCGTTTGAAGTGGCTTAATCAGCTGGCACCTCGGAGCTCTGCTGGGCAGAGGAAGTCGCCCGGAGAGGAGGAGGCGCTCCGCCGGGCCGGTGGCTGAGCAGGAGGCCTGTGCCTCCAGAACAAAGGCCGGCGGCAAGGCAGGAGGATTTTATTGGCTTCCAGTGGCCTGCACAGCGGCAGAGAAAGGGTGTGAAATGAAGTGCGCCACTGGGCAACAGTGACTGAATGAGATGGCGAAGGGGAAAACCTGATCCTTTACGTGCCTTACGGAACATTAGCCTTACTGTACATCAGGGACATTGGCATGCTACATTACATACGCTTACAGCATGTGGACAACTGTCTTGTCACTCGACATTCATCTTCATTGCGGGATTCCCCGTGTTCCCAGATGGGTCCGCTGCTCCACCTGCAGCAGATGTTGCGACTGTTTACTTACCCCCCTCCCTTCTCTACGTTATTTATCGACTCATGTATTGATTCCCTTTCCTCCGTGTCTCCTCCACTTCCTCTCCATGTCTGCACAGTGCTCTGTATGTGGTGGATCTGAAAAAATTCCGTAAGATAGCTGCAGGGGACAGACTGCGTGGTCAGTACCAAGCCCTGAGCCAAGACCCCAACAGTCTCTCCAATCTGGACCAGGTAAGGAACGTGACATAAGGAGTTAAGCCGTGAAAAAGCACTTTTTTGTCATTTTGGCGCAGTCATTTTTATGCATTATATGTGGCATTGCACTTTTTAGTTTAATTTTTTTTGGTGACCAATCCCCTACTGTGGTTGTGGCAGGATCTTCCCAATAACATGATCCACCAAGTGGCCATCAAGTCTCTGCCCCAGGAGTGGCTGTGGTGTGAGACCTGGTGTGACAACACCTCCAAGGCTACAGCTAAGACTATAGACCTGGTAGGTATCATCTGTTAGTGTACATGGAAACCACACTCACACACACACGATATAAGGCGATATAACATATACCTTGATTAAGTGAAAGATTCCAATTCTAGCATGAGTGACGCGACTCAACAAAAAAGAGGTGGATGCTGTTGCTGCTCCAAAACAAAGAAAAGTCCCTGAGGCACTGCCTCAACTTTAGCAGAAAAGTCGTTTTTTGTGTTTTTTTTTCTTGAATGGGAGAAATACTCTAAACTAATTTCAAGCACTATATGACTGGCTCAAATGGACTAGAACTTGTATGGAACAGGACACTACTCAGCCCCACGGACCCATGAGACACGGACTGATGTTCCTTTAATAGAGCAGGAAATCACATCAGCCTTAAATGGTGTCTGCGTGCCGCAGACACTGGAGGAAGAAAGGACCAGGAGTGTTAGGGGAGGAAGTCCCTTTGGTTGTGTGACTGATGTCTTATGTCGTCCTCTCTGCCGCAGTGCAATAACCCGAAAACCAAGGAGCCCAAGCTGACGGCAGCGGCCCGCATCGTGCCAGAGTGGGTCGAGTACGACAGCGAGATCAAGCGGCTCCTGAGACAGGTCCAGGAGCAGAGAGAGACCGAAGCAACACATAGCCCTTCTCTGGCTCCCTCACTACAGAACCCTGGTCAGCACAGAGAAACTACTCCCGTCTGTGTTTGTAATGCATGTTGTCGAGATTTGTAGGACAGCTGCAGACATCCTGCTGGTGCAGGTATACTGTCAAGGAAATCATTGATTTTATGGTACATTTAATGTAATATTTGACAACTCCTGTCCCCCTTCCTTGTTGCGTTCCAGGCAGCAGCCAGCGAGATGAACTTTAGCCACTGTGCATGTCTTGCTAGAAAGAGAAGCGGCAGAACTTTGCACCCAGTCCTCCTGAGAAGCTTGATGATCACTACGGAACCCAAGATGTACATTTCCAGCCAAACTTTGCCATGAAGTGTTAAACCTTTTGGTCTTGACAATTTTTTTTAAGATGAGAACGTTTTCCATTTTTTACATTGTCAGTATCTTTGGTCCTACTAACATCCACCTTAAGCGCTACCTTACAGTATATTTATTTCGTATCAAGCGGATGTTACTGGTTTTGGGTACTGTTAACGGAAATACCCTGACATTTTAAAGTCAATGTTGAAAGTTGAAAACGTTTTTTATATTCTTGCACTGCTAACCAAATTGTTACATTGTCTACCTGTGCACAGTATATCTGAGTGTTTGCTTTTACAATCTTAATTTTTCTCAGTCTTTCTCTTAGAAGATGTGTTGCTGATATTTTGACAGATTAGACTTGGGTATAAATAGAGACTGTTGAAAAATAATCGTGTCAACGGTAACAGTGAAGGTAAAATCGTTTGGACTTAAGCTGTTTACATGGCTGATGTAGGGATTTGTCTGGTTTTAGATGGTGTATTATTTTCAAGGCTTTGAGAATTCAGCCGCAGAGCTTTTGTTATTCTGGAATGAAGTGTGTGATGAAATCCATTGTTCAACATTTTTGCACTTGTCTTAAAAGCTTGGAGAATACTTGCAAGCCCACTGTTCCAAAGTTAATAATTCACCCATGTGTGTCAAATAGAAATGTACCATATCATTTTTCAGGCGAGAGGAATAAAATCTATCTTTGCTATCAAACTTAGTCAATACAAGAGCTTTTTTTTTTTCTGTCAACATATGATTGATGAGATGCGATTGATGCTTTGAAAGGTGGAGGCCATACCGTTTTACAGTCCATAAAAAGCAACAATAAAAACTTTGCTAGTACATTGTGCCTTAGTTGAGGGTTTAGCAAATTCCAGGTGGGAGATCTGTCTCAGTCTTGGCGTGGGGATTTTATATCCCTTAACAAGTATTTACCCCATCTCTTAAACTGGACTGCAATCCTATTGAAGAGCAGTTTCCTTTTCTACTGATTAATAATACATTTATAATTTTACCTTATCCAAATTGGATGTCCACCTGTTCATTTTGTATAAGTCAAGCATGTTCTTCAATGTTATGTAATACAAGCAGTCTGTAAAATACTTAAATTCAGTTTTTCGTAAGTTCCCAAAGCCAAAAGTGGTTGGTTTACTCTGTGACGGGCGCTAAGTGATTACAGTATAAATCACAAGCTTAGCATGCCCAGAGCAGGATTTCAGAGCAGCTCATTAAGATGTGAATGCAATATACCATCTGTCTTATTTTCTATACAGAAATTAAATGAACTAGCATAAATAGATCTTTATTTACAATTCAAAAAAACACCATACAAAAATAGTGCTGTACCCGTGTACACATATTTAAGGAACAGGTGATTATTTCCGTGGGTATAGCACACCACTGGGTGTGCAGAAGTGTTTCTTCAACAGTAACCAGGAACTGTTCTGAGATGCCTGCAGATAAGATCTGCTTTAAACTATTTGTTAGCATAGCAACATAAATTATATATTTTTTTGGGTTTGGATAGAGTCCACATTTGTTAGCACAGCAACAGACATTCTTTTTTTTGTTTTTCTATAAAGATGGAATCCAAAGAATCCAAACTAGGCATAACCTCGTATTGTCTTCAAGATAAGTTAAGGCTGTTTTATGATTCTGTCCGACGAGGTGTAAGAGCAAGAAATAATAACACCCCAAACTCAGCTTTATTGGTCGAAGCAGACATTCTTTTGGCCAGTGCTGCCTTATTCAAAGAGATAAGGACAAGATAAGGTCCAGCTCTGCTAGACATCATTGTCTTTTAGTTGAAGTTGAATTTGAAGTTGAAAGGTCCAGAGCCAAAGGGGTTGAAGCCCTGGGAACCTCCGTGAAATCCTCCTTGGTGGAAGTGATGACCCCCGCCCTGTTGGGTCTCTGGATCCAAGGGGTCCTCGCCGTGGTCAAACTTGGTGCGCATCTCTGGGAAGGCACACACATGCACATCAATAAGTTACAGGACACAAACTGTAGGATGGAAGCATCCGTGGGTGCAGCCATCTTTCAAATGCATTAAGACTGGCTAAGGCCAGTTGATGGTACAAATGCCTTTTGGAGTATATACACACACAAAATCATTTGTGATCCTCAAACCAGCATGGAAAGTGCAGATTTAAAATATATTGACTCCAACAAAACAAGAGGCAACAGAACAGTTGTTAAATGCACGATTACATAAATCAGTCCTGAAAGGATAAATAGGCTAGGCAAAGCCATTTAGCAAAATGGGAAAGTACAAGCAGACTGACTTAGTGATGAGGTGGGATTGAAATGTAATTAAAAGGCTATTTCTGGCCTTATTGTTGACTGTAAATGTACTGTATTAAAAAAAAAAAGAGTGCAACAGAAAAGATCAATGGAGAACTCCAGAGAAACAGCCTTTGAAACAAATCTGGGTACTGGGAGGACGGCAGGCTAAGGTGAGTTCAACCTGTCAGTCTTAATAAAAGGGAGAGCGGCAGGGACAGTGGAGCACTAGGAGCCACCAGGGCCCAGCTGTTCCAGTCTGTGTGTGACACACGGCGCGCCCTGATATTCCGTGGATGGCTGGCAGAGCCACGCCGCAGGGCAGACAACTAGACAGCCAGGCCACGGCCCGCTTACCTGGGTCAGTGAGCACTTCTTTGGCCTGAGCGATGTCAATGAACTTCTTCTCGGCCTTCTTCTTGTCCTCCTCTTCCTGAAAGTTGTCCGGGTGCCACTGCTGTGCCAACTTCCTGTAGGCTTTGATGATCTCTTTTTTCTGGGCCGTCCTGATGTGGACAGACACATGGACAGTAGGTGTGTGTGTGTCACGTATGGGAATAAAGAGGTCGACGACTATTAACCAAGAGTTCCACCTGACCACAGTGAGAGGGTTGGCAGCCTACCTCTTGACCCCCAGGATCTTGTAGTAGTCCCTCTTCTGGGACTGTTTGAGGAGCCGCTGGGCTCTCTCCAGGCCCTCCTTGACCTGACGGTCATTCTCACTGTGTTGACCTGCAGTTTCATAGTCCTTGACGGCTGCAGGGACGAAAAAGTGTCACAGATCGTATCTTTGATTGTTGGCATATCAGTCAGCTATTACTACTGCTAAACTTGAAGTTACCTACAGAGATACATTCTGTGACTTAGTTTTTAAGCAGAACACATTCAAAGGAACGATTGAAAAACTAGGTAGCTGGAATTGTTCCCCAGTCATCTGCCATCAATAACCCACCCACCGTTGCCAGCTCAGCCGTGCGGGGTGCCATGAGAGTTCTTACCTTCTTCGTACTGCTCATCCTGGATGTAGGCCTCGGCGCGGCCCTTCAAAGCGTTGACGTTCTCCGGGTCGGACTGGATCACTTCACTGCACACCGATAAAGCCCTGCTAGTTTGCTGATCCTGAGGGCACACACGCTCAGAGGCTCAGTAACCTACATTAGACCACAAGAGGATAGCCTGCCGTACAGTACATCAACCCGGAGAGATGAAGCCCTCGAGACCAAACATGATGTTCTCCGAGGTCGCCATGTATCATCTCTATGTGTCTCTCAGTTGGTGAGGAGGCTGACTGGAGGAACCTTACCTGGGCCAAACAGTGGCACATGCGTTCCTTGGCCAGGAGAGAGTACTGGTGGACATTTGGCTCTGTCTTCATCACTGTCTCATATTTGCTGACTGCCTCTGCGTACCTGAGCGTGGGAAAACGGGGAGGCGCTGTTAGTCAGTCCTCAGCACTGGAACACAGTGCTAATGTAAGCGGGTCGCTACGCCCACAGGCAGTGCTGTGTCACTCCCATGACAGCTCCATTGCGGATGACGCAACATGTGGGGTCCAAACAGTCTCTGGAGAGATGACAAACCCAGTGAATGCCCGTTTTAGATTTGTAGTAGGTGAGAACATGTCAGTCGGTATGAGGGGCACAATCTTTACAGGGCATACTACTCATTTTTATATAAGTCTCAAAGTGGCATTAGTGTTACATTTGATATTAGCCATTATTTCATAAGCCAAAATGCATTCTGATCGTGACTAGGGGTATACTGTAGCACACAGCCAGCTACAGAGACTGAGCTACAGTTGACTTTTGGTTAACAACTTTTTTTGTATAGAAAAGTAACATCGCTGTAATAATAACTTTTGTCTTTGACATTCAGTTCAATATAGAATAAAGCGTAACTATAAAATACGGTTAGCCAACTCCTTACTATTAAATGCCTACTAAATATTATTATAGCTCAAATATGATGATTATTACTACTACAACAGCACTCTCACTCTCAGGTTTCATTGCTTTACAACACAGCGACTACACAAACACTCATGCTTACCTCTCCTCTTGGATGAGTTCCTCGGCAGACTGAATTTGTTTGTTGAGCTTCTTCACCTGTTTATATTGGCTGTAGCACTGCTTGTGATCCGGGTCCAGCTTTAGACACTCCCTCACCTCGCTGGAGAAGAGAGTGGTTAGAGGGGTCGACCTCTTTTTAAATAGCCATAACACTACACGAGCAGAGGCAAGTTTATAGGAACAGTAAGTCTACGGCCACAGGTCTTACTTGAGGGACATCTCGTGGTCTCCCAGGCTGTAGTAGATCACGCTGAGCTTGTAGAAGGCCTGTGTGTTGTCACTCTTCAGTTTGGAGGCGGCCTTTAGGTCACTGATGGCCTTCCCCATTTCGCCCATCTTGATGAAGCACTCAGCACGTAGCTCGCGGGAGCTGACGTCCCACATGCACGTCTGTCAGGTAAAACACCGACAGAAAGCGCATGACACCTTGTGAAGTTTTTGAGAATGTAGATCTGGCAACGCCGGGCACCACCATCACAAGAGATGGTGATGAGGGACGTGAGGCCGGGTGAAATGTGCGTGCTGTAAACCTGTTTCTCTAGTGTGTGACCCATCTCTGAAAGTTTCAACACAACCTGATCAAAAATGCATGACAAGGGTGACTATTCTTGAAAAGCAGTTTGGGGCATCACACACTTAAATTGTCTACTACAGTGTGCTTTAGTTTAATCCTGAAGGCAAGATGAATTGCCAAGTCACAGAAGCCACGCAAGACTACCTCCTATATTGTGCTAAAATAATATAGCTAAGTGCAACTAAGTTATGCCGATTAACATTTAATTTATATTCATGATGAAACATACTACACTACACTTGTATGTGTATTGGTTGTCTGTGGGGTAATAACAGCCAAGCCTCTAGCAGTGCTTTCTCTGAACACAGAAAGTTGACACTAATACTATTAGTACATAGGATTTACTTTATTTGCCTTTGAAGAACCCACTATAACAGTAAGAAAAGTATTGGGATGCTTTTGTTCACAACAGACTTTTTCTGTCTCTAGGCAAAGTGATATTACAAGACATTATATTGAGGTAGACACTAACAAAACAGGAACATTTATTGAGGGGCTATGTTTACTGATTGTCAATCCCTGCCTTCAAAAAGTATAACTTTATGAATTGGAGGTTGCTACTATCAAGATGATACAGATTTTTTGGTTTACTTTACAATTGAATCCCTACCTCCAAACATTACAAGATGGCCTTATAATTTAGTTAGTTCACTTTCTGAACAGGGAGAAAACTACTGTACCTACTGTAGCGAGAGTGTGTGTATGTAGTTCTCATGGAAGGAACTGTTTAAGGGCTGTTTTCACATGGGAAGCCAAAAGATAATGAGGATGGATAGTGTGTGCTGACTTTAGTGTAAATACATACAACCAACATATGGGTATTCAAATTAACTGGCCAGCTGTGAACGTAACTCAGCTCTTTTTATCTTTTTACTTTGCAAGAGGCTGTCTTAGTTGTTGTTTTTTAGGTGGCAAGCCTCCTTTGTTATTTGGTTGACTAACATCTAATCAAAGAAACTAATCTTTGTTAGCTAACGAGCTTGTTCCTTGCCCTTTGTCTGTAATTAATATTTCCGGATCAGTTATTCATTTGGCCTTTTTGTTTAAAACTAGAGCATACTTCAGTTTGGCAAGGTGAGTTTCCTTTTAACAATGCAAAATTAGGCCACTCTTGATTCATGGCCTATCACATTCCTTCTTCTTTAAAAGTGACTTAAAAAGAAACAACCTCACCTAGAAACAATATAAAAGTGTGACAAACGGCCACATGAACACAGCATCTTTCGGGAAGAGTGTGTTTGCTTGTGTGGCTTACCTCAACAATGGTGTCTAGTTGAGCAGCAGCCGTGGTATAATCCTGCTGCTGATAGTGGTCCCGGGCCTGAGCCACCAGCCGCTGGACCTCATCTGCCTTGGCCAGCTGACTGTAGGCCTCCTTCTGCTCTTTGTCACTTGAGCTGGACTTGAGCTTAAATACAGGTAAGCCACACATTACTACAGGCCATTAGAGCAACACTTAGGGCAATTTAGCTAGCCAGCCAACGGAACAGGCGGATTTTTCAGTCTGATGGAGAGTTGAGAGGAGAGATTGATGAGGACAGAGGAAAAGGAACTGGAGAGTGCAAGAAACCGCGAGAGTAGGCAGGATACTCAGAGGAAGTATCAAAAAGAGGAGGGGAGAGGACACACAAAATGAGTTTCGTCTTCTATCCATAGAATCACCCATTGGTTCCTCCCTAGGTGCCATCTGCTACTGTAACCACGCTTCATTTTATCTTGGCTATTCCCCATTTACAGTCCTTACCATCCTAGACCCAATAGCCCATAATCATTATCTTTGTAGAGGAGCATCATCTTCATAATAGCAAAGCTCACTTAACGGCACCTCCTTTACCAATACACTTGGCTATCCTATTAGTGTTTCCTGCTAGCTCAGCCCTAGCATGATGGGAGGGGATGATGAATAAATGTGATGCATTGCACCATGTCAGTGTAATAGAGTGCTGAAGCAGCAGGGCAACATGTACTTCCAGCCTACACTCTTCAACAACATCCTGGCAAAATATGCTGCACATAAAAGTGTAAAGCTCCAAATGCATAATGCCCGCACTAAGGCCCATGGTGCCCTCTATAAATATGAGCGAGACTATAGATTTTGGTAATAAAACCTGTTTGCACACCTTGGGCAATTCCTTTGATTCCCTTCACTAAGTTTAGAGAGTTTACTCGCGAAAAGGCAAACACTAAAATAGCATCAGTCTACTTATGTTGAACCTGGGAGTCTCTACCAAAGGCTTACTAAAAAGCACACCAAAAGCCTAGTAAAAAGCTCACTTTCTTTTTTTTAAAGCAGAGCATTTTTCTCAAACCAACATTACCCAAAAATGAAGGCTTGTTTTAGTACAATATTTTAGAATTAAATAATTTATATTTCAACATTGAATACCTTACACGGTCATTTAAACTCCCAATTGACAGATCAGAGCTAGCAGTCAATGTGTGTTTTTGCTTGAGCAGGTACCCCCATTCCCTCATTTAAGGTTAAACACCCTGGTGTTAGGAGCGGGAGTATATTCCTGGAGGTTCGTCTTTAATAACTGGATCAGGGGGCTGAAATTCAACCACAACAGTGAGCGACATTTATATTCCTCTGCTGTGAACAGGAGAAATGACTGAGTGGTTTCTTCCTAAAAGTACTATTGAATAGACTGGAGAACTTCCTTTTCATGGAGTCAGGCAATTAAAAGTGGAGCAGCAGGCATTTTGTCTGTAGCGTTTTTACTATAATTTAGGATAAAACAGTCAAAGTAATGAAAACTATATTGGTGAATCTCCCACCTTATGCTAAATTGGCTCCTGGAAACTGTTCCTGGTGGCCTTAAAACAGAGTTGGCTGCTCATCTACTTATATTGGGGCCATGCTTGGATATGGATTAACACATAACATATGACTGAATATTTTTATTATTACAAACTACTTAAGTTGTGGCTTGTAATTAAAAAAAAAAATGTACTCACAAATCATCTTCCAGGTTCATCCTGACAAATTAAATAAGGTATTTAACCTTCGTCTTGAAAAGCATTGATAAACAAATAACCCCTTATTTTACTAATAGACTGAATCTAATTCTTTTTACATGGTAGACAGTGTCTACTAGACGCTGCTTTTACACGAGTCCTGGCTTGTGGTTGTTTCAACAGCTCAAGCCTGACACCTGCTGGTTTACTTAAAGTCAAACTGACAGCATTGTGAACTCCCCATTTAGAGAAGCTCTGCCATTGATTGGCAACCTGACACATTTACTTAATCACTTTCCAATGGCAAACATCCCAAGACATACGTGCCTTTTAGAAACTGGATGCTAAGCAATTACAGTAGGATGACACAAGATTATAAAATATAACAATCGATAGTCAGCCCAGCACAATACAAGAGACCAGTGAACACTTTATTATTTAAATCTATGGGGAAAAAGTGAAACATGATGTTACATAAAACTAATATACACCAACTACAATGTGACAAATATTTACGTTTCAATTAGCGTTTCAAATCGATAGGAAAACGCAAAGGCTGTCAGGATTAAAAATTCAGTATAACAGAGTAACTGATGTTTCATCTTAGCATAACTACTATAATGCATATTTTATCTTCACTTTTGGCAACTTAGAGCTAAGGGTAAAAGGGGGGAAATCTAAAAGATTGCTTATCTTTGGTCAATCTGTCCATTGCATTGCTGGGGGTAAGAAGCTGTCCCATTTGTTTATTTTAGAGTAATTTATCATTTTACAATCATTCACAAACACCTTTCATGTTGTCTTACTTAATGGCTCAGCTATCAGTTTCCCTTTTCATAAAAGGTACACATATCTTTGATTGTTTCACATAAGAAGATAAAATATGCATCATGTTGATCATTCCTGTTACACCTCAAGCTTTTCACTTCAATCTCCATACATCAACACCCATGACAAACAAGTTTCCACTCACCACTTTCTTGAAGTCACTTTCTGCTTCATCCAGTTTTCCCTGCTTTAGGAGCAAATTGCCTCTCTGCAGTCTTGCCTGTTTGAGAGGAAAAGTGTATTGGTTTAATAAAAAACAAAAGTTGGTCCCATCAGGAAAGTGTTGCCCGGGCTGACATCTGGCCATGCTACTGGAAAATAGAACTTTGCAAGAGGTTGGTGCATGGCCTGATGTTATTTAACATTATTTTGTACTGATATACTGCAAGAACATGTTAAGCCTCAGTCTACATAGGCAAGTCAAGTGCAAGGACTCACAGACGTGAAATCGGGTTTGAGTTCTATGACTTTGCTCAGGTCTGGTAGTGCAGACTTTGACTTGCCCATGGCCAGGTACACCGTTGCTCTTCTGTAGTAGGCCATGTAGTTTTTGTGATCTCCATCTAGACATAAACAAATACAATTTCAAACTAACATGAGTGTGCAGTCCTCTGCACATTCACATGAATAAATGTAGTCCTTAGCAAATACACATCTGCATTCTGTGTCTAGAGGTATCATGAGTCAACTTCGTGTGTTTTATGAATAATACAAATGTTGTTAATATGGGTAATATCGATAGGCATCTTTTAGAAAAAAGATGGGAGAACGAATGTTATAACATATGGAAATTATAAATAGGCCACGTTCTGATACGAACCAACAGCAGCATGGAAGTGAGATAGTGCGTCAGCTAACTGTCCAGCAGCAAGGAGCTTCTTTCCCATCTCAAGGTGGTTTTCCACACTCGCATCGCCGCATTTTACTCCTAAACCATACATGGCAAACATTAATTGTTAACAGTTGTCACTTCGTGTCTAAGTAGTGACCCCGATTCATCACTGCACGTGACAATGTAGATCAAACGGCCGTTGCACAGTCCAACAAAAACCACCCAGATAGGGAGCAACATTATGCTAGTTTTTGACAGAGGTGTATTTTTTAGGCATACATGTGCTAGTGAGCGTTGTTGTTAGTGCTTAGCTAGCTGGCTATCACGGTTAGCTAGCTTAGTTTGCGTTTTGGAACCAGGGCAATCACCTAAAAACTTGGCAAACTAGCTCACTTTAACCCTCTCGGACCAATTTATCTTAGCTAATTACGTTTACTTGTCTGTTTACTATGAATGGTAGCTTCATACCTACGGGGGTAGGCTAAGTAAAATAACGTTAAATTAACATTGGTCAAAGTCTAGAACATGTGACGAAAGTGCTTACCTACCTTGGTATCGTAGATCAATCAAAACAAGAACAAATGGAATGTAAGTTAATATTTTGTTCGCTATATGATTTATTAAAACCATGGTTATCGTCAATCAATCCACCCAATGAGCTGTCGTTCTTGCCTCTAAATGCTAATATAGTTATACTTATTTGATTACCTAGCACTCAGTTTTATCGTAACAATTCCATACTGACAGCTGGGTTTTCTTCAACCAGGCCACTCTAGCCAACTCAACTGGTCGTGGGTTGTGTTGATTGGGTGAAATGTTGACAAACTCCACCCACTACACTTGGTTCAACGAAGAGGAGCCACGGCAGCACTTGGAAGGGCGTGTCACCCCAGCAATGAATTAACTATTGCATGAGTGATGAAGTAAGTGATTGTGTATTATGGGATTTGTATTTTATTTTCAACAATACAAAGCATTTGTAAAATAAGATAAAAATAGAGCAGTGCTGAGAGTAAAGTAGAAGCTTAGAAACAAAATTATAAAAAGTTAAAGCAACCTTTACATTAGACCTGTTCAGACATAATCAGTTGCGGGTGTCTTGCTGCTTCTGCCAAATGAGACACTGCTGTGTGTGACACTGCTCATGTTGCTGCTCCTAGATTTCCGACTCTCCCCAGCCTCTGTTCTCGGTGCAGACATGTAATTCTTTATCGTTGGTTTCACTGAAGCTGTTACATAGGTCCCAGGGATCCGGTATCCAGGACGTATTTTCTCCTTTGAACTGAAAATATGTTTTAATTTGAGAGATGACTGTTTGCTCTCTGCAATTTCATAGAAATATAGTTATTATACAGTGTCAGTACCTTGAATAGCATCCCTCCTTTCCCGCAAATATAGTATATATAAGACCTCCGACAATCAATAGAGTGGAGCCTCCCCAGCCAATATACACACCGACACCAATTTCAAATCTGCAAACACATTGCCTACAGTTTTTGCTTTTCGTTTACATTTCAACAGTGAAAATAAAAGTCCATGCTACAATATCACCCCCAGAAATTATCCAAACTAGTTGTTCACAAAAATAAATGATTGGGGTTAGGGATAAAACTTACCTTTGGCCTCTGAAACTAGGGTCTTGAAATTCTGCTCTCAATTTGTTACCAAAATATGAGAAAGCTATTATAGAACACATCCCTGTAACAAAGAACAAACTCACATTTAAAAACAAGCTGAGGCGCAGCAAACGAAGATATTATTGAACAGACTTTACCAGATATGAGGTAGTTTATCCCTCCAGCAAAAGTTACTTTTGCATTTACAACGTCTGATCCTCCAATTTTAGTGCACTTCATGCCAACTAAGACCAGGATTGATGCAAAGAATCCCAGTATTATAGAAGTAATGATCAGAGCCCTGCACATATGGATGTCCCCTGGTCAGGACATGAAAATTACAAAACAATGTAAGTTCATAAGAGATCCAAAACTTTATGCTTTCTGGGATCATTGTAAATGTGTTTCCCAAGCAAAACCTTTACTCACAATTCAGTCCGAACAGTGATGGAATTTCTTTGCAGTCAGATACTCCAGTTGAGTCGGATACACAGTCCTTCCAGAGGTTTGAGTAGTAGTTTGCGGCTGTAAGAACTAAGTTGTCCATCTCCGACCAAGTCCAGATCTCTGTGGGCATGGTGGAGCAAACCAAGATCCATCCACTCACACATACCACAAAGCAGCCAATCTCCGTGTACATCATTACTGTCCTGTAGTTCATGGCTGCTTCTCTTGGTGCAAAACAGACAAGGACAAAGACAAGCAATGGCACAAGAGCAATTGTTGTCCTATCTTGACATAAACTAAGAAAGGGGAGAAGGATGAGGGTAGAGAAGGATTGGTTCAAAGCTACTCCCTCCCATCCTGTAAACACACACACACACACACACACACACACACACACACACACACACACACACACACACACACACACACACACAAACACATTCACACACACACCTACAGATGTACGCAAGCACTTTTTATTTGTGTATATACTGTAGACACATCTTTAACCTCTAGGCTGATGAATGATGAATGGAAAGAGGTTAAAAGCAAGTGCTTACCCAATACTTTTGTTCCAGGATGGCAACACAATGACATAAGGTCTTGTTTGTTGGTGGTGTTCTACAATGCAGCTAGCTAGTTTAGTGTACTATAAGTCTTCAGTTCTTTTTGACACCTTGACTAAGCCTTGTTGTTCATAGTGACATTCTGATGTAGAATATTCTACACTACAATTTCCTTATAGTTATGCAACTAAGATTATGGATACGTATACTTTATTACACAGTCAATTTTAAAATAGGAAGTAAAAAAAACGAATTTCTAAAAGTGAAGTTATGTCTTTAAACCAGTTTGTCTTTTTTTATGAAAAAAAATTATATTCAAAGGATAAATTTATTGGTTTCTAAAAAAAACTGACATATCACAAACTATAAAGACAGTGCAAACTAAACTTTACTTTAACTTTTTCTTCAAACTGAATCCATAATAAGACACAAGATTTTTCATGAAATCTCTTCTATGTATACAAGGATATTCCAGATCTAAAAATACATTTGCGATAACATAACTACACAAAAGCGTCTCTGTCTGACATTTTACTAGGCAATGTCTTTGAGATGGTCGATATTCTGCTGCTGCTGGCTTGTCCTGAGCCCAAGTACCCATACTGTCTGGATGACCTGTTGTAGCCATAGGTATTCCTGCCTGCTGAGCGAGGGGCCATGTACGTTCGTGTACCATAGGCAGTCACTACTCTACTGTAAAAATAAACACAAACATCGCAGAGTTAGAAACAGGATAGCTGGGATCTTTATATTAACAGAAGGTAACAAAAAACGTTTTGAGTTTTATCACCCCTTTGTGAAGTACACTTTGTAGACCGTGGCAGCGTAAAGTATGGCCCCCACAAAGATGAAGAAGCATGCCACCATTCCAAGATATATAGGTGGTCCAATGTTATACCTGTCAGTAAAGTATAGATAAGTACAATCCCTTTTGATACATGAATCAGGCTTCAGGAATTTAAATGAATTTGTTCTTCACACATCTTTTTTTTCATGCAGAATAGATGAATAACAAAAAAACAACAACCGTAAGGTTCCAGGCTGTAAAGTGGAAGAATAAGCTGTCCTGACGATTCTATTGATGTATAAGCAGTAGGCAGCAATGTTCGAAACACCTGTGGTTAGAGGCTTTGTTTATACTTAGAAATGTTGAGGGCAAAACACATTTGTCCTTTAGAGCATCAAGCACGCAGTTTTGCTGTATTTTTTGTCCAGGTCTTGTTTTGTACTCACCACCAACAAAGTGAAATATAGATCCTGCTAGCAGTAGTTTGTCCTTAGTTTTTTCTTTTCCTCCTATGTGCGTGCACTCCATCCCAGGAAAGCAAAAGACGACCCCAAAGAAGCCAAGTGTTACTCCACATATGATCAAACCCCTCACTCCCTGAACGTATGCTGCAGGAAAATATTTATAAATCACAATTCATATTTAATAACCAATCGTGTTGACAAACCATTCATTTACTCTCTGAAATATATACTTAAATATAGGCAGAGCAGCACATTCCTATTATATGAATTGACAAAATTGCTAAAGAATTGATATAATTGTCCTTGAGCTTTAAAGATGGGGAATGGATTATGCAGGTATTTCCTGAGTGAAACCTGTGAGCAGCAGTAGCACTTACCTTCGACAGACCACTGCTCTGCAAAACTTCGACAGTTGGAGACAGATGTGGAATCCGTGTAGCAATCCCTCCACAGGTTGGACCAGTACCACCCCACCTTGATAATGAAGGAGCCCCCCTGGCCTCCAACCTGACTTGTTCTCCAGTTGTCCATGGCCATGGTGCATAGGACAAAGACCCAACCTAGAGTGGAGATTACAAAGCCAAACACTTGGACCAGACGCTTCTTCATGGCTCCAGGCCACTAACGCACTAGCTCCTGAATGCACTAACTGAGGCAAGTGGCGGACCAGGATTGTGTGGACACTCCCCAAAAGACGTTGGTCGCCGTTCTTCTTCTCAAAAGGTGACAAATGGTGTCTCTGGATGGTGTGGCCTGGTGTGTTGATGTGGGTTCTGTATGGGCTCTGTTGACTGTAAACTCTGAGGAGTGTGGCTTCTATCTTTGAACCACTGGCAGTTTTATACATAGGTAAGGGAGTTCCCCAGTTACTTTTGAAAAGACCTTTGAGGCACCGTAATTCTATTTTAAATGTTTTTTATTTAGAGTTTTAAATTGCATGTCTATGTAATGGTTACATCATGGAAAGTTCAGTTATAAACATATGGCTGACACATGATGGACCTCATGTTAAACATTAGTCTTCCAGATTAACAACTTTAATGAAGACATTGGCAAGACAAGCAGACCATTATTACTCTTGGCAATTTAATGCAGTAAAAGAAAATCTAACGTATAAATAAAAATAAACAAATTAAAAACCATTCAACTTTATAAAAATGACTAAATAACGAATTAAACAACTTCAAAACAAGAAACAGAAATCAGGAGTGTTCAGTTATACTTTTGGCACTGTCACAATCAAAAAAATCTTAAACATCAGACATGAAGCAATTATATAATGTACAACACAGGGTACTTTGTAAATTTCAATTATTACAAACAATTATATTGCCATTGGCCACCACCAGTTGTTCAAAATAACAAAGAAGGTAAACTGGCAGCCACAATGTACATCATATTTAATATGTAAGTCAATATACATTCATCTGAAAAAAATAATATTTAGTGTTTATCTCAAACATAGGCATTTTTATCAAAGTGCTGTGTTCTGGAGGAGCTGCTGCTGTAGTCTGGTGGAGGCCTGGGGTTTATGGACTGTGCCTGCCCCCTAGGGTGAGAGGAGATGTGGGAGGCAGCTCCTCTGTAGACATAGCCTCTTTGGCTTGGGCTGGAACAGAAAAACAAATGTATAGTTCCTACTAGAAAATTAATAAACACCACAATGTTTGATAGAGCAAATGCTATGTTTGCTATCTCCATAAACATTACTAAAATATTTTGTAACAGTAAATGTAAAAAAATCTGTATTTTGTCCCCGGAAAGGTATATTTTCACTGTTGCGTGAATGCTAGATGTTTTAAGCTACATTGCATTTTACCATTTATAATCGTAGTTGAGTATTGCAAGTGATTCAAACCTTTTGGTGGAAGTGCCAACTATAGAGAAGCAGAGCATAGCTCCACCTAGAATACACAAGATAGAACCTGCCCAGCCAATGAACAGGGCAGCTCCGAGTTCGTACCTGGAAAAATGGAACAGGTTAATTAATAGCATAATGACATATTCCATTAGGTCATTCCAGGCATTGAGGAGTTACTTTACCCACTTTTGTGCCATGTACATGGGGTCGAAAAACTCTGCCGTTATCCGGTGAGCATACAGGGAGCATGACGATAGTGAGCTGACACCTTTTAAGAATAAAGGTTTTTAGAATGTAAGTTAATCAAAATGAATACACCATATTAATTGGATAACTTTACATTATCGCGATCACAACACATACCACTTAGAATGAAAATGACTCCTGAAAAGCAGGCAATGTTGGCTTTGCTTTTGTCAGTGCCGCCAATTTTGGTGCATTTCATCCCCACCAACGCAAAGATGGAACCAAAGAAGCCCAGGATGATAGCTGTTATCATCAACGCCCTGCATGCCTGGATGTAACCTGTAATGACAAGGCGCAGTGGCCAGGTAACTAAAACAACCCAAGAAACCTGATACATGACCCTGCCACTAATGAACATTGAAGAAAAGGAGGCCAGTAGAGCATGGGGCTGTTAACGTTCAAACCAAGTTCACCTCTTACAAAACTCTTGCTCTTGAAATTACAACTTTTCACAAAAAGCACCAAGGATCAAATTCAGTAATACTGAATAATTTTTATAGTGGCCATGCCACATTAGAGATAGACTTAATATTAGAACTGCTATTGAAATGTGATGTAGTGGAAAATATTAGCTTTGTGGTCAACCCCTTAAACTAATCAACCATAGTTGAAACAGCCTGGAGCTCTTACTAATTCTAATTTATTGCCTTTCACTCCCAAGAAGTGTGGCTAAACATTGACATATTTCAAGGTAAATCAGTGGTCCCTGAGAGCACACATGCACTGTGTCTCCCATAATTACATTAGCTCAGGTAGGCCCTGGACCCCTATGAACTAGAAATAGCTTGAGATTGAACTTTAAAAACAAGTGGGTAATTGGTGGTGGGCATACTGACCTATTTTCAAAAACAGACATGAAAATACAGTTAGTGTTCGCAAAAACAATCAATAGGAGGGTCTACAATAACCTTCTGGACCCCATCTTTAATCCATTTGTTTCTGAATACATTTAGCACAGAGCCTTAGCATTAAACACAATGTTAACTATCAGTAAATCAATAGTAGGCCAAATTGTATTTAAGAATATAGCCAACCATCCAGAGCGAGCATGGAGGGAAAGTCCTTGCAGTTAGAGACTCCTGTTGAGTCAGTCACACAGGTCTTCCATAGGTTAGACCAGTAGGTAGCCGTGGTAATGACGGTTCCATCCAATGAAGATACCTTCCAGTAGTCCGTGGGCAAGGTCGAGGAGACGAGCACCCAGCCAGACGTGGACAAAGCAAAGGCCAAGATCTCTGTCACCATGCTGCTCATATTGCAACTAACACTTACAGTAACACTACACTCACTCTACTGGAGTTGATGAAAGTCTCAGAGGCAAATTATAGTCCACTGCTTTGTTGAGCTATTTTGTTGAGAGAGTTAATTGAAGAGATAACCAGAATAGTCTCCACACCGGTAGTCCAAGTTAAATGGATTGGTGGAGATTGATGGTTAATGTGTCTTGGACCGGTGCATTATTCTGAAAGGAGGAGTTTTGCCTTCCCCTAACATCCCCTCTGACCAATAGTCCATACAGCTTCCTACACCCCCCTCACCTATTACTCTGCACACGTCACACATAAATAGTTGATGATGAATGCACTGGGATGGCAAAGGTTCAATCTAGAATGTTTTGACGGTGACTTCACGATGACTTTACAATGATGTCTCATATAATGCAAAAGTTCACATGGCCAGTATTATGATCAAAACAGATCTTGGGCCTTGTTTGGGATGACCTAAGTGTTGTCCATCTATCATTAAAAAACCGCATGGGTGTGAGAACAGCAAATACCTCATGAGATAAAGAATAACATGATGTGCACTTATTAACCTCTGATTCACTCGTAACTTCGACTTATACTTAAGAGATCTCACACACCACAAACATGGTTGGTTAGTGAAGATGGAGGCGTACAGTATACAAGACAACATCTTTAACATACTCTGGACTTTGCTCAGAATACAAATAGAGCAAAGCTCTGACAAAAAAGAAAATCCTGCTGTCTGTCTCTTTAAGCAGTAGGCCCATCTAGTGGTTGTTTATTGTTTGTTTTCTCAGTTTCAACCAGCTTCATGCCAGAAACAATTGGGACTGTGCTCTGAAAACATTCATACTTTGTATTGTTTCCTTATTTTTTCTCTATTTTAAATTGTTTGCACAATCTTTTATTTTTCTAGCTATTACTCCATATGCTTTTATTTTTCATGGCATTGATAAGGTAAAGAAGAAAAACTAGAACAGCACTCCAAGTATTAAATTGAATTTAGCCACAAATGGCTAAGTGACATTACTTCACTTCGACTGACAATAGGTCACTAGTGATGCCTTCAGTACGTTGTATCCTTTCCCCCCTAACCCAACTCAGCAGTTTATGGACCAACCTCTGAGATAAAAAAAAATAAAAAAATCCAGTGACTGTTACAATCTTGATCGGGACTTTCTTATTATGTTCACCGATTGTCATAGTCACAGAATTTGACCAGTTGGATCCACATTTGGGCATCATCAGCGAAGATGCGAATAAGTGATATCAATTTCACTTTATTCTATCACATACAGTATGACACCTTAGTCAGTCTCCTTGATTGGTATTGAAACAACCCTCTCCCAATACATGCATGTGTTTTAAAATGTGTTTCTTTATTCATTGACTTGTCCAAGAACACGCTAGATTAGATTAGGTGCATACAGGTTTAAGAGCTTTGCACAATAACACAATGCTAGTCAGATCTTACTACTTCTAATGGGTATCAAAATGTAAAATTCTGTTGTTTCTAATTGTTTCATGTGAAAGTGTGGTCATGTACCCTGCATCTGGACCGTATGTGTATGGAGTTTACGCCCTTCCATTTGACCTACAATGCCTGGGCTTAAGGAAACTATACCACTAACGGATGACTATCCTTTAAATTAAACAGAATTCAAGCTACTGACTTTAAACTTACTTAGGTAACTTGTATTTTAACTGAGAAATATCTAAAATTGCAATGAAACATTTTGCCCTAAATATCTCCTCAACATTGTGTATTATTATACATTTTGTTATTGTGTCTTTGTCATTTGGCATCCTGTTAAGGTCTAACAAGGCATACTAACCAGAAATGGAAAATAAGGCAGATTATAGCTATAGGGACATATTGGGAGATTAGACACAATACAGCTGAACTCAGATCTTGGGAAACAACCGACCATTTATGGCAGCACACAACTATTTAACCTTGACTGCAAATCTACAAGCTCTGTGTATTTATCCAGCCTAAACAGGATCTTCTGAATCAGACTATGCCAGTTTAACCTTTTGTACACATTAGGCATTGCAAAACTCTTGAGTCATCCACTGGAACACTAAGGTCATCAGAACCGATCAACATATTGAAGGCATCAAAACATACCCATGTTTCTAGACTCGATTTTTAAAGTATAGATGAACCCCAAAAAAATGAAAAAAAAAATGTGATATGATATTTCTTTTCTTAGATCAGGATTCACAAATATTGCGTCTTCCATAACAATTTATGTAGACCTAAAATACAGTACATTACTTGGTTCACATCTGGAGAGTTGATGGAATTCTGAACACTAGCTTGCAGGATGTTTAGACGTACAAAAGTATTTAAAATGCCCTGAGTAAACAGCTTGTATTTTATTACCATCCTACCGATTGACATTATCTAAAAAAGAGTGAAAACATCCTGAAACTCTAGTTTGTGTGCAAGTAATTTAAGATCCTTTCCTACCTTCAAGTTTGAAGATAGTGTGGTGGGGTCTGCAGTGCAGGGCTCCGATAGCATTCCCAGCACAGTTGTTCCACAGTCCCTGCAGCACCCATGTAGCAGTGATGACAGAAGATGCCCTGCTGGTGGTCCTCCATTCGTTGGATACTGTGGCCCCTATGGTGGCACCTAGCCCAACAAGACCACCCAATAAAGCTATGATTTGCATGGTTGACATTTCAGGTTTAACAGGTCCAAAATATATTCATCCAGCAGATCCTTGAAAATATAGAAATAAAATGCTCCAGGCAAACACATTACAAGGTGGACATGTGTAACACAGAGATATTTATGGTAAGGTCAACCATGTGTTGCTTCCTAACTAGAATAGGAGATGGGCAGTGTCATCCCAACGTCAAAAAGTTAAAGAAGTCAACTAACAGTTAGTTATTAAATGAAGCAAGCGACTTTTCAACAACGCTCTATTCTTTTTGTAGGCTCTTTAGATTTAGCCTAAATGTGAAGTTGGGTATCATATTAACATTCCAAAAATAATAAAGGAGCAATAAGTAATCTTAGAACAAGGGGCAATGTGACAAAGTCCGGTTAGCTGAGCATACAAAATTTAGCAACTTAGGTTGAAAGTAAGTTTTGTCATTTGACGTTTGCACAACTTTCCAAAAAATAAAAAATACTATTATTTTTACCCTGTTCAAACCCATAATGCCGAATTTGAAAGATAAGATAATGACCTTCAATTATTAATTTAAAATGCATACAACATGTGTAGAATAATTAAAATAAAATAAAATAATTTGTTGTAAATTATAGGGTAGTAGTAATAAGTAATAAGTAACTAAGTAATAGTTAATCTACTACCCTATATTAATTTACAACTATTAATATATACATGTGTGTGTGTGTGTATATATATATATATAGGAGAGATACAAATCTGAAAGAATACGTTCTCCAAAGTAGAATTGACAGGAGAAATCTTAAAAGGCACTGCTCCTTACAACAGACCGCGATGTAGTACATGCAAATACACCAACTCCAAAACAGAAATCAGAGGCCCCAAATCATCACTACACATTCATCACTCCTTTACCTGAACATCCAAAGGAGTAGTATACTGCATTATCTGCAAAAAAATTAACCAGCTTTACATTGGAGAAACAAAAAAGGCAGCTAGCAGATCATTTTGTGGAACACCTAAGGAGCATTTGAATCCACACACTGGCATTTCCAGTAGCTAGACACTTTACCAGCAACAACCACCCGCTCGAAGACATCTCTATCTGTGGGATTAGTCAGTGCTATGCAACAAATTCAGCTCGAAAACTGAAAGAGCGTGAACTAATCTTCAAGCTTGGAACCTTGGAGCCCTTCGGAATGAACATTCTATTCTGACCCTCATTTTTTGGAACCCCATTTTTTGGAACAACAATGTATCTATAGCTACAGCATCTTGTTTATTTTTCTTTTTGCCCAGCTGAAGAAGGGCTTTATGCTCGAAACGAAAATCTTGCACATCTATTTTTTATGAACCTATATATATGTGTGCGTGTGTGTGTGTGTGTGTGTGTGTATGAATATCTATCTATCTATCTATCTATCTATCTATCTATCTATCTATCTATCTATCTATCTATCTATCTATCTATCTATCTATCTATCTATCTATCTATCTATCTATCTATCTATCTATCTATCTATCTATCTATCTATCCATCCATCTATTCAGTGTGTATATATATATATATATATATATATATATATATATATATATATATATATATATATATATATATATATATATATATATATATATATATATATACAGTACTGTGCAAAAGTTTAGGCAGGTGTGTAAAGTTAGAATGTTTTCAAAAATCGAAGTGTTAATAGTTTGTTTTTATCAATTAACTAAATGCAAAGTGATTGAATAAATTAACAATCTAAATCAAACAAGAGTTGCTGACCACTCTTTGCTTTAACATTTTTTGCCAGCATTTTTTCACATCTGCCTAAAACTTTTGCACAGTACTGTATACTGTATAAATATATGGAAGATGTGAGTAAAAATATGAGTAGTTCCAGTCCAGAGTGTGATAGAATTATCGACCAATCCCGGTGCGGAAGGAAGGTTCATGCGTAGGGAGATCGCCATAGAGATAAAACCTATCATGACAGCATGTGTCAGCCGGTTAAGGCAACCCATGATGTTGCCAGGGAACAGTTAATGTAATTTGTCATGTATGGAGGACGCAATTAAGCTAAAATAATGGTTACTTTGTTGACTTTACTACTTTGAAAATTAATGATATGATTTCAGCTTCATACTGTTTTCTGTTCGTGTTCGGTGTCCGAGCATGGAACCTTTGCAAGAGGCGAGGGATAATCCTTTGGCTAGAGTTAATCTTTTTTCCAAGATTTTCTTCTGGTAAGAAAAGTAGCTGCAGTGTGTGACAACTTTGACTGCTAGTAGGGCTCATATGTCATCTTCTGGCCACATTGAAGAGATAGATAAGAAGAGCCACATCTTTGCATGCAGTAGCTAGCATTTGTTTATAATAAACTGGTAATGCGACTAGAGCTAAGTAGCCTACATGAAGCTAACATTATCCCTACTGACTTTGCAGCGTAGTATTAAGCATCCTTGGTCTGCTGAAGTCTATTCCAATGTATGGCTACCAGGTTGCCGCCTACCACACACCTTTTCATGAGAGATCATATCAGAGTTTCCTAGTAGTACTATTTTGCACAACAGCACCAGGAAATTAGGACCTGTTTACGAACTCGAAGGAAACTTACACAATACTATGGCTATCTTCAAAACTTGAAACTAGATATTGTTTTGTTATTGTCTTGCTTTAGAGATAATTATAGACTTAAAATGAAATACGAGTATTACTATTTGCTAAATGTAGATGTATTTTCTGGTTCTCTATAGTTGGCTGAATCCATTATTTAGAATTGGCTACAAAAGGAAGTTGGAGGAGAAAGATATGTATAAAGTTCTTCCGGAAGATGCATCTGAAAGACTTGGAGAGGATCTGCAGAGGTAGCTAGCTCTAACGTTTCATAAACCATAGCCTGAATATTTACATCTGAATGTGCAAAAACTCTTATTGTGTACACTTGAAAAATGTACTGAAACCCATATTTTAACAAACAAGCATTCAGCTTGGAGTAGACCTTTGCTTTTTTATTAAAGGTTTCATTTTGTAATTGAATTGCTTTTTCTTTTTATTGCTCATTGTTTAACATCTTTAAATTGTTTTATTTGTGGTTGCTATACTCTGTGGTTGCTATAATCTGCCTTTTCGTAGGTACTGGGATATAGAAGTGCAAAGGGCAGAGAAAGACCTGCGCCCACCCAAACTAACCAGTGCTATTATCCAGTGCTATTGGAAATCATACTCCACCATAGGAATATACACGCTTGTTGTGGTACCAGATTTATCTCAACTTAGGCAAATTTGTAACCTTTTGGAAAAGACTGAACAGCACTTTCTCTTACTTGTTACCATATTTTCTTCTGTCAGGAATTTATCAAAGTGATTCAACCCCTACTGCTTGGAAAGTTGATACAATACTTTGAGAGTTATGAGGCCAACAATATGGCTGCTCTCTATGAGGCCTATATCTACACTGCCGGTATCTCGCTAACTACTGTTGGCCTAGCAGCCCTTCACCACCTCTACTTCTACCAGGTGCAGAGAGTTGGCATGAAATTGCGTGTGGCTATGTGCCATATGATCTATCGCAAGGTAGGCTATTCAATGAAATCAAGAGATTTTTTCTATCTCTGAAGATCTAAATAAGATCTCAGTGTGTCCAATCTGCATTTCTGTTTGAGGGGTACATTTTACATGTTAAGATCATGGTTTTATGGTTAACTACAAGCAATTTACATATTTTGTGTATCATTTCACCAAAGGCCCTCAGTCTCAACAGCAGGGCACTTGGAAAAACCACCACTGGACAAATTGTTAACCTGTTGTCGAACGACGTCAACAAGTTTGATGAGGTACACTGCTATGGCATTTCATAATGCACGTTTAAGTTTGTGTACTTTCCTATCAGATTATATTTATTTTACTTCACCTTTTCACTCTTACATTTTCACAGGTAACCATATTTTTGCACTTTGTATGGATCAGTCCCCTGCAAGTAGCAGCTGTGGTTGGGTTACTGTGGCATGTGATTGGTCCATCATGCCTTGTAGGAATGGCTTTCCTAATATTCTTGATGCCAATACAGACTCTGTTTGGACGCCTGTTCTCCTCACTAAGGTAATGGCACCCAAATGGCTCTTTTGGCTATTGCCACAAAGTTGTTGGGTTTAAATTCCCGTCATCTTCTACAGGGGCCAAACAGCAGTCTTGACAGACAACAGAATACGCATCATGAATGAAGTGGTGTCTGGAATCCGTATTATAAAGATGTATGCCTGGGAGAAGCCTTTCGCAGCACTGGTGAATGAAGTTCGTAGGTAAATCAAGATATATTTTCATTGTTTAGTATTATTACATCGAACCTACAGTAAGTGTTATACTAGTAGTCATGCCTTAACTTTTTTTTTTCATGAATACCAAAATGTTGTGACGAGTAATGCTATTCTAAAGGATTACCTTATACATCTTAGTCTCCTCACCTGATAGGAAATAACAGTGTTCACACAGAGAATGTTACCTAGTGGTCATTATTTGGAGAATTGGACTACAATGTTGAACTACCTGTATGAATCTAGGTTTCATATAAAAAAACACATTACACATTAATAACGTGATTTAAAAACAGAACTTGTTAAGAACTACTTGCTGTAAACAACAATTTATTGATTCAGAGGATTGTTTCGTGATTTATGGTCTTTGCTGTTGATGATTGTGTGAACAGAGACAGAAACTAGACATGCAAGGTGTCTAAGCTGTTTATTTCAGTAGATCTAGTAAGCTAGACCTAGCTGGTAAACACACTCTCAAATGAGACAATAGAAACCCCAAGAGACACTCGTTTCAGATTGGTAACGGCTCGGCAAATGCTTAAAGTTTTTATTTATTTATATTAAACAAAGAGTATGGTCCTCTCATTTTGTGTATGTTCTATTTCCAGCACTGTACACCATACTATTTCCTATATCCACGCATGTCATTTCTGAAACATCCATCATTTCACAGAAAGGAGATATCCAAGATCATGAAGAGCTCATACCTGCGAGGGCTCAACATGGCCTCCTTCTTTGTGGCCAGCAAGATCATTGTCTTCATCACTTTTTGTGTCTACGTGCTATCGGGGAACAGAATCACTGCCAGCCGGGTGTTTGTCACTGTGTCTCTGTATTCAGCTGTCAGACTCACCGTCACCCTCTTTTTCCCCTCGGCTATAGAGAAGGTTTCGGAGACCCTCATCAGTATCCGCAGGATCAAGGTACACTGACAAACTCACCGGCGTAGATACGATTTTGGTTACAATGATGCTGAAAGTTAAACATTGTGGATACAAAAAGATTCTTATTTTTTCCAGAATTTTCTTCTACTGGAGGAAGTTGCTCCCAAGCACCTTGGCCTCCCTGTGGCAGAGAGGAGCGAATGCATGGTGGAGGTTCAGGATCTGTTCTGTTACTGGGACAAGGTGATGCAGCTCGCCAGAGCAGCAGGTAGAGAATAAAACCACTTGATGTAATATTTGTGTGAATGATCCTTTCCATGTCTTTTACAGTCTCTTGATGCTCCAACACTGCAGAACCTGTCTTTTACTGTGAAGTCCAAGCAACTCTTGGCTATCATTGGAACAGTTGGTGCAGGAAAGGTCAGAAAAACTACATTATGTGCCGAACTTAAAATGATTACATATGAAAAAGAGGTGGCAGGGGCGCTTCTGGTATCCCTCAAAACTCTCGGTGCTCAAGGAATAAGATTATAGGACAAAGGATTATAGGATTATAGTGACCAAATAATGGAACCAAAATAACGGTAAACAGTGGCAGAAACAATCCAGAACCTGGCACTCAGAGGGCTTGAAAAAGTATAAAAAGCCTTTATTGTATTGGGCTATTTCTAAAAATAGTTGTATATAATAGGTCTATTTTTAGAATCAGCCCAATACAATAAAGGCCTTTTATACTTTTTCAAACCCTCTTGAGTGACAGGTTCTGGATTTTTTTATGCCACTGATTACCGTTATTTTGATTAGATTTTTTGGTCATTAGTCTTTTGTCCTATAATTAAAATAATTTCAGTCTGTCAAAGCACATCATCCTGATGAGACCTATGATACCAAATTTAACAGAGTTGCTTTGACAACGTTTAATGTTTATCCCTCTGTATAACCCTCGGTTTGTGTCTTTATCTGTTTGTCAGTCGTCCCTGCTGAGCGCTATCCTGGGAGAGCTCAGCCAGGAAAGGGGCATGGTCAAGGTCAAAGGGGAGCTGACCTATGCTTCCCAGCAGCCCTGGATCCTTCCAGGAACAATCCGCAGCAACATCCTGTTTGGCAAAAAACTCCAGCCCCACAAGTACGAGAGGGTCCTTAAGGCATGCGCCCTCAAGAGAGTGAGAATCCCATACATTGTTGTAGATTAAGTTGCTGCGCACGACAGGATCACCACCGTCTCAAGTGTACTTGAAATGTCAGCAGTACAGTAATGTAGTGGCACAGATTAAGAATGATAGCCTTGCATGGTATTGTCAGCGGTTCATACCTATTGTGGAACGCCTTATAATATATAACTCACAAACTCACCACAACAAAAATGAATTATAAATAGAAGTCATTAACTTTATGGAGAGGGTGAGATATAACATGATTTTTGTATGAATCTCCAATAATATGTATCCTCTACAGTAGGTACTAGGCCCTAGTAAATTGCTATTGGCTGCTTTACTCAGAACATGAAATTGAATTAGCCAGCAAAAAATAAGCTGATTGCCCATGTGCATTAGGCTGTTTACTAAGGTGCATTAAAACTAGTTGTAATTTAATATTTGGCTTCAACTGCATATATTAACTAAAATGTTTATGATACTGTACATTTGAAAAGTAATGAATCATTTGTGAAGAAATACAATACATTGGATTTCAATTAATCAGAAAGACAAAGACTAAATTCACTTATACATATATTATGTAAGTATCTATCCCTAGTGGATTTAGTCAGCAGATTATTTCGCTAAGTTTGTTGGACAATCAAGCATCTCTAGCTAACTAGCAATGAATTGAACTAACAACTATTAAATCAACTTAGAAGTCTGTTTAATGAATAGGCAACACACTGAATGTGGTGCCTAAAGGGAAGTAGGGACACACAAACACTTTAAAGTTTGGGTTACAACAACGACAGTATTTGTCAGCAATGAAGCGTCAAAATCGCAATGGTTTGTCATTATATACTGTATTTTTTTGCTGAGTCATCTGATCTCCTCTGCTTAAGAAAGACGCTCCACTCTGGGGGGACAGAGACAGGCGGGGGCTGCTGTAATTGGGAGCGAATCAATGTGTCCTTGGAGAAAGCTGTGCTTAGCAAATCTGTACTGGACGCTGAGTGACGCAGAATTTCATTTTGGTCCGCTAAAAGTGTTCTGTGTGTTCTGACCTCAAGACTGTGTGAATGTAGAGAGTTTCACATGGTAATTATTGCAGTAACCCTAACCCTATTTAGGACCTGGAGCTGTTGGTAGGTGGAGACTTAGCGATTATCGGGGACCGAGGGGCTACGCTCAGTGGGGGGCAGAAGGCCCGCATCAGCCTAGCCAGGTACCCATCTCCTCTCTTCCTATAAGTATATGCAATCTTATTAGGCCAGTTAAGATAGAAGCACTGATCCCGATGCATTTTTGTGTTTGTGTTCACATTAGAGCGGTGTAGGGTTGCATGGGGTCTACAAATTCCCAGTAAATTTGAGAAAATCATAGTTGGGAATTTTGGGAATATACAGTGCAATATCATTTTGGAAATATTTTCCAATTAAAAGATTATCTTAATTTATGATAGGGAAGCAATTTGTTTTGTGAGAAAACACACATAACAATGCGTCATTAAGGATTGTGCTACTGTATGCTTTGGTTAAAATATCACAATTAAGTGTTATTCCGATTAATATCAACCCTGCAATGCTGCAGATATTATAGCCCTCTGCGTGCACTGTGTATTCACCCTGTTGAGCCCAGAGACTAGTCCACTGTTTGAGCCAAGGAGTCTGAACATCTTCTGAAAATGTTTTATTATTTTACTGGTGTGAATATTTTTTTAAATTTATTTAAAGTAATTGACCTTTTAATCCCTTCTGCTGACACATTTTTGGTTGCTCGTTTTTACTTGGAGATTTGGGAATCAATATATTTTCATGCATTATTCATCTTCTAGAAAGGAGTTGTTTGATTCCACTGCTTAACTATTTGTGCTGCATTAGTGTTTATTTACTGGAGTTTTCTCATCTTTCCAGAGCAATGCCACATGCAATATCTAATGTGGAGGCATTTCAACCCAAACAAATAATTATAAATAATATTTTTTGACATACCATTCCTTTTAATTCCCGTTTATTCCTATTGATTGATTCCCATGGAAAGTTTCCACCGTTGAGTAATATACCAATACCAATATTTTGCAACCCTAGAGCAGTGTATCATGATGCAGATATCTACTTACTGGATGACCCTCTCAGTGCCGTGGATGCTGAGGTGGGCAAGCACCTGTTTGAGAAGTAAGTCCCGCTCTACATCCCAAAAGTATCTCACAGCTTCAAACCACTATTATGTCCAAGGGAGTAAAGTCTTACGATTGTGGTGTCATCTAGCCTGCAGTGATCTAATGCTCACATTCTGATTGATTTACTGTGACCCCCAGGTGTATATGTGGACTCCTCAAGGCAAAGCCCCGTATCCTGGTGACTCACCAACTGCAGTTCCTTCAAGCTGCAGACCAGATCCTGGTTCTCAAAGATGTATGGAATTTGATTGATGTCACCGGCAATTTCTCACACTCTTGATCACATCACATCCGATATTTTGACCGTTGGTGGTTGATTGAAGCTGATATAAAAGGCAATCTCTCCTCTCCCCAGGGCCAGATGGTGGCCCAGGGCACCTACATGGAGCTTCAGCGCTCTGGCCTTGACTTTACCTCCCTCCTGAAGAAGGAGCAAGACGATGAGCAGGAAGAGGATGCCTATTGTACGAGCCCTTCCTCGGACCTCCCCTATTGCTCCCGAATCGCCCTCTCCCAAATCTCAATGGTCTCCCCCTCCTCCTCTCTGCAGTCACTGATGGAGGGACCTGAGCCGTTGTCAATGGTGCGTTCCCCACACAAGTCCAATACCACCCAAGGAAACATTTCTGTTACCTAGTTTAGTACAGTTTGTGGCTAGCCTGGTGCTTGCTGTGACATACAACTACTTGTCTGTGTAATCTCACAGTCATACCACCAGAGGGCAGTGGAATACTGCCCTGGCTCCCAGTAGGAAGAGCATTTTCACTGAAAATAATAGTGTGTCTGTTGGTAGGCCGGGCCGTGCATGCTGGAGGAGAGCCGGTCTGGGGGCACCGTTGGCCTAAGTCTCTATGCCAAGTACTTTAGCGCTGGCGCTAACACCCTTGTCCTACTGGCCCTGGTTATCCTCAACGTCCTAGCTCACGTGAGTCATTTTCATATGGATTAGAAATATGCCATGCCATGCCTGTATAAGTGTATTTCATTGCTTGTGATTTTATTTTGTTTATATAGGTAAGCTATATCCTGCAAGACTGGTGGCTGGCTTTCTGGTAAGGAAATTAATCAATGTATGAATGGACAGTATTCATGATTGGAGTATTTTGGTTCAACAAGATTATGGTTCAACAAGAACAAGACTTTTCCAATTACTGATACGACTTATTGTAGCTACCAATATACTATATACTATACTACGATACTATATATATATAGTACTCTTACTTAAATCTGACCTTTCACCTTGGTTTAGCGCTTTGTGTTTGCCTAAACCTTGCTCCATTTTGTCAATGATGATGATGAATGCTGTTGTGTTCTCAATGCCTTACCAATTCCTTTGTGACTGGCAGGGCCTATGAACAACACAGCCTCAATTTGACAGAGGCCCTCAATGGCAGCAGCTCCCCTCAACAGCAGCTGGACCTTGACCTCTACCTGGGTGTTTACGCAGGTGAGCCACGCTCCGTGAACATTTCCTTTGTGTCCCTTTGATCCCCTGGAAGCCCCCCTCCCTGTCCCCTCGTCTGCCATTCACCGAGCACATCCACAGTTCCTTGGCGTTGGCCCAAGACCTTCAAGGCCCAGTGTGTGCACGCGGGGGCCTCAGCTGTACAGCGAGATAGGGCTTTTCTTGCTTTCTCCTCTTGAATTGCCCGATTGTCTAGCCGTGACTTCCACACCTCTTCACTCGTCCAGGGTCTGTGTTCAGAGTTCGTTGGGGTGGTTCAGCCTTAAAGGAACACAGTGAGATTGGAGGGAAATATACTGTAGCTTTTTTTCTTCCACCCATTTCTTGTTCCACAATGGTGCAGTAAGGGCATTGTTAACCTTCTGGGAAGGGCCACAGTGAAAAGTGATGGATTTTCTTTTATCCCCTTTTTTTTTGTTGCTTCAGGTATAACAGCAGTGACCATCCTGTTTGGCTTCCTGCGAAGTCTAGTGTTCTTCAATGTCTTGGTGAGAGCGGCTCAGACTTTACACAACCGCATGTTTGAGGCGATTCTCCGGACCCCTGTGTGCTTCTTTGATATTAATCCTATTGGTAAGGGGACCACCTCTAGAATAGTCAGTAATCAGCCTTGATAATAGTGAGGCTTATATAGTTTGTATGCAATATGTGGGTATGGATATTTTCTGTTTGGCCCCTTATATTGAAACACAAATGGAATGATGTAGGCCTAGTGCAGGCACTAAAAGAGAATTTACATAAACTTCGAAGGCCACGGCACAGAAAGATTTGAGAAAATCCACCAAAATCTAGATTTAGGCTTTCTCTCTATTTGGGTTATTGTAAAATCAGCTGCATGTGAAACGTATTCCCCGAGAATGGAAGTTTTTCCAGAGCCTGATTTTGTTTATCGGTATATTCACTTTTCTGCTCCGAGATGCGTGCTACTAAAGCAGTTAATTGTTTTAAAGGGACAATGCCCCCAAGAACAAGTACATTCAGAATAGTAGTATATAAATGGCAAGTGTCTGTCAGTATAATGTTTCATTTTTATATACATTTTATTTTAGGATAATGACCAATTTTAATTTGCTTTTTATTTGCTTTATTTGAGCTTTGGCATCCGATATTTTAAATGAATGTTAAAGACTGACATTATAGTGTTCATTTTTTTATTTTTTTATTTGTGTAGAATAGACAAGAAATATATCTACTGCATAGTAACCTAAAACAGGATAAACATTTTTGGAATTTAGCAAATAACAGCAAGTTATTATATCTCACCAGTAGAGAGCAGGCTACTACTAGGACATGCCAAATATTGTCCCACCTGTCACCACATAGAACAGTCTACTTGTCCTTAGTTAACCATTGCAATACTATTATGTATAAGAACAAGTACCGCAAGATTTTTTATGACTATATATTTTCTTATGCAGTTCATGTTTCAGCAATCCTTTCGTCATTTAATGAACATATTTATTGTTTGTAAATTTAATAATTTTGACCAAATTATTTAAAAAGTTTAAATTTTTTATCCTTTTCATTTACTGTATGTATGATGACTATTAACTAATAATTTCATTACCGCAATTAGATTTAAGGAATATACATGGGCTAAACATTGTTTTATCATTAACGTGTGGAATAGACTGTAAGGTCCTTCTGTGTGTTTAATACATCCCAATGTTGATTGTGTTCTAAAGGAGTTCTCCTTTATGAACTGGCATCATTAGATCCAGTCACTGGTGGGTATCAGAGCCTGCATGCCCAAGAGGCCGATCATGAGTCAAAAGGCATGTGAAATGACTCTATTTTTTTTGTATTAACGTCTTTTAGAAACGAGCGAGGAAAGCGGTTATCTATTAACCGTGAGCCAGAACAAAAAAGCAAACAATGATATTGAATGAATCCTGTTTGCACTAGTTCTTGGACAGAGTGTGGTATTTGGACTACTGAGCTGAGTCAACACAGGTTGATATATGGTACTCTCTGTATCAGAAATCTTTGATTATTTAATTAGCTTTGTAGGTTTGTAGCTGTTTGGCCAGAGTAGAGTGGGCAGATGGACGTGATCTCAAAATGGAGCAAACACTAAAACTAATATTACATGCTGCTCTGAACGAGAGCTCTCAGCTTATCTCCTCCCGGCCTCACAATACCCTTTTCAATTGACACTATTTACTCAAAGTAGGTCTCATATGTTATTTCTTTAAGCAAACTGGATTACTCAATATTTAGTATCAATAACAATAATTGGGATTAGTACAGTGTTTTTGTGCTTCATGTTACATTAAGTAATCTTTGTTTATGAAGTGGTATTATGCCATCACCATCTGTCTTTCAGAGCCAAAGTCAACTGTCAAGTGTCCCACTTTGATAACTTTTAATTTTTCTGGGCCTTTGTTCACCTGTCAGTAGATAATTACTCAGGCTAATCTCCCCATAGTGGCATGCATGTAGAACACAATCAGCCCGGTTGGGAATACACAGCATGAGGGAAACTTATATCAAGAGAATGACTCATAATAAGCTGCTAACACAAGTCTAAATATGATTTGAGGGTGTTCAAGAGCTTGCGGTTTCTTGTGGCATTAGTGGTGGGTAGAGTGACAGAGGTTTTCTGTGGAAGGTTGTGCTGGGAGTAAACAGCAGTGGCTTAATCTTTGGGGTTGTGTTTTTACTGCTGCTGTTTCTTCAGCAGGTTCTTCTACCTGACGGCTTATCTGGGTGTGCCCTCCTGGCTAATCTCCACCGAGGAGGAACACAAACACTTTGAATAAGGTTATAATCTGTTTAATAGTGCCATAAAGGAGAGGCTTAACAGACGCTGCTATCTGATGGCTGTTGTGCTGCTATCGGAAACCATTGTATGACCAGTCTGGTCATTACATTTTCACCCCAGCATGTCACACACTTGGCCTCTGACTGGATTTATAGACGACTGTGCCAAAGAGCCCTGTTTACCTAGGTTTAGAAAGTTCTCCAATTGCTGCTTGACACACTAGAAAAAAGTCAATCAAGAATGACAAAAATATATATTTCCTTTGGATGTGTTTTACCACGGTTCACAAGATGAACCTTTTCCTCCTTTACGGAGGAACTGTTGATTAAATCCTTCATTTGAATTCCACGGAACAGAATAAATAGCACAGGACAAAAAAAGAGCTGTTGTTGTCATTGAGATTGTCAGTTCTTTTTCTCAGGTTTTTTCTCCATCTTCAATTTTATTCACTGTCACGACTGCCTTTCCCGTGCATTGCCCACAGAAGTGTGATTAATGCATTTGCTATTGTGCACGTTGTTAAGGATTTGACAAGTGTTTACGCTGGTAAGTGATATGTGTGGTGCTGTTAAACATGCCTTGGTGTTTGATACTTCTTGTTGGCTGTCGTCGTCACCAGGAGTTGAAGGTTACCATTACAAGCTTCGCTGCACAATGGTCCTCTGTGGTGTTCCCTGGATGTGGTTTGTTACAGCAGAGAAACACACTAGGGGTGAAATAATATTGATGGATAGGTATTGTTGCCACGTCGCAACAGGCCCTGTATGATTGTGTTCGGATGTGGTTTTGACTGAAATAAAAGGGGGAGATTTTATGAATAATATAATTTGCGGGTTCTCAACTGACTACGATTAAAGAACAACATTTTGCCATCAGGAATCTATAAACCAAACGTGATGTGACCCAACATGAACAAGTATCTGCTTCAGGGAAATGTTCCTTATTATGAGTGCTCATCCAAATGTGTTCCATTGAGAGCAGCTAGCTATAGGCCAGCCAGCAGTGGATGTGTTGAGCTGATGTTGATCCCTGTAATTTAGTGTCATTGAGTGGGCTAATCCCCTCAGAGACTGCTGGGTAGGGCTGCTGCTGCAGCTCATCAACACCGGCAGGGAGTGGGCTATGGAGTCAGGACACACACTCCCACACACATACACTTAAAAATAGATATGTACCCTCAAACACAGGCACTCACACACACTTATAGTGCATACATGTTCACAAAAACACACGCCATCTAGCCTCTGCCCTCTCGCAGCAGCAAGGCCACTCACCTAAGCGCTGGGTGGGATTGTCACCCAGCTGCTGTTAACACTGCGGAGGTCAGTAACCACCAGATCTTCAGCAGGCCACAATGACACTTTCTAATTGTGTCTACCCAGGGCCTGTTTGGAATGTCTATATTTTCTGAGTCCCTGTGAGGTAGAGTTTTAGGAGAGGAGTGGTGGAAGGACTGCAGAGAGGATGATGATGATATCGGAGTGTGTAAATTGAAAGTGGAGATGGAGCGGCGCGTGTGTGTGCAGTGTGCCTGATACGGCTCCCCCTCGCTCGCCACTTCCACTATTTAATTGCATGAAAGGGAAGGAGAGGAGATTGCAGGAGCCTGGCGGTGTGAGCGGAGAGAATGGATTTAGAATGTATTAGTATTTGCAGCAAGGCGCCAGTGGAAGGAGGCTGCCCCAGGCCCACAGGCCCGCCATGGAAGTGCAGGTGAGCTGGGCCACCTCCAGCCTGGGCTGGCCCCCTCCCCGACCAGCCTCCATTATCAGTCCTGCCTCACTGAAAGGGCCCGGCGACGGCAGCAGGGCCCACACATGGCGTGGCTCAGAGTGGCCCTCTTATCTAGATGTTTACAGGGAACAGCGATTGGCCACACGCCCCGACTCCAGCCAGACCCTACTGTTTGGGGGCTCTGCTTCCCTAATGTCTCCACCCAAGGGGCCCCCTCAGTGGTGAGGGCTTGATATTTCCACAGCCCCAGAAAGTGGCCCAAATCACCCCTGGAGTCCACGACCATGGGAAATTGTTTGATGCTAATGCAGTTGATATCCTGAAATGACTATAGCCCTGGCTACACAATAGGTGATATTGTTGACGGGCAACTGTAGTGATTGATGCCATTGTCCCAGAGCTGTGTTACCTCATAGGTATTTCCATGCACCGGCTGTCTTTGTGTTACTGCACCGCTGTAATGTATCTCTGCAGTAGTCTGCCAGGGATGGCTCTTTTGTTTACATCGGCCCCGCCGAACGTGACTGTTAACCAAGACCCCATCAAACAGCTGATAGCTCACCGATGCTCTCTCTGTGTTCTAGCACTCTTAAACCATAGGATGATGTAACGCACAGAAACATATCGGCTCCTTGGCTGCTTTGTTTGTCGGATACGCATGGATTTAGGTCATCTATGGCTTAGACAGTAACATTACATACATATTATAGGATCTTCCTCATACACAGTTTGACAAAATACTCTTCCGTGTCTCTTGGAGAAAGCGTGGCGAGGAAGAGAGAGGCTGTGTGTGGAAAATAACAACAGGAGCAGCACTCCCCCCTTCCAGTAGCCCTTCCCTCAGGATGTCTGCATGCTAAAGGGCCACTCACACTGTGAATACGATTAGTCTGCCTCTGAGTGTACAACATGCTTACGCCACTTGACTTTGAATCAGTGCTGATTTGGAGCATTGCTGGGCTTGTTGCGGGGGAATAATGCTTTTTCGGGGTTTACCGCAATGCTTGTTATGGGGAGCCCGGCCTCGTCTGCATGCATGTTTTAGGCGGCAGCGGCGTTTTGGATAAAGCTGTAAGCTGCTTACGGCCGTGGAGGGAGGTGATTACAGGGCCCAGCGCCATGGGACACACTGGGAGCTGCCAAGGCAACTTCTAGGTCAGGCCCTGGGCTCCAGAGCACCTCCATGCCTCTACATCGTAATGCCAATGGGCATGGCTCTCCCTACCACCCCTGCCCCCAGGCTCAGGGAAGAGTGGAGGCAGCTCCTTGCCTCCTCTGTGGCAAGGTTTGAGGACGGCTTAGTTTACCTTCTCATCCGACAGACATAATGTATGTTTATTCATCCACCCCATAGACAGATAGTGGAGCTTCTAATGTGTGAGAACTGACTACCTTCGCTGAGTGAACCATCTAGCCCAACTATCTCTTTCCAATCGTTCCTGCCTGTCCGTGCTTTCTGACATGTCACGATATTTGTCCATGGAGTACCCAGTGTGGGTGAAAGCAGCTGCAGTGTAATCTTATGTGCTGTGGGATCAGGCTGGGGAGCAAGGTTTTCTAAGGGAGCCACAATAAAAGGGCCGCTAGAGCACCTGCAGAGCCCCGGTCGGGATAATGAACACCTGAGCAGATTGGAGGCAACTCAATTAACGTCATTGACACTGGCAGTCAGGAGAGAAAGGCAGGTACGCAGCTTCTGTCGCCTCTTTGTTCCTGGACAAAAGGCTCCACCGACGTATTCATCGGAGAGTAGGCCAGCCTTTATGAAATGGAGGCCAACTAATGATTCATTGTTGAATTTAGATAGGGCCCTATTTGTTCATCTAGTATCACACTCGATGTATATACTGGAAGCTTAGGTAACCAAAACGAACTAGAGGAAACGGACGTAAAAGCGGAAGCAATAAATAATAAATATAATAGTAATAATATAATATAATAATAATGATAGTTTTTAGAGGATTGTGCTTTTGGACCTGAAAATACGTTTTTGTATGTCATAAAAGGGTAGATCCAATCACAGCTTGCCACTCTCATACCAGTCTTCATAGTAGCCGTTTAATAGAGTTTCAAAAGTAGTTGCATTTGTCAGCATGAGCTTTTGGTCTCTCTAAAACAAGACCTGTAATGTTTCCATCTATAGCCATATTTTTTTTTACCAAACAAATCAGCATGAACACATTTTCTGCTGAAACCCCTGAAAACCCCTCTGCAATGAATATCATTCCTCATTCCAAATTGCCAATTTAATCTGCGGTGTCTTCATGTGTATGTTTTGTTTCAGGAAGAATCCTCAACAGGTTCTCTAAGGACATTGGGCAACTGGACTCTCTGCTGCCCTGGACCTTTGTGGACTTTATCCAGGTGAGTCTCACCTCACCAGGTTTGGGCTGCCACCGCCACTGCAGCATGGGGAGGCCATTTCATGCCTGGCTGGCCCTGCTTTGTGGTCCGGCTCCCCTAATCTGGAAACAATTACTGTAGGATTACCCGCCAGCGCGGCCCAGCGCCTGCACAGATTTAATAAAAGTGTCGGCACATAGGCCCAGGGCGTGGCAGCTTCAGTGTGGCACAACAGAGGCGCCGTCAACACAGAATGTGTCGGGGGACTAAGCAAGTGATTGGGCAAGAGAAAGGTACCTCAGAGGAAATAATGGCTACAGAAGATGGGCCCGATGAGGGGACAGTGAGGGAGACAGTGGGGGGACTCGGGAAGGGGACCACGGCGAGGATCTCCAGAGTGGTTTACCAAGGAAGTGGGAGCAGCAGGCATGGGATGGGTGTGTCAAAGCAAAGCGGGAGGGTGGGGGAGCTGGGTGATCAGAGCAGGGACAGGTCAGGTGAAACAGATATAGAAGGGGACTTCTCCTGCTGCTGCACGGGATTATAAACCTGCTAGCCGAGGGCCACCCTGACGCATACCCAGGTTGGGTTACTAAATGCCCTCATGCCACCGCCACGATCATCTCCCTCCAAAAGCCTGCGGAGATGAGCCAACTCCTGCACCTAGCCCCACAAAGGGGGGAATGTTCACTGCACAAATCGAGGAAGAGGAGCAGGCGTGGCTCCTTGGTGAGGGCCAAAGAATGGAACAAAGCTGCGCTGAAAATGAATCCCTCATCCACAATGGCTGAGTGATGTTTGTGGCAGATACCCATCTCACGGGAGACAAAGGCCATCTTAAATGCTGAAAGCACAAAAGATCATACTCACAAAAGCTTTTTGTCTGCCACAGTTCCCTCCCGTTTTACTAATACAGTGTAGAATAGGCAGGGTAGAATGTTACGGAACGCCTTTAGGTCCAACTCCAAACCAGCGAACGCAGACCAGGTCACGACCATTGGTTCACACAAACTGTAATGTTTCGTTGAACATGAACTGTGCTGAAGGCCTACACTCCATCCAGCCCCTTGTCATTCCCTGATGTTCCATCCTTCAGTGATGTTCTTTGAGCACATTAAGAAGCTACTCACCAGTGTCACAGGAACAGCATTTATTCATTCATCCATTACTATTTGAAGTCTTGGGTTTCATGGATTTGTGATGTAAAGGACTCGTGCTAGAGTTAAGCAGCTGATTGTTTTTACCAACTGTACCAATTTCAGTTCTGCTGTTACCACGGTGTTCCCTACGTGTCCGATAAGCACATTTGCTGCAATAGCAGAGAAAAGCTCATTGTGAGGGGGGCAAGGAGGCATCATTTAGACAAAGTGCTTTTGTTTGGCCTCCTTTCTGCTCTTGTTTGCAGGTGCCTTTCATGGAGCCCTTTTTTAATTCTTTCAGGAAGGAAGATTTTCCCTCTTTTTTTATCAAAGTATTAGTGGGACAGAAAAGCGGCTGATCCTGACCATTGTTGCTCATTCGTGGAGGGACATTTCCCAACAGCCATTGTTTAAATGGTTGTCAGGGTGGAATAAAGTGAAACTTCATCAACAATGGCCTAACTGGTTTATCTCCCTGTGTGGAGAGAGGCCGCTTCTGTGTGGGGATTTGCATCCGACCAGGGCCCTTTTATAGTGGAGTGAGCACTTCACAGCCCTCTGCACACCCCTCTATACACACCCAACAAGGGGATTCCCTGAAGCTGGCAGAACAACAGCCATATTTTTCTATCACTCTCATTTAGTAGCCATTTAGTATATTGAAGAAAAAAAGTGCCCCTTCTCTTCCTTCTTTATGTTGCGGGGACAAAGACAGAAATGTCAATTAAAAGCACCTCAGGCAGAGGGCCCGGCCGGCCTTTGTGCGGCCTTGACCTTTAAATCCTGGGTTGCCTCTGCTTTCACCGAGGGGGCAGGAGAGGGTGGGGAGACAATACGGGGTGAATACAGGGGCTTTTCAATGAGGGATCCCTCCTGAAGGCTCTTGACCAAGTCACACCACTAACTGTGGGGTCCCAAAGCAAATTCATAGGCCTTCTCACCCAGCCGTTTAAATTAAGGTTATCAGCGTTGCTATTCTTAGATAGAGGCTACGTTTAGACTGAAGTGGAAGCATATACAGCATCACACTCCACAGAGAGACACTTGTGGTGGGTTCGGTTGTAGAACAATTATCTGCGTCTCTCTATCTGTTTGGAAGGGATTGTGTTGAGTTGAAGAATTCCAATTAGTCAGAGAGTGACCCCTAATTTGACCCTGGCTGACCCGGGTTTTACTAGTGTTGGTGGGGTTACAACAAGCTACATCAATGTGGGCCCCCCTCATGAATTATAGCAGTAAACTATACGG
>CM030172.1:44142240-44154740 GCA_017639675.1 Aplochiton taeniatus | reverse complement strand
ACATCAAACAGGGCCTTGGCGACAGTGGGCCCCGGGGAGCAGGAGCGGCAGGCTGCTATCTATCTGGTTCCTGTTCCCGTCGGCCTCAGATGACCCTCTACTCTCAGACACGCTGTTTGGCACGGGGCTGCGCTAGCCGTGCGGTGCACTCTGCAAGGCACACACACATACAAAGGAGGCCGTCTGACGACAACTCCGCCAACCAATGTGGCACAATAGACTTCTGTTGAAAAGGCTTTAAGCAAGGCGGCGAGTACAGTTTAGTGACTTATCAAGTGTTTGAGGGAAAATGTGTGTTTGTTTAAACATGTCCCAACAGTTCTTGCGGCCCCCGGAGAGAGCTTGGATAGCATGTTAGAGGGTAATAGCCTGCGTGCCCCCATCTCACTTTGCAGTCCGGTAGGCTTCCATCAAGGCCCAGATTGAAACTTATGTACTGTGAAATTCTTGGGATCAGTTGTGCTCAGTAGTTTCCCCTCGCTGCTTGATTGTGTGTGCTCCAGCGCAGCGATGGTTAGACTGGTAATACCCTCTTATCTTCACTGTAAACGGAATTGAGTGGCTTTTCATCCCCAAAAACCGACTGTGAAAGTGATCATGCCTAAACGTGCACCTAAGCCGCTGATAGCATCCGTAATTAAGGTGCTAAATTAAATGTTTATCTCTGAGGGGCTAGTTGGAGACCATTGAAGGTAACACAGTGATCCTAATCTCGGCCCTCGTAGGAGTCATCTTTTTAGTTTGTCTCTAATTTCAAGGTAGCAGCTTTCAATTTTATCTATCATCAGCTGAATATGAAATTGGCGGTATTGTCTATCGCTTAGTAGTCTCATGCAGAATTAGCAAATTCCATCAAACCCCGAAGTTATTCAAAGTTAATTGGACATTGTCTTTGGACCTGATATTCAGCTACGGGTATATGCCTGCTCATTCCCATGTCATCACTTGTCTTTATGCCAAAATAATGGCTACCTCAACACAGGACATTTGGCCGTGATCATAAAAGTGCACACTAACCAAAGACATCACCGAAGGCTTCAGTGTGGGCTGCCTGGTCAGTCCACAGGTGTGACCGTGTGTCAGCTCAGTGTCACCGCGCAGCCCCCTCTCAGGCATCAGATTGCATGTGGCCGGTTGGCTCTAGCCGGCTCAGGTAGCCCACTAACAAGAGTGACGAGTCATGGCGCTGTTGACTGCTCCGTGTGGTCTGGCCGCCTTGCTTTTTCACACCAGCCGTGTGGTTCCCACAGCTCTGTGCCAGTCACTCTGACCAGACCTGGCTGGCTGGCTGCTCTGCCAGGCCTGGCTTAGGCCTGAGGCTCCGGGGAGGCAGCGACACAGCGGCGCCAATTCACACCTGCCATTACGTGAGGAGTGAGGGCTGCGGTGCTGCTCCCCTTCCCGCCGCGCGCTCTGGAGTCTCTGCTCCACCACCCGCCGTCATCCAGCGGTGTTCCCACACGACAACAACATACGAGGGCTTTCGCATCCACAATGAAAAGCCGGGCCTGTAAACCTCAGTGGTAGCCCACATAGCAGCACACAGGCTATTATATGGCTGCTGTTTGGATTCATCCACCTCCTTGTGTGTCTCTCTGTCTCTCTGCGTGCCCAGGTGTTCCTGCAGATCCTGGGGGTGATTGCCGTGGCCGCCGCCGCCATCCCCTGGATCCTCCTCCCCGTCCTCCCTCTGCTCGCTGCCTTCCTGTTCCTGCGCCGCTACTTCTTGGAGACGTCGCGAGACATCAAGCGCCTGGAGTCCACCAGTAAGGTCTTCGCCACGAGGACACGTCCTTTTTCCTGTGGGAAACAAAAGGGAGAATGCGGGAATGCTAATAGACCATTGAGAAAGGCCCCGGGTTATTAGCATAAAGGCCAAAGGTGGCTCTGGCCCTATGGCTTGCCCACACACAGTTTCCTCAAGAGCCGAGAGTTCACGGCTTCACACACAATAGGAGAAATGGCATGAGGGCATGACTAGGCTAAAACAGGCCCTAGTTTGGCCGGCTTATTCTGGGCTGATAGCCCAAACGCACAGTGAAGGACAGGTCTCATGGTCTCAGGGAACAAAAGTACTATTTAGGAGCTCCAAGGAAACATTCTGGCTTTGTCTCTTTCTCTTTCTCTGTTTTTATAAACCCAGCACACCCTAACAAAAGATCTCAATATCAGCCATTTGGATGAATAGAGTGTGTGTGGTTCTAGGGACATATGTAATGCTTGCAAGGCATTATTTATTGAGAAGTATCAGAGAAGGGCTCTGGTAATACTGACTGACCTCCATTATAGCCATCATGATATACTTTTTTATATGTCTCAACCCAGACATAATGTGTCGTATTTGCCATATCAAAGAATTACCCCTCATGACCTGTGTGTGTGTGTGTGTGTGTGTGTGTGTGTGTGTGTGTGTGTGTGTGTGTGTTGTGTCCGTCCGTCCCCCCCCCCCCCCCTCTCTGCAGCTCGGAGTCCTGTCTTCTCGCATCTGTCATCCTCTCTCCAAGGCTTGTGGACCATCCGGGCCTTCAAAGCCCAGCAGAGGTTCCAACGAATGTTCGATGAACATCAAGACCTACACTCATGTCAGAACTCCACACTACAGATATCAACCTTGCCTTAGTTCGAAAGTGAAAACGAAATTTGCTGGTCGGATAAAAAGACACAAAAACCTGTCATGATAACAGTTCTATTTAGATTTAACTAAATGGTGAACCTCTCTTGGTGACAGCGGCCTGGTTCCTGTTCCTGACCACCTCTCGTTGGTTCGCTGTACGTCTGGATGGGATCTGCTCCATATTTGTCACTATCACTGCTTTTGGCTGCCTTTTCCTCAGGAATGGTACTGTATGGGCCTGGGCTATTACACACCACTACAAATTAGCTTTTCTAAAATCTTGTACAAGAACAAATAGTCTCTCTTGATGTGGCAGACATGGAGGCCGGTGCTGTGGGCCTGGCTCTGTCCTACGCGGTGACTCTCATCGGGATGTTCCAGTGGGGGGTCAGGCAAAGTGCCGAGGTGGAGAACATGGTAACTACAGACTCGTGCCATTGTGTACATTGATTTTGGAAAGTGATGGTGTTAACTGAGGCGTTAGTACTGAATGTTGTCGTCCAAATGTTTGTCCTATCCCGTTGTACGCGATGTTCTCTCAGAGGTTGTTACACTGTCGTATGTTTGACCATGCGCCCAAAGGTTGCCACGTAAAATTCCCAAAGGATGGTGACACATATTCAGATGACGGTTTTGATTGTGAACCAATGGCATCTCCTTCGGTCCCTTCAGATGATATCCGTGGAACGAGTGGTCGAGTACACCGAGCTGGAGAGGGAGGCACCCTGGGAGACCGACAAACGGCCTCCACCTGAATGGCCCGAGCATGGCTTGATCACCTTCGACCGAGTCAACTTTTCCTACCGAGTGGACGGGCCACTGGTGCTTCGAGACATGGCAGCTGCCTTCAGAGCCAAAGAGAAGGTTGGCACTTAATACTACTGTATGCTTCACCAAAGCTATGTTTCCCACTCACACGGCCCATAGGATGAGAGGGGGCCCGGCTTGTGGGTGAGTTGCTGTCGCTCCTCCATGTGTCATTATTTTTTCAAATCAATTATTGAAAGGGGACACCACATTGTGTTGCTGAATCTGGTGGAATATACCATTTGTGATTCATGGAATACATATCATGTAATTAAGACTGCTCAAGTGAATCCATTTGTTCACAATTTGCATTCTGAGTTAGCTGACGGCGACAACTGTTTATTCACTGCGAGAGAGAGAGAGAGAGAGAGAGAGAGAGAGAGAGAGAGAGAGAGAGAGAGAGAGAGAGAGAGAGAGAGAGAGAGAGAGAGAGAGAGAGAGAGAGAGAGAGAGAGAGAGAGAGAGAGAGAGAGAGAGAGAGAGAGAGAGAGAGAGAGAGGTAGGCGGTCGAGGCTGATTGAAAGTGCGTTTAATGCAGGGGGTGTATTTTGCATGGCTACGGTTGGCCAGGGCGGCTGATTTCACAATGGATGGGTTGATAAGTGGAGAGGGCCACGCTCATGACAGCCCATGGGAGGGATCTTCAGCGCGTTCGCCGCAGGGGCTGAAAGGCTTTGTGCCTCCTGACAGTCCCCCTGAGACAGCCCTGCACAGGGGGAAACCTTCATCTAGCACTCACCAGAACGTTCCCTACTCCATGTCGCACCGTCAACACCTATAAACATACAGGCACACACAGCACAGGCACACACACACACACATCGCAGGCGCGCAGGCACACACACACACACACACACACACACACACACACACACAGCCACAGCTCAGGTCAGCGAGAACTGGCATCAGTATAAACACAACCCCTTGTTGATGACAAAAGCTATTTTTGCTCTTGCTTTTCATTACGTCTAGAGACATAGTAACTGTTGCACCGTATACAATTCAGATGGTCTCTTAGATAGTTTATTGTAGTCTTTGTTGAAATTCATAAGGAAAGATGTGCCATTTCCAGTCCCTTCTTTGATCACTTGATTTGATGCTTTGAATGCATATAGAAATGGAAAATGTGATTGATCCATGTCGAACAAGTCTGATAGTGCTTTAAGACACGGTGTGAACTGAATACATTATGATAGCATCTGGTTCTGTCATGTAAACCTTAGAGGTATGCCGCGGTTTTAATGTCACACGGCTGGCGCGCTGTCTTGTTAATGGCTAATGTCTTGATAACTGACAGTTAGAGACACACAGATGTAGCAAGAGAGAGAGAGAGAGTGAGAGAAAGTCAAGGAAATGAGAGATGAGAGAAGGAGACAAAAAAAAGAATGTGGGAGCGGGTTAGTGTGAGATAATGCAAGGTGATGAGATCGACCGTGTCAGGAACATAAAGCATTCAAATCCTTTGATGAAGTTGAAACTATCCTGAGTGAATGTCGATTTTTCACAGAGAAGATCTTGGTCATGATGTGCTGAGTGTTTTCTTTTACTGGAGAAAGGTGGTGAAACAATTCAAGAAAAGCCCTGTGAAGAAACACTCTGCTTTCATCTGTCTGTAGGTTGGCATTGTGGGCCGTACTGGGGCTGGGAAGAGCTCCCTCATCTCTGCTTTGTTTCGGCTGGCCGAGCCAGAGGGAAGGATCTCCATCGATGGCGTGCTGACCTCTGAGATCGGCCTCCACACCCTGCGCCAGAAAATGTCTATAATCCCTCAGGTACCTTCCTTGATCGTCTTTTTTATATTAAGCATCCTGCCTAGCAACTTTTATGATGGCAGCCCATAACTATATACGCAGTATAGTATAGGTCTGAACGCTGTAAGAATACCTAAACCTACGTAGTGTAATTATTTCAGCAGGATAATAAAAAACAAATCTATGAGCTCATTACTTCTACGGTATTACACATTAGCTGCATTACTACCCCTTGTCCGCCTCATGTTGTGTGAGTTTCTCCTTGGGAAGTTAAAAAGGAAGTTATTGATGCCCGGCATTCTCCAGTCATGTGGTGCAGTCACAGACAGTTGAACATCAGTAACCCCTACCCTGACTCCTTGACCTGCCTTTTACCACGCCCGTCTTTTGTTTAAAAGCCAGAAATGACTGAGGAGAATCACAGTCGTCACTGGGGACATTTCTGAGCACAGAGACAAGCGGATGCCTTTAGACAGTTTAACTTTATTTCCGCTCGTTGAAAGTGATACGGCATTAGGAAAATGCCAGCCAGCGGGTGAGTGTCAGCAGAGAAGAGGGGAGGGGGAGAAGACTCCCACGGCCTGTGCCGTGAAGAGAGCAGCTCTCCGTCACTGACAGAGGATTAGCCCTCTACCCCCCAAACATGGAAAAGCTGCTTAGGAGAATTCTCTCTCCCCCATCCTAACAGTCAAGGTCTCCCAACATGCCCTAATTGTGAGCGTTTACAGGTTGCAGCCAAGATGCCCTGAAACAGGTTCATTAATACTGTTTACTATGTCTCTGGCAGGTGTCTGGCATCGCTAAGATAAAGTTTCACTACTACACAAAACTGTTTGGTAGATGTGTGTGATGCTCTGTTGTTGTACCGCTCATTCTATTGGGGGAGAGGGAGGTAACTGCAGAAGATAGCTCTAACTTTTAATCACGCAATGGAGATGATAAATAGGGGATCAACTGTTCCGTTTCACAGTACTGTAGGCAATGATATATCCTCCTGAAACTGTAAAACTGGAACTATGTCCAGAATAATTCATATTCCCAGTATTGCAAAGGACAGATTTCCCGTTGCCCTTTTTCAAAACCACTCGATAGAAAAGGAAGAGGTCTCCATTGCGCTAACAAATGTACTTTTGAAAACCATATTTTATCTTCCCCAGCTATATCTCAGTGTTGAAGGGATATTCACTCTGCCTTTCAAATGGAAAATACCTCGATGTGAGATGCTTGTTGCTTAACCCCGTGAATATGGAATCTTTAGATTCTGATATGTATTCCATACGTGCCAGAGCGAAGTTTTCCTTATTCTCCGCCTTTTCTCAGATTTGATTATGATAAACTTTTATTAGCGTGTGACATTAAAAAAGAATCTATTTCAAGTTCTATTGAAACCCCAGGAATTGTCGATATAAAATGAATTCTGTGGCAAACAGAAGGCTTAGAATTGTTGGAGCACATAATCGGGCTTTGGAAAGCCGTGCTTGGAAGACAGTTTTTCCAACATAACACTGAATCCTCAATTAAAGTGTGTCACAAAACTAGTTTGAATTGGCACCTCAGCTGGCATGATGACAAGGCTGTCTTTTGGTGTTTGGGAGGACAGCTTAGTAAAGGTAGAGAGGTGGAACGTTTCTTTGGGCCACAGAGAATAGGATGAACTCCTCAAAGCTTCCAACTCCCTCCTCTGTTTACATAAACGCCGTTCAAAATGGAACAGTTGCTCCGGGGTTCAGGGCTGACAGAGAAGTCTGTTGAGGCTTGTGGGTGTGTATTTGTGTGCTGTACTTGTCGTGCCAGAGAGAACGCATGTGTTGTATCTTCACACTGTGTTTACAGTGCTCTCTTATGGCCTTGGCTTGGAGCCTATGACCCGCATGCAAGCGGCCAATAGGCCATGGGTGGTAGCAGTCAATTATTTGACTAGCATTTGACATGCACACATGCCCTGTTTTGGGGCATCTGAAGAGCAAGGTAGTATTTGGCTGCCCAGTCACTGTGTACTCCTGTTCCTACTAACCTAATCTCCTAGTTGCCAAGTGAACATTCTTATCTAATCTCACAGGTCAGGTTAGTTTCTTGAGTAAGTGTGATCGATTGCCTTTCCTTAACTGCGTTTTGTATTGTGACAGTTACTTCCTGCCCTCCTTTATCTCCATGCTTTCTGAGCCTCATGCACGCTCGGTAACATTTTTTTAAATGGTCATTATGCCCATCAACGTGCCATAAAATGAATTGTTTATCGCTAAAGAAAGCCAGCACTATGTACACATTGATAAAACAATGAAGAAACTACACCATGAATACCTTACCTACCATTTATATTGTTCCTTGAATGGGACAGCGTTTTGTTTATGACCAGCAAGAAAGGTTTGCAAGTGTCGTGCAAATCACTTCAGCCCTGGAGCAGGATGTCTAAATAAATATCTGGAGGGAGCTGACATGAGGATACTTAACCTCTTACTTGGATACTTGCCTCTGTTTGCCAGGCTGACGGCAAACAGAAGGGCATGCTCGAACAGAGCCTTCAGAGCGCTGGGTTGTTCCCACTGCACCGTAATAAAGAGCTTTATTTACCCTCTTAAAGATGGTGGTGGGGCTGAACCTTGATACAGGTGTGTGTGGCTCACCATAAATACACACAGCCACCAGAGACCGGGAGCAGCCTCAGATAGCTTGGAAAATGGCAGGCAAGAAGTTTTGATTATGCACCCTGGTGACTTCAGGTTATTAAAGTTATTAAAGGTGTGAGTTTGCCTCAGAACTGTGTTTGAATAGATAAGCACAGTGTGTTCTTTACCCTCTGTGACTTCAGTATAATGATGCTAATGTGTAGCATTATGTGTTGTCTTACACACTCTCTGTGTTCGGACGTAAAATGATCCCTACCCCAAACCATAGCACAAGCTACGCTTTTCCAAAGTAAAAAGATCAACTTAGGGAATAGTGTGCCTGCGTATTGAATGGGGCCATCTGAGTGTGGCGTAGCGGGCCCCTTTGTGAGCATCCCTTCCTCACACATAGAGGCTGTCTTAACCTTTTTAAAAGTCTTTGCCCTGGTCATTGTCTTAACTGGCCATGGCCTTCTCTTTCTATATCCATCCATCCGCAGGACCCGGTTCTCTTCATGGGCACTGTGAGGAAGAATCTGGACCCTTTCAGCCAGCACACAGACGAGGAGCTGTGGAATGTACTCCAAGAGGTACTCCAGCGTGGTGGTGGCTCTGAATGATTCTGCCTCTGCCGGCCCAGGGGGGATCCCTCTGTCCTGCAGCACAATGCAGCCATTCAGCCTTCCTGCTCGCCACAAGTCATGGGGGGAAATCCCATTAGGGCCATGGGGCCCAGCTCAATGTGCGGCTTGTAACTGGGGGATCCATTCAAAGTGCTGGGGGAGCTGTGTGCTGGCCAGTGAGGCTGAGCGGGGCCAAAGGCTCCCCCCACAGTGCATGGGCTCCAGCTCCCGGTCCCGCTCCTCAATGGATTTGGTGGCCTGGATTAAAGCTCCAGACTGGCCACAAGGGAGCACTGGCCAAGGTCAACCACGGCCCTGCCCCCGCATTGTGCCAGCCGTTTAATGGCTGTGTTTGGATGGCTCTTTAAAGATGTCCCCACAGGAGGCCTTTGTGCAGGACTAATGAAGGGCCCGGGCTCTGCCCTCCCTCTCCACAGGTGCAGCTGGGGGCCGTCGTAGAGGAGCTGCCCAATAAGCTGGAAACGGTGCTGGCCGAGGCGGGCTCCAACTTCAGCGTGGGCCAGAGGCAGTTGGTGTGCCTTGCCCGGGCCATCCTGCGACGAAACCGCATCCTGATCATTGACGAGGCCACGGCCAACGTGGACCCCAGGTCAGGTCACACCACCAGTGCCCACCTTCAAGATGGGTTTAACAGGCCTATTCCATGTGTGTGCTGCCACCATGAACACATTATGGTTTGAGCTGGCCAGTAACAGTTTTAACCAACTGCATTAAGAGGTACATAATAATAGGCAGGTCCAACCTGTCATCAGTTGTTTTTTTTTGCCAGCTGGTGTTGCTGGGAAGCATTAACGTCACACGGCCCACTTTGACATTAGTGTACTTGTGATAAAAAATAATAGAGGTGTAAAAAAAAGAGAAAATGTGTATCCCAGATGACATAATATACAGGTATTTGGAAATGTTTTTATCTCATCAATACATTCACATGCCATTAGATTACATTGCCAGTGATTTCTGTGCATGTTGATTTTTGTTTTGATAATGTCTCATTGAGGCTTTCCTCTCATAGAGTTGAAAGTCCCCAATACCCAAGTATGATTGAAGTTTGTAGCATTCAGGTAAAGTCTATAACATATCATATCAACTTATCATTGCCTGATCGGAGGTGTGCTTAAGGTAATGTCTGGACAAAATTTGTTCAAAATGAAAAAGTTTGATCGGCGAATATGAGAGGATTGGGTTGCCAATTTAACTTGACCACTAGGAGCGCTACACTTTTCAATGCCCGTTTTACCATCAAATAGAGAGATTCTAAGTCCGCCGTCGACCACCGAACAGTGATGAGTTTTAAAACGACAAGACACTGTTCTTAACGGTAGATCTATGGAAAGACTCAATTGACATGGGTTGAAGAATATGTGCTTTAACCAGCTATAGTTAAACCAATAGTTTGATATTAAATAATACATATAGTGTATATTTTATTAAACTGCTAGAAGTTGGGGATTTTTTCTAGTAGAAAAAACCTACGTTTTTTTTAAGCTAACTGAGCGAGAGCTCTGTAGATGTTCTGACACAAAGTATTACTCTAGAATGACTTAAAATACTCAGACAAAGAAAAACTCCATATTTGTGTTTCTCTAAACAGTTTTAAAATGCTATACTGGGCAATTTTCTTGCCCGCTGCAGTTTAGAGCTCCCATTGTGTCTACATTACACCGATTAGGTTTGACCTGCCTAATTCTAATCGATATTTAGAGCCAAATCACTTCATCAGCAGACACTTTCACCAATGCTAACTTCATCATTAGATAGAGTTAATGCTCTGCTACAGTTTGTCATTGATGTTAACACCGTAATCCTTAACTGTGAATCTCTCTACTGTCTGTGGATTGTCTAAACTTTATGGGCTATGTACAGTGAACTCCCTGCCCAGGGCTGTTAAGGACGCGAGTATTGTTTGCTCCAAGTGATTGTGCTCTCTGACTTAGAACCGACGGCCTCATCCAGCAGACCATCAGGGAAAAGTTCAGAGAGTGTACCGTGCTCACCATTGCCCATCGGCTCAACACCATCATCGACTGTGACAGGATAATGGTAAGTAGAGGCAATGGTCAAGCCCGGACATCACCACGATCATTCTGTCTTGAACGGTTGGGACTACAAATCCCTTATCTGTCGTTGCACAGTTAGCTCGGGAGAAAAGATATGTTTTGTTTGATTTGATAGAGCTTGAAAAGCCTTTTGAGTGTATTTGCTACTGGAAGTTACATATTGTATGTTTCACTGAAAGTACACTTGATATGAATTTATCCTTTGGCAGCACATTTGTCTGTTATAAAGAGGAGCTAAAATAAGCTCATGTTCAAATTTGAGTGGCATCACTTTTTCTTCAGTGACAAAGCCAATATTTTCTCAACTGTTCTCACTTCCTGTTTTGTCCATGTGCCAGCCAGGCAGATTTCCCTGTCTCAGTACCCACTCTCGGTGCAGCCAGGCGGGCACAGAGATGCCTGCCCAGGCCAGCCTGTGCCCCCCCCCCCCCCCTTCCACTTGATCTTTGGCCTCTTGGAGGCACTGCCTGCAGAGGTGCCAATTAGTGCTATTTGCGGCGGCATTTGTTAGGGGCCCGTGTGGACCGGCCTTGTGCTGGAGCCCTATCTCGGCCATTGAGAAGGAGAAGGAGAAAAGCCAAATGTCCCGCAGCAGGGACTCTTTCACACCTGTGCTTGTGTCAAATGCTCCCAGATTGTCATGCTGTTCAGTTAAAGCCAACCTGGGAACTACCTGAAGTAGCTTCCTTCAAATTATTAAACTGCAGAATCTTTCCTGCTGTAGCAACTCTTGTGACCTAGACATTGCGCTCCTAAACAGCTTCACTATACATTCCTGCTCTTCACATTAAGTTGAATATTTCTACTAATAAGGTAATCATAAACAAAGTATTAATAAATACATATTACCTGAAAATGTAGGTTTTTACATGACAAAATGTCATGTGTTTACATAGGAAGGAGTGTGTGTCTTTATATGGCTAATATGATGTGAGATCTCACTTTGCCTATGACGCCAGGTCTTTATGCTCTATGAATAGACTCTCTCCTTTGTGTGGTTTATATGCCGTGTGATGACAGAGAAATTATGGTAATTTTCTTCAGTGTGCAGAAGGCGTTATTGTTGGCTTTGACATGAGGACCACCCTTGTGCCGAGCTAAATGCATGGCTAAGTGACTGATCCCTCTGTCTGTCACTGTCAGCGCACACTTTCACACTGCTACCAGGCCCACATGTTCATTGTCCAGGGCCCTGTTGAGCAGATACACACCCTGGTGTTTGTTGTTGACGTGAGTCATCTGAAATGGATGGTTCCGAGCAGCTGAGAACTACCATTTCCCTCTCACTTTGCTTTGTCTGTGTGCACCACTCAGCAACAGTAAAACAGCTGAAATGGTACTTTTGAAGCAGTAAAGTATATAGCCGGTGGTACACACAATCGTGTGTGTGTGTGTGTGTGTGTGTGTGTGTGTGTGTGTGTGTGTGTGTGTGTGTGTGTGTGTGTTTGTGTTTTGTGTGTTTGTGATTGCAGGTTCTGGATGCAGGCAGGATCCAGCAGTATGATGAGCCCTACACTCTACTCCAGAACCAGGACGGGCCATTCTTCCACATGGTCCAGCAGACTGGCAAGGCTGAGGCTGCTGCCCTGCTCCATACAGCCAAACAGGTGACTAAACACACCTATCCTTAGTGTAATTTAGCCCTGTATGGTTGCTAAGCACGGGTCCACCCTGCCACACTAATGCTCACCTCCTCAAATGACACAGCTAACCCACAGTGGATGCTGTGCATAAACCTGACAATGCAAAGTGCCTTCATAGCAATTTGATTTGAAGTGCCTACTTGCAGCAATACACGTGTCATACCATCGCTTTAATTGAATTTGAGAAATTGCCCCTTGGTAGTTTTGACAAATGTCGATGTTATCAAAAGGAGGCCATCCATATAATCTGTTTCCAAAATGTAATTTTCTGATCATTTTAGAGATCATTCCAGAAAAGCAGCTTTCTTTTGGGCTACATCTATTTAGAAATATTGGTTTTAAGTTCATCTCGATTTGGGATAAACTTTCTATGGGGAT
>CM030172.1:44106619-44142040 GCA_017639675.1 Aplochiton taeniatus | reverse complement strand
CAATTAAACTGCAATTATCCCAAGTGCAAAAGAGGAGAAAAGTGGGAAGAATGGCCAGAGAATGGAAGACTGCTGCTCCCTGGGACTCCTTCTACTAGACACATTAGCAGAGATTTGCTCCCTTCTAATAAAAGAGGCCCTTTCCTTGCACTTGGCAGTGCACAGCAAGAGGCAGACCAGCTGCAACCTGGGGCTCAGCGAGTAGAATGCCTGTACAACGTTTGTGCCGTGCCTCAAAGTGGCTGTAAAGGAAAATAGGCAAGTGTATACAGGGTGTCCCTCCAACTAAAGCAATATGGCATGTGTACGGGGGCCCCTTTGTGCCTAGCAGAGCTAAGGACATCAAGGTTTTGGCCCCTAAATAGCCCCCGTGGATTGTGCAGTTTTATGATGCTAATGTCTAGGACGCATTGTGGGTTGGCAACAAAAGTGTGTATTATGAATAAGCTTTGTCATCCATCCGTAGCCAGTGACTGGTCAATGTAAGAACCCCGGGGCGGACTACATGGGGGTTCACAGACCTGCTAACAACCTCGGGACAAACCCAATCTACTTTGACCCAGAGCTGGTACACGCTTAGTATTCCTCAAAGAGCTGAGCATCCCTTTAAAACGAGACGCTTCCTCCTCCAATTGTTCCACAGCAGATGAATCAGGCTGGTGCGAAACCCTCCGCTGGCACAAAATCCAAGCAGTAAATAAATGTTCTTTGTAATTAATGTTCCCCGTAGCAATTATCACCGGGGACAATTTATGGATTCCCTTATTGATTTAACTTGACCCTCTGCAAGGCTTAATTTGGACGGTGCAGATACTTTTGGCCTGTGCTGTCAAAGGTCTAAAGGAGCCCTTGGGATCCTATTGAGAGGGTAACCCTGCATGTACAATGCTGTCACTGCCATGTTGAGCCAGTGCCATCCAAGAGTTGGCCAAGTGGCTTTGAAGGGGGCCGGGACTTTGATGTAGCCTGTCCTATTGTAGCCTCGCGCGCCTATCGACTTTTGACAAACATAATAAGCTGAAGTGGTGAAAACTAAGAGGAGCGTTCATAATGGCCCCTGCGCTAATCCTGACGCAACCGATTATCGCTTTGAAGTCTTTGATTTGTGAAGGCCCCCCGTTCCTCGCTCTATTACTCCCTCCTCTCGCAGGCGCTTTAGATAAACATGGGAAATAAACAGATTATTTAAGTCATTAGGCAAACATTATCGTGACACACAAACACAGACTGCCTCCTCAGAAAGCTGATAAGTCTACCCCTGGCTTCTGCTCTGCCACCTAATAGCATTGCACTGAGTGTGTGCTCTGTGCAAACGCTTAACAGCTTGGGGGCAGTAATATATTACCAATTATGGAGAGGCGAGAATACTCTGTCAAAAGGGGATCAATATTGCCTCTAAGTGTCTGGTGTGCTCTGCATGAGGAACGGGCTGATTAAGCAACGTGTGAGAGGGCACTGCGAACGTGGCTTCTCCAGTGCTCTGTCCATCAAAATATGAGGTAATCTAAGAGAGCTGCTGTCACTGACTGCTCTAACAGAACTTGACGATAAAACCTGTACGCTCCCATTGATCATGCTGTCATCCAAGGCTGTTGGATGACTTCAGCGTTGCCCCACCCCACCACACACACACACACACACACACACGCACACACACACACACAGTTACTAACTAATATGTAGACATATAAAAATATAGCATGAAACATCCCTAATGTTTTAAACATTTATTCTCAACTTTTTTGAATGCTTGCTGCGCTGGTTACAAACCCCTATGCTGTAATGTAACTAACGGCCACTTGTTTTGTTTCTTTGGCATGTCAGACACCATTGCCATAATAGGTTTACCTTGAGAGATGTGACATTCAGCGGCAACAATGAGCCATCTGCAGGAACCACTGCTATTTCACTCCATTGAAAAGTGGGGAGTTTTTCTCTCTCAATGACATGGTTATTATCCTGGTCACTTAATCTCCTCCAATAAGATTGATTTCCCCATTCAGCCCGTGTTGGAGGGCTTCAGTGAGGAGGCATCCAGACCATGGGAACCATGGAGTTCCGATGCGTCCTCACAATTCCTCCGTTTGATAGAGGTCACAGTTACTGGGGCTGTTGCTTTGACATACTGATGAGCAGACATACAAAGGTCCTTTCATTGTCATAAGTGATAAAGAGGAGCAGGGATACATTCACCATTCAAGCTAGAAAGAGATAGATGGTGATGTATGTGTGTGTGCCAGCCAAACGTTTGCATGTGCCTGACATTGTCGTATGAATATGTAAGGCTTTCGGGACATGGGGATGACAATGAAGACATGGTGAGAATTCTATGATGTAATTGTTCGAGAAATAGGTTTTTATCATAAGTTTGTTATTTAACTACAGGGATTAGGAAGTCCTTGCATTTGAATGAATTCAAAGCTTTCTGGAATGTGCTTGAGTTACACAAACAGACTGAATAAAGATTTAGATTTTGAACTGGGCAATAATGTTTACATTTGAATGTAAAAATGGTGTTGTCCTTCAGTCATTCTCAACCATAAAGTTTTTTGTTAGAGGTATGGGAGTGAGCTAGATGTTTTTTCAACCTTTCACATCATGCCTTTGAGCTTGTAAATGTCAAAGACGAGCAAGGCATCCACTCACTTTTATTCCAAGGACGACAGTACAATAAGACGGCCCAAATAGCTTGTTGCTGCACTGCCACAGGTTCAAGGAGATGGGATCACTTTTTTTGTGTGCCAAACGTCCTCAATTCTGCTACCACAAAAAAAGAGTTTGAGACCCCAAGAAGACTGAAAGAGAGCAGCCTTTGTGAGACTGAAGGGAAAAAGGTGGTTGAAAATTGCCTGGGTGCATCAGTTTGCTCTGATCCAAACTGTAACCACAAATGTATCTGAGATGTGAGCTATCTGTGGCTGGCTGAGCCACAAGCAGCCTTTTACTTCCCTCTATCCCTGTGATGAGTTAGCAGGACCTGCACTGATAAAGCTGATAGGAGAACTGCTATCAGGTGGCAGTCTGGGTAATTACAACTCTCTATTTGGGCTTGTATTGCGATGCAGGGGCGATAAAGGGGATATAATGAGGAAAAAAGGCCAGCGATAAAGGACTGGCTTAATGGTGGGAAATAGTGTATCATGGCAAAAGTCATCTCATCGCCTGCAGGGATAGGTGTATCTTCTAAGGTTTTAAACCACAGGGCTCTGTGACAGAAATAAAATGTGTTGTTTAAGCTAAACATGTGCCCTGTGGGGAGTGAAGGGAAGGGGGCCTGCACTGAGGTATCTGACTTGTGACAAAAGAACAGTGAAGGTTCTTCTTAAATGGGGTAGGAAGTCTATTTTGCTGCCACTGTTATTTGGTTGTGCCTCAAGGTGTGGATATCCCTTCTAGAAGATTATATATAATGCTTTGACGAGACCTGGTTATAGTTGAAGGTCTTATCAACCTTGTGGGCTCCTTGGCTTTCCATGCAGCCTTTCTTCTTCCATAATAATGTGCTTTCAAAGTTTGTTGTATCTGCCAATTCAGGTTCACAATGATTCAAGTGACAATCTCGCACTCTTTCCATGTTTTTTAGAGTCTGTATTTCTCTCTTTTTTATTTTTTTTTACAAATATACACATTCCAACACATACACAAACACGTGCAATACAATCCTGTGAGCCTGTCTCATATGTGCACTTAGCAATCTACATCGTAAGACTCAGTGTTCTTGTGCCTTGGAAATCTTTTATAAGGACCGTAAGACCATAACACGCAGTATATTTTCACACTAATGTGATTAACCTAATACTTCTCTATGAAAGGATTATTTCTGAATTCCTCTTGATATGCATAATATTTAGGTTGTGGTAGAGTAAATATTTTGGTTTTTCCCTGAAATAATTCACATTGAAACAAAGACACGAAAGACTGCCCTAAGGAGCAATAAAGACTGTATAATTAGAATGATTACAGAACTGCAGAAGTAATTTGGCACTTATTGAATATGTTTTGAGCGCACAGCATTCAAAATAGGTCAGATTAAATTTTTCAATCACAATAAAATACAAACTTTATTTATAATAATTATGAATTTATTCTAGCATATTAAGGCAATATGACTCATTAGAACTAATGCAGGGGACCTTATTTCAGATTTTCCAATCCTATCATTATGGTACCCTACACCATATTTCCTAGGTATTGTACTAACCATGGTGCTCACACAGGACGGCAGACAAAGTGGGTACAATCTAAATACAAATATCTTGAAATAGTAATCAATTGGATTATACACACGGTTAAACTATAAGAGCCATTAGCTCTATGTCAGAGGCTCACTAAGATAAGATTCTGAAGCGAATACATGATGGGTGACAAATTGACTTTCAATACCGTTCAGCTCTGGAGCTCCTGGTTAGAACATTTAGTCCTCTACAGAATGATTAGTTCAACTCACTTAAATAGAGATATTTTATTTTCATCCAAAGCCTTTTGGTCTTATTTCCTAGTGCTCGTTTTGCAAGAGCACCTTAATATTTCCAACAGTGTTGATTAAATATATTTAGAAAATGATGAAAGAAAACAAGCTGCATTTACATTTTGGATGACAAAATAAAGTTTACATGTCACCCAATCAGTGTCAATTCCTCAAAAATAATGAATAAAATTAAATTTAAAAAAAATGCATTTGGGCTAATATGACATGATTAGTGGATAGAGAAAACCACTGCATCCGTTAAGGACTGAGCCCCTGCTGTACGTAGGTAGCCCTTGTTCAACCCTGTTGAGCTTTCCAGTGGGGCTGAAGTCAATGCTGTGATCAGACAAGCGCAGAAGACCAACCACATCATGTACACAATCTGGACCCCACCCTAGCCCCTCTACCGCTAACCTCTCTGATAATAGGGCAACTTTCATGTTGCTGTACATACACCCTGGTTCATGGGTTTGAAGTGGCTCACAGTAGACTGTTGTTTTTCCGTCTGGCTTTATTCTGTACAAAGAGAAGATGATCTGATAACAAGAAGGCAACTCATGTCCTTCTTGAAAACAATTTCCTAATTTTGCCAAAGATTTCATCTCTCCCACTTTTGTTTGAGAGAGGGACAGTAAACATTTAGGTTACGTAATTATATTTGAAAGGAAAGAGCAGATAACGTGAACTACCTCTCAGTCTTTTTGTAGATGAGTGTGTGTATGCCAACTAAAGGTCTAAAGCTGCGTCTTGCCCGTCTCCTTATCGATTCTCTCTATTAAAATATGTGTTGCCTACTCATGAAGTTAGTAGGGTGTAGAAAAACCAACCACCTCTATCTTTACCTTCCCCCAACTATGGTCTTCCATTTCTGACGGGTGGCTATAACTATTTGAAGTGAACTGTGTGTGTGTGTGTATGTGTGTGTGTGTGTGTGTGTGTGTGTGTGTGTGTGTGTGTGTGTGTGTGTGTGTGTGTGCGATCTTACAGGGTTCAGAAATGTCCCCATATGCTTGTTGTGCTGATGTCTGCCTTCTATTTGCATGATATTTTTCTATTCAGCCTTATCAGCAGCAGTGTGCTGGGAGGCGGGAGTGCAGGCTCCGTCTCAGAGGCTGGACCCAAGTCTTTATGGCCGGGTAATTCTCCCACTCTCACTAGCTCATCTTGAATTATTTAAGTGTTACTTCTAGTCCCCCCGGGAAAGGTAAACACATCTGAAAAGGAAAAAAAGCGCGGAAAAAACACGATTGTTCAAGTTAATTTATTAGATCTTAATTACATGACGTGTTTTACCAAGCTATTTTTCTAAATGAATCAATGAATCATTGCATTCTGCTTAAGTACATAATTGCATTTAACATTTGCCCAACTAACATATGACCTCACTTTTTAAAGTTTTTTTTAAATGTGTATTTACTAAATTACGATTTATATTATGTTTGCCTCCCAAGTACAAAATGGCAACAATATGACATGATGCACTGAATTATGCGGTACTCATGATTGAAGAAAGATGAAGAGTATTGCTTTGTGTGGTCATTGGACTGTACACACCCTATCAACTCCTGATAACAACTTTTCAGTTAACTTATTCATATAATTCATAGCTATTTGCCTGTTTGTGCCATAAAAGGAGATGCTCGCGCAAAGTGATTGAAGCGCTTCATTGCAGGAATGTTATCTCAGGCAATGACATGCCTACAATAGGGGCACACCATAGTGCTGAGAGACGAGCGCGCTTTCAGTTGAGGCAGCAGCTTGTCTCTATGAGAAGCGTCAAAGTGCGCTTGTCAATCAACAGCGGCTCCTTTTGACGCGCACCCTCTCGTCCTTGTCATCACGTTTCCCGGCTGAAACAATTGAGCGGCCTCTCAGTTACTAGAGCACCAGTTCTCTTATACCATGAAGCAAAATCTATCGTGCTCGTTAGCTTATTAAATTGGAAAATGTATATCACTCTGAAATCATTTCATCCGTTATTCCATTAATGACAAACTTTATCAATAGCCTACATTGTCACCTTTCAAATATATTTATTTAAACATTGTGGCCCAACAAATAAAAAAAAGGATTTATGATTGTAAAAATTATAATATTCATAAAATATCATTATTTGTATTATTGTTTTTACTATTAGTAGTAACAGTTATATTACTATTATTACTGTTATTAAAAAGCGTTAGGCCTTGATAATAATGTGGTCCTGAATTGAAATGAAATTAAAATGTTCAACTCTGCTTTTAACAGAGTTGCATAGATAGTCTACACCTTAGGAAATATGAAATAATACGACTATTGCATTTAAATATGGACTCCCTACACGTAAAACAAATAATTCAACATTTACATTCATGTTTGATGCAGCTCTTTTCACTTTTTCCTTTGGATAATTATGCAAAACATAGAAGGTATGGTAACAAACCACTTTAACACACAATTTACTCAAAAAGTCCTTTAGATAACTGTAATTGCATAGTTGAATATTCGACAACCTCATTTCGGTTGTCGATTCGCTGCCCTTGGGAAAGTCCTTTGATGTGAAAGTGAAAAGGCGGATTCAGGAAAATAATTAATTTCACTGAGCGCGATTAGGGAGGCTCGTACCCTTCTCAATATTTAGGCATATTTATGACAAATGCCTTTGCCCAATTTCTGAAAATTACAGAAGAAGACATTATTCGTCTCTTTATCGCCTAGACATGTAAACTAACATTTAGGTGGTACCAGTACCACCCGTGGAGAGAGGATCAGAAACACGCGCACACACTGACACCCAAGATAATGATGAAGATCAAGTTTTTAGACCTGTTGGCTCTGACTGTACCTGGATCCCCTGCATCAGAGTAAATAAAGAGTATTTAAAAGAAGAATGAAGAAAGAAGAATTTTCCATTGGCCATTATTTGAATAGGTACTTATACCCTGACCTTGACTTGTCGTAAGGTAATTCAATAATTATTCATTATTTAATGAAAGTTTGTCCATTGCTACAACTTGGGACCTATTGGCAATTTTGGCAATGTTTTTTTACATGCTGCAAGTATACTATCAATTCCATTCTATTTGCTCTTTTTAGACGATTGAATAATATCTAAACACAATCTCAGGGGTCCTTAATTACATGTTATTTTGTATAATTTTATTGCTATTACATTGAAAATTACCCAATCTGACGCCCAAAAGAATTGTCTGCTTTAAAAACTCGACTTCTTTTTTTCCAATTCCATGCAACATTTATTTTGGGATGTCCAAAAGTTTTTTTTATATTGTATGCCCTAACAGGAGATAACGTGATATGTTTTCATTTTCTCTGTCCGGGTCCACACAGGGTGGGATTAAACGATTGCTCCGAATGTGTCAAACTGCGCATGCTCCCGATGTACTTTCACTACCTGCTTCAAAAATCCGTATTTCACATGGGGCTGTCCTGAGTTATCATCCATTTGCGTCAATGCTGGATTCAAGTGCTGACTGGCGGTTGACAGTTGCATGCAGGAGAAAACCAAGACAACGTTCTACATTTTCTTTCCTTCTTTCGTTCTTGTTGGATATATCCATGCATCAGAAAACATAACTTTTTACGTATAGGCTTATAATCGGGACACTGCTTCTTTAGTTTTCCAAAGGATAACCGAAGGAGTAATGAAGAATTGAAGTTCAAGTGAGTAAACGTTTGACTTAAAATATTTTCAATAGTGATTATCTAGATTTGGTAGTATATTGAATGTTATTTAACAGTGTTTTCAGTGTTACTTCCTAACATTATTATTCCATATTTTTAGGTAATAAGTGTTAGTCAACATGTCTAAACCAATGGATCACGTCAAACGCCCAATGAATGCTTTCATGGTTTGGTCCAGAGCTCAGCGAAGAAAAATGGCTCAAGAAAACCCTAAAATGCACAACTCTGAAATCAGCAAGAGATTGGGAGCGGAGTGGAAACTTCTCACCGAGTCAGAGAAAAGGCCATTCATTGACGAGGCTAAACGACTGAGAGCAATGCACATGAAGGAACACCCAGACTATAAATACAGACCAAGGCGGAAGCCTAAGACGCTCATGAAAAAAGACAAGTTTGCTTTTCCGGTGCCATACAATCTTGGAGAGCATGAAGCGCTTAAAGTTAACGCTATTTCTAATGGACTTTCTGAGTCTCTATTGGGACACCCTGACAAAGCCGCCGCTGCTGCTGCGGCCGCAGCGGCGAGGGTGTTCTTTAACCCGTCCATGTCGAACCCTTATTCATTTTTCGACCTTGGGTCAAAAATGGCTGAGTTTTCCCCAGCATCGTTCCCTTACGCGTCTCCACTGGGGTACCCAGGTGGAACGACGGCGTTCTCTGGAACCGGTGTTGGAGGTGGAACGCACACTCACTCACATCCATCCCCTGGCAATCCAGGCTACGTGATCCCCTGTAACTGTACGGGTTGGCCCTCTGCTGGACTTCAGCCACCGTTAGCCTACATACTTGTCCCTGGAATGGGTAAACCTCAACTCGAATCTTACCCAGCATATGCTGCGGCATTATGATAGGCCCGTTTTGGACTTCAAATAAATTGAAATGTGAAAAAAGATATTCATGCAAGAGTTTATTATGCATGCACAAACTTGTACATGTGATGAAGTGCTCGTCGTCTCAGATATCACATGTGTATGTATATTGATTAATGCCTTTATCTAAGGTACGCTATTATTGGCCTAAGACTTATTAAGAGAACTCTCTAATTTAATGTTCATCATAGAATGAACAACGTGGTGTTCAAAATTCTGACAAAGAAGAAAATCATAACCGACTAGTTCCTTGTCAAGATGATACCCATTTGAAAGGGATCCTATTTAGTTTCTGTTTCTAGAAAGTAAAATACTGAAGCACACTTGTTGGGCTCAAGCTGATATGAGTCCTGAATAAATCAAACTCAATATCAGCATCACTTGGTCAAAACCATGCATATGTGCTCAGATAATTTGAAACTGTTGAAGGATATTATAGCTAATTATTCATAATCAAGGAGTATATATGCTTATAGCTCCACTGTTATAACTGTACATTTTTGTACAGATAAAGGATTCTAGTTAATTTGCAATTAATGTAGTGTTTGAGGGGGGCCTAAAATATGTATATTTTGGATTTTTAAATAATGTTTTATAGATGTCTGTAATATTTATTGTTTAGTGAAAAAATCGGTGACCCAGACATTTGAAAAGGACAAACCTTGCTATGTAACATTTGCACAGGAAATATGAAGTGCTTAAAGGATGTGGTGCCACCCATGGTTTTAATTTAATAGTCGGCTTTTTTCTCTAGTTTCTCTATACGAGTCCCAGACAGGGCAGGCTACTTTTACTGAGGCCTCAATTTTGTTTCATACATTTGCAAGCGTGTGCATAAGGAGCAGTTGTTTTACTAACTCTTATTGAATTTGTATGTTTTGTGTTTTATTTAACACCATTATGTACTTCAAGCTATTACATGCTACTGTTCATTTGTTGAGCAAAGGACTACTACAATAAAGCGTATGCGGATAAACGGAATGAATCGCGCTGTAGTTCCTGTTGAATTACTAGCATGATTTTTATCTGTCCCTGACGTGGTCACTACAGGTGAAGTGTAAGGTATCCTCCAAAGGCCTCTTTTGTTCACGATTTGAAAAGCATTACTCGGAAATCTAAATCAACCCATTGTAATCAAGAGCCAAACCTGATTTATCACAATTTTAACTATGAATAGGCAGGAAGATAAAACGAAGTGGATTTCTTTTAAGGACTCTATCACGCTAGGAGAGGTATTTTTGGTCTGCAGGAAAAAAAAGCATGTCTCAGGTTTAGGTATAGGTTAAGTTAAAGTCGATCTCCTATCACCTTTAAATTAAAAAGTAAAAACGATTTAACTAGGGAAGACATAGGCCTACTTCAAAACTGCTCTCTCTCTCTCTCTCTCTCTCTCTCTCTCTCTCTCTCTCTCTCTCTCTCTCTCTCTCTCTCTCTCTCTCTCTCTCTCTCTCTCTCTCTCTCTCCCGCTCTCTCTCGCCCTGTGTTTGTATTTGTGTGTTAATATCACCTTGTCTATTTTTGTACAACATGTAAAATACATTGGGCATGTTATTTAAGCAAACTACCCCTCCTCGATTACATTAAGAAGTTAATTCATATGGATCAAAGCGATTATGCAAAACTAATTTGGACTGTCCAGGGATAATTATCTCCGTCACGGTTAATTGAACCTTTTCACCACAATGCATTCTTTATTGTAACACCCCGATCACTTGTCTCCACGGAATTTTCTATACTTGCCCTAGAAATAAGCAACAATATCTCATGCAGTTCTAAACAAAACAACAAACGGAACATTTATTTTTTCAGAACGGTTTTATTCTGTTAAGACGATTCATACAATTGTAACGCGATGAGGCTTCTTGTTTCGCATTCTCTCTCACTTTGTAAGTTTATAAAATGAATCCACTAGATTATTGTTTGAATTGTATTATTTTCTCAAGGGATATTTTTCTAGTTCCTATAGGAGACATTTTGAAAGGGCAGCCACCAACAGTTATCTGGTCAAAACCAATGAAAAGGTCGTCAGGTTGATAAAATAACTTGCATACTAGCTCAGTGACAATTTCCCTCTCTTTCTCCAACCTTTTATTATATTTTTCTTGAGGACAAGGAAAGAAAGCTGAAAGAACTTTTCTTTACTCTGGGAGCGTTTAGACGGTCGAGGAGGTTTTGTCTGGGAACAAAAATGCGGGTTTGGAGGTTTTGTGAGAGTGTTGTTTGTTGAAGTGGAGCTCAGCAAAAAGCGGCTGCTTTCTCTCATTGTGATGAAAGCAATCAGTGGTATTTGGAAAACTGTTAGCATTGTGCACTTCTTCTGTGTCCATTGTGGAGGATTTCTTTTCACAAGGTTTTTTTCAGCCGATCCAGCTGGCCGGAGTGAATAGCACTGCAATGTGTACACGCTTTGTCCCTCCTAGCCCTTCAAGTAGCCCACATTGAATAGAGTGAGTTGACACTGCATGACAGTGAAACAACATAATAAAAAATACATGAGCACATGAATAGAGGCAAGCGCATAAATAAATAAAATGGGTGGCCAAAACTGGATAAACTGAATGACAAAACGGTAAAAGAGGGACAAAAAGATATTTAACACGCTAGATTAGCATCAGAATGCAATCTACAAGGCAGAACAATTGATGAATAGATGTCCTGGCCAAGTAAGAAATGGACTAAATGCCTTTTGAATAGAAATGCTTTTTTCTTTAAAAAATGAAAAGAAAAGGAGACCAAAAATAATAAATGGTAAAAAACCGATGCATATAGCTGGAGGAAACTTTTTTTTCTCAGAACCTTTATTTTTAGTGTTGATATTTAAAACGGTAGGTCCTTGCAGTTGCTAATAATTAAAATATTTATTCAGAATGTAAACAAGTCATGACATCATGTGGCATGCTTGAGAACAACCCCCTTGAAGGTTAAAAAACATCACTTTGCCCCTAATAGTGGTATTTTTGTATGGTATGGTATCACTGTGTAGCAGAATTGTTGCTGGATTTAAGAAGAGTCTGACTCCATGCAGGTATAGTTCTTCAAGTCAATATTCAATGTGTCCTCTGCCACATTGTTACTTCCTGTCTGTTTATCACAGGATCTAATTTGCCCTTACAGCTGTTATCACACTGGTTTAAATTGATGTTGGTAGATGAACATTTGACTGGATTGGATCTCAAATAGACAAATACATGACAATCATAACTGATAATCTCTATCCTTTCACCTGAACAGGTGCCCACCCCAAAGTATCCAATTAATTACTAACTGGCCTATTCAGAGCAATACATTTGGTTTTTACTTGGGATATGTGTTGCCATTTTAGCTTAGTTTGTTAATCAACCAATTTTGCTGCAGCCCATAGAGATATTTAGTACAAAATCAAGTGTTGTTCACAAATAGTTTCTATAGGTATAGGTTATTATCCCTAAATAATACAGCCATCTCTCATTACTTTCTTGTAAGGCAGCTGCAGTCATGGCAGATTTTTTAAAGTTCTACATTTCAGGAATGTATTTTACACCAAATAAAACTCCAGACTGCTGTCGGATATCGGCCATTTAGGTTTGCGTGTGTAAATCATACAGCTTAAACTAGCTATGTTGCTCACAATAAGGTGAATATACACATCAATAATAACAGAAGTCATAGTAAATCTTACTTTATTTTAAAAACTGAATGTAGATGGAGACACTTATTTATGCTGCCTGTCAAGATGGATTTGCTATGCAACACTTGGAAGACTGAACTTACATTTGAAGTGGCCAAAATAATTTTTTTAAACAATTTATTTAAATGGGATTTATGACATTATTATATTATTATTACTATTATATATATATATATATATATATATATATATATATGTATATATATATATATATCATTATAGATAAAATCACCAAATCAATACAATGTTTGCCAAATTAAATTAATGTGAATAAAATCATAACATCAGGGTACATTTTCATTGGAACTCATTTGAATGTAATTAATAAAATGAATGCACACAATTTTAAAGAAACCAACAATATGCACATGGAAATTGCATGTTAAGCAGAAATAACATCAATGTAATATTGAGAGACAACATAAAGGGTCTCTCATACGATTTTAAGCCATGGCTGTCTCATGTTTCCATAAACCCCCCTTCTGATGCCCTGATATTATTATGTACTAGTGTTAAACCCTTTATATGCCTGTAAGACATTTGTAGAAGTGAGATTAGGCACATTTACATACATATGTAGCACTGGTTCAACCATGTTGACCTCAGAGGGGTTTCACACCCTAAAATTGCCCAGGGCAGCCCCACAAGGACATGGATTAACACCTAGCTTCTATGGCTTAGAATCTAAGATGGATCAAATTTAGCATTTTCCCCCTGACATGAATAATAAATGTATGTCACTTTATTTCTCTATTTTTTACCTCCCTTTTTTTATTGTTATATTTTGTTTGCTGGATACAGACAGTTTGTCGGGACAGTAGTGGTAGATACTGAGAGCCCTACTGCTAGGGCTGGCTTCTCTGTCAGCATCCTCAAAGCCTCTGATCACTGACTCCCACTAGTTCATTTTAGGCAAATCAAAGTGTGAAAAGTCTCTCCTGAAGCAATATCTCTATCATCAGGTTGTGTCAAGAATGTTTATGAGGGCTATGCGCCATATTACCTGTAATCTCCACAGAAGGGCCTGCCGCATTTCCTACTTCTCTCGATGCTCCCAGGAGGGTAGGAAATGCCGAAATTATCTTGCATTGCACCTTAACGTGGCAAATCAAAGCCTCAAAACCATACATGTCACTGTGCCCAAGGTCACAGGTAGAAATGAGAAAAATCTTGAGGTACAGTCCATATTACAAAAAACAGGCCATGTCCTCTGAAGTCTGGCCCCACTGATTTCAAAGTTTGTTTCAAAGTCCATAATGTGGTAGGTGGATGGAGTCCTGCTGGCCTCAAGAGAAGATATGCTTGAATTTGGGACAGAGGGGATTTGCTGAGAGGGGCAACTACTTTTATAGGTGAGAAGCAGGCACTCTTCATCCCAAATTCTTTAGATTATCTATGAAGGTGCTTTACAAGCAATTGGTCCATTGAAATTAAATCAAACTGGTGGCTATAGAATGAGGCATTGCATATTTAGGTGTTAAAAAAAAACGACTTTAAAATTATTTATATTATCCGCTTTCTGCAGATATGTATGGTGATACCGGGTTCCTCTAAGTGGAAATGTAATTAAGTAGGATCTACCTGGAGATAAGGTTAACACTATGAAGTTGAGCAGCTATAACCTAAGGTCTCTAATAATGCACTATATCCTTCAAAATATACCAACGAATCTCAGTGAGAATGTAATTTTTTTTTTTTTTATCTCTGTTTAATGTGTTAGTGAGGGGTTTACAATTGATTGGTAGAAAATGTCAGTTTGGGATTTCACGTAAAATTTGGTCTTGTTAGATCACGTTAGGCCCTAAGACTGAGTTTACTCCATTTCCCCGTTGACATTCACATACTGTATTAATGAACCTACACACAGCAAAATACCTTAAGCTGGTATACATTCTCTCCTTGACTCACAGAAGACTGACTTATTGACACTAAAGCTCCCACTGCTGTTTGAAAGACTTTACTACAGTAAGATTGGCTAACCCATAGGAGTTGGACGTTCAACATCGAAACATGATGAACAAAATAGTCATAGTCATTAAGTAAATTTACGGAATAAAGTTTTTATGCAGTTTCACATCCGGTTTGAGGTGGGAATGTCTGTATAACATTTGGGTCTTTTGTTTTCTTTTCCTTTTTAATATATTTTTTTTCTATTTTGATTAACTTTCTTATCACAAGCTATATCCGAATTAGATGTATGCGATAGACACAATACAACATCATTCAGATTATAGCAGATTGGAATGTGAGGTCTCGGTAGTTTCCCTGTGAACCCACTTCATAATTTAAAATATTAGTCACTGGATTACCTTATGAATCTATCAATAAATTACAATAGGACTGAAAGTGGTCAACTGCGGGGGAAAAAAACAGTAAACTGCTTTTTTTTTTTGTTCCATTTCCAAATGACCGCTGGCAGAGATTGCGAGCTCTCATATTAAATTCACAGGTATTCAGGGCAAAACATATCTACGGGAAGTAGAAATAATGAAGTTGAAGAGGAGTTGATGCCCTGAGGACAAGTCACAAAGAATTATATCCTACTATAACACAGGCAAAAGATAAGTACCTGTCAGTTGGCATACTCCCTGCTACATGTGCCTATCAATAGAACAGATTATTTTCCCTGGTTATTACATAGGAGATCTGGGGGGCTCTAGATTGCACCTTTAATGAGAAGGAATAATTCCTGCACATTCTCAACTCCACTTGAAGTAAGTGAGATGTAATGCTATCATTTCCCCCTCTCTCAATTTCTCCAAGCACTTATTAAAATGAAATCTCTTTCCCACATTAATTCATCTGCTTTATTTATTCACATTTCAACAGGATTATGATATGCAAAGCTTAATTTGGGAGTCATACCCTATATTGTGATATCATGGTTTTGCACACAGATTCTGTATACTTTCTGTAATTAACAACAGTGGCAAAATAGATCATTGCCAAATGATATGTTGTTGCATAGATAATCTTCCAGGCCTGAACCGTTCATCATCCTCAGCCCCCTCTCCTGTGGATGGGAACTTTGGCTTGGGCTTTATCAGTGAAGGGACGTATGTCACTATGGTTTGCATAGTTCTTCTTGTCAACACTGGGGTAAAAAAAGGTGAAGGAAATCCAAGTCTCCTCATGGCTGTTAATGTGGTTGGTGATACCTCAGAGTGCCACTGTAAGTGTCATACAATTTGGGTCCTACCCATAGAATCAACATTGGCAGTACCACATTCAGATGTCAGAAATGGTTGGAACACATTTGCCGATGTGACACGCTTTAACTACCATGCACGTGCCATGGCCGCACCGTATATGAATGATTGTATACACTGAGTCGTTATTGATGGATTGATGTACCTCTCTTTGGTTTCCATCCTTCCAATCTGTGTGCTGTCACAGTGCCACAATCACAGCCAAACCGTAGATGGGTGCCATGTCCCTCAGCAGAAAATCCAACTCAAACACTTGCATTACATAACTTTAATCTTGAAAAATGGTCAGCATATCAAGCATACCAGAAGTTATACTGATTCAGGAGCATGACTTCATACCGTAATTGCGAAGCATCGTCAAGGTTGTCGGTGCAAATCTATTACGAATGGTCTTTTTAAACATCACAATCATTGTAGCGAAACATAATGTTAAGAGCTCCATTGTCATTTTCCAGGTTCTTTGCGAGTACAAAAAAAGGCTATGTTGAGAGATAATAACTTTAAATCAATTTTTGAATTTGCTGTTGGAAATGTGGGGTATCAGAGCCCACAGATAAATCTGTGATGCTCAAGAGAAACGAGAGATAGTTAAAGAACCTTCCTTCGTTCTCATTGTAGCAACTAAGACCCACAGCACAAGGCCATGAGGAGGTGACGTGGTACTTGTGGACACTTCTCACTGGGAGAGCTTTAGTCATGGAGAGGCACTCCTCTTTGAATAAAGTCCTTTTTATATCACAGATTGCATAGGTTATGCATTATTCTACCAGTATTACTCAAAAGTACATGTACTTGAATTCTCTTTGTCAACAGGCCTTCTGTACACACAATGCAGCTTCTTAGCCTGCAAGTACAGTGGAAGGTTGTTATTATATTTATAAGTGGGTCATAGGGAGCAGTTTTCTGTCATTTATTTATTGGAGGTTGATTGAAGGCTTAAAGTTGTGGTTGCACATAACTCTGAGAAATGGCACCACTACAAACTCTTCAATAGAAAAAAAGTTTAACTTAAATGAGAAAATAAATCTCACCATAGGTTGCTGAAGAAATGAAAGCAGACAAGTCTAAAAATACAAATAGTTGACATGGAGTAATAATGAGGCATATATTTATGTATGTAGGCCACTAAAGAAAGGCAGTACCTTTGACTTGTGTGTCAGTTTATGTTTTTTGTTGTGCCATTCAGAATGTCAATGCACATTCACTGCATACTGTAGATCCCCATATTTTATATACAGGTCTAGATTTAGATTCCTGACTTACAAACAGATGTTTGACTATGCATTGTTGGGTATCCCTGTTTGTCTCTTTCTGTGTCTGCTTGTAAACAGCAGGTAAACATTCTCAAATATGCCCCCTTAATTTGATGTTCAATTTATTCTGGCGGCTGATTCACATGATGTAGATTTAGGGTTAAGTTAGTTATTCAGCACAGACAAGGTAAACAGGTAAGTTTGAGAGACTTTGCAAGATTTAGACAGTCTCCCAGACAGTCTATATTTCTATCAACAGGAGCCAAAATGATCCAGTCGATCCGATTTATTGGTCCCAAACTGATATCAGCTTACTCTGACCTTACCTAACCCATTCCCCCTCCAGCCCCCATGGAATCATACAGTCTCTATAGGCAAGGCAAGACAGCAGAGTTGACAAGCAGTGAATAGAGGGTGTATAACATTGCATTCTGCAGCGATTACAGAGGTAACATGAACACTGGGATCAGATAGTGAGACAGATCCTTTTGTGGCTCCTAAATTGCTGGACAGCTCCGGGGCTGACATTTAAAACATAACAGCACCAAACAACAACAAAAAACATAAAAAGAGAACTGCATCGGGAGGGGGGGGCTTAAAAATAAATAAAAAAAACAACTGCAATGTGAGTTTTGGCGAATGCAACTGACCCAAATTTGGTGTCCCATCGTCTCCTTAACATGCTTCTGCAAGCCTAGGCCCCCGGGGTGACATATCCCTTACACAGGGATTGCCAGTGCATTTACATAGCATGGTTAATGAGAGATCAACACCAGGCAAGCGCCTTGAAAATAAAGCTTTCTTGTAAAAATAATGAGCGAGTGATTGATCCGTACTCATACAAACCGGTTTGCTGAGTTAATACCAAAGGCAGATTATAGCCAGTGCCAAAAGTGCCTTGGCATGCGACGCCTTTCGCTCAGAGGGTCCCCAAACTTGTCATCACATTAGCCCATGGTCAAGGAGTACATCCTGCCACTCGCCTAATCTGCTTTCCTGCACAATTAGCTTGTTATAATAAGGCAGTTGCCTGACAGAAAGAAGGAAGAAAAGAAGGAGAATCGGTGATTTCCACATGGGATGGTTAGATTGTATACCTCCTTGGAGATGATCTTCTTCTAACTCCTTAACTTGATTTTTGCCTGGTATTAACTTCAAGTGTTTTGACAATACGGAGTCACGGCTTTGTGCTTCCATATTTCTCATTGTGCTCTGAGGGTGATAGTCAAAGAAGGATGTTGAAGGAGAGAGCAAGTCAGAGAGTCTGTGACGAGGATAGAACGAGAGCGAAATAGAACGAGAGAGATCTGTTTTATTTCAAGAAATCTGATGCTGGAGAGGGTCGAATAGCACGGGGAAAAATAGCAAGTTTCCTGAATAAAATAATAGATAATTCCATCCTGACAATGGCAAGGAAACTATGGGCAAGAGGGAAAAATAGCAGGAAAGGATGGAGAAGTGAAGGGGTATGAAAAGAATAAGAAGAATTCAGTGCTGCTTCTTGCAAGGAGAAGGAGAAAAAAAAAACATTGATGACACCCGGTTCCATTCTTCCGCTCTCCCCTTTCTCTGCTCCTCGCCTCGCAGCACGGCGGGCTAAGCTGGGAGCTGTAATGTCATTAAATTGCAAATGCTTTTTTTTCATTTCCGACACACACTGTTTACTTATCTGGCAAAAACATATGTTGGAAGGAATCCGTTAAATTCTGCCCATTGCCTTGGGTGAAAGTGCAATAGAAACGGGCCCACTGAGCTCCTTCTGTCGTCTCCTTTTAGCACTTTGCCTTATCTACAAGGCTGCTTAGCAGCAAACTGGCGAGTTCAATGAAAAATAAAGATACAGTGCTAGATTAGGGAAGAACAGTGAGGGGAGAAATGCTTGGAGAGAGGGTCATCCCATTGCAAATGATTTCACTCTTCTCCATCTGCATAAATGACTATTTTTAAGGCATCTCCAGCGTCTGTATATTTTTCTCACTCTGCCACACATTTAATTTCACGCCCCGTGTTCTGAATATGCTTAAATGCATATCTCTGATGCACCTTTAAGCCAGAGGAAAGAGGATGGGGGGAGTGGGGTGGGTACGAAAGCAAAATTAAAGATAAAATGGTGTGATTTGCACTACAAGTCTATTACTTTATGGCATTTACATATAGTTTACCTCTGCAATTCCAAGATTTTTTCTACCACCTTCCTATCAGTATTTTGCTTGTATAAATATGTATAAATCTTTGTTAAGAAAAAAATAGAATTCCTAGTTCCTAGCTCTGGAAAGTTTAAAGGGTAGACTTTTCTTTCTTCAACTTCTGCCCCTTCTCCATGTGCCCCACTGGCAGTCCCTCCTGGGGCAGGTGGGTGGAAGGGGGAAGGGGCGTTGCTCCACCAGGCTTGCCTAATAAAGTAACAGGCTAAAACAAGCCTTTTGTGGCCCCTGACACCCAAACACTCCTCCCCTTGGTGAGGTGAAAAAAGAGGCTGAGGTGGCTTGGGTCAGGGCTTGGCTAGGACTCAAATAGGATTGGCAAAGCTTGGTAGCAGCATGGTGGGGTATCCCAGTTGAGCCTATTATTGCTAAGAGTAACCAAACCATAAGCATCCCATATCATCTTCGAGTTAACACACGTCATGTCATCGGGGGAAGGAAGACCCACGCTAATGTAGTTGTGAGTTTCCCAAAGTCACAACTTCAACGGTGACCAACACGTCACACTTAGCTATGCTATCAACCGGGTGTGTTTGTTCTACTTGGCCATGGAAGTTTTAAGTGAGAGTGGAGAGAGCCCGCCTCTTAGAGCAGTGAAGGAGAAGGCCTTGGATTGGTCGGACTGTGAAAGGGAGAGAGAGAGGCTATTCAGAGCACGATTCCTTTCCCTCATTGTCTGCCCGCTTAGATTTGAATACGCTCTCTCACAGCAGATGAGAAAAACGCTTCAGCCGCCTGCATTGTTGGCTTTCTCTCTCTCCTTTTCTATTTGCAATTAAATGCATTTCAAATGGAACAACTGTACAGAAAAGCAATTCTGATAAGAGGGAAATCCATTGCTTTTAACCTCCTTTGTAGTGGTTTTGCATTTTTGAGGCATTCTTATTATTTCAAATGCACGATCCAAACATATCTCTGGAGAGAAAACGTCATACAACTTAAGTAGTGCTTCATTGAAATTAAATTGCATTAAGAAAAAAAAGAAAAAAGGTTTTAGTCTCCCCTGCCTTCTTCCGGTTCAGATCAGCCCCCGTGGTTTGTTTGCGGAATGGGCCATGCGGGGTTGGCAGGGCCTTGTGTCCTGAGCAGTATCACACGTTCCCATCCTTTGCATGGGATTGGATGAGTCTATTAGAATTTGTGTCATCTGGTCATTTACAGCTAAACAGCCTCCACATGTATTGTGTTTGCTTTGTGTGCAAAGCATCAACTGCAAAAACCAATCTCATCCCCCAGACATGAATGTTTTGGAGGATTTGAACGCTGTAAATAACTCCAAACCCTCTCTTACGAGGTTTACCCCTGGAGCACTTTGTAACTTATCAGGGCTGCCTTGTGCCTCCTCTAATGCCGGCATTATGCTTGAATGTAAATCGGTAAGCTGCCAGAGAGGTGGGCGGGAATTACTGAAGAAAGAACCACTGAAGGGTCTAGCCAATATTCTGATTGGGGCATAGCAAAATAAACAGTATAGTTTTGTTTTAGGCTGCCGTTAAAGAACAATATAGCATATTGCCCTGCTCTATAGTTGAACAATGCTCCTTAGGTTTTGACAGATCCAAATATCCTGTCTAGAGAAATGGAGAACAAAATCGCACTTTTAAAAGATTACGTGTTTGGCATTGGACAGAGATAGTTTATTGGGTTCTTACGATCAGCAGGGGTTGTTCAAGAGTGAATACTTGCTAAACTCCACGATCTTACGCTGGTAAATGAAACTTTAATGTATTCTGATTGAACTGTGCCCAGGGTCTTTTTTGTATATATAATTTCCATCACTAATAGTACAAGGGAGTGATTAGTAATTAAGGACAGGCCCATTTAAAAGAACGTAATGAGCATTATAGTTCGTGCACACGGCAACTAAATATCGCTCACACTGATGGCAATGGATAGCATCTTCCTCAATTTGAACGCATGTTGACCCTTAATGGCAATTTATCACTGACACAGTTTGTCATGCTGCGTGTCCTTGAATTTGCTTTCTATAATGTTCTGATATTATCATAGGAATCTTCCAAATAATTGACCTGGAGCATGTTTCACAGCATAACTATTAATCTTATTTTCCAGTGACTAATTAGAAGAGTTGCAAGCAAAATAGGATATACAGAGTACAAACGGTTGTAAAGGAATTGTGGCCTTCCAGATATTAGTTTGAAATTGGATAGACGTCTTTAAGAGGATTAAGACTTTATAGCAGGCTACTCAATTTATATGTTGAGTCCAGGATATACTGTAAGTCATTGCTTGGCATGGTTGAAATTTGAAATGGTGACAGTTAAAGTACAAAGATGTCTGTACCTAGACTATTTCATGGCATGTTTGGTAGAGCATCGTAAAGGTAACTTAGGACCGACGGCCAATAGTTCCTTTGAGCAAGGGGCCACCAAAAGAAAACAATACTGCCCCCTTTCAGTTGTTGTCAGGAACTGCTCCTGAAATGAATTATTTCTCTTACGCCCCGTTTTCATTCAGAATGACAGTATTCATTGGGTTTTAATAAACAGTAGACAAACACCAACGTGAACGAAATTTTGTAATATGTTGTGGTTGTTATTGTTATTGTAAACAATGGGGTTGTTTAAAGGGTAAATAAAGTCAACATTCAAAACCTCTTAACTCAAAGTTAAAGGTTTCTGTAAGGTTTGCACATCTTACCAAGCAGATACTTGGGGCTTAGATAATTCCTGTGCGGGATTCAATTATATTAAGTGGAAACTGCATGATTGTAATTACTTTGATATTTATCAAGGAAAAAACTAAGAACTGAAAATAAAGGGTTTTAGTCCCTTTCTCTTTGCCCTTGCAAGTTAGAATTTACTATCTAGGAATAATTCGATTATTTACATTGAATGTGCTTTTAAAATATATATGTGCCTCTTCTACCAATTTGAGCCCTTGCTACTCACACTGGAGGTGCACAGTCCTGTGAAGAAAGGGGAGTATCAGTAATCCTTAATTCACCCCTGTAAAGTACCATGTTGGTTGGAACAGTAATACATAAACTCATTCCCTAGCATTCAGAGCACAGAGCCCTGTTTGTATTCAATGTAACTGAAGTGCTCTCGATTACAATTAGAAAAGCCCTTTTCTTATACCCTGCACATATTCTTGGAAATGTTTGAGGAGCACAACAATCTAAGAGGAATATTCAGTCAGCCAATAATAAAATTAATGCATTTTTCCATCCGCATGGTATTAAGTATATCATTTCTCGAATTAAATTTCACCTCCATCAGTTATATCTCTTTGAAAAGCTATTAGGAGCGAGTTTTCACTCTCACCACTTCAAAGGCTGAGCACTCTCTCTTCACGCAATGCTGGACATTCATTGAGAGGTTTCCATTTTAAAACAATGACAGTGCTACTTGGCGGCATACTGAGGACCCTCAACACCAGGCTACATTGTCTCCCACTTGCAAGAGGACAACACTACATGCAGATTTGACGCTGGTGCAATTAGTAGCTCAAAAATCAACAGTGCACAAACTGTTCTGATACAATGCTCCACCACTCAACACAAAATGAAAGCGTAATATCAAATTCATTTCAATGATAATGGGGGAGGTGGAAAAGATGGAATGGATAATTCTCGAGAGAAACTGAAGTGTACAGCCTTGCCAATATCTTGAAAGGAGGGATATGGGTTAAAATACAGTGTACAATATATTAAGACATAAAAGACTCAGGCCTATAAATTATAAACTGGAATTTGCAGAAACATTTGCCTTCATTTTTTTGGCACTGATTAATTCACGATTGATACATTTTTGATGGTTCTGCATCAAATGATTTGAGTTGAATGCCTCAGATCAGATACAATTTAATGTAACTTTACAAATGTATTATTTTAAGTCAGCTAACTTGCTACCTAAATACAATAATTTAGTGTTTAATTCAGTAATGCTGTAGAATGAGAACATCTACTTTTGCAATTAACTGTGTTACAAATAACGTAGTACTCAAAGGCAGCGTAGGCTCAACTGTCAGTACTTTAGTTTAATTTGTAACTGTTGTGGCTGTGTCTGAAATGGCTCTGTAGCACCACCCTGTGTCCTTGCTACAACAGCACACATGTGTTCAGAGTCTTCAAGTCTACTGTTGATAAATAGATCAAGCTAACTGATAATAATAATAGCAACGGACTTACTTCATCCCATATTAGATTTAATACATGCATTCCATGGAAGCTCACGTTATTCCGTTGTTTAAGGGTAATATTAAATGGTTCATACGATGGTAGTAATAAATGTGGATGAGTTGCATCTAGCAATGTATAGATCATTCAGCAAGGGCTATCCAGGTAACACAAAAAAGGCTTCTAAAATGTTAATGTTTCTATAATGTTTTGCATTTTCCTTTTTTCCTTAACACTAGAGGTTGTTCATTTCCCATGTCTCCGAGGGAAACCACAAAGGTGCCATAAAAACCCACATCAGTGTATCATGAGTCTAGCACGAGAGACCCCTCTTAGAAAATTCCTATGTCTGACCAATGATTTATTCCTCAACTCCCAAGTCCTATGAGGTTTGAAGAAAGGAAAGATTTCATTACAATTTCAGAGGATTGCTTTTGTTATCTATTTATTCGTATTCTTTAGCTGGTAAGGCAGAGGAAAATTATGATAATGATTTGTTTTTATAAATTGAAAATGTGCAGATTGTTAATGCATCACTCTCCATTATGTCAGGCTTTGTTAGTGTCAATGACCATACCAAACACACATTTATTGACATAACTGAGCAATTACTACAAAACCTTCCCTTTGAATTCTTCAGGGAATTCGTCATTCTAATCCTATTAGGTGCAGTGAACCTCCTAAGACTTGTTGAGGAATAAATCTATGGTCAGACACAGGGATTTTCTCAAGGAGTCATTTTACACTACCCTGATTCTCTGTATATTTATGTATGTCACTGTTCCATTGATTTAGAAAAGCATAATTCTGATGATAATGAGAAGCATAGTGAAAGCACGAAAGAGCGTAATTCGAATAAGGGCACCATTTGTTCCAAAAGGCGATATCCAAATTCCCACAATTCAACGTGAACTATCCTGGTGCCCCTAAGAAGTACAGTTTATTAATTCCCTTGAGTCTGAGGACTTCACATTCTTCTGCTTCCAACCTGACCATCAGTAGTCACATGGGCTCAGGATATAGAGGGGGGGTCAGGATACAGAGAGGGGGGGGGTCAGGGATGGGCACCACGCTCATGGGAGCGTTTGACATGGAAGCACAACCTTGTATCATATACTTTCTTAGAAGCTAACACTTTAAACACACCACACAAAGAGGAGTTGCCTAGGGAGAGAGCTGTATGCCTTGCGGAGCAGTTTACAATAGATGTCTTCATCCATATTGACGACATAATTAACAACGAATATTGACTACTTTCACTAACATGAGCTTTTGATTTCGGGCAATATCAGATCAACTGTCATTTATGATTTATCTATAATCTTAAATACGCAAACAAACAAGTGGCTTGGTGGCTACACAATAAATTATTTGTCCCCATTTTTTTTCATACTTTGTAAGTGTGAGTGCTCGAAGACTGGGTTATGATAATCTTGATTTGGAGAGGGGATCTAAAAAACCAACACTTAAGCCAATTCCAAAAACATTTTTAAAAGCCATTTTTATTTATCTTGATTTAAACAACAGCAAAATGAACATCTACCACGTATGGACTGACGCACAAGTCTATTGTCCTCAGGCATTTCTCTGGTATTAGTCCGCTCTCTGTTCCGTTTGTCAGGTGATTACCACGAGACCAATGGTTTAATCCTTCCTAGAAGCACAAAGAGCTGCCATATAAATTGGACCATCTCTAAATGACTATGAAACTAACCGCAACACAGTTTACTTGCTCTCCGGCTCTTTTCACACATGTTTAGGTTATCACTGTATCAAATTCCAAGATACACAACTGAAGGACCATTACAGGCATATTCCATGCTCTTCTGAAGAAACTAATTGGCACCATCATTGGAGTGAATTGGTGTACAAACGGATTCGTTTGGAAGTGGTGAGTGGAGCCAGAGGTGTGAAATATGATGAAGTTACTGGCTCTGGGCTCGCTTTGTTTGTTTCTACGGCTTGACTTAACTGAGGCACAGTTCCCTCGGGTCTGCTGTACTGTTGAGGGGATCCTGTCCAAGCAGTGTTGCCCTGCTCTGGGCCCCAACCCTGCGAACGTTTGTGGGATTCTATCCGGGAGAGGAAACTGCTCCGCTATCCGCGTGGACAACAAGCCCTGGGGAGGACCGTATCGATTGAGAAATGTGGACGATAGAGAGAGGTGGCCAACCAAGTTTTTTAATCAGACATGCAGGTGCAGTGGTGAGTAATGTTTCTTTTCATCCACTTAGTATTATCCAGTCTAAGCCCTGGGATTTGTACTGGGCACCTTAAAGTAGTGAATGTCAAACAGAAACATTTAAAAAAAAAAACGTGAACAAAGCCTTTGGTACAACTGCAGGCGTTTAAAAAAAAAATGAAAAAAAAAACAAAGAAACAGATATGTAACACATTGTGCATTTCCCCTGATGAAAACAGGTAACTTTGGAGGATTTGACTGCGGTCAGTGTAAATTTGGCTGGACGGGGCCAAATTGTGAACAGAAAAGGGTCCCAGTGGTGAGAAAAAATATCCACTCCCTGACCCCAGTAGAGCTCCAGGAGTTCCTGAATGTATTGGACCTGGCCAAGAACACTATTCACCCAGAGTATGTGATCGCCACCCAGCATTGGCTGGGCCTTTTGGGGTCCAGTGGAAACGAGCCCCAGTTCAGCAACATTTCCATCTATGACTTCTTTGTGTGGCAGCATTATTACTCGGTCAGAGACACGCTACTGGGTAAACATGTTTGGAATTTTTCTGATCAGGCATGATGTACAAGATTATTATTGAATGTTACATCATATTTTTAAAGCTGCTTTGTTACATGTTCTTTATCAGAAACCTAATGCTGTTGGCCCTATGTAGGTCCTGGTCGTCCATTCAGGGGTATTGATTTCTCCCATAAAGGACCTGCTTTTATCACCTGGCATAGATACCACTTACTCAGCCTGGAAAGAGAGTTACAGGTACAAGCAGATTCATTTATTAACCATCATACATTTTTGGAACACTGCAAAAAAAAACAAAAAAACATTTAAGCATAAGTGATTTGCTTGTTATATAACATATACTTGCTATACTGTATGTTATCTTTTGCAACAATAACAAATTACACAAGTCCCATGGAAATCAAATCCTACGTGTGCTTTCCTTCCCTCCCCAGAGGCTGACTGGAAATGAGAACTTTGCCGTGCCGTACTGGAACTTCGCCACGGGCCAGACGGAGTGTGACGTTTGCACAGACTCCCTGCTGGGCGGCCGCAACCCAGATGACCCGTCCCTCATCAGTAACCAGTCCAGGTTCGCCAACTGGGCCGTGGTGTGCAACAGGTCGGTCGGACGGAATAAAAAATGAAGAGTCATCCCCAATGTTGTGTTAAGCTAAGCTCATTAGAGGGTAATTTAACTGCCAATTTTAACATGTGCCCCCCCCCCCCCCCCCCCCCCCCCCCCGTCTAGCTTGGACGACTACAACCGCCTGGTGACCCTGTGTAACGGCACTAACGAGGGCGTCATAAGGAGAGGGATGGCGGCCTCCCGTGACATGAGTCTGCCCACCATGGATGATGTCAGGAGCTGCCTCAACCTCAGAGACTTTGATAGCCCTCCCTACTTCACCAACTCCACCTTCAGCTTCAGGTCTGCTTCCTACTTAGTCAATACACTAAGGTCTTTTGAAATGTTTGTGTGTCAGTGATCTTTGTTTTTTTTTAAGTGGCCAAAGTCAACGTTATGCTGAGGAATGTACAATGGTGGTGAGGTTCTGTTTTAAAATGTGTTCACCTACAGGAATGCTTTGGAAGGTTATGACAAACCAGATGGAGAACTGGACGAATCGGTGAACAACCTTCATAACCTGGTCCACTCTTTCCTCAATGGGACCAGCGCTCTGCCTCACTCTGCAGCCAACGACCCCATCTTCCTGGTAGGAACTGAAAGATCAGTATGGCAGTTTGCATTATTTAGAGGGCTAAAGACAGTGAAGGTTACTTTCTTTGACGTTGTAGGTCCTTCATGCCTTCACCGATGCAATTTTTAATGAGTGGATGAAAAGGTCATTGCCGCCAAACTCCAGCTTCCCAGACGAGATGGCTCCGATCGGCCACAACAGAGACTTCAACATGGTACCCTTCTTCCCTCCTATCACAAACGAGGAGATCTACGTGACCTCAGAGCAGTTGGGATACACATATTCCCTTGCTATTGAGGGTAGGCAACTTCTCCAATCAATCTCAAATCAATCTCAAGCACACAAAAGAATATGAATATACTTGGTTTAACAAACTAATAAATAGTATGCAAAATAAAAATACAATATATATATAATTTTAAAGATTTTTGTGAAGGATTTTTAAATGAACTGTTTCCTAGCATTCTTCTATTATGCCACAGATACAGACAATGATGGCGCCGTGTTCTTGCTCGGATCCACTGTCAGCGGTGTCTGCCTGGGTCTTCTGCTACTTCTGCTCATCCTGGCTCTCTTAATGCATCAGCGACGGAAGGGAGGCTACGAACCTCTGATAAATGCAGAGCTGAGTCACAAAAGATACACAGAGGAAGCCTAGGGGAAGCCATCGTTGACTTGGTACTTAGGCTCACTGTCAACAAAAGCACAGCAGGTATTACACTGGCCCCATGTGAACATGGGTAGGGTTGTGATATACTGCAGACGTGTGTTTTTGAAAGCACCTGCAAGATACACTGCGGATCATTGGGAACAGTGAATCGAAAAACGCTGTAAATCCCTATTACCTTAGAATAACCGATACAGTGAAAGTGGTGACTGTCTGTTGAATTTCTTTTCAAAAACCTTTTTCAGCGAGACATTTATAATAGTGTCTGCTACAGTACAGGATAAATACACCTTATATACTCAATATGTATGTATGTAAACTGATTTGGCCAAATATCTATATTGGTTATAATCCCACACATACATCATTCATACGTATGGGTTCAAGGGGGAATTGGGGGTAGGGGAATGATATGGGACAACTGCCTCTTCCCTTTTGGTTTTAAGTGCCCTTTTGGCACCAAAAGATTCATTTTTTTAATTCAAATTCAATAGCAAGGGTTACTGAACATGTGTTCCTGCATCCTTGCACTCACTGTGCACATGTGTGCAATCTTCTTTTGTAAACATATAAACTACCTGTATTTCTGTCTGTCTACACACTTCTTCATTTTAGTTCAAGAGTCATGGAAGGTGTTGCAATCTTATTAACAAGTATTTATTTGCAAGAAAGAGTAATAAAACGCAAATTCAACTATTTAAATTGCATTAAAAACAGTAAGGCATATTTGTTTTTGAGAACAAAATGTTTTAGATAATTACTTTTGTTGGCATAAATGTTTTTAAACTCAAAGCAACAGACTTAATCATGATTACAGCTTTAACAATAATGTGTTTGTTTTGAATGTAAAGCATAAAGACAGATGAAGGATATGACTTTCAGCTGATCCGTGATGAAGACATCCATGTCAGAATAGTTTTTCGAAACAAAATTAGCATCCATAGTGCAATGTAAAAACATGGAAACTGTAAGATCATTCCTCACAATAAAGCCTCTTCCCCAAACACGCAGAAAGGAACAACATTTGTGGTCTCTACCTTTGTCTTCTTACCGTCATACAGATCCAACAGTTCTACAACTTTACAAGGATCAAAAGGCAACAAAGCTCAACAAAATGGATGTAACGCGGAACTCAATAGATAAGGGATGTGTTATGTTTAATACTGGCTAATTCCCCTGATGTGTAAGCTTAGCAGGCCTCTGCGCTTTACTGGGCTTGTGGGCTCTTTGAGAGCAATGGATGTCCAATGCAGTACAGTCCTGCTGGAGACCGATTTTGTCAGCAGGAGTTGGAGGGTTGAATGATAACGGTCCGCCCCCTTTAGCTAAGCCCAGCCACTCACTGTCTCTAGTAGCACGCTCTGCTGGGTATCTCCACCAGAGCATTCAAGCCCGGCAGGACACTCTCTACCTCTTCCTATTCTCATTTCACAGGTGGCTGTGGTCGGCTCGAAGCCGCAGGCAAAGTCACTCAAGCTTCAGAGATAAACGCAGGGACACCTTTTTTGCATTTCTAGTCGTCTAGTTTTATGTTCAGCATATGCTGTCTCTCTGTCTCACTAAACTGTGGATGTAAATAGTTACTATTGAAATTAGCTAAATGATATTAAGACTAATGGATAGCATTGGTCCAGTTATTTATATCATTAATAGTACTTGACAAAAATTCCTAAACAAAAAAAGGTTTTCATTTGGTAGAAAATGCTATATGGCTATATAAATAAATAGGTTTAAATACGTTTAGGAAGGTCTAATTTCTTGCCCAAATATTTTGTCTGATAATAATTGAAGTGTTTTGTTCCCCCCAAAAATTGAAAGAAGTAGCACCTTGTTGATATCAGCTGTGGCCAAGTAAGGACAGGTTTCAGATAACAATAAATACTGCTCAAATAATTACATATTTAGAAATTAAAGCATGAGGGGTTAAAATGCCCTAAACCTGAGCTGTACTGTCAGGAAAAGGTCCATTTTAGATATTAAAGGAAAATATATGTATTGTCTATACGTATGTATATATAAAATAACTTATATAAAATAGAATAAAGCTGTTAATCACGTACAACTCCAAGAATGATGTTTCTTGGCAACAGCAAATGAATGTACTTAGCTGTTGCAAGGGTCTGTGATGTTATTTGGGGACATTGCTGCTATTTATGGATTTTTAAAATAACCAAGAGAACCATGACTACCTCTTGATACAACTAAAGATGTTATCACATCAAACGTCTTTCTTAAGATTAATAGAAAGCACTTATCATTTAAGGGCAGCCATTCTTTACTAACCACACCAAAAGACAGCCTGACTTAAGGTTTTACCTAATTGTATTCTTTTTGTACCCAAATTAATAGAATGCAGTCATTAGTAAAATAAATGTATTGAATATTAAGTGATAAAGTATGGAGTCAAACCCATCAACAAGCATATAAACCTAAATATATTTAGATATATTATGTCAATGTAGAAAAATAATCAATACAATTTGGAATAAAGGAGCAGAAATCAAGAAGAAATCCACATTCAAAGTGGCAGCCACACATGCAGGTGTGATTTGGGTTGTTGTTAAACACCAGTCAAGGAGAAACTTCAACTGTTTTAATACCGTCTTACAGAACTGATAAAAAGTGGTCCAATTGTGCCTTCTCGGGTTGCCTCTAGTTGAGACCTTTCCCTTATTATCAAAATGGTTCAACATTCACAACATACTTTCATACAGCCTAAAACATGTCGAAACAGTCAAAGTGCTTGGGCTCTTTCTCATGGAGACCTCATTGGCTCGACGAAAGACGAGAAGAAATGTATTTCTGCCATGAAAAGCTGAACGTTAATGTTCTGTCTTTCGAGCAAAATGGCTGATAGATATCAGACATGCCCGTCTGACTAAGGATGGCACTGCACAGTCTTTGGACATCGCAGGGAACCCGGATAAATGGCTTGCTCTATCCAGAGCAGAACACACTCCGCTGTCCCTGGAGGCAATGGCTGCCTCAATACTGTCTGTTTGACTGTAGCTCCAGTCAGCCTGAATATAAAAAAACTGTAAGAGAGAGAGACAGAGAGAGTGTGTGCGAGAGAGAGAGAGAGAGAGAGAGAGAGAGAGAGAGAGAGAGAGAGACAGAGACAGAGACAGAGAGAGAGAGGCTGTGAGAGAGCGACAGAGAGAGAGAGAGAGAAAGAGAGAGAGACTGAGAAAGAGAGGGTGTGAGAGAGAGAGAGCACGAGAGAGCGAGAGAGAGAGAGAGAGAGAGAGAGAGAGAGAGAGCGCGAGAGAGAGAGAGAGCGAGAGAGAGAGAGAGCGAGCACGAGAGAGAGAGAGCGAGAGAGAGAGAGAGAGAGGTGTGCTCCTGCCACTGTCCGTGTTGGGCCACTTCCCCCAGCATTATCTCCATAGCCAGTGCAGTGCCAGGGCCAGCAGGCCCGACATGGCTGGCCAGGGGAGGGTGGCTGAGTCCTTCACAGGGTCGCTGCGGTCTGCTCCCACCACGGGGGCCTCTGTGCTGGCAAAGTCCACCTCAGTGACACAGGCCTCTGTGCAGCCACTGCCACTGCCCGAGCCACTGCCCTCGTCACCTGCAGGGCAGCAGAGACACAAACCCAGGGAAGAGGGAGCCGACTAGATTTTGGCTGAGTGCATACCATTTAGTTTACAGTAGAACAACTTCTGTCAACATAGTGTCGTAAATAATTTCAAAGCAGCAAATAGCTTCTGTTACAGCAAGTAGTCAAACTTTAAATCCAAAAACCTTACTGGCAAATTGCTTACTTGAGTCTGGGAAGTAGATGTCATTGCCATTATAGGCATTTTTCAGCTTGTTGGTCATTACTCTGAGAGCCATGATCTGCTGCCGGATAAATGTATCTGGACGGGTGATGTCAACGCCGACCTCCGGGTTATTCAGCTGATTCGTCAAGCCATCCTTCAAAACTTCTGGGAAATACCTGCAAGCGTACACAACAATATGCCCTTGTTATTGTGCGACATGTTGCAAATATACTATATAATCTACTCATATGCATAGAGTATACACATCTCATATTTCCTGCATCTTATACTGTGCTGAACATGGCAGGAACATTGGAAACATATTACATTCAAATAATTATATATTTGTTTGGAATTAACAATGTGTAAATTGATGTACTTATTGCAGTTGCCAATACAGCGTAAAACTATGAATCTGTGATATGGCTGCTGGTTGGCTAGTTAAGGCTACACAAGCATTAAGGTTCTCTGGCGGACGTTGAATGCTTTTGTATTCTGACACTTCCATTAATGGGATACGTCTGAAAAAGGACGAGAGATATGAAGAGAGGACTGACAGGGAAAACAGACGTTTTGTACAAATGCCACAAGACATTTTGTAGCTGGGATACAGATGTAAATGTAAAAGATGAACATGATAGATTTCCTTCCGTCACTAGTTTCAGTTCTTGGCTATAGCAGTAACCGTTCAAAAAGAGGGAATGGTTGCACACTGTGCTACCTCTGTCTGTCTGTTGGATTCAGATTGATCAAATCATTTAAGAAAAGTTTCATGCTAAAAAAAAACTAGCCCACGCAGAGCAACCTTTGAAATATTTTGTTATGTCCTGGCAGAGAGGCAGCTATTCTTTAGGCAATTAGTAAAACATTTCATGTGGAACATTGGGCCAACAAAGAAGGATTTCTCTTATGAGTGTAATGGCAGATCTGGTAATGACACTAGACAGCCTCATTAAAGTCTATTTTGGCCTATCTGCCGTAACGGGGCTGTAACAAAGGAATTCTCCTGAACACAGGCTAATTTCTTAGTCTCATGAGAATTTCCCGTTTGAACACAAAGGTTCATTTCGACCTTCCAGGTTGTTGTGGTCTGCTGGTCTAGTTCGAACACTAATGTGGTTTGCTCAACAGCGGCCAAGTTGGACAACTATACACGTACCTGCATGATTCTAGAACATGACTGTTGGCACCATATTAAACCTGGCTCTAGAGATTTGTTCGTTGTTTTGGTAAAGCTGTCTGATTGTCTATCACCAGGACTTCTCGACGCATCATTACACTTTAACACAAAACCACATAGTCCCTCAATTTCACTGTGGTCCTAAGCATTGCGTATCACTTTAGGAAATCAAAACACTATTGGTAGAGAGATCCATCAGTTGGTGTATATTTCTATTCACGAGTGCAGAGGTAATGTTCACGTCATTTTCCTCACACACGTACAATGACTGAGTGCGATCGTGCTATTGTGCTCCACACAGAACGCAGCAATACAGAGAGACATTTAATTATGACTCCAGTTGCTGCAAGGTTTCCTCTCCCCTATTGGGACAGGAGCATTTAGTTTCAATTGTCAACCATTTTGGTTGCTAATGCAATTAGTTCTTGGCACGAGGCATCCTGCTGCTTATGAAAACAGCGACATCAAAGCAAATGAGAGCAAACATTAAAGGGCCTCTCCAGAGGGCGATGTGTAGCAGACTCACTCTGGTCTGAAGCTCCCATGTCTCCTCACTCGTTGGAGCACCTTGGTGCGCACAACGAAATTTGTTTTCCACTTGTGTTGGAAACTGACAGCGATCCCATAAAAAAAATGTCAGGATTTGGAACTGCTACTGGATTTATGCCATTTGAAATGATCAGCTTCTTAATTGGAATCCTTATGGATAAAACAACAGCAATGGCTTTTGGCCCCTAAAAGCCTATTACTTTCACGTTCTAGAAAACCTTACAGCCTTACCTGCCCTTGGTGTGGCCATTCCAGCATTGCTCTTCATTGGTCTCACCGGCTGTGACTCTGTCTTCCACGCAGATGTCCTCTGGCAGGCGCGACCAGAATTTCTTGGACAGCTTCAGTTTCTCCTTGATGTCAATCACCTTGGCAGAGCAAGAGGAGACTAGTCACGCCACATGTTGACTAGATATACGTGTGTTGGGCTTTAGTGAGCTGCAACTTGATAAGGAGTGAATGTAAATCTAGGTGAATGTCCACCATTGCAGTGAATGTCAGACTCCATCCGTATTCTGCACACATTCAGAGCCAAGCGTCACAAGTTACTGCATAAGCTGCCACTTGCTAAAGCCCAGTCCTCCTTTGAAAAAGTTGGGATTTGACCCATATTTCCACAGAACTTGAGGGGATATCCTGATAGTGTCAGTTTTGGTTCCATTATCAGGGCAGCCCCGGCATGGTGTGGGGCTAAGAAGAAATTGTGTCGAACCTGCAGCTGAACATGAAAGGTGCTGTACTGACAGTGCAACGCTGCTGTAGGCCTCCCACACTGCTTTTGATGTGTTAATCCTGTCACACGGATACCAAAGCACCTTAGAAGCTCAGGTACTGCCAAGACGGTCAGAGACCTCCACTTATTGCGGTTAAGTGACCGGACATGTTTAACTCGCTAGGGCACACGTTTACCTGCACCAAGCTCAACACTTCAAGGAGTTAGAGAATCAACACAAGAATATTTGAGGGGAAAAATAAGCAAAACACGTATGGTAAACTAGTCAAAAAAGGATTTATGTTAAATGTTGTAATATTGTGTGATGATTATTGATTATTTGAGGTTCACCCAAAGGTATAGGAGGGAACATTGAAAATGAAAGCATTTTATATTTAATTAATTTTACATCTGGATAGCCTATTGGTATTAAGCAACAGAATGCCTTTGCTCGAAATAGAAAAGGAATAGAGAAATGGACTTTCTGGCCCACTGCTTTGTCCAACCAAATAATAAAGAGAGATGAGGAGAGGGGAGATTGGGCTATTTCATAAGAAGCAAAGATGCCATTTAGGTCTTCGATATCTTTGAGCGTCTTTAAATTGAAAATCATCTCCCTCTTTATTGAGCATTTTCCATGAATAAATAAAAAGGTATGAAGTCCACATCAACTGATAGACCTGTCATGAGACATCAGGAACACTAGATGGCCCTCCATCTCCAAGAAAAGCCCACAGTACGCCGTGTGTGGCAGCCATGGAGAAAGCCCAAAAAAAGAGAGGCAGGAGACGGAGGGGGAAGTCAATAATTCAAACCCTCCCATGCAAACACATGCATATTCAAAGTAAAACAGAAACATGGGACGTGTCAATCACAAAGGGAATAGGAGTAATCCTAACAGGACAGGCTTGTGGTAACAAATTGGCTCATGTAAATGGGCCTAAGACAAGTGAGAGACGGCAAAAGGTGTGACACAGCAATTTGTAACAGAAGGAAAGGATTTAACTCTTTATATAAGGAACATTTATAGATGTATAAACTGTGATTCTGTGATGGTGGCAGAACAGACAGTTGATAATTGATTGTTGTGAGCTCTCAGCGGAGGCAGCTAAGGCTGATTTCCATTCCTCTCATGTCGCATCTCTGATAAACACTTCGAGCAATC
>CM030172.1:44007207-44106419 GCA_017639675.1 Aplochiton taeniatus | reverse complement strand
ACATGTTAGGAATATTGGCAAGGCCAGGAATCACTAAGGGAACTGCTTTGTTTGTTGACAGTCACTGTAGTTGCCCATATGTCATTCTTTGAGATTTGTAGTAATCCTCATGGCACATGTGCCAAGTGTTGCCTGAAAAATTACTCTGCTTAGCTGCGGGGCTTAACATATGCACAGCTCTGCATTGAATAACGTTGTGTCCCTCTAAATGTATTCAGAAGAGGATTTGCAGCTTAAATATCAGCATAAAGGTACTTACTCCACAGATTTAAGTAATTTTTTCACATCCGACATATTCATATTATAAAAAAGTGTTTAAATCTTTTATTCTTGGAGGACAATACTAAAACAAATTCTTTAGAAGACACAAAAGAATCCTTGGCTCAGTGGTGTAGAATTATTTTCTGTAGGACTATGAGGCAGGAGGTTTGTGTTATAGCTATGCTCTAGCAACAGAAAGAGAAAGAGTGAGAGAGGGTCAGAAAGAAAGAGAGACTGAGAGAGAGTGGCAGATGGAGAGAGCAAGAGAGAGAGAGAGAGAGAGAGAGAGAGAGAGAGAGAGAGAGAGAGAGAGAGAGAGAGAGAGAGAGAGAGAGAGAGAGAGAGAGAGAGACAGCGAGACCAAGACTGCTGTTCTTGAAGAGCATCACTCCAGCACTGTAGACTGATCAGTATGAGTTAGTTCCTCTGACGGTAACACTGTGGAATCAGGGCGATTGCCTGGCCTGCTCCGTGTTTACAATCTCCACGCGCTGCATTCCCAAAGTTAACAAGAGGACCAACTGAAGTCAATGCTTCCCTTAACACAAGCACAATGTGCTGTGAGTGTGCGAGAAGCATCGCTACAAACAACCATTAGGCCGCCTCTCTAAAACAGCTCATATAATGGGATACGGTCATCAGTACATACAGTGCCTCATACAGTGCCTCTGCCATCATGTTTTACCTCTGTCTACCATCTCCACCGTTGCCCTGACGAGCAGCTGCTGCGTCCCACGCTGCAGCCCCACACAGCTTTGGAGTCAAGGGGATTATGACTGCTCATTACACAGTTACTTGAAGGAGCTGACTCGGGGAACGACTACATACCGAGACGGAGAGTTCGGGAGGAGAGTGAGAAGGAGTAGCAGGAGAGCTGGCTTCAGTAATGAGAAGATGCTCTCCAGGAATTGTAAGGTCAGTAGAAGGGTGGCGGTCAGGAGAGTCACAGTGGGGTTAAGTCAGGATCATAAACAGCCCCATAGCGGGCCGCCTTAATAATGCAGTGTGATGCTCTGCAAACACTGTTGAAGCTGTCAATCTGCTGCGTCTAATCCAAGCAGGCAGGCACACCACTTCTAGCCCCATTAATAGGGATTTCTAGGCCTATTTCCCCCTAAGGATTTACAGGGTGTAGTAGTTTTGAGTTTGAGGGATGCAATTATAATGATAAAGGACTACAGAGCAAATAAACAAAACCAAACATAAAAACAGCAGAAATCACTTACCGTCAAACTTTTTATGTCTGGAAACAAAGGTGCTTCTTAATTCTTGGCTGGTTTCATCCAATAGGTTCTCAAAATCTTGCTTACTCTGTTGGCCAAATGTGTCTTCCATTTCCTGCGTGCAACAGGTGTTTCCCTGATGACACACACGGAGATGTTCGCCTGGAATAAAATAAATATTTATCATCCCAAGAAAAGTCAAGATAGTCAAGTTGTATCTATGTAGAGAATACTTTTTTCCCCTGTAAATAAGTAAAGACCAAATGTAATGCTCTTATATAGGGAAAAGCTAACTTCAACAAATGATTGGATTGATCCATGTAAAAGCTTTTTTTATACCTGACAGTTATTTTCAACATTGCCATATCCAACTTCGCCTTTGAGAGTGATAATAAACATTTCAGTGTCTACAGGTAAAAATAGTTCAATAGTTTTTCCTTTTTTCACGAACAACAAAGTGCAGTCTTGTCTTTCCCATGCAGTCACATTGAAAAATCATCTTCTTATTACATTCATGCCCAATCATCATATAATCACCTTTTTCTTACATGTTTTCACTACATGTCCTGTGTAGCTCGCTCATAAAACAAAATTACATTAAAGTTGCCAGACAACTAGATATAAAATGCATGCCAGTTTCCATCTATCACCTGATTAATAAGACATGATTTTCTGTTATTATAATTGTTTTCTCCTCAATGGAGAGGAATTAGAAACCATTGTTGTGGAATAGGCCATATTTCTGAAACTTTAATAATTACTTTACATGCATGGCTTTGGTTTCTCGTTTTTGTGTTGAAATTCAATTTGACTATGGTTAGAGTATTTTCCTTTGTGATATACAGTATATAACTTTTAATCTTTCACTTGTCTAAACACCTATTGGTGTGTGTTTGCCCGGAAGGCGTTCTTGTGAAAGACACCTGTGCGCTAATTAAAATATAAAAGAACTTGGAAACTGGAACTTTTCCCTGATTCAGCATCAGTAGGCATTCAGTCTGATCAAGTAGCAAGAAAGGAGGGAATTTCCATCTACAGAGAATCACATTAAGTCATGACATTCAGGAAATACTGAAGTGAAGCATAAGTTAATGATCTTGATCATTCAATTTTCCAAAACAGTACATTTTGGGCCACAGATAACGCTGAATAAGCTTTATCATTTCATTTCATACCATCTCAAAAAGTAATTTTTGCTGTGTTTAGAAAATTATTATATTGGAAAGTAACAAAGTCTGACATCATATGATCACATACAGAGGGTGTATCATGATATACTGCTTAGCAATGATGCTTGGGCCTTCACTTGGGTCAACACTATGTGTGTATGTGTAAGTTGACATGGTCAAGCTAAAAAAATAAATAGCTTTTTTACTTTAAATGTTTTCTTCAATTATTATAATTATTTGAATAGTTTCTAGAACATCTAATGTTAGCTTGACACTTTTTCATAATTTACCAATATGAGCATCACATGTTGCTATAGCAATAGTCTCATCTACAGGCTGAATTTACACTTAGAAGCAATGTTGCTTTTGTATTCTTTAATAGCAGATCTACACACTAACCCTAGAAGTATATACGGTAACACATTTATACACATTATATAACAAATATAAATACATATGAGTCCAATTCAGTTGGTCAAAAGTTGGAACTGAGAAAATGATGGCCAACACATTGACCCAATCGTTCACACCACAACTGAATAGGCTGATGTCTGTATAAATCTAAAGTTCTGGAACGAGCTGTCAAGTGAAAGCTAATAGCACCAAAGGTTACTGGGAGGTCCCACTGGCCACAGGTCTGAGTGCACAGCTCCATCAGATGTGTCACACTGAAAAAGCTTGCCGGCTCTGACATGACAACCCCGCCTTGTGTTCCAGCAGTCTCAACAGAGGCAAACATCACTTAAAATGAGTCTATCGTATATTGACATCGCAGAATGGCCTTTCAAGGGACCTCACCACTCAGCCAAGGTGCCTTGTCCTTTCTAGCCAAGGTTAAAAAAGGAAAGAGAATTCACAGATGATCTCTCAAGTGGAGCAAAAAGACAGAGCTTTTCAAAAAAGGTTTGAAACGGAGCAGACTTACAGGAAGCTGATTTTACCTAAAAAAACTATTCAATGGTGATATTGTAGGGGGAAATGTATTTAAAGCTACTATAGGTAACTTTTCTTGTATTAACGTATTATGAATACATTTAATCTGATTGCACATTGGAACGTACAGTGGGGCCAAAAAGTATTTAGTCAGCCACTGATTGTGCAAGTTCTCCTACTTAGAAAGATGAGAGAGGTCTGTAATTTTCATCATAGGTACACTTCAACTATGAGAGACAAAAATGAGAAAAAAAATCCAGGAAATCACATTGTAGGATTTTTAAAGAATATATTTGTAAATGATGGTGGAAAATAAGTATTTGGTCACCCACAAACAAGCAAGATTTCTGGCTCTCACAGACCTGTAACTTCTTCTTTAAGAAGCTCTTCTGTCCTCCACTCGTTACCTGTATTAATGGAACCTGTTTGACCTCGTCATCTGTATAAAAGACACCTGTCCACAGCCTCAAACAGTCAGACTCCGAACTCAACCATGGCCAAGACCAAAGAGCTGTCAAAGGACACCAGGAAGAAAAATGTAGACCTGCACCAGGCTGGGCAGAGTGAATCTGCAATAGGCAAGCAGGTTGGTGTGAATAGATCAACTGTGGGAGCAATTGTAAGAAAATGGAAGACATACAAGACCATTCATAATCTCCCTCAATCTGGGGCCCCACGCAAGATCTCATCCCGTGGGGTCAAAATGATCATGAGAACGGTGAGCAAAAATCCCAGAACTACACGGAGGGACCTGATGAATGGCCTGCAGAGAGCTGGGACCAAAGTAACAAAGGCTACCATCAGTAACACACTACGCCGAGAGGGACTCAAATCCTGCAGTGCCAGGCGTGTCCCCCTGCTTAAGCCAGTCCATGTCCAGGCCCGTCTGAAGTTTGCCAGAGAGCATATGGATGATCCAGAAGAGGATTGGGAGAATATCATGTGGTCAGATGAAACCAAAATAGAACTTTTCGGTCAAAACTCAACTCGTCGTGTTTGGAGGAAGAAGAATGCTGAGTTGCATCCCAAGAACACCATACCTACTGTGAAGCATGGGGGTGGAAACATCATGCTTTGGGGCTGTTTTACTGCAAAGGGGACAGGACGACTGATCCGTGTTAAGGGAAGAATGAACGGGGCCATGTATCGTGAGATTTTAAGCCAAAACCTCCTTCCATCAGTGAGAGCATTGAAGATGGAACGAAGCTGGGTCTTCCAGCATGACAATGATCCCAAACACACCGCTCGGGCAATGAAGGAGTGGCTCCGGAAAAAGCATTTCAAGGTCCTGGAGTGGCCTAGCCAGTCTCCAGACCTCAACCCCATTGAAAATTTGTGGAGGGAGTTGAAAGTCCGTATTGCCCAGCGACAGCCCCAAAACATGACTGCTCTAGAGGAGATCTGCATGGAGGAATGGGCCAAAATACCAGCTACAGTGTGTGCAAACCTGGTGAAGACTTTCAGGAAACGTTTGACCTCTGTCATTGCCAACAAAGGTTATGTTACAAAGTATTGAGTTCAACTTTTGTTATTGACCAAATACTTATTTTCCACCATCATTTACAAATAAATTCTTTAAAAATCCTACAATGTGATTTCCTGGATTTCTTTTCTCATTTTTGTCTCTCAAAGTTGAAGTGTACCTATGATGAAAATTACAGACCTCTCTCATCTTTCTAAGTAGGAGGACTTGCACAATCAGTGGCTGACTAAATACTTTTTGGCCCCACTGTATATGTGAGAATGATAAAAATTGTGGTTCAGATCAGTCATCTTGAAGTTTTGGGGGTTTGAATGAATAAGCAAAACGTTTCGATAACAATTAATCAATAATTGTTCATTAACGTAAGCGACTATCAATCATGGACATTTCTATACCCTAAAGATAATTAAACATACTTTTTGATGTGGATTGAAAGCAAGTATATAACTTCAATAAAGTCTGATTCAATGTCAATAAAAACGATAGTGATTGTAAGAAGAATTTACTAAGTAAAATCGTGTTACTCTTTCATCTGATCAAATCCTTCATTTAACATTTTCCAATGTAACCACAGTTTTTATTTAAAAAAGTATAGTTTATCAAAAAGTTCTTTAATACTTTTTTGTAGAGGATTGTAACTACAGAAGTCAATTAGCTACTATATTCCATGATTTACAATGCCATAAAAAATATATTTGTCATTTGCCTCATGTTCACCATCTCTGCAAATTTTAAATAGACTTTCATTGAGGAACTAACCAATTCAAACACTAGATCCTAGAACCTTGGTGAACATCTCAAGCTAAATTTGGATACCTATTATTTTCCCCTTTATTTCTCAATGCATCCCCAAAAATATGATTGCGGCCTTACACTTAATAATGGGTAAAACAACCATTAGTAGTAATGACGGAAACCAAATGCTACCTGCAGTTACTGTCTGAATACATTGGGGAGATTTTCTACCACTGTCCATGCATAACTACTTTGTCAGATTACTTGGATGGTTCAAAAGAATGATCAAATATTTCCCATTTGGGGGCCCAAAACTATAAATGCACATGTCCAATAAAACTAGAAGATACTACAGGGGTGAATAAGTACACATTGTAGTGGTGGCAGTCCTCCATAGTAGGTTTCACAATTTCATGATCTCATGATGTGAAATAATGTTCTCTCTTCCCTGGGTGTTCGTGCCCTGAACCCAGTCATATGTAAATGAAGCTTTTGTTTGCTTTTGGCCCGCGTCATCCAGAAATCAATTGTCACCTGGAGCTGTCTGTGATCCCAAGCGAGCAACGCTCCTGCCGCTGAGGGGGACTTTCTTCCGTGCTCATATCCTAGGATCAAAGCTGGACTCTGGCGAGTCATCGACTATTAACGGGGCTGAGAGGGTGAAATAAAGCAACGGGTCCCAGTGCAACCTCGATGTAGCAGCCCCATTAGCCTTCCTCCCTGTTATCAGGGCTGTCAAAGGAAGGAGCAAAACTTCCCTCTGGGCACGACAGAGCCCAGATTTCCTGGGAGCGAAACACTCTTCATATAGTCATGGCCGCGAATGCAATCTGAAAACACTGAATGCCATTACAGTGAAAACACCCTGGTGAAACAGCAAAGGGCTGCTTTTACCCAGTGAAGTTGGGTGACACTTTATTTTCAAAAGTAACAAGAGGATGTGGGAAAGAATATAGATTCCACATAGTACACTGACAAAGCCCAAGCATGTAATGGAGGTATAACAAGGGGGACTTATGCATGCATCCAGCGTTTTATCAACAGCTATGACCTGCCTTCATCAACCACAATTACCTCCTGTCACTCCAGTGTCAGTAATCAAGTGGAGTGTCAGTCAGAACAGCATTCCTATTATCCCTGTTGATGAAGCACTTCCCTTGGTAGACATTCGTATTCCACACCCCACGGAAGTGTGATTGTCTTTACCTAGGGCACGACTAAACAACAAATAATGGTCACTTTTCTGATCTGGATTCTGCATGATCTAAGCATGAGGAGCCATGCTTCCTAAATGAAACAAAGGGCAGTGCAGTATAATGATTGAAGGCATTGCGTTCAAAAACAGGCATATTGGTATTATAGTTGAAGATTAAGTCAATATCCTGTGTACAAATTAAGTTTTATTAAACGTTCCCAAAAGACATACCCGTTCCCATTAAGACTATTGCTCTGCAATGGCAAAATCTTATGCTTGAATCATTCCAGCTAGAATTTCCCATTAAAGTAATTTTGGGGGAGAATAAAAAGCCACCACTAAGTTCAGCTTGGATGCCAAACAAGGTAGGCTATCTCTCAGAAGTATTCATCTGTGTACCTGGTTGGTCAAAGATACCCAAAACATATGTGCTGTACCATCTGCTGTGTCCCATGGTTTTCATTTGAAAGCCTTGATACTTCAAGCATCAGCTTCATATCAATGAACCAAACCAAACAACCATGACCATAGACAAAAGGGGAGGCCTGAATATCACTGTGTGACTTGATGACAGGCCAAAAGGCCCTTTTTGTTTACATAACCACATATGACATACCGCAGATATTGTCGAAATAGGCATACATTTGGCTGTGTGTATTGATTGACTCAATCCAGTCGTTGCTCTACTCTTAGTAAAATAAAAATTGTGACAAAAGAGTATTATCTTTGATCTAAGCGAGAATTCTCTGAAAATAGGCATCTTTCCTACTCACTCATTACTGTTGGTATTATAGATTAAACTTGGACACACAAAAGGCCAGGAAGCAAAAGAGCAGTTACCATAGAATTCCAAAATAAAAATAGAAAACACTTTTGAACAATCACTTTGACATTTTTCTTTTTTTCTCTAGACTTTGCTATTTACAAAGTTCTATAACAAGCAACAATTCAAAACTGAAAATGCATTACATTTTGAGCGTAAATTGCCTTTCAATTTTCAGGCCTGCTAATGTTTTGAGGAACATATTTGAATAAATATCAACATTGATCTAGACAGAAACTGCCATCTGTGGTTTCCACCCTGTGTTACGTTCATACTTTTAATTATACCCCTTGGGGATTTCTTTTGGAATCAGCTAAGTTTCATGTGGAACACAGGAGTGCTTGAAACCAAAAGCGAATGACATTTTATCTCCGTCAAATTCTAGGTCATGTCAGAAGTCCAAATAAAAGACCTGGCTCCTTGTGTTCCCATACCTTTGAATGCTGGTATAGGAGGATGTGTCCTTGTGTGAATGAGGACAGGTTCAAAAGAGAAGCGCTGCTGACTGACATAAAATGTCTACAATAAAAGAAGCATACTACAATGGCATGATAATACGCATCCTCAGGAGGGTATATGCTAGAGGAGGAGTAGACCAGAATAAATATGTTGATTGGATCTGTGTGTTTGTGTTTTTTAAGGTTTATGCTTTAAAAAACTTCTAACAGGGAGTGCATGGAATATCACTGGAGGAGATTTTCATAACACACCATATACACTTTCATGCATGTAGATAAAGAGGGAATTGAAGAGCCCTTAAATGTAGCGAATTCTGCATATTACATCCCGTTATTTTCCACCTAACCCATGGCAGATTATGAATGGATTAGTGAAACTCCAGAAATAGCAAGCGCATTGTGGAGTGACACACGGCGCATAATCAGCATGCATAGCACTATGTCTGGCCTTAATATTCATTGAGGAGCAGGTAATAAAAGGCTTGTTCATGGATTCAGGACACTGCTGCAGACATTTCATATCCATGGGCAGCCATCCTGGAAGGCCCCTGAGAATCATGGGGAGCTAGCCAGTGCCTCTCCTCTGCGTCAGCGTGCTAACTGGAGCATGGCCGAGGACTAGACCACAGGTAGCAGCTGGTGACTGGTTTTTGCGTGGAGAGAGACTCGGTGGACCTGGAGGCCTGCGCTGATCACTGCCTCCCACTCCTCTTTTACAGCTTACTTCAGTGATGCAGCCCATTAGTACCACTGATGGGATAGTTACAGTCCTGCTGGTTCTCCCTGGCTGACAGTCTACTGGTCTGGCCGGGGACCCGGCTCCATAAAGCCGTCTATACGTGCAGGATAGATAGATCCCATCTGGCCTCCATTTCTACGAAATACACCTACCCACCTTTCTCCGAGAGAAACAGCTCCCCCAGTTGCGATGTCTAGTCAGACGTTGCCAACTGGAATGGGAGACATGCAGCTAAGTATAGATACAACGACAGGCTTTTGAAGGGGCTTTGCTTAGTGATGGGTCTCTGTTTTGACAGAAACACAGGTCAAAGGGATCCAGGCATACTAGTTGCTCCACAACTGACACACAGGGTATTGTACAAATAAAAAATATCCAATGACTGTTCTCTAGGTTTATTTAAATCACAGGTGTCACATTGTCACAAAAAGTTATTTTTACCAAAACCTTTTTTTCAGAAACTGGACCAACTGTTTAGATTTTTTTTAATTGGGATAATCTAAACTGGAATTGCTGTCTAACTGATGCTGAAGTGAATCATCTCTGACAAGACCATGTGACCATGACAAGTGTGTTTGCAAGAGATTTTATTAACATGAGGAGGAAGTACTGCAACGACTCAATCTCCATGGCCGCAAGGTGAGCATTTAATTGGAGCATATAATTTGATAGATTCTCAAAGACTAAATTGCCATAACTTCTGTCTACCACAAGATGACTACAAAAAAAATTGGGGTTTCTTTAACGTATCAAATTTGTGTCATAAAACATGAATCGCTTCTAAAAGAGAATTACTATGACCCCCCTCTCTTCTGTCACTGAGCATATTCTTCTCTGATAGGTTTGTCAAACATAAAAGCTTCCCTTCATTAGTCCTAAAGTGGCCTGCCAATGTGATAATGTAAAGTATTCCCTTGGGGCTGCCCAACACAGAGATGACAGAACCAAATTAAATAATAATATGCATGATTAAATCAATCCATACATTTCTGCACCATCTAACCAATAAATCAAGACAAAGCAAGAAATGTAAACCCAATGGGCCAGATTAACAGAATTCAAATGATTGAGAATTAGCAAACAATGTTCTTGTCAGGGCTGATTCTTGGAAGGCAAAAATATGAGTCTGCAATAGGGCCTAGAAATGTTAATATACTGCATTTGATGAATCAGTATACTTGTGAAAATGACAACCATGAGTCTGGACGTATTTCATCCTCTAAAGATATCTTCCCTAAAGAGAGATACAGAGGATAAAGAGAGAGACAGAGAGAGAGATAGAGAAAGAGAGAGAGCACATTGTAATGAAAAAACTTGATAAGACATATTTCACTACAATACCAAAGTTGGGTGAATGGAAGGTAAAACCGGTCTCACTAATCAGAACTTAACTATGCGTTATCAGACAGGATCCGAAGTATGATCAGGCATTTGGCAAATAAATATAAATAGATAGAAAAAAATAGATTTATCATTCACATAATCTAAAAGAAAGAACAGAACAACCCCCCCAAAAAATTGCAAAGAGAGGCAATGTGTGAGCTGTATCCCCATATCTATTTAATTTCTGGACAACAAAGATGAAGCTCTGAGGCGCCCCAGCTGGAGCTTGTCGATATAGTTTGAGTGACTGCTACTGCTGTCATTCTGTTAGCCTCCCAGTGACTCTAAAAAGCCCTATTATCTATAAACGTATTGCATTGTCAATCCCGGTAGTCCACTTAAGTCCATCTCTAACTTGACCATGGCTTCCATATTGCCACCAAGGGCCACTACATTAGCACCATTTCCTCCAGGGTTTTACTATGAGGTCACTCCTTCACTTCTGTGACAGTATCGAGGCCATCATAAACCCATGATGCATCAGAATAATAATGGATTAATACATATTGCAGGTAAACCTCAATCGCCTGCATACCTTTATCTCTGCATGCCACTCCCATTTAGCCCCTTTTTAATCCCTTCCATCCCATTAAATGCAGGAGAAGTACCTGTGTGCATATTGCATGCTTAGGCAGAAATTAATTGTCTGGCTTGCATTCACAAGCAAGATTCACAGCAAAAAGTAGTGCCAGGTAATTTTGTCCATTCCCCTGGCTGGGACTGAGTGGACTGAGCTGGACGTGAAATGATAGGGATGGGCTGGGACAGCTCGACGCCTCACGGTTGTGTGTGTTTGGAAAAGCAACCACAAAAAACTCTAGAAGCCGGTGACTCGCAAAGCTTCTCATCTTATCTCAGACATTGGGTAATTCACTGGATGAAACCTCAGACTAAGCCTTTGATGAGCGTGCGTGCAGAGTTAGTCTTTCACCAGAGCATTTATGAAGCAGCGAGGGTCAGAAAGTAATGTACTCACCAACAGTTTATTTAAGTACAGACACATCAGCCTGTGTAAGAGCCCCGATGGCTGTTTTTAGCTGTGTTGACAGACCCAGTGACTTAGCACTGAGTTTAGTCCAGTGTCTCCTAGTTCTAAGCCTCAGCTTCAGTAGCTGCTGACAGCCTCAAGTGGGGGTCTGCTCAGAATGCAAAGGCCAAGTCCTCCAGAATTACTGGACCAACTGGGTCTTGAGGCCGCAGTGACTCTGGGCAGCACTTCTGTCAATAGAGCTGACCCCAGTACTCACATTCCACCTGAGCTGGCTCACTCTGTCTGGCCACACACACTCAGTACCTATACGCTCCAAACCTCACAGCTGTTTGCTCTAGCCACTGTTTGGGAAACATCATCAAAACTCCCGCATTCAAAATGGGGGCCAACATGAGTCACTTCAACAGTTTTTTATGACAACCAAGCCACATTGCTTGTATTTAAATATTACTGGGTATATTTGTAATGCAACTGGTACCCTTAAACCTGATACTACAACAAACAACAAAACCTATGATATAATATTACTAAATTCTAGAAAAGTGGAGGTGACACTAAACCAAAGCCAAAAATGCTATTTTTAATTAAATTGTTATACTAGATCAAATCTTAAAGATTAAATGTTAGAAATCGGCACATGTAAGTCAAAAACACAGCAGTCGTCATGAAATCAATGAAGGTGAAGTCTAGCAAGCAATAACCGGTTACTTTAAGTGTGTTATTTTCATAACTTCCTAAAGACAGAGATTTTTTTTTACTAAGCAACAGCTACAAATTACGTTCACAGAGCTAATTTATACTTAAGGAAAAACATTTGTGAAGTTGTCTAAAAAATTGTGAGAACTTAGCAAAGTGAAAGACATAACAAGTAAAACCCAAGTGCTATTATGTACACCGAATTGGTAAAAGTATGACTAAATAGAATTTTTACCTTGATTTTATAAAGTATAATACAAATATTTAATGGTCAAGGGAAGAAAAGGAAAAGGGGAGAGAAATGTCCATTGTTGTTGTTTTATCCAGTGTGGTTGTTTTTTTAATGTTTCATCTTTAATACAATTACTCTAATAAGGTATATTACAGGACACCAGCCTGTGAGGGGAAAGAGTGATGTGACAGAACGTAAAATGTAAAGGAAAACGCAATGTCAGAGAGTGCAGTGTTTTCACTCTAATTGGAAGTCCAACATTGTAAGTATTAGAAGCATGCAACATCCAAGACAAGGGTGGCCATCCATCTTAAGGTAATCACAATTAGACGTTAATGCCCCTGTTAGCAGGGAAACACCTGAGCCACTGAGCGTTTAACCCAACACAGTACTGTTCATTCATTTACCATGATGTATCAAAGCTACCATGGAAAGACTGGACATACGGTACGTCTAAAGGAACGCTGGCCATGATTACTTTTGGGGTGTCAAATGAGCACGTGACATATTAAAATAAAAGGCATGAATGACATGTCAGTCATTGTGTACATTTCCTCAGGTGTTGATGCTATGAGTATTATTGCCACACAATATGTCTTTTACAAAACATGGGTTTAACTGCAATGTGAATGTGATCAAATTACTACATACATAGCCGCAATTCAAATAGGAGAGGGTCTGACAATTTAGTATTTCATCAATCCATAAAAAGAAACTGTAATTTAAAAAACATTTCTATCTAAAAGTGATTTAAAAATGGTGCATCCAACTACACTGTGAAAAGTAAACCAACCATCACAATTGCCTTGCCAAGCAAGTGTTGAGAATTCGTTTTTAAATTTTAATAATACTATATGTATTTTCTTCAAAGAAGGGTCAAAGTATTGTCAAATGAGACGTGGCTAAAGAGAGGATGAGAGGAAAATAAGATAGAGAAAAGGTTGGAGGAAGGTTAAAACTAGGCGGCCAGAGGCGGTGGAATGAAGCATCTGAGCTGGGTGGTGTTAGCTTGGTACACCACTGGCTGTTTCCCTTTTCATCACTATTCACTAGTCATTGTGTCGATCTGCAGTGAGAAACAGAATGTGCTCAAGCGAACAGGCTGGCCCACCCAACCTAGGGTGGTGTAGGGTCTGACCATAAACTGCATGTATTATGAGCTTGAGCTATGAGGGCACAGTTCCAGTAGTCTGGACACAAAATGGCAAGAGCCTTGAATAGGACCTGTGCATACTCTCTTGTGAGGAATGGCTGTATTGTCGGGATGGTATATAGATGGAATCTGCAGGAGCCATCACCACCGTAATGTTAGCTCAGAACAACAGCTGGTCGTCCCGCGTCACCCATAATTTCTTTGACCCCAGGGTTGTCAACGGTGATACCTATATCTGCAAAGGACTTGACCTCCCAGGGATAAATAGGAGTAACGAGATGTACTTGTTTTCAAATACGCAGCCATTTACATGTGCCATAATTCCTGTAGTACCAACTGTTTTCGGAGATGTAAATGATTCATGACACAGATAATGCATATAGAGCCCAACTGAGGATGAGATAAAAGGGAACATTTAAATCCATGCATATCATCTAAGTATGAAAACTGTGTAAGCTAATGTTAACACAAAGTTATAGTTGATATTTTACTATCAATGATGTAACAAACATATTTTTTTGTGTAATTATCAATTAAATTGACTTTGATTTAGAGAAAATTGCGTTAAGTAGACAGACACTACATATTGGAATGAGCTGGTAAATGATGCAGCAGATATTACATAAAGCCTCTGTATGTACCTCAAATAAATGATAGCTGTTATGCAGTTAGATCCATTGACACAACTATTACATAAGGAAAATCAGGCATATCAAGCAGTTGTTAACACTTTCTAATACGAATCGAGTGATTTAGTAAATGCCAGCAAATTATTTGCTGATGTGCTATTCAACCATGCTGTTTTCTCAAATTTACAAAGATTGGATAATGCATTTATAATAGCACACAGAGAGACCTCTACTGGACAAACATGCATATAAAGAAGGTACTTTATGGATTCTCAAATACAAAAACATAGGTATATTTTAGAAGGCCAAACTAAAGTTTCCAATGTTGTACATGAGAAATACATGTCAATGTGTCAACATGTCAATTCATCTTGGAACTTTTTGGAACGAACTGAATCCACACCTGTCTAAGACATTTATGCTATAATAGAAAGGTCAAGCATATTTGTGTTTGAATATTTCACTGATATATATAAATATATTTGCAAAATATATTTAGGCTTACATTCTCACAAAGACCCATATCAGGCTAGAAACAAAAACAGGATACGTGTGTATTTTAATTAATAAGCCTTTAAACGCCACAGCCTTTCACTTTTGAATTTGGATGGAAAGTTTCTTAGGAGCAGATCGTGCAAGCTATTCACATGACTATAAACAGAAATACCCACATTACATTACTAGTGAGGCAGCTTTTTTAATCACATACACCAAGTGTAAATCTGTGTGTGAGTAAGGTGGGCTAATTGCAGTGTTAGAATCATAAATTCCATTATCATTTGAACCTCGGAACCCGGCACCTTAACATTTCCTACCTAAAATCTCTTTCATTACTTAAATGGCAGTAAACGCAGAAGCTGTAGTTCTGTCCAGCCTTACCTGCTATCTCTTGAATAGGAACTTGAGAGAAGCTGAATCCTTTCGCAACACAAGCTTCTCTAACCTCACTGCAGTTTCGGCTGTTAAAATCTGCTGTTGTTGCAACAGACAGCACAGAAAAAGTGCAAATGATGGCTTGTAGTCTGAACATTGCGCACATCTGTGAAACAGCCATATCAAAAATGATCCTCGGCAGGTTTCCTTTGCTGGAAACTCCAGCGCAGTATAGCCGCAGGTAAACTGCCTGTTCACTGTTTAGACTTTGTCTAACTGTCTGCACTCCACATTCTCAATCAAGTACATAGTTAACAATGAATGGTGTTATAGAAAAGATTATTTCCTCAATCCAGGAATGACAGAATTGTACGGTACAGGTGCCACATTGATCCAGTGGGCTCCAGGCGTGCCGTTTTAACTTCACTCATGGAGCTACCTTGCCTTCTGAGTGGTTCATTGGTGTAGCGAGTCAAAATGTTGTGGACTGGAAACCGAGTGGGTACCGCTCTGAACTCAGATCAGATGCGCAGGAATCGCAAAGTGGATCAGAAAATACGGAGCGGATTTTATTCTAGGCTGCAATTTCATGCCGATGTGCAATCATGCCCTGTAATACTTTTAGCCAGTAATGCATAAAAGGCAATGTAGTAGGCAACAAGAGGCAAGATCAAAATTCTAGATTAATTGAAAAAGCTCTGGATGGAAGGTCTAACCATTAGTGACAATTTTTTGGAACCACAGTTTTTACATAGCTGAGCAAAGGATGAGCCATATAATTATTTGTTATATTATATTCTTCTCCAGCGAAAGGATGTTATTTCAATAAACACATCTTAAGAGGAAATTGAACTCTTGAATACCTGTTGCGTTTGCACAGTTGTCAGATATTTGTTTCAGCATAGTTTTGTTGAATTGGAGATAGGACAGCTGGTAATATTAGTGTTATAGATGAATATAGATAAACCACTGTGGCACAAATCAAGAAGGAGCTTATAAAATAAGCCACATTGGTACTGGGCTTTTTTTATCTGTTTAAGAAGGCCAATTTCATGCTTGCTTCCGTGCATAAGCATTACCATGGCGTCACCAAATTGCATGAGACACCATGCTTGTGTGACATAGGGCATGTCTCTTCCAGGTAAGATCAATGCCTTACCAAGATCGTCACTGATTAGTAAGTAAAATTGTGAAAGGTACAGTTTCAAGATAAATTATGGTGAAGAATTGGATCCAGAAACATTTGGTAGAAAGACAGACATTATAAACATGATGTTTGTCATTTGTCAGGAAACAATATGTCAAATGTAGTTTAAATAGTCCTTAAATATTTTTGTGGATGTCATGTTGAAAGGCTTATATGATTTCAAAACAGTTGATATCTATTGTCGAAGACAACTTTCTCTCTCTTCTCTTCAAGAGTTTCTCTAAAGCTATGGTCAGAAAGGTCCCACATATTCAGAGATTGCCTGAGGCAAAGGAAGTCTCTGAATACATTTCCATTGCCCTCTCTGCCTCACAGCTCATTACTCATTGTGTTGGAGGAAAACATATCTTAAGGGTATTTTTGAAGCTGGATCTGAAAATGTATGTTAATTTCATACAAAAACCTACATTATTTTCCACCTTGATATACTGGTGTTTGATTTGATTGCAATATATCTCTTTTTAGATTTTGACAACAGAGACACAATAACAGATATCTGAAAAGAACATGAAAAAAGAAGCACAGTTATAGTCAGTCACTGATAAAACACAGCATACACCATTACTCCAACCAATCGTTCACAGAGAAAACTTTAACTTAACCTCACTATAATATCTGTCCTAATGTGCTTGTTTTTAACAGGAGATTCCAGAGTTATCTCAACGTTGACAACCACAATCTACATGACAGACTCTGTCATAGTCTAATTACCGTACAAAGTTTAGTGCATAGTCTCACGTTGACCGGACCAAGTCTTGAGCGGTCACAGTGGGTCTTGGCCAAAACAGTTTAGTCATGACTTGGTTTGCTACTGCAATGCTTTTATAAGATAATAAAAGATAATAGCCTTGCTTGCCCTTTGTCTCAAGACTTTTCCACATCAATGAACTCATGTCCAAATAATATAATAATACACTTTTTACTATTTATATAGCACCTTTCGAAACAGGGTTAAAATAGGTTTCAAATAGGTTTGAAAAATTAACAAAAGACTTTCTGTGTGATTTCCCGTGCAGTTCATGTGTACTCTACCCTTGCCAAAACTATACAATTCAGTTAGTTTATTTCAGAATTTCGAAAACATCCAAGACAATTTCTAGGGTAACCACATATTCAAGAAATAGTGAAACATTCAATTCTCAGATTTGAACAGTCATTTTTGATTATGTAAATCAGAATTGGGAACCATTGAATGAGGATCTAAGTATATTAAAAACAGAATGTGTTGGCATGTAATAAGTCTTTGAACAACTATTTATTTCAGTTATCTTAGTGAATTCCAAAGGGTCATGGAAAGTTGGTTGATCCAGCGCTTGTATGAGCAGGTATCAGTTTTAAATCCGTACCAAGCATAACCGTTTCCACAGATTTCACTATCCTTTCTTTATTTTCTTGCTCCTGTAATTTGTAGTATCATTTGCAGTATTTTATAGCATTAATATGCATTCGTTTGATATCAAATAATTTGAGGGAACACAAATAAGATCTCTATGTGTTACCTTTTCATGGTCAGATAGCTATTTGATTTATGTTTTAGTTATGGTAAAGCAGGAATATTAAACATGCAGACCAAGCCTTTGAACCCACACGTAGCTTTGTTTCTCCTGCGGTTAATTTTTCAGTGTGGCATCTACCAACACAGCATAATGTATCTATGCAACTACTGGCTGATATATTAAAAGTTAAGATATGTGTCAACCTCAATAGAAACATGCACATAAGAAACGTGGAAGAAGGTTTTTTAAACATAGCATAAGGTCTGGCCACGAATGTCTGATTCCTTAATGCCAAATGCCCAGAGCAACCTAACCAAAAGCCATTGTAGGCAACACTGTAGCGGTAATAATATTCAAATGTCAGGATAATACAGTAAATTCATTAGACTTTGGAGCCTTAAGACTAATCATACAGTATATGTGGCCAGGGTGCCGCTGCACTGTCAGCATGAATCCCACTTCGCTATTTAAAACATATATATGATTCAATAGATTTATGTTGCATATATACATTTTCAACTTAAATGACTAATTTAGAAGACAGTTTGCGTTGACTTTCATTTGTAGCTGAACATTCTATGGTAAAGCACCACAACAATTTGGCAGAGACTTAGGTGCAATGACCGGACCTCCACTATTTGACAAAAATGTAAAAAGGCCACAAGCTTGACAACTGTACGCTCAAACATGAGATTGTATGTCTACTGGCAGACAAAGAGTCTTCAACTTTAAACTTTTTGTGATGTACTTACACTTGAAATCAATGAGCATAGTTATCATACACTTATTTTACCGACAGCTGCTGACTGATTTACACATCCATCCATTAGGAACCTAAATCCCATGAAAACTTGTTGTATAGCGCTTGTGGCTGATGTAACACTATTGCACCAGGCACAATCTAAAGGGAGAAATTCCCCTTAGAAGCATAGCTGTGAATGTATCTGTGTGTTTTTGTGTGTTCGTGTAAATTAGTATAAATACGGATCAAAGCTACCTCAACCAATCTAAGACAAATTTAACTTTTTTCCTGACAGAAAATACAACTTTCTGCCTTGAAATGCATATACAAAGGGCAACACACTGAATACTTGTTTGTTTTGCATTTGCACAATTTATATATATTGAATTTTCTCTATGTTTCCTTGTACACTAGAACAGTATATCCTGTTTGAGACACCTTCCTACAGGAACAATTACATGTAAGTAATTACAAATCTTAATAATAGGTCTTCTCATGTGTTTGATAAAATACCAGGCTAGAAAAACAAACACGACTAACAGGAACAACTATGATGAATACATAAAATGACATGTAAAGATATTTTTTTTTAAGAAAGGGAATTGTCTTAAAAAGACTGAGATATACTGTAAAATAAAAGAAGTTGATCTGGCGGGGGCAAATTTCCAGTTTCCCTCATCAAGAACATGCTCAATTTCTAACATCAAACAGTGTGAAAAGTAATTGAAGATTTAAAACTGATTGATGAAAGAAAGAAAGAAAGAAAGAAAGAAAGAAAGAAAGAAAGAAAGAAAGAAAGAAAGAAAGAAAGAAAGAAAGAAAGAAAGAAAGAAAGAAAGAAAGAAAGAAAGAAAGAAAGAAAGAAAGAAAGAAATTCAGTTTGACAGGTTCAAAATAACGTCAATATCAGTGTAGTGTACAGACGGAAATTTTAATTGTTTAAAAAAACTGGGACATAGCAGTTTTTGTGTGGAAATAGGATGATGATGTTTTATTCAGAAGTCACAAACTCATTCAGGCTTGGACAACAAAGCAATACATAAACAATCAGATTTTTACATTGTTTACTCAAGCATTGAATTGGGGCCAAGGGGTTTGTATTTGGAGGTGCCCACTTCTAAACATATGACTTTTCTATCTTTGGACTAACATCCTTGAATCTTCCTTGGAAGAGTAAGGTTCTAAACACATCGTTTTGCATCGCCTCTATTCTCATTGTGTTTGCCAACTCACGTTTATGTAACTAACAGCCGGTTCTTGCTATTTGCGGACTATGCGGTTGCATAGAGCCCCGGAAGATGTAATTTTAGTCTTTTTTTTTTCTCTAGGAATTGATATGACTGGTCTGTATTGGTAACCAACCACCCTTGTGTGCTGAGTGAAAACAATTATTTGCATATATTTTCCATGGATCTCTTAAAGTGCACCAGATTGATGTATTTAAATGTTTAATGCATGCCCCTGACCACCTTAGAGGGTTTGGAATTCCCCTTCAACAGTTTCACAAAATAGTGGCCCGCCAAAAACTACCAACGGCCCTGGTAACTAGATAGCTTCCAATGTAATATAATGAGCTATGGATAAACGCTGTTTTTGGGGGGCGATCCTTTTTTTACAAATTCCCCCCAATTGTGCTGAAATCAATATTAAGAGTACCATGAAAAGAATTAGATCAATATTCAAAGTAAATATAGACACTGTATGTCCAATATGTTTTACATTGAGATGCATAAAGTCCCATGAATTGTCTAGACTGGACTGACATAGTGTGTATTAATCCGGACTGCTGGACGAGGTATCCTTGGTCAAACAATGCTCCAAAGTGATGGTACCAGCTGGCGCAGGCTACAGCTCATTACCTCAGGTCCGTTTAACTGTAGAGGATGGAGTTTATGCAACCAGGCAGCTTTTCATAGACAGGCAGCAAAAGGGAACAGGGTACTTTGATCATTAGCACGGCCAGGGAATGAATTTGTTTTGCAATTTTGCGCCGAACTTTTCATAATCCATGAACAGAAAAGTTATTAATATGCCTCACTGAAATACATTCACTTCTACCCATCAATGTTACTGTGATCATTCTGTGTTTCAATCCATACAGTTCTGCTATTGGGCATGTAATCCCTAAAATTCCATTGCTTCCCCGAAAAATTTGAAAGCAAGCAATCTTGTTCAGAAAGTTCCACTAAAAGTTATTAAGATTTTGTATAAAAACATATTTTAAGTTTGAATCTGCTTTCCATGGCATTAGGACAGGAACTGGGTAAGCTAAACCTAACAGCAGCTCCTACACAGCAGTTGGTCCAATGGGCTGTGAATGCTTTCCCTCTGCTAAGCCAGACAGACACCAAGTTCAACATTTCAATGTTGCCAAGTTTCTTGTCAAAACAGAACAAAGACCGTGGGTCCCCTCTCCTGTCTTCCAATCCAGCTTCACAACCAGGGGGTGAAACAACTCTCAACTCTCACCTTACATTCCAAGAGTGAAGTTGATCCTTGGCAGCAAAGAAGAAAAAGCTTTGGAGTGTTTGTTGCAGTGTTGTGAATCAAGATAGACTGCTCGAGAAGATAACTTGCTGTTAGCAGAATACCAATTCTGCTGAATGACGGCACTGACAACATTATTTGTCTCTGTAATTATGCCTATATACATGGTGCTATCATTAGCTGTCATGATTGGGATTGCCTTTAGGAACAAATGTGTCAATGGGATCTTCAGACAAGTGGGTTTTGAGTAATGAGGGGCCTGTGCCCCAGTAGAACTTTATGTCTAGCAACACCCCTTTCAGCACTGTAAAATATAATGAATCAGATAATTGCTGACAGCTTAACTTAGTCAACTTTAACAGTGGAGAGGGCTAAAGATTGCTGTTCAAATGAATGATGTGTAATTAGGAGCCTTTCTCTGATAGGGGAATTGTATGCTTTGTTCTGTGGAGAGGAAGAGAAGAGGTGCAATGAGTACCATCCCAGACAAGAGATACGATAAGTACAACAAAGGTTGAAGGTATTTTGCACCATAGATTCACAAATTCTTTCCTTTTATGCAATGCTCTCACTTAAGTATTTACATCGGCATCATATTATTTTCTCTTATTTCAGCATATATGTAAACAGAGACGTTCTATTGAAATAAGCAACTGAAAACGTTAATACATAAACAATAATATTCTCACAATGCTCATCCGTGCAGTTAATTGAAGCTAAAAAGTTGATACTTCAGTATCTTTAAGTAAAGTATGTATCCTTTCAAATAGTAGTTTAGAATAATGTGACTTTAAAGCATCCTGAAATCTGTCTATTAACTGCAGGCTTTAAATGGTGTTTTCAAATATGAGACTTTTTTCACCTGCCCTTCACAGTCCCCTGTGAGACTGAAATATCATAGTATGATAACACTTTGTCACACTCCAGAGACAACTTGTTAATGAATGAGAACCAGCTAAGAAATGTATTCTTCCCCTGAATTGATTTCCTTGCCAGATATCAATTTGTCTGTCATTTCAGCAGCCAGTAAGTCTCAGTGCCAACTCCTCTTTCCCATACTCAAGGCGTACTGTCCACTGTTCTGAGTGGGAGCAGCTGAAGCTGTCAAAAGATTAGAATACTTTTCCTGCTCCCTAATTCACCTCCTGTTTACAAACTTCCTAGAAGCCTTTTCACAGTTACAGAAAAGATCTTACCATTGGCCTGTAGATGGCACATCACACTATCCAACTCCCTCCCCTGCTTGCCTATTCCTTTTAGGATCTGCCTTTGTAACATTGTGGCATGGACAGGATATTCTCCTCTTTGAGATCCTCAGGACTGAATGGTAAAGTGAGCTTTACTCGAGGGGGCTTTGAAACTGGAAGAGAAAGGATTTATGCTTAGAACCACCGACACATAGATAGTTTCCCAAGGCCTTTCATTCAGATTAACTCCAGCGGTGTTTTGCCTCAAGTAAGATAAAGCTAAGCCTGTGCATGCGTTTGCCGCCAATTTGAGATATGCACTGAACAATTTGCACTGAAATGTGTTGCGTCACAGCAGTGCTATAGCGTCAGCAGCATCCTTGATTGTCCTTTGTAAAAAAAAAAAATTACAGTAACAGTTTTTCCCATTTTCTATGTTTACAATTTTAAGTTTTATTTTACAATACACTTTGTGGTCCTTGTTGCTTTTGGCCTTTGTTTATGGTTTCAATTTAATAATAGCAGTCAGTCACACCACAGTATCAACCGGTGCTCAGACCATAATGTGCTTTAGACAGATACTCTTTTCCTAAAGGAATTTACTATTTACGTATGTTGATCATTGTTAAAAAAAAATAGCAAAGGACCACATTAAAGCTCTTTTGGGAAATGAGGATGCAGGGTAATTAAACCACATCTGCCTTGTTTGGAAATTGATTTGACCTTTGTTAATTGGTGACTTGGCAATAGCACATTTTGAGAATGAACGCTGTTGCTGATCAAGGATCATGTCTCTGTGGGTTACATTATCCCAACACTGCAATTTTATATTAGATACTTATTTTCATCTGATGCTATATTGTTTTGCCATTTTGTTTTAACTGTCTACACTTACAGTATAGTGTGTGATTCTTTGTTCCATTCCGGCAGCTCAGGGTTCTGCATACAAAAACTATGCTACCAAATTCCAAATGAACATGTAAAACCATTTCACAAGGATCCCACTTTGTGCACTGCCAAGGTTTGAATAGATTCCTGATGCAGTACCTGCAGGCTGTTCAGAGTCCAGCTGTTCTGGCTGTGTTGGTTTTCTGGTGGGCCTCAAATTAATAATAATAATAATAATAAATAAATCATGGCAACGAACACCCAAAGGTGTATCTAATTTTCCATATTTCCGATGCAGTGAAGTCAAACCTGTCTATAACAAATTGTTTAAAGTGCATTCCACATGTTTTCTATAACTGAACTATAAGCAAACATGTATTATTTAAGACTTTCAGAGTGAGTTTTGTTGCTCAAATGGGCCCCATGTGATGCTAATAGAATGCAACCACATGTTGGACTACATGGTTTGGCCCAGGGTAACCTCAGCACCCTTCAGCCTCCAAATAATAATGGCCAATGACATCTCATTGCATTAGTCATTTGGCAGACGCTTTTATTCAAAGCAAATACAAACAGTACATAAATGGATCTCCACAAGAGAAGCACCAATAAATCTGTTTTGGCAGTGGCGTAATGTTCCTCAGAACTCCAATTCATTCAGACAATCCCTCCAAGGAGACAGCTCCCGGACAAAGTTATTTGACAATGGTGGAAAACCCGCAGTTTGTTTTGTCATATAAAGGTCTGTGACGATGAAATACCAGAGACCCAGATGCAGTTTGCAGATTCCATCATCTGCAGAGCTCGATATCTCTCAGTTCAATAAAAGGAATACTGGCTGGTGGGCCTGCTGGAAGTCTATTGAAAAGATTAGAAAGAATGGGGATGGTTCTTAGCGAGCCAGCAATGGCTGTTAACTCCCCTTGGACAGGATCTGAGCCTGGTGGTAGCAGTTCATGGTAATGGTGCTACCTTAAGCACATTATTTGATATAGTTAGCAATATCAATTATTATTTGTTGCATATAAATGAAATCAAACAACCGCTCTGTTTATTTTAGTATGCTTTTCTTAATAATCGAAATACAATACTTCAGTTAAAAAATAAAACAGAAGCACGCCAAAATGGGACAAAGGGTGCCACAACTGATTTTTTAGAGAGGTCATTTCAGAAAAAAAAGCATTGCTTTCAAATCAAGGATTTAAAGCAATTGTGTGATTAGCTTGATGGATATTGTCAATTAGCCTACAGTGTTACAAATTATTTAAAATCTTCCACCAACATCCACTTGAATTCTGTCCATGTAATGCCTTTTATGCTAGTCAGCTTGTGCAGTGACAAACGATTGTGATTAGGGTTCTTTGTGAAAACTCCTCTACAACCCTCTTTGAAAATGTATTGTTTTTCCTGGCAACTTCAAAGTGCATTTGCATAAATTGACAGCTAGAGTGTTCAATATGCATAATGTAAAACAGGGGTTCATTTGCAGGTCATCTGGAGACCTGGAGCTGAGGCTCCACTCAACTCCCAGAGGTCAGATGAAGGAAGCGACCCTCGGTAGAAAGAAAACACCAGCGGTGAAGTGCAGCATCAGCATCCCGTCTGAGACGGGCCTTTTTGTGTGTTAGCAGAATTACACAATCTCCTGGGATACAACTTCAACATGGAGACAAGGTCCCTTCTGAATCATTAACTCCTCACAATAGAGGAAGACTACCACATCTCCACTAAATCAGACACCCGACAAAGGTAGAATATTTGGCAACCATCTTTTTGGTGACTTCCCCGAGTCCTGGTCCCTGGGTGTGGTGGAATTCAAGATGAAAAAATCATATCAGGCCAATCATAATGTGAAAATTATCCTGGGGAGTACTGAGTGGACACACTATTAGACGGTTAGTTGGAGTAGTAATTTGTTTTAATACATTTTAAATTAACTTTGGATCTGAGAAATACATGTAAAAAGACCTGTTGATATTGTATTTCCAACCCTAGAGAAGTGCCAACAAAAATTACAAGTGAACTAAATTATATAATATACAATCCACTCAGTGAAAAGTAGTAACCAGAGGAAAATGATTATATTGCGATGTGATTTTTTTTTTTTCACAGAATATAAAATAAATTAGAAGAAAGACTTGTCCAATCTGTGAGGGTTACTGTGGTATAACAATTGCCTTTTAAAGTGATGAAGCCATGTTTGAAAAAATAAAGAGACAAGGATCACTGTGAATACAGATTAGGATGTGCTCTCTGCCACCTAAATCCTGCACAAAAACCTTTCATTTCCCTATCATAACCTAGCCAGAGCTTAATTAAGCTGACAAAAAAGTCATGTTCTAGAAAGAAAAGTACTTCTCACCAATTTCACCTGGCAGTTTCCTAATATACCATTCTATAACTTTTACATGATTAATTAATTCAATTAAAATCTTGTAGCTGTCAAAACTTGAGAGGAACTGCATTATTGATTTTATTTAAGTGGAGGCATTGCATGTGGACTATCTCCGGCGAACACAGATCCGGCAATACACTTTTGTATGCATTAATATAGGGATTTAAATAACAGCACTCAAACTTATAACCAACACAGGGTTTTTTGTTTTAATTGTTTTACACAAGATACTTTCCACTGAAAAAACACTTTTTTCGTCAACCATTGCTCACGATGGCCACGTACATAGGCTACAATAAGCACATAATTTCATGATGTATTTCAAGACACTGTGACTGATGGTATATTGACTTCAACAAGTAAAAGGTAGCCAATCTTCAGTGGCAGAAAAGTCAAAATACATGGCCTATTAATCACTTCACCATATGCAGTATTTTAAAAGTAAACAAGTAGATAGTCTAATGAAAATAAACGGTCGTATGACAAGTGTCCCATTTGAAATCGTAAAGCCATGTTATCAAGCTGAGGTGAAAACAGTCACAACTTACATTCCTCCCAAACACATATTTGTTCTCAAGTGTCCATGTTTTCCTGTGAACAATGCACATACTTCCATCTGCTGGAAGTCAAAGGTAACAACAGTTACAGTCCACAACAGAAAATGTTGTCTTATATTGGCCCACAACCATTAACAGCAATTTTCAACTGTCAGCTGCACAACTGTCTTCGAAAAAACTGAGCCGTAATATTTATCTATATCATATTAGTTATTGTGGAACCAAATGTACAAATCAGGGCAGGAAAAAGTAATGTACATAAGTCAACCTGCTCAGTGGGGGGAAACATATATTAGGATATGAAATTTGGCATTTTAATTGAAATTGACAAACAAAAAAAAGTTGAGAAACTGAAATCTGAAAATGAAAGTCCTGTACCTCAAGTTTAAGAAATGACAGACAATTGGAGCAGCAAATAATTTTTTATTAGATTTGATACTTCTTCGCGGATCAAGCATAGAGCAGGACAATTCCCAAAGTCCTCAACAGGCCGGGACAAGTGCAATACCATTCAAGTTTAGAGCATTGCTACCTTTCCCAACCTGCGCAGAAAGGGACTGCTCAAATTTGAAGTTTTAATCAGTGCCATGATCAGTTTTGCATGGATTTGCACAGCGTACAGTCAAAAGCTGAAAGCAAACCGGCAAAACTAACCAGAGACCTGTGTAGTGTACTTGATCACCTTCCAGACCGAAGCACGCATCTAGAAGTACTTCAAGTGCTCACACTGCAGTAGACATAAATACAACTACCTGCACTATAAGCACTTTAATACTGCTGAAACCTGTGTATACTTTAATATGGCAAGCCAAACCAAAACGTACACCACTGTAACTGTCCACTGTATGTACAGGTGACATGACAAGACAATTATCAGATAGATGGAGACACAGGCCACCGTCAGTTTTGCATAGATTTGCACAACTAAGTTGTTATTGCAGTGCAACTAGGCAAAACTAGCAGAGAACTGCAGAAGTTAAACAATATATTGACATGTCAGTTGAGTGTCCCAGCCCCTTATGCCAGAAGGAGCATTTAGGGCAGTAGATGCTAGTCTACTTTACTATCTGCACTAGATGCACCTTAGCATAAGCACTAGTAAGAAGTGCCAGACCATTTATTGTAAAATCAATGTGGTAACTTATCAGAATAGTGCTTAAAGTGCCTTCACTGCAGTAGATATTACAAGACTACCTGCACTGTAAGCACTTTGACACTACTGTGACAGGCAGCCATCACGAAAAGCATCTGTCCAAATCTTAAGGAGTGGCAAGGTCCTTAAATTCAAGTGTTTCCATTTCAGTTGACAGGGTAACAGGTGTCTGAAAGAACAGAAGAAAAAAAAAAATCAAACATTAACTTACAAAGAATATAAAATAACCATTTCCTAAAAACCTGCAAAAGATGGTCTGGACAAAAAGCCTATTCTTAAAACATTAACTCCAGAATGGAAAGTATTATTACAGTCAGCAATTACCATTTATCAACGTTCCCAAGTTCCACGTGGTGTCAAACTTTTTAAAATCTAATTTCTTTGAACACCACCACGCAGCAATTATGCTTTAAGTTATCGTTTGAGGTGGCTTGAGGGTTTGGACACACGATGCTCCTAGACTCGTGGTCAGGTTATGTAGGCGCATTTGCGCTCAAGTCACAAACACCCCTCCCCCATGCTAATGTGTGCACTAACATGGCGCCTCTGAGTCCACAATACCAGGCTTTAATATAAACTAACTGAACCGTGGCACTAGCCGTTAAGATAGTTGGTTGGTTAATTGTATATAACTTTATGATGCAACTACACGAGTAGGATAATGCGGCTCTAGGATTGAATGAAAGCTTGATGTAACGACCAATGAGACAACCATCGCTCAGAAACCCACAATCGAGAATGCATTCAAAGCATGCAAGCCCAGTTATACCAGCTGTCTGCAAATCAGCTAAAACGTTAGCTCGCTTGCTGTATGCCTTGGCTTTAAATCTTTCAAGTTAGTTCCAACCGGGCAAATAACTAGTGACGTTACACAGCAAGCGAACAACAACTTAACTCATGCGAGGGAAATGCAGTACAATTTTTGCTGTAACTTAGCGAGCTTGCTGGCCAGAAAACTAGCCACCCATTAACTTTCCTGGCCTCCATCTCTGCGCGATGCTCAATTGAATTTACATGAGGGTCTGTCACTTTACATTGGAAAAAATGTGCTAGCAAGTTAGCCAATGTTCAAAGTTGCTAGGTGACCGTATGTAAACACGACGCCACGTGTTTCCTCTAATTGGCATTTTAATTGTCAAAAAAAAGCAAGTTTTTAGTAAGACGATTAGCTAGCCAGCTGGGCTAAAGCAATAACCTGTAAGCCGCTAACGTCACGTTAGCTCTCCAAGTGAGCAGGTTAGCAAAGCCGCGCGGCCTGCTGAAACCCCATGTGCTACTGCTTTGTTCTAGAGGCACTTTTCACGCACATGTCAATGGGCCTTACAAGTCAGATAAAGATACTGCCGGCTTTTGCAAACATTACCAACTGTATAACCAGCATCGTTTGCTGTTCTCTGAGGACATGCAGTAGTTTCACTACTAGCTAATGTTGATAACCACAAGCCAGTCTGTTCAGCTAACGTTAGCTAACACGTTAGCAATTGCTGCACCAGCGCACGCTTTTCAAATCTCCCTCATTCTCATGGACAGTCCATGCGCCTCTTACCACAATGTTGTTTTCAATTGCACTTTCACATTCCAAATAAGATTACAGCAAGAAAAAAACGAAAATAAAAGCTATGAGGTTATCGAATATCAATATGGCAGCTAAACTACAATAACGTCCCCTGTGAAGGCTAACAACAGGTTTCTTGTCAATAACAAACGCGTAGTAAGACACTGAATGGGAAATCCACCATCTTCACTCACTTGTGCAGACTTACCGTTTACTCTTATTGCTTGAGGCGTATGTAAAGGCAAACACATAAACAAAAAAATGTTTTTAAATGCATTCAAAATTATTAAAAAAAACACGACCATGTGCAGGTTTTCTGATTTGACAGGAGTTTGTGTATCGTAGTAAAAATTGCGAAAGTGGCGCGGGCAGACTCAGGATTTAACCATGTGCCGAGTGAAGGGCGGCTCCCAAAGAACGTAAACCCTAAACCCCAAGCACTCATTTGAATAGTAAACCACTTCCGATCAGTGAGCGCACTGACTATTTCATCGATGGACCTCGTAATTAATTTAACTAATCATTTAAAGGTACAGATAATTACATTATGATAAATCACTAAAGTGTTTGAAAAAGTCTAAATTTATTCCCCAATTCATATATAAATACTTTGTATTATAGTGTAATTCTGGCAAGGGAGTTCTTTTCCAGATTAATGCATAGGAATTGTTTGTGGTTGTGACCTGTCAATCCATTTCGAACGTGTAACATTATTGCTATTCCAACAGTCAATACAATAAATACGAAAAGAAAGAGCAAATCTTGATTATTTTCCTCTTGACGCTAAGATGTCTTATTGGTTTTTCGTAACATTGACTAAATTAGCAACCTGCAAACAACCTGCAACAGACAAAAGGTTAGAAAACGTTTGTATGTAATTAATTGACGAACTTTTGCTGGCCATAAACTAGACCAAAAACATGAATTCGGGCATCGTTCACGTGAAACTGTGTTTATTTAGAATGTCATTGGCTTAATTGTATTAGAGTGTAGGCCTACAATGTGCATTGAATTGGGGTAAAGCACGAACAGACTTTTACCTTCGTTGTACTTTGGGCGAATATCCCAGCCTACTTCTTCAGGAAAATTGGTCTGGTCTACTGGATGATTTTTTTCAGTCATCCTCAACTATTAAAACATTTGTAAAAGTAGTATATTCTCTGTTTTGTCAACCTGAATATATTTGTTCATTTCCAAACAAATTTGAGAGCAGATTTGATTAATCTTTTGAAATTTCCACAATTTCTAACATTCATTTTGCAAAGTCGTTCCATTCAAACATTTTCTTTTGCACATATGCAGTTGCCTAATGTCCATTTTGTTGCGATTAGACAGTACCTGCTCATGCCTCAATGTTGCCAGCAGAGGCCACTCAGCACATACAAAATGGCTCACTGTAATCTGACCAAGTTATTCAAATTAGTAAAGAAATACAGCTTCCATTCCTATATGAGATGTAGTTTAATTCATTTCACAATTGTAATTTTTCGTGGGGCCAACCCTATCACATAGTAGAAACCGATGAAATATAGCTTGAATCTGTGTAAAGTCCTAACATTGTTAAGAAAAGTGCTACCAAAAATCATCGTTCCTTTAAATTGAAGGAACGATGGTTTGAAGACACTGATTTGATTAGTGTTATTCTTAGATAACATACCTACCAATAACTCAGGACTGCCCATATGTTTCCATATAGGTAAAATACCATATGCACAAGAATAATATTACACCCATCTACTCTCCTCTTCACAAATCTGTAAAACGATCAAAGTAAATTCACAGTTGGGCACTTTCAAGTCTGCGTCTCCCCCAGAGCAAGAGATTTCACAGTGCTGGAGTGTGCAAGGAGCATGCGTTTGAAGTGGAGATGACTCAGTTGCTCACTTAACGCCATTTCCCCAGGATTTAAATAGGACTTATGGGACAGTCAAATAAATCATGAATGGAACATATATATATATTTTTTTGTCATTGTGCCGACTATATGAGCTAGTAAGTAAGGTCGTGGAAAAAAAATAACATTATTTGCAGGAGAACAAAAAACAATGTATATTGATTGGTTGGATAGGGCTATGCACGAGGATACATACTGTATATATATATATATATATATATATATATATATATATATATATATATATATATATATATATATATATATATATATACATATATATATATATATATATATATATATATATATATAGTAACCAATCAGCCTCAATGGCTTGAGTGCAAATAACCTGCATGTCATCAATAAATTAAAATATGTTTTGGAAACTGGGCAGTATTGCACCGGTTAATGGAGAAGATTCTAGTAGAGTGAATGCTCTCTCTCAGTAATCCTCTTCTAATTTGCATTTCAATTCTCTTGCTTTTCTCGGCCTGGAAGCTAAGCCAGTGCCAGTTCTGAATGTAACCTAAGCTCACAATTTTCTTAAGGCACTCTAAACACAGATCTCTTACTGTCTGGCATTGGTATTGTTGGGATCATTGCATCATTTGATGTCAAATTATCAGCAATTTTTTTATTAATTCCTTCATTTTTTGCGTTAAAATACATCTTACAAGAAAAAGATTAATGTTACTATTTTTTTCTTCTAAGTTAGGGGAAGGACCCAAACATTATCCCGACTGATATACACATGTTGTTGCCTGCAGAGGGGCTGCTCATTTGCCTCATCCTAACTTTTTGGCAGGGACATGATGGGGTTAAATGCCCCTGCCAGGGCAGAGCCACATTTACCTCTGGGTAAATTCCTTCCTGACCCAAGGGGGCACTCAGTAAAGTGACTGGATCTGGGGTGTTAACATTCCGCTCAGCCCCTTGGCTGAGCCCGCTGATGCAGGGATAGTACAATGAGAGAGCGTGTTAGCATTCAACACTTGTTTAGTCACTGCCAATCTTTATTAACCCACTTCAAAAGTTACCAGGTCTCAGTGGTCTTACCTGAATCTTCTCAATGGATTCATGGTCAATTCTCACCACAGAATACAGATGGCTCAAGTTAAATTGAACATTGGTGTCTTCTATTTGATATTTCCATGGGCATTTGTTGTATGAAGGAGCTATTGACTTGGAGGCCCAGAGGGCAATGGTAATGCTGTGTCACTAAAAGTTAGTGCCGTAGTTTTAGTAGTAATATAATGTCCTACAAATCCACTGACTGTATAGACATATGTACGCACGCACACACACACACACACACACACACACACACACACACACACACACACACAAAACACACACACACACACACGCATACACATTCATACATACATTCATGCATTTATACATATATACATGCACGTACATACATACAAACAAATCAAAGGGATCATGGTAGTGTACATAATAGTGTTGTTTTTCTGTCCCTAGTACAACCTACTAGAGGCTGACTGCACACAGTGTAGATGGAGGAGCCTGAGAAAGTTAAAATCATTCCAATGTTCTAACTTCGTATCATTGAATAATGGATGCACTTACAGTCCATTCACGTTGCCTTGACATCGAAAAGCATTGTGCTATTCTGCACATTATGGCATAACATTCCATTTCATGACTGCAGTGACGTGCAAACATGATGGAAAAGTTTATGCACATTAAAGGTTTCTGGGTGATCAAACACACTAAAAGCGTAGAAGAAATGTACGGCTAAGTTGGCTGGCCTTAGGGAATAATGATATAGGTTATCACATGCCTTGTGAGGAATTATTAACATTGAGAAAACGTTAGCAAAAGCTTTTTTTTACAGATGGCACAACAAAACGTCTAATAGGCTAATTTAACTATGAGAAAAGACACTGTGTTCGAAAGTGGTTGACCTCATTCATGAGAAGAGAATCATTGTGGTACTGTCTGTAGCCCCTGTTCAGAAAGGCCTTGAATAATTATTGTATAGGTGGCTTAACGCTTATCAACTCACCCAGCTGTTGATTAAGCCCCATTCCTACTTTAATCTGGACTTCTTAATTATGAATCTCATATTTCCATCGACACTCCTCGTTCAATGTGCGGTGGTCCTGAATATTTGATGGTGTCGTCCTTCAGTGGAATAGCAATGCCAGTCTTGGGAAGCATATCAGGTACATGCAGAATATTCACAAAAATGGGATGCATGCATGATGCATGGAAGAAAACATGAATGAATGAATGTTATAGTTATAGTGAAAGTACTACATGATATGTAAGGGCTAATCTAATATTCCATTATGACTAGGTGATCCTGTGTAAATAAATAAATAATAATAATAAAAAAACATGTGACTTTTTTTTTTTACTTCAACAGATTTAATTAATACAAATGTGGCATGAAATAATTTGTATTTTACCTCCTATTTGGTAGCAGAATATTTTATAGTATAGCAGAATAGTTCCAATTAATCCATCTAATATTACTTTCTCCCAGTCAATAGAACCCATTTGTATGAGAAAATGCAAAAATTCATATGTGTTGCTATAGCAACCAGCCATTCCCAACTCAACAGTTTTCCTCAGTGGATTATGCTTTGATCTAGTTGCCAGTGGCTAGGTGAAGAGTTTAACTATGTTATGACCGGTGGGAGAGGGATCCTAGTGGGTGAAAAATAAGTATATCAAGATTGCCATCATTTGGCTGATGAAAGTGGAATACCTTAAGCTCAGCATCCAGTATTCTTACAATCCTCTGAAGGTAATGCTATTTCATCCCACCGTGCATCACAAACATTCTATTTACTTCAGAACTTGTTTATAAGACACACTTTTCAAAATGTTTCTCCTTGGAATCTACAGATTCCCATTAGGTGTGTAAAATGATTAGTTTCACATCATAAATATTAATACACTTCTCTATTCAAACTCAGGTATTTTCAAATATGTGGGATAAATGATGAATTATTTACAAACAGTCTGAAAAATAAAATAAGGTCTTTGAATAATTTATCTCACGTTCTTATAAATGTACTATTTTAGAACATTTTTGGAGATAGATGTCCCTTTTGCCATTGTTAATGTAAAGGGACAGTATGTTGAAAACAAACAAAATGAATGATCCCTTACATCAGTTGTCTTGGCTAGCATACAGCAGACCTAGGCAGAAATTCAGGGGATTTTGAAACAGATCAGTTGTAGGCCAACATTTATTGCTATTGCAAGCTTAACTATAGCAGAGATGTTTCACTTGCAGGAGGTATTTGTTTGGTATTGCTGGGCTTGTATGCAAACATAAATATATACATCAATAATTAAACAGAAATTCAAGTTAATGATAATAACACATGCCCAGAAATAAGGAAATATGTCTGCCTTGTTTCTTGTTCATGGTAATTTCACTTACACATTCCTTTTAATGCCAGGTAGAAGTAACATCTTTCTGTGAGCAGCGAGTACATAGCATTTAGCAAATAATGCTGCCAAGCATCATTAATAAAGAAAGATGAATGATGAAATGTATTCAATGCTGAGGCATCGGGTTACAAGTCTTTTAAGTGCCTTATTTGAATATGAATCATGCTCACAGCCTATCTGCTTTAGCAGCTTATGGAAATGTTTGATGCCCTTGTTCCCCTTATCCAGTCATTGAGGATATGAAGAGGCCTTTTGGACAACAGCACATTGATTGGAATGGGAGTGGTTTGAATAATCCTGCTAGCGACAAAGCAGTTGTTCAAAGTGTCAAAGAAAGCACCAAAATCAAGGAGTTCTGTGAATGAAATAAAAATGTAGTGTATACCTGCTATAAACAAATGAGCTAGCAAGCTCAGCACAGAAAAGCTAGTTGACTTAAGGCTTCAGAAGCAGGCTACTCCCTGGGTACAGAGGAAGGCCCTCCAAACCCCTCACCTTACCATATGTCCACAAACTGTAAATTGTGTGTCCCATGTAGTTTACTTCATGAGAGCATCCATGCTGAGGAGAGACAGTAACATGGGAATATGCTTTTAGGAACCACAGAACAAACTCGGTCTGTCATGAGATTTGAGTATGGCATGAGAGTACAGCTATGCCTAGAACCATGTTCGGGCAGCATTTCTACAGAAGATTTCCATCACCCAAGTAAAAAAAAAACAGGGCAATCTAGGTCATGGCTTCAACATATTAGGCCACTCATGGCAGGGTTATTCCAGCGAAATCCAGCTTATGAGATTGGCTATTTGTACATGTTAACAAAATAAGGATACCGGTTACATAATCTTTAAATGAATGTAACAACATACTCTCTGGTGAGTGAGTGACAGCATCTCTTTCCACTAAAACAACTAGCTAAGCTGTATTCCCTGAAGTGATCCTTCGCGTAAGAGGTTAGGAGTGAGTATTGTTCATGTGTGCTCTTTGGTGCCACAATTCCCTATCCGCTCATCCTATTTGATGTTTCTGTATTTTCAATGACAATCATTTTACGCATAAACTCTAGCATAAGAATGCCTTTTAGTTTTCAACCTAACCATATTGTTACTGGACATCAAGCGTGTCAGTGTATGATAGGGGCTGATTGTCTGCAGCAGCACTCGAGGCCAAGATATGGAGAAGGACATGCCCTTGATGTGTTGTCTGGTGAGCCATAGGGCTGAGAGACTGGTAAACAATTTTTAAGCATGAACTGAAGGGCAGCATGAGAATAACACTGCATGCCAGCCAGTGAAAAAAGGGAAATAATGGATCTTCTTCAACAGTCTCTGCTTGGGCTTAGAAGCCATTTTGAATCTTTATGAGTCAGAGAGTGTATTATATGTATTTTTAACAAGGAGTGGTTTCTATTAATGTGAACATTTGTAGACATTGTAGAACACGTCAAAGGTAGTAGCTTGACATTCTGAAGAAATCCAGGAAACCTCCCTGGGATACAAAGCCTCTTACAAACATCCATTCACTACACAAGTCCCTTTTTGACTCTTGACATGAAACGTAGTTCATATGTTAAATTTGAGTACTATAAATGAGAGGGGATAAGGGCGGGATTTTGTCACTTCTCTCACGTTGGAATTCATAAGCCAGGATGAGCCACTATAAATATATCCGTGCCTCACACCCGCTGTTTCCAGCTGTGGCAAATATGCTGGCAAGGTGCGCGCTGACACACCGAATCCCTATCCACCTTGCCAAGCTGCTAATTACCATTCCACTCCGACAGCTTTAAGTCCTTGCTAAAAATGAATATACATAAAGGTACACACACAGACACAAACACATTCAGAGAAACACACACAAAAAAATCCTGCATACATACAAACTGGACAGCGGCATTAATATTGCACGTTAAAGGATTATTGCATGAATTATTATTGAGCAACTGTACCCACCATGAATAATGTAACGGTTTGAACAAAACTGTTAAGAGAGGATAGCACTGTTGCCACACTGGCTGTAGTCCTTGAGGCATGCATGAATAGACTGTGAGTCAATAATTTATGCACCCAGACACACTCACTCTCTCATGCACAAACACACACACACACACACATGCACACACAGACAAAAAGAGACACAGGAGCGTAACTGTGATGAGCATTGAAACAAAAAGTGTTGTAGGGATAGGACCAGCCTAGGACTCAGGACAAGGGGAGCAAAGGATTCTGTTTTATTCCCATGTAATTTGACAACATACCTAATGTTTCATAAAGGTCTGCTTAGGGTCTTAGAAGTCACATTTGGAATATGCTTCTGCAAACTAAATGAACAGATAAGAAAGAATTCTCCTTCGGTGAACACTTGCAGTCATATGCTTTCTTCTCAAGTCCCTGACAGATCTCCTCAAGCTTACATAATGTAGATCTGCCCTAATTTCTCTTTCCCAAGCAATACAGGGATCTTAAAAGACTAAGCAGCATAACACCAGCATCTGCTGAACAGATGACTTTACAGCATTTCATAGAGGGTGATGAGGTTATAGAAATGATCATATTTTTGGCAGCAATTTGAAGCAGTTACAGTCACACATTCTTTATTCACGTGGATGTATTCATACTACAAAACAATCTGCATTTAAATCAAGCTATGAAAAAACAAGCCCTCCTACTGGCATTTGTTGCAAAAGGTGCTGAAATAACACTTACAGAGCCCCACAAACCTCACAAATCTGCTTGAATGTCAAGTCTAATTAAAGTAAAACAGCAGTTTTATGTTACATGAAACACATGATCTCACTGTACTGCATGTTTGTCCATAACAAGTAATTGGATGTTTCCATGGGTACTATGCCTCGGGAAACCCATCGCTGCTAAGAATAGAGTTTGTTTGCAAGTGTCTTGCTTCATCCAAGCTTGCATATTTAGCTGTTGTTCATAATGTACAGTTTCTCAAAGGTCAGCCTTTTATCTCACACACATGAGTATCAGTTTGGAAACATTAAAACCCACTTATAGCCATGAACAACTTCAAACAAAACATCAGAAATGTGAAATGCCGAACATTGGTTGGACACACAAAATATTTCAAAAGGTCAAACCATTATTACATAAAAGGAGGAGCCTTTTAGTTCCTGTAGTCAGTTATAAACTGTTGTATAGCGTAATTTGCTAAATGTTTCAGTCGACATTGAATTCAGGAGTAATTAATAGCATTTTCTGTCTCTAGTTGGCATGATTTAATGAATCCCCTGCAAGTGTTCATTTTTCCTTGCAAAGACGCAGTACTGAGAGCAAGTTGAACGGTTTATGTAAGGTGTCTTCTAGAATCTTAGTAATGCTCTGGATGCCACTAGGCTTTTGTGAAGGCATTTCATTAGCAAACCTCCTGGTATACTATGACATTTACTTCATTTTACACCACAGTAAGCTGAGGGAAGGCAAAACAAAAAGGACATAACAAATGAATGCACATATTTTATTCATGGACATAACAATACGAGAAACAGCACTTTATTCCTGATACACTTTTCTCAATCTTCCCAGTTGCAAGTCTTTCTACCATGTGAGCAGTTCAGTTAAAAAAAGACCACACTTTGCACTCAGTGTGCCCTGTCTGCCGGGAAATGCAGACAAAGCACTTGGTATTTACAAAGCAGAGTAAAAGCACTCTTTCATTTGAAAATAATAAAAAAAGTTAATATACAGTAGAAATTAATAAAGTAGGATGATGAAAAAGAGACATATCTGATTATAAGCCTACTTAAATGCACAGAAGATTCACAGTACTAAAAGAATAACTAGTATCTACGAAACGGAATGTGTAATACCGTTTGTCTGAGTAGCATTTTGATACAAAAGCTTCACAAAAAGTTATACATACATTAAGTTTTTCTTAGAAACAGAGTGAATCTTGCTGCTTCTGTCAAAGTCCTAAACTGACTTCAATCTGTCTTGTAGTGTCACAAGGATCTTAAAAACATACAAACGTGGAGATTTATATCATAGTTTGTTTTGATCACACTTTAAACGATTATGATTTAAACCAAATTCAAATTCAAAGGCAAAAGCAAATATAATGGCATTGTTTAACAAGTGAAACTCTAGGAATATAATTTTCAAAACAGCGAAACTCAGCAACAAGGCATACAGTAACATGCATTCAGAAGTTAAATGTAGATGTTTCCTAATGAGGTGTACAAGGAGTAAGACTATGAGTGCAAGATTCTGTACCAGAAACGGTCCTTCTCAGTCTTGTAAAAAGTGAAAATATTTATTTGCGTACACTATTGACCCAGAAATGGGCTGGGTGACGGGACTATTTTGGGATGCTTTGTGGCTGTCAAGTCCGTATTTTAGAACAGATAATATACAGACATTGTGAATCTTAAAAGAGTCTAACCATGAGCTATTTTTGTGTATCAAATGCCAGCAAAACAATGTGTTCATGACTTGTACACCAGAATTGTCTGTCCTGGCAGCGTCAGAATCAAATGTATTTTCTAACCTTGTTCTTTTCAATAGACCAGAATATCACAAAAATAGCCTGTTTGATCTTCAGTTGCAAGACTTCACTAATTCTTTGCCATAATAGAATAATTCAAAATACAGAACAGGTAAATAGCAAAGGAAACTTAGTACAAGTAATGTCAAACGTTTAAACAGTAAAGTTGCCAGTAATATCATAGTACCATACCCATACATAGACTTATTATCTGATAATACAAAATACAAAATGTGTGATTCCAAATATTTGCAGTGTACATGAACATATATTTTTTTCACAATTGATTTTACATAGAACCACGGTTTAGTAATTAGGTTGGATAGGTTACGTTTTCATGAGGTTTTTGTTTTGAGTCAGTTATGGGCCGACGCCATTCATTCTAGTAGTTAGTCCTGTAATCCCAGTCTGTTTTACTGTCCCATGGAAATATATACAGGCATATCAGTAATACTACTGTACAATAAAAAAGTGACATCATATTGTTGACATTATGTAGTATGGCCAATAGTGCATTTTTGTGCAAAACGATATTGAACTAAACTAGATTCTGATGCTAGATGGTATATATAACCATACAATATATATATAAAATATAAGCAACTGTTAACATGTTATGCAGGCCAGGCTTGTAGACCAATATTTTATATCTGGTTTCACCAGAACATGGCAATACCTAGCCACATGAGCAAAGGGACATGGCTAAAATCCTAACTTAAATATAAGGTCCACAAGCATGGGCCTACATATTGCATATATATTATGGTTGGCTAGCAAAGCCTAACATAGAGCATCTTAAAAGCAAAACAATAACACTGCAAGCTAGCACAGGCTATAGTGTGAATAATCGAAAAGCGATATCTTCATTCTGCGTACAGAATAGATTTGGGTTCTACTTTCCTAAGAAGCTGTTAATAACCACATTTTAACTTAATTTTAGTGTGCCAGTAAATCCAACCTACCATACAAGACCTTATTACCAGTAACATCCCTCAAAATTGGGTAAATGTTGTTCGTTTCTCAAGCACCTCTAGGTAGTCTGGATCAATATGAAGCTTGGCTTTTAATTCCCAGTACTCACTCCGGTTGGGCTCAACATAAACAGTACTTGGTGCAGTGCAATACAAAATAGTTTGTTGTATTCTCTCTGGATGCATGTATTGTTGTCTGAGATCAAAGTCAGACGTATACTGAGTAGACGAATGGGCTGTATGCCTGCATGGTAAAGTGTTGCTGTAAGGTTTGCCTGAGTCTAAGACATCTCTGTAGTAATACTGATCTTGCTGGGAGGGGGAGGAGGGCTTGTTCAGAGGATCTGGGGTGGTAACACTGTATTCAGAGCTTATGACGTTACTGCATGTCTCTTCATCTAAAGGATTTCCAAACGCTCCATTCAACTCCACAAAGTCTCTGTATTCAATCTCTGATTTGGTCTCTGTTGGGGTGTAGCAGGCGTTTTTGCACGTGTGCTCTGTGGGAGGTGGGATGTACTCATACACATGGCCAGCTGACGTTTTGACTTTGGGAATGGACCCCTTCTTGTAAAGGCCATACTCCATGTTCAGGGAACTGATGCAAGCGTTGACCGAGTTATTGTGATCATGCTGAGACTTCTGACGTCGCTTTTTCAGGGCCGCAAACAGTCCTGCGGCCACAAAGACAGACACTATGAATATCAGAAGAAGGGCCAGAATCAGAACTGACAAAGGAACGGAGCTGTATTGTGTGTCGTATTCCAAGGATGTTCCTATGGTGATAGTGCTGCCAGGGAACGATTCTTCTGAGGGCGGGATCATTGAGGCAAGTGTATCAGAGTTATTAGGACAGAAATTAGCTGACTTAATGTATCGCATATCTTCCCCAGCCAGCCTCTTAGGCGAGCCACAGATGACATTGTTTACAACCGTGCCCGTGCTAAGCTGCTCCAGCCACTGCTTTAGCTCCACAATGGCACAGGAGCAATCCCAGGGATTCTCAAACAAATCAACTTGCACGAGGGTTGTGAGCTGATCTAACACCCCCGTGACTGGCAGGTTGCGGAGGTGGTTATTACGAAGATTTAGTCTAGCCAATGTCAATCCGTTGAAAATTCCCACGGGTAAGAATTTAAGGAGGTTGTTGTTCAAGAAGAGAAGCTGAAGATTGGGGAGGTGACGAAAGGTGTCGGATGCTATTTCTCGAATGACATTGTATTCTAAATATAGGAACTGCAGGCTTTCCAATCCATAAAACATTTCTACAGTGAGACGCTCGATCAGATTACCGTTTAAGTAAAGCCTTCGTAAGTGTCTTAAATCCCCAAAGGCCCTGTCATGGATGTGAGCTATCCGATTGTTGCCAAGATGAAGCAAGTCTAAAACAGTAGCCTCAATGAAGTCTGATCTGCGCACCACAGGAATGTAATTTCCTGTCAGGTACATCTTCTTGGGATTGTAGGGTTTGGGATTTAAGTCAGAGATTCGCTCAATCTTCCTCTCTTGGCAATTGACGTTTAGACCCATGTCTGAAATTTGGAGATTGCAAGTGCAGGCAGTGGGACATTCCAAAGGTACGGGGGATTTGGTCTGATAGGAAATAATCTGTCCGTAATTCTGTGGTTTAAGAGATGGGACGCGAGAGGTGGGTTTGGACTTTAATCTGCCTGACTGACGAGGTCCCTTGGTGGGCCTGGAGGAGGAACGTGCAATCCCAGAGGAGGAGGTGAAGGAAGCAATTGCTGGGGCTGGGGTGGTCCTGTAGTATGCACCAGTGCTCAGATGGGGTTGAGGCTGCATCTCATATTCGGCAATGGCTCTCCTAGGGCACAGTTCCTGTTTAAAAACCTCATCAAGGTCCCTCCCATGAAGCCGGAATGGAAACTCACAAACCACGTCGCCAACGAGAGCTGAGTAGGAAATGCTCTCTAGCCATGTTTTCAGAGCAATCAGTTCACATGAGCAGTTCCATGGGTTCTCTTCAAGCTGTAACTCCACAACGCTGTCCATGTGTTCTAATAGGCCTGAATAAGGGAGCACTTTCAGTTGATTTCCCCTTAAGTCAAGGTGGGTCAAAGGGACATATTGGAAAATGTTTGTGGGCAATGTGGATATTAAGTTGTCATTTAAAATTAGGACTTCCAGATGACGCAGCTTGCTGAAGGCATTTGGCTCCACATGAGAGATGTAATTATAGTCAAGCTGTAGATATTCCAGACTTTCAAGGCCAAAGAAAATATCTTCATTCAAGGCATCGATTTTGTTATTGTTGAGATGTAATCTTTTTAATCCCTGAAGTCCATTAAATGCTCCTGATTCAACTTCAGATATGTCATTGTTGCCCAAATGCAATATGGTAAGTCCATTGTAATCAACAAAGTCATTGGCAGACAGCATTTTTAAAAGATTCCCTGTGAGTAGAAGATGATACATTGGGAAGTACACTGGGCTTATGTCAGAGAGGCTCACAATGCCTCTGTTCTCACAGCTCACAGTCAGTATGCCCTCCTTTTCCTCACAGGTGCATGGTCTTAGACATATTTCTCCGTAACTGTCCAGCATCTCAATAGTGCACAAAGATGTAGCACCTAACAATACAACCGAAATCCAAAAATGCATTGTTGTGTATGGATATCGGTCAAGCTCACACAGCTGCTGGGGCATTCAACTGCATCTAAAAGAAAAAAAATGAAATAGAATGAATGACAGACATAAATCGCTCATATCTTCTAATATAGCTTATCTACGAGCTGTGAAATATGTTCTAGCCTGCGAGTCAAAGCCTCATGTGCAGTTGCCCGAGGGTAACTTCTGGCAGCTGATTTGCAATTACCCAAACTCAGTTAACTGAACTAGAATAAAGCAAGGGTGGAAAACATTAACATTTCCAAGACCCTTAATATCAATAGCATAACGACGAAACCATGCCAAAGCCTTTCCTTTAATATGTTCGGTTAACACGTCATATTCATTGGCTAACATAGCTATCGATTGACTTAAATATACGGAGTAATAGCCTTATGTAGTGGGGCTATAAATCACACTATTTTAAATGTACATGATGTTACTACGAGCGGTTTTATGAGACATGCTCTGTCCGTACAATTTAGGCATAGCAAAGCTTATTTCATCTTGTCCGAAAAATACTCACCTCACTCTCCATGATGCAGATGCATGTTTTTTGTTTAGAATCACAATGTATTTTTTTTTTGTTTGAAACCATAAAATTATATCCGATATGTTTCAGCTCCCTATTAGCAATACACCAAAGAGCAAAAGGTAAATGCTGATCAACCATATCTGCCAAACGCCTCTATCCTTGCTGTGCCGGAGGATACATGGCTATGCCTGGTAACAAAGTTGCTTATTCGGTCTCTCTCTCTCTCTCTCTCTCTCTCTCTCTCTCTCTCTCTCTCTCTCTCTCTCTCTCTCTCTATCTCTCTCTCTCTCTCTCTCTCTCTCTCTCTCTCTCTCTCTCTCTCTCTCTCTCTCTCTCTCTCTCTCTCTCTCTCTCTCTCTCTCTGAATCCCTGAAGCAGCGCTTTCCTGCACGCGCAACACGCGCTCATAAACACACGTGCGCGAACATACACTCACAAAACACTGGCACAAAATAATGTCCATTTATTTTCAGCATAATTATCGAATGTAAGATCATCCCACTTACTGAACTTTAAATAATGTTATATTCTAACATGTTTTACATGTATGCGTAATGTTGACAATATATCAATAATATAAATTCATTCCACGGTTCAAGTGCTCATGCAAAACGTAGGCCTAACGACAGTTCACACAGAAATACCGACTTGCAAGCGAGGATTCAAACCAGAATACTCGATTAGAATGACCATTGGAGGTCGCACAATTTGAGGTTGATGAATACATTCAAATATTTAAATTAAATCGGCCAATGACCTTGAGTTACCTTTATTTAGTAAATCAAATGAATTTTGCATCACGGGATTGAATGCTGGACTTGCAGGACAATGTATTTAAGTCTGCTGGTGCTAGTGAGAATGGTTTACCTTGAGGAGATAATATATAACACAATCTATGAGTCACAACTTGTTTGTATATAGGCCTACTGAAGAATCTTTTCCTAATTTGAAACCACCTGGCTCTGAATGTTTTAATATAAATAACATTTGGTCACAGTCCCGGTGAAGGCAAGGTCCTGTTTGTCTGTATTTCTCTCCTCCTCACTAGCTCTGATAAACGGATTTACAGTAAGAAATGCCCAAAACGGACTTTGATATCCATGTTATTTTATGCATGAAATATACAATTTCAACCTTGTCATGCATGCACTGCCTATTGAAAAGATGAGAAACAAGGTTTATAAACTGTTGCAGCTTGAGCTTTGCAAAATAAACGGAAAGAAGTGGGCTAGGGTAGTTTAACAGTTGTCCTCCACAGCTATGCCGGCTTACTCAGTTGTCACCCAAATCAGATGTGCCCAATCATCCATGCACTGGCAAAATATTGTTGGCATTTAAAAATATTACATTTTGATGATGATTCTTCAAATATAAGTCAGGTTTAGTTGGAATAATTGGTAACTGATTCAGCCCGGCTCATCTACTTCATTTAATATGATTCTTAAAAAGCTGGTCCCCACCAGTTACTCTAACAGTAACTCAGACACACCGCAATTGTAATTTCAAAAATCTTCTCGTATTTGTTCATGGACCTTCCCAAGTTCTGCATGCTGCGTAATCAGTAATACACCGGTGTTAAACCAGTGACACGAAGGGAGAGGTGATGCGGTGTCAGTCAAGTGGAAACATGTCAGGTATCATTGTCGTGAGCCGTGCCTCATGGAGCTCTCCACCATGCTCCTAGGTCCCTGCTGCTGCGGCTGACACTTTCATAACGTCGGACCACATGCATCTGGGACACTGCAAGTGGCACATGCTAAAGAGTAACCCTGAGCATCGTGCACGTCTGACACCAGCTTGTCAGTGTTCTTCTCTGGGCTTCGAAAATCTGTAGGCTAAAGTACTGGATGGGCCCCAGCTTCAGCTACAACCTTAACATTACCCCACTAGTTAGCATATGTGAATACATTTGCATTAATGTGTGCCGAGATGACAGGCAAATAATTAGGTTGATTTGCAACATGCTTTCATGCACTCCTCACAGCCTTTACCTCAACTTTCTAAATGACAGTAATTACAGTACATTGTGTTCAAAGGTGTGTGCGCTTAATATGTAAATAATATGTAAATACACAAGCCAGAGTGTGTGTCTGTGTGTTCCTCGGTGTGTGCACACAGGTGTTTGCGTGTTTTCATTGGGGGGGGGGGGGGGGGGGGTTAGTATTATAAATCATATAATATGTGGGCAGGGAAGACACACAGAACATGTGAGTGAAAGACTGATACATGGTTTTGAGCTTGATCTAATGTTTTATCAAGTCTTCCATGATACTGAGCACGCTCTACGCTCACCAACTGGGTACGCAGTGCCCAGTCTCGGCGGTGGATCAGAATAACAAATGGCTGAATAGTAAGGGAAGAAGGATGCCTCATAATTAAGGGTTGCAAGGTCAGAAACACACAGTGTTAAAGTCTTAGCGTGGCTGATGGCTATTTTAATAATATTCCCCCCAGAGAAACAGTCAAAGACCCCCAGCCAGGCTAGAGAGCTGCGCTCTCACAGTTGGTTTGCTACACTATCAGCAACATTAAAAGAAAGATTACATATATTTCATATTGCATTTACTGCATAGCAATTGGTAGCAGATCGAGACATTAATCTCAAAGGGATATCAGTAAATGTGTAAGTAGCAGTTATATTATATCAAATTTATCTTCAGAGAACAGGCAAATGTTTTTCTCCTTGAAGATTTTATGATTGTTAGCAGAAAAGGATGCAGTTGATCTAGGGGGGATGACTCAGTCCACATAAAACACTTCTCCAAAGCCCGTGGCCCAGACTGCTCTCTGCTTCCTGGTAAATATCATCTCCAAGGTTTCATGCAAGGACTGCCAGTGGCTTCAACTGAATTAATCCAATCTGACACAACAGGAGTTGCAAACTTACACCACAAAGGAAAACACAATAGTCTGTTTATTAGCTGTTTTAAAATGGACAAACCTGAGCTCTCGGGACACACTGGGCTACAGCTCCTCTTTTCCAGTCCACACATGCCTTCACTGTTTATAGCCCGTAAATGACAACAGCCTTGTCAACTGTCCATTTGGTGACTGCAAATGTGCTCATGGTGCCACAGCGAGCTTTCACATGTTGTGTTTTTATTATAGACAACAGCACTCTCTGCTGATTAATCTGCAGACCTACAATACCTCAAATGCAGTTGACACTCCAGTCGTACGTTGAGTGTGCATTTTCCGTCGCGACTGAGTATGGCTGGTTTGATATTAGATTTTGCCTTTATATTTGGTTACTATATTGCTCTTTAATTAAAACTACTTTTTTCTCCAACTAATACAAAATAGGGGGTTAGAAAGACGTAGAAATATCTATCATATTTTAATGTAAGTTGGCCAATGGTCAGTCATGAAATATGATTATTCACTATTATTTACAAAACAGTCAAGCTCAAAATACAGATATCATTTTTAATAACTACATGTCAAGTCAAGGGAGACCCTGATGTTCAAAGACAACATGGACTTTTATAATTAACCTCAAGATGGCAGTGTTTATCCAGAGATAAGTTGCGTTGCCAAAGTCCTGCACAGACAAATCACTTGAGGCCTAAGGTCTTAACCAGAGCTTGGTTGATGTAATTACTTCGAAGGTGTCAAATGTAATGGTACATTGGTTACACTTCTTTGAATGGAGAAGTGATAGTTAATTTCCATTAGCTAATTTCCTTTGTAATGGCATATTGCCAACTGATGAATTGTATAAATCCTTTAAAAAAAGAAAACGCACCACAGTGGCATGCAAAAACCATTATGTTTATTTGTCTTATTAACTGAGGCAGTAAAAGGACTTTATACTATGAGTTTAATGGCAGTAGATTCACCTTTAAAAGGAAGAAAAGTTCAGTGTGTTGATTGCTTCATTCATGACTTGTAGAGAGATTAAGTCATGACATGTTTGCAGAAGTCAATGGCTGTGTAGTGTCTGCATAGACCTAGATAACGGTGGGGCTTCGTTCTTCCTAATTGAGTTCTACACTCACCTTATCTTGCTTTCACCTGCTGACATGGCTTGCCTGCGCACTAAGGACCTCTTGTTTCCAGTTGAGGTGGGATCAACCGCTACTAATAAACAAACAACATTTACTGACATTAAAAAAACTGTCTTACATGCAAATAAGATGTGGTTGAAAGCACCTTTGTTCAGGGGCAGAATCATCATAGTTGGAGCATGCCTTTGACATTAGCAGTAGATCAAGTATATGACCTTGAATACGGTTATGGGCAAATATTCCTAGCTCTATTAGCTCTTACTACTTTTGTTGATTTTAAAATGTTCTATTTTTTTTACCTTTAGCCTTCCGGTAATTCTTTGGCTGGACCTTGAACATTTTTATTCAGAATATGAGACTCCTAAAGGAACAGATTGTTCCTGAATCTGAAAAAAAGAAATACTTCACATGATATGTCAACTGGGTTTTATTTAGCTATGTTACTTTAATACCTAGGAGCCCTGGAAGCATCGGGGACTGCACACAACAGGGCCCTGATTACAACCCTGGCATTCAGAAAGACAGTTCTGTATGATGTTGCCAGGGTAACACACATATCATGTCTTTCATGACAGCCTCCGCACACATTCTCTGAACCTACAATAGTGACACATGTAACGACTACAGAAAGGGTAGTGTCGACATTACGAGATTGGATAAGAGGTCCACAGTACACAGCTCTACACAATTTGAATTTAAATTTATTGGCAGACAAAATGATGCAAGGTCGGACCACTCTAGACCCTCTTCATGCTGTTTCACTCTGGGACTGAATTGTTCTGATTTGCATTTTGTTTCCTTTTGTGAAAACAGACCTTACCCTAGCTTCCTCACAGAACATTTGAATGTTTTAATTGTAAGGTACTGTTTCCTTTATTGTTATCTTATTGTAAGGTTCTTTGTCAATGGTATTTCTAACATTTTATAATTTAACATAAAATGTAAAGAATATTTGAACAGTGAGAAACTTTCACATTCAATCATTTCATTGACTTCTATCCTAACATATTTTGACTTAGGAAATCGAATGAGTTTGTATATATATATTTTTTCTATTTGCGATTTGCATATATTTGTGGATGTTTGCCTGTGTGTGTGTGTGTGTGTGTGTGTGTGTGTGTGTGTGTGTGTGTGTGTGTGTGTGTGTGTGTTTGAGTGTGCTCACATATGTTTGCATGCAGGCATGCATGTGTGAGCATGTCTGGTGCAGCACAGTGTTATGTACCTGTTCCGCTCTAGGGATCATTCAACTGACCATCTACTTCACCTCTTTTTCTCTCCCTGCTTCCCCTTCTGGGTTTACTCTCTAGCAGGCTGGGAAAACTGGCTGGCATGGCATAAACAGCATAGATATTTCCATCACGTTTATCAGACCATCCACCATGCAAACATTTATGGAGCTGCTTTCATTTTCCAACCACATTTGTGTAGCCCCAGGCTGTAACGTGGAGTTATACCTGAAGGCAGGAACCCCTCAGACAGCTATGCATCCCCAGCACCCTTCTGTCACCTATTAATAATCCCACAGGCAGCATGGCTTGGAAAGGCAACACTGCTTTACTGGTGTAGGACAGAAAACATGGCAGTCAATTCTGAATATTACAATCAATATTTATATTGAAGCTGTATGCTGCCATGCAAGTGTGGTGTGGCTGCTGTGCGCAATATTACAGAGAAGATGAAAAAGAGAGTGTGTAGTGCATATTTAATGGTAAATTCAAAGGATAAAGGGGATAATTGCTTGCCATCGCCGTGTGCATGTGAAAGAGCTGATAAGGGGGGCTGAAAATAGAAGATGAACCTACCAGGGAGAAAATTCTACGGAAACACCATTTTCTGAGGCAAAATAACATTTTGTTTATACAGTATAATTTTTCCTGGCAGCTCTCTCTGCAAGCAGTATTCTGCTACCTAAACGTTTTGGATTATAATAATTAGATATTGTTCAATCAAACCAAACATCTTCCCTACAAAGTCCTTGGGCCAGTTAACATGGAAACAGCAACTGCTCGCAAGGCTGATAGCACCTTTCTCCAGAAGATTAAATTGCAATCGATTTCTGCCAAATGTCAGGAAACGCAGGAGTGCAGTGCCATTTAATGCGTGTCAGTTGAAAGCTGAAGGTAAGGGGGCTCTGTTATCACTCATGTGTCACCTCAGCTGGGGAGTGACAGAGGGGTGCCAAGGGTCTAATTGACGTTAACACGTTGTGTTGAGGAGATGGGGTTGTGGTGGCCCAGGCAGGTACAGTCAGGGAGACACTATTCCATCTGCCTCGATGGAAAACCCCTGCAATCTGATCTGAATTTGAAGCAGGAAAAGAGACATTTTGGAGTGTTTTGGGGAGTGACGCTCTGAGTTTAACGTTCTTAATGGCTGTGCAGGCAAATGCTGTTTAATGCCCTGACGAAGGTCATGGAGGAAGAAAAATAAACTTTATTCATTCCCTTCCCTCCTCTTTTTGTCTGTCCTTCACTATTTGCTACCCACACGAACAGTGGGAACAAGTCCCGTGACCTCTGCAAAGGTGATCAAGGTATCTTTATTCTCAGACAGCTTTTTGTGTCTTTCAGAAATATAATTACATTGCCACTTCAAACTAAAGGCAAGCCCAACATAGTCAGTGCAGGGAATATGTATAATTTCTCCTCAGCAGTTGTAAGTTATCCTGCACCTGGGATAACTATTTCTGTTGAGTACCCTCATGATTCTGCGCAGAAAGACAGTCATTAATCACAGGCTGCCGTCAGTCAAAAAATGGCTCCAAAGTAAATATCCACAGCCCTCTCGTTTCAGCCAAAGCTATAAAGCACAGTGTCATGAATGACTGGCCCCACTCCAAAGCCATTAATGATGTGATGATTGAACTCCCATTCACAGGATAACCCAAGACACTTAAAATGTCATATCAGGTTTGTCAGTGAATATTGTTCTGGCAGTTCAAGGTCACATGAATATGGACTCCTCTCTCTCTCTCTCTCTCTCTGCAGTTTATATTAGTCCATCGGCAACCAGACAATTCTCTTTTTTCTCTAATCAAATTAAATCAGTTCCATAGATTCCAGGATTCCATCAGTCATAAGTTAGAATGTATTAATCTAACCTTCAAAAGGCATCGCTGTTGAATGGTCTCGTTACTGGAAAACATATTGCACTGAAGGGTTTCGTGCAAGGCAGGTGAAGCGTTTAGTATTCACATGAATCACTTTACATTAATTCCATTCATATGGGCAGTGCTAACATGTGCATAAGTATCACATAAACTGTAGCAGGTACAATGGGAATGGTAGTAGTATGATAAAGCTGTAGTTGGTTGAAACCAAGCTTTCATCCTCAGTGTCTTCTGTCATAAAACATTTTCAACTGCTTACTCTTCCTCTGAGGCTTGTACACCCTGAGCTTGTCTTCTGTGTCTGAAGAGCCTTTTATCACACAAGTAGCTTTAGTACCTTTTGTGAGGCACATAATCGGGTCATCCCATTTAACATGTCTACTTCTTGTCAGACAGCTTAGCTTGGTGTTACACCAAACAGTGTATTGATTCAATAAACTCTCTATTGATTCTACAAGGCAATTTTTTTCTCTCTATTTAATGTTCAATCGTATCTGCGATAGCATAAAGAGCACCTGAAAGGTAAAGTATGTAAGATGAAGAGGATTCTGAAGTACATTTCGACAGAGGTTTTGGATCAATCTAATTGTATGCAGATGCTGACCCATTCTGTAGCATTACAAGGGGATCCCTTCAGCAGGAAGAGGGAGCTCTGACCTCATAACAGGGCTACTCATGGGAAATGTTGACCCAAACTCTCCCAGTACCGTATCCTCTTATGGTCTGGAACACTTAGATGTGGTCGACAGATTGGAGCGCATTTGAACACCTCCCTGAGGAGAATGTCATAAGTAACACATTTTAACAAGCACTCTAGACTGGTCGTGCAGTCAGGGTGGTTTATTTTTATATTTCTCTCCCTCTCTCTCAGACAGGCTCAATAAAAAGGGTGTTAGTTCCCATGGGTGAGGAGAAAAACGAAATGCAGTCAGCACTGTTACCCTCCTCTCAGTATAAAAGCAGAACACCATGCTTTAAAGACTGTAAACTTTGCCCTGCGGACTTCCAGGCCTGTCTACTTTCTGTTGATGTCCCTTTTCCCACATGCATATCACCAGTGCCAAAAAGAAAGCAGAGGCTATATCTCTCTTTTCAAATCCACCCGACAAACAAAATCTTTGAATGCACACACCAATTAGAACTTTAATTTCTTATTTTATCAAGGAATATTTACGCCTGGTGTAGGCACTGTTGAGTGACATTTCTAAATAGAATTGAACGGAATTGAAAGTAGACTACAAATGTTGTTTGTGTGTTGTTGTGCTCATCGTTTTTCCTCACCGATAGCTTTCATCCAAGTGGAACCATTCCCCAACATATTTGGTGGAGGTGGAGGAAAAGCTCTTAATCGGCTGTGTTATTGAGTTATTGAATTAAAAGCTTAAGTATTCAGGGTGAGCATGTCAATTTTTCAAAACCGAATGGCACACTGCTCATTTCTTTTCTCATCTGAATAGATCATTTGTATATGTAAAATGCAGAAGAATGGGGGTATTACACAGATCACTTTCATTGTGCATAATTCCTATTCATTGTGAATGTAATCATTCTCAGAGACAAGTCATATTCACTCAACAGTGCATGCCAATCCCTAATCTGCATTCAGAGCTCCTCAACAACACGGCATGTTCTGTCAGGCAGATGTATTGTCGCGACACTGTATTAATTAAGAAAAGGGTTGCCTTCAAAGCAGACATTTTGCATAATTACGGCTGAAGTAGGAGTTCAACCTGAAATGATTTTGAGAGATAAGAGCAGGGTTAAGAATCTAAGCACAAAATGTTACACAAAATGTGGCGGCCACTTTCAGCTCATGCTGCTTCTCACCTGATTTTCCTCTCTGGGGCTGAAAAACTCCGGAAAATTATGTGGAGAAGATGCTGTGTCTATATTTCAATAGGAGGGAGTTGCTGTGACCCACGCAATCTCCCCCTCAAAGAGTATTTCAACTTATGCAGATGAGCTCATCAGAGCTGCCTGCTGAGATGAGACATCTTGGCCTGGAATTGTGTCAATACCGACCAAAACAAATGCAAATCAAAATCCAAATTAATATGTTTTCCCTGGGGAGGGGCTCAGTCATACTTATAGTCAGCTCTCAGAAGATGACAGGATTCTCTTATCCAGAACACAAGGAAAACAAGGCACTCCCATACCATTGCTTACAGAGATGGTGTACATATTTAATTGTCTTGGCTTTGACATGGCAGCTGAAATAGAAAAGCCGTCCACAGGGGTAATTTTGGAAGTTTGAAAACATATTTAAATTAGTCCACCATAATAAATGAATCCATGGAAAAAAGGTTCAATGCTTCTTACAAGAGTGGTTCCCCCGATGGGACATTTGGGCAAAGGAGCGGCCCCAGTCAAAAGGCTGGGTACGGTGTGAGGGATCCTCCAGAAATCGGAAGGTCAATGCTGGTTAACGGAATCGGGAGGATTCTCAAAGTCACTGCCTTTAAAACATTCTGACAGATAAATGGAGGGGCTGGTTGATGGGTAATCTTAAGGGTAGAGAATGGGCTGTGAGGCACTAGGCACGCAGACCTTTTTGGTTCAAAAAGGTGCATACCTAGTATTGTTTGAATGATCATGGTAGGGTTTACCAACCCAGCAAAATACATCCTACTTTATTTTGTGGATTCTGTCTTTATTTCTTTAAGTGTATAATTTGGTGGGAAATCAATTCAATACATTTACATCAAAGATCAAAACCAATGTGACAGTGTGTGTCACTGCTCTAGTCACAGCAGCACTCACACTTTTTTGAGCAAATAGCTGACAGCCATAGCGGGAACCACAGCGTGTCTTTGTAAAGAGCTCAACCAAAACACCTAGACAGGTTAAAATGCCCAATGGCCAAACCTTTGCAAGTGCCTCTCAAAGTTAATCAGAGTGCTTACCTCTGCAGCTGAGTTCATAGGATGCGACAGTTTTTTGATTGTAAATACTGGTTTCTATTTGCAACAAACTGTTTCTCTGGTCTTCAGGTTCTTACGCCAATGGGTTGTCAGACTTGTCAGACACACAAAAAGATTATTCAGATCGACATCATCCTCAATTCTCATCTGACTTGAAATTCAAGTATGCCAGCACAATAACATAAACAAGACACCCGCCAAGGCAGACTCAAGTAGCGCTGGCTGCAGTGATTTGCTGTTTAATGAAGTACACTAAAGGGCTGAGGTCAATACATCTTTTGCTAAGTACACTATTTCATATTGCCTGATTTCATTTCCAGGCTGTTAAGGATAATTAAGTTGTTATTCAAAAGGGAATGTGATTGCAGTTGTGAGTACGATACTCTGAAGTCCACTTGATTGGGGTCCTGACCAACATCTTAAAAAAGTATGGTTCATGTTGTGTCATGTTTGATCGGCATTTCTTTTTGACAGTTGATTTAAGCAAGATAAATCACGTAAGCCTCGAAACATACCTTGGAGAAAGAATTGATATCGAGTGGCTTAACAAAACTTTATAGCTATGAGGACTAATCTTTCCACAAAAATAACGTTCGGTATTTGTAGGAGCACATGAGTATACAAATTTAATAAAATACACAACAAGTACAGTGCCCCATATTCACTAGTAAGCTTGGCTTATTTGCACATAAATCGCAGAGAAGACAACAATGAAATTACAAATACATTCATAAAAAACGGATTTTTCAAGAACCCCAAATGTTTTAGGTAAAGGGACACTCCCTGTTTTACCACCAACAATAGTTCGTCATACACCTCACTTTTGTGGGTAACATCACTGATATGTATTTCAACCATCTGCAATTTTCCAAAGTATGTATCTTTTACACTTAGACAAAAGCATAACACTTTACAGAAGCAGACAGGACTCAATAGCTTCACAGTAGCAATTTGTTCAACAGCCTCACAAAATTGGAATGAAGTGTGTAAATCACAGACACATATAAATTGACAGGTACATCATAAACACACATGATGACATGTTAGCATTATTTTTCTGCCGATAACCTCACAGCAGTCAAGGACACACTTATTTCACTTGAAAACAACAAGCCACAAAAATCAGAACACATAGAGCTCATGGTTTTTGGTTATACAATGTGTGTCAGGAACCATTCTGGCTTCCAAATGATACACCTCGGGGCATTTAACCTGTGATATCATCATCAAGCCCATGGCAGGGGAGAGCTAGCCTTGCCAGCTTACCTTTCAGTTCCCTGAAGCCCGATGGTCCAGTGCACACTCCACCACCCCACACTCCTGGCTGATGACGGAGCTGTGAATGAGGCTGCTGGACAGGGCCTTGGGGCCCAGCTCGCAGCTCAGATAGGATGGCTCCTCCAGTTCACGATGGGGCGGTGTACACTGGCCATCCGGAGGACCATAGGCCCCGCTGTTGGAGCCCCGCTCCCTTTCCTCTCCTTTGGCCTCATTGTCGGGCGAGTCCAGGGCCTTGCTTGGGCTATTGGAAGCAGAGTGGCTCTCCTGCAGAGGGGGGCTGAGAGCTCGCTGAGACTTTAAATAGGGCTTGACGTTGGCCACCAAGATGGTACTGTCCCGCTGCTCCTTACCAAACGTGCTGAGGGTTTTTCTGCGGCTGATGGTGCCATAAATCTCTGTCTCTACCATGGCCTCCATTCCCACAGGGATGAAAAGGTTGGTGCGATTATCGGCACTGTCTGCTTGGCTTCCTACCCGTAACTTTGGCATCCAGCATCTGTCAGAATGTCCCAGTGCACGACATTCAGCTGTGCAGTGGACTGATTTTTCTTGCCCTATAGAAACAGTTACAATGTTGTTAGACAAGGCAAGCAAAAGAAAGCCGTTTATGGATGTATATGCATGTAATCAGGTATGGACATTAGAAAACGAACTTAGACCAAATGTGAGGAATACACATGAAGTTTGAAGCAATGAATACATTTCCAGACTTCACAGCACTAAATAAACGCACAGACTTAAAATTTCGTTATAAGCATGTGAGGACAAAATGATCAATAGAAAATGTGCATTTGCATGTGACAAAGGTTTGATTAGGCAAAACTGCACCATAGATCCCAAATGTCATCATCAGCATACTTTCAAAACATATCAACCACCGGCTGACTAACTACAGATTAAAGGTATGTCTCCTTTGCATTTGCTATTTTCTGAATTTCATCTACTTTCAGAGGAAATAGTATGCGTTTTTTGCATATGTACATAGCAAAAGGCTTGCACAAAAATAAAGACAGGAATGAGAAATTCAGAGAATTCATTTTTGAGGAAGGTATTGCCACTGGAGAGAAACTAGCAGATGACGATGATGCAAAGAGATGCATGGGCTTAGAATACTCAGTAGTATGAACGCAATTGGGTATTTTTGTCACTGTTGTAGTCTACTCTGTCTGAATATCAACCAGCAATAGGGAAGCATTGACAATACTGAAGCAAAAAAAAGAAACTGAAAAAATATTTGAATTATCTATTTATTATCAAATATATTTTTAATCTGAAATTCTAATAAAATATTTGTGTGTTACTATTACAGCAACAGAACCTGATGAAGACAAACCTTAACAAACCTTTAGAACCACACCACTGTCCATTACTCAAGATGTTTTCTTTAAACATGTCAGCGGTAGCTTATGCAAAGGGCCATCAGTGGGTGGAAATGGACAAAGGCTGCTACAGCACAAATTAACTCTTTACATACCTGTGTAGCTACTAACACCATGTAAAAGGTTTGTCAGAGAAACATCTACACTCAGTTTCAGCTGCAGAATTTGCCCTAGAACTTCTGACAAAAATCAAAATGTCGCCTAAATTTCAAGTAAATTGTAAATTGTATTATGTAATGGCAAGGGCGTTCTTCTTTTATATTAAAGGTTAAAACCTATGCAGAGGAACCATGTGAAATGATCAAATGGCAGGATGCTTGCGAAAAAAGAGAGAAACAGGGACACATGTCACTAGGCAACAATATTTTATGAAGAGTGAAGGGGAAAGTAAGGGAAAAATACATCCTTTGACAATCTTGTATTTTCTTTGTTATGTTTTTTTAAGCCCGACTAAGCGCCCATCCACCAAAATCCATCCACCCAAATAAATAGCTCCCTTCTGACCTCCCTCCATCCATCCGTCCATCCATCCTTCCATCCATCTATCCTTCCATCCATCCATCCATCCATCCATCCCTCCATCCATCCATCCATCCATCCATCCAACCATTCTACCATAAATATTCAGCAGAATGCTAGTGAGAGCCACACAAGTGCATACATTACCAAAGGTAAACTACCCTGTTTGAGAAAGGTGAGACACCTAAAAGGCTACTGAGCATATTTCACAGGCCTTTATGTCGAGGGTTTTAGGAGGTAGGATTTCACAATCGTCGGTTGGTGATGGCTCAGTCGATGAAGGTTTCCAATGATGACTTACTTGTTGAATAAAGGTTCCTTTACTGGGAGGATTGCATTTCTGAACTGAAGACTATACAGACGTGGCATAATTTACAGACTGGTCTATTGTTCTTGTGGTCTTGTCAGCCAGCAGACTGTGACAACATTCAATGTCTGGCTGACCAAGCATTACATTTCACATTTAATCTGGCTATTAGTTTGGCTTTTTAACAATATTTTGACATTAGAAAATGCATTAATACAAGCCATTAATATTAAAAGCAATGCCCCACTTCTTTGCATTTCTCTTATCTTACAAATGCGGGCCTATAAATTAATTGACATTCCCGTCATGCAAGCTATGGTGCTGTGTGAATTCCCTTCTGCATATTATGAAACATCTCTTTCAATATCTCTCTATTTGACTGTCTTTGAACTGAGGCTGAGGAATCAGCTTCAGAAATGTGTGCTCCCGAAAACTGTGATTGAATTTACAACCCCTACAGAGAGAGGTGGCCTGTCGTTCTCCCAAGCAGCAAACACACACACACACACACACACACACACACACACACACACACACACACACACACACACACCCTCTGGCAACCACAGGACAATTCCTATCTCTGCCCTCTCAAACACTGCACAAACCTACGGCGCCTTGCCATGCCAACAGTGTGGAAAGTGGAGAAAGGGGACCTGATGTCCAGAGAGTCATTCCATTTTTAGATAGTTTCCCCACTCAAACAGGGAAATAAGAGGTAGCACTTCACTCAAGTCCCCCATTATCTTTCTCACTGCCGGCACACATTGCCACTGATACGACATCTCATAAAGTGTGGTACATTCTAACCAAATATATTAACATTTCAATAATATCTGTATTCCGAGGGATGTGTCTGAGGTTAACAGTCTCAAAAGCCTGACTGCTTATTATACCACAGGTGATGTAGATCATAACATATCTTTTTTTAGAATAACTGACAATAAATATGCCTGTTTTTTGCCTGCCTGCCTTCAATTCGTTTCAAATCATTCCAAGGGCACAACACATTTGATAACTTTGAGAAAATATTCCAAAGAAAAGAGTGGAAGGCTCTGTCATTTTAAAAATAAAAAGTACCTGTCTTTTTGTTCTGATAGTGTCTGTCATGCTTCCTTGTCTCCGTCTTGTTATTCAAGACATGCATGCAGCAAGTTCATATTCAAATAATGGAATGATCAAGTGAGACAGCGACAGAGGAACACTTTGCCATGCATATGAGCTCGTTTGATGGCTAAAGCAGACGGTGGATGTTTGAACATTCTTCCTTCAGCCAATGGACCCTTTTATCCTCTTTAACTATCATCTACTTTCCACTCTGGCGCCTTCGTGTCATCCTGGCAGCACAGCTCAGGATTGAAACTGCACTGAGTTACAATACCTTGCTACCTCAGAGAGCTAAGATTTCATTACTGTGGAGAATTTCTGCCACTAAAATCTTGTTTGAGCATTATGCTTTTGATAATCCCTTTAGGTGTAGTCACTGGAATATCTATGTGCTTTAGTCATACCCAGGTGGAGGGATGTCTCAGGGCAAAAAGATACCTGTGACCGTATAGCAGCACACAATGTCCTAGGCACATTCTGAGGGTAAAGCCAGAACAAGGGGTTGATACAAGAGTCAGTTAAGCATTTTCAATATGTCAGCGCCAAGACAGCCTCTACTCACCCTGCTCGACAGGCTGGCCATTAACTGCTGTTGCTTTCATCTTGAGGGCCTCCCTGGCAGACGTGTCGCAGTGTGAGCCTTTATTAGTATCCTGGTCACTATCAGCCTGGTCACTATCACCATGGCCACTGTCTCGCAGACTGGCTTGCTCTGCATCCTTAAATGTTGAGCTGCTGCAGAACACAGAGCAGGAGAGAGAGAAAAATATAACTCACCGGCCACTCTGTGTGACGGCTCCCATTTGACAAGCATTGTGAGATGTGTGGATAAAGACATGAATGCAAAAGCAGTGGTCAGGAAGTTATCGGTAACTGCCCTTACCTTTGAGCAAATGGCTGCCTGCTGCCAACATAATTGGGCTCGGAGGGAAAATTATCCGTCTGCAAATGAAAGGAAAATAATGTGTGCATTTGACATCTCAAATTTCCCTCTGACTGCCTCTCACCACAGATAGTAACATGAGATTGAGAAAGCCATGTCTTGGACGGATTTTCTGATCTTATGTTTTAATCAGGTACAAATGAAACATGTTAATAAAACATCTCTGGAGTGAGAGACAAGCTGCAAACAGAGGCTGCCTGATAAGAACAAATCTCCATCATGGCCATATTTGCTTCCTTGGCAAAGGAAAACAGCAATGGATCAGCAACTGTCATCTGCATCACTTTTTTTTTTTACCCTATCTTGAAAATAATGTGTTTATGTTGATCACACCCACATGCCCTGGCAACTGGTGACAGAGCCAGGGCTTGTCATTTGTCTTATCATTTCCAAATGAGGCTGTCTTTGAGACTGTCCTACATATTTACATAATTTACAGCAGAAAAATGCCACCATGCTAAATAACGTTACCATCCCTCCAAGTCAATTTGGCATGCTGGCTGGCCTGTATAAGCAACACTGTCATCCCTACAAGCAGGCTTGGATCCTATTAATGGCCTTATCTAGCCAACATCAGATTTGGATTGGGGGAGCTGGCCCGTGTTTGTTGAGGGCAAGGAATGCGATCGTAAGGTTATGCTGTGTGCATCTAGCTATCTGGCACACATTGGTTCAGTAATGTGATCAGACAAGCTGCTCAAACACCTGTCCAATCCCACATTTTGGGAAGGGTTTTTTCCTCTCTCCGTAGCAGCGGCTTTGGCAGGAGCACAGCAGTTTCTTCCAAGACTCACACAGTTTGCATTGCAAACTGAAAGGAGTTTTCTGAGTATTCAGACCTCCTGTAAGGTCTTGCAAGAGATAATTCATAACGGGCCAATTTCCACGAGTAGTCGGACTGTTTGCACGGCGACGAGCGGGGAACAAGGCGTATCTCATGAGTTATCCTATTTCAGGCTACTTGGTGGCAGATGGCATATCATACCATGTCTATTGTCTATTGTGTCTATTGTTTGGTGGCATAAAAGGAAAGCAGAAAATGATAACGAGGGAGTCTGATTGCATGGTGCCAGAGTATTGATTTGTAGAGTAGCCTCTCTTGTGTCAGATTTGTAAAGAAGCCGCGCCGAGCAGAGATAAGAGGGAAGGAGGAAGGGCAGATAAAGCCCAAAGTGCTGTATGCATCATACCTGTATCACCGACATCCTGTTGAGTGGTGTGTCAGCGGTGAGGCCAGCGAAGCTGGAGTGGCAGCCCGCCCTGGGGACCGTCAGGCTGTTGGGAGTGGTCTTCAGGTACAACACCTCTGACCTGGGCAGGGTGAGGGGTAGTGGACTCTGGTAGTCGAAACAGATGGGCGAGGTGATGAGCGAAGAGCTGCTCACCACGTTCATCCGACTCACCGCATCTCTCTCCTCCATCTCGCTCTGCACCAGCATGATGTCACTCTTGTTGATCCTCTTCTTCTTGCCCTTCCCAGCTGGGGAATTGGAGTACTCATCCATGCGGCAGTTATAATTCCCAGTCTCCTTATCTTGATGCTTGGACTTGACAGCGATGGCAGTCATGACTGCTAAAAGCATGACAGAGATGATACAAAGGGTAACTATGAGGGGTAGGGAGACGTCCCATGGCGGCTGTTCCCCACTGGCCCGGGAACCCCCTTCGGCGGTGGCCCCTGTGTTAGCCTTAATGATTAGCTTAGCCACGGCAGAGAGCGGGGGCTTGCCATGGTCGGTTACCTTCACAACCAGCTCCACCATTGGGGCCTTGTCTTCCCACTGAGCTTGGGCAGTCCTGACCTCCCCAATTACAGGGTCCACTTCAAACAGGTGATCATCGTTTCCCTCTGAAATCTCATAGGTCAGGCGGCCACTCTCCCCGTGGTCATGGTCCACTGCTTTTAGTGTGGCCACGATGTACCCTATGCCTACGTTTCGGGGCACACTGATTTCAGCCGTGTCATTTTGTAGGAGCGGTAAAATAATAACAGGAAGATTGTCGTTGACATCAAGGATACTGACCCGAACTGTAGCAGTGCTCTCCATGTGAGGTGACCCTGCGTCTTTAGCTTGAACTTTGAACTCAAAGAACTTAGTTTGTTCATAATTGAAAGAGCGTGATGCGTATATGGCTCCGTTGGTGGGATTGACAGACACAAACGTGTACACTGACACATCCCCAATATGGGAAGGCAGAATTGAGTAAGAGACCGTTCCATTTCGACCTATGTCTGGATCATGTGCCAATACAGAGCCTAAGTACTCCCCTGGGATATTGTTCTCAGGCACCTGTAGCACATAAACTGATTTTGTAAAACGTGGTGCATTGTCATTTTCATCCAAGATTTTGACTGTGAATGATTTGGTGTAGTTCAACGAAGGGATCCCATTATCTCTGGCCACAATTGTAACATTGTATTCATCCTTCAGCTCTCTATCCAATGGTCTGTCTGTAAGAAGAGTGTAGAAGTTATCATTGTTCTCCTGCAGTCTGAATGGTACATTGCCCAACACTCGGCACTGGAGTTGACCATTTCTCCCAGAATCTTTATCTGTGACCCTCACCAGTGCTATAACTGAGTCTGGAGGGGCTGCCTCACTGATAGCCCCCTGGCGGACGGACACAAAACTTATAATTGGCCAGTTATCATTTTTATCAAGCACTTTGACAGTGATTTTGCAATGACCAGGTATTGGGTTAGGTCCAAGATCCTTAGCTTGTACATCAAACTCAATCATGGGGTTCTCTTCATAATCAATTTCTCCCAGGATCTTGATAACGCCAGTGTTAGGGTCTAGTGAAAACAACTCCTGCATTCGTTCTGATGCATATCCGCTGAAAGAGTAAACCACCTGCCCATTACTTCCTTCATCTTGGTCTGTGGCATTCAAATCGATCAGCAATTTTCCAGGTGGGGAATTTTCAGGGAGCTCTAATACATAGGAGGGTTTTTCAAAAACGGGGCTGTTGTCATTTGAATCAGTAACTCTAACATTGATTTGCATGGATCCTGATCTTGGGTATTCTCCTCCATCAATAGCTGTTAAAAGGAGTGTGTGGTGACTCTGATCCTCCCTATCCAGAGGTCTCTGAACGACTAATTCTGGGTAAATGGTTCCATCACCTCTCGTTTTTAAATCCAAAGAAAAGGTGTTGTGATCATCCCTTGTGACCTGGTAAGTCTTTATCCCATTTTCCCCTGAATCTGAATCATGCGCAATTGTTAGAGGGAAGCGTGTCCCAGAGGCAGCATTCTCAGAAATATCTATATTTATGTGATCAGACGGAAAGCTGGGTGAGTTGTCATTTATGTCTAATATATCAATCTTAACCATGCAAATTTCTTTGTCATTGGCAAACACTTCCATAGAGAGCTGACATTTGGGGTTGCGCCGGCACAACGTTTCTCTGTCTATTCGTTGTATTGTGAATATAAGTCCACTCTCCGAGTCAACGTCCACCAGATGTGGAGCAGAATTTTCCAAAACTCTGAAGTTGGATTTTTCCCCCCTCTCCATCGGTCCATATCCAGCATCCTTTGCTATATTTCCTATCACAGTACCGGGTCCTTGCTCCTCCGGGACAGAATAATTAAGGTTTTTTAATGTCAGGGCTTTAGCCCACAAGAGAAAGAAAAAAGGAACAGAAAGACGCATCCCTTTATCCTACTGAAAATGCGGCAGTTAAAAAAAAAAAATTCCTCTTTGACTTTCAACCTGTTGATTTTGGCGTACCAATATGCGACTAAATTCTGACCAGACAGGTGGTTTCAATCTAGCAAGACGGAAAAGGTTATTTCTTCAATTTCTCGTAAACCCACCTTTTTTATTTTTTTATGCTGCCTTTTAACCTTCTTCACATGCCGTTCAGCAATGATGAACTCTTTCTGTAAACAAAGATGACCGCCCAACGACATCCTATGCATTCACAATAGATACTATTCATTGATCTGTCAGATCTGTTTTGCTTCTCTGTTTAAAGAGCTAAATAAAAGATTAGTTATTTAGATGCCTCCCTATGCCTTCTTGTAACAAGGTTATTGCGTTTGAACATCTCTCTACGGTGAAGGTTAGACTGTACAAAAGCGCATTGCCCTCATGCGACATCTACACCTACACCAAATACTGACAAGCCCATTTAAAATGCTGCACATGCTATTCCCTAACATCCTAAATAACATTTAATTTACTTTTTCTGTACGGCACACTGTTGCATACAGGTTTTTGTTCAGATACCTCCCACGTTATCGAACTAAAAAAAGTAAACGAGGAAATAAAGATGTCCCATGTCCTATATTCCAGTCATTCAAGCTCATCTGTATCGCGACGGCGACTTTTGCCTGATAATTGTCCTATAATCAGTCCAGTAATCCTATAATCCAGTCCAGTTGGACCCAGTGCACTAGCATGCTGCATTCGGGCAAAGAACATCTGCACTGCTCCTTTGAACGCTGAAAAAATGCGACGTCCGATGCAATGTTCCAAGATTTGTAGATAATCAAAATTAATCGTTTTCCTCCGCTCAATTCTCCGGTCACGTCAACTGTTCAGACAGCTCTGTCTCCTGGCAGTGAGATCTGACCAGAATCCTCACGACGCCCTACTCTGACTCCAGTTTATCTCTTGGTGCATTTAACATAGTTTCTGATCGTCCTCCAACCAATGAGTGAAACAGTGACAGATCTTGCCTTGGGGGGTTTTCGCCAATAGGTCTGGCAAGATCGCATGAAGGAGGGCTGTGCCAGTGGTAGCCTACGTGTTTCAGTTACTGATGTGCGCGCCTACAGCACACTAAGGATGAAAACGAGCTCATCCATGTGGTTCATAATAATTGTGGATTTGGGATAGGAATTATGAATATACTATCAACATGTGTTGGGACAGATTACCCTGCCGTTCGAAACAGCTGGTGGTTGGCAAACAAGTGGTCCTATAGGCAATAGAAGGTCAGTTAGGGAGGTAGCCTGTATCCCGTTGACCCCGATAGAGGCGGAAAAAAACGAACGCATTCGTGTGAAACCATAAACGTGCCAGACTTATCAAACGGGGAAAAATAAGATACCTGTTGGTTAATTTAAACATAAATTGATCCTAGTCGAACAACACAATAGTCCAGCCTAGCTCAACTGAGACTGTTGCTTTACAAGCTTCCGCATCTATTAAGTCCGCTGCCAGCTTTGAACAATCCCACTTGTTGGCTTTCCTAAATGCAGTAATGCCCTGCTATTAAACTCTCATTTAATACACACACACATCTTTAACTATAATGATGAACCATATTTTAGTCTACTCTGTGTTAATATAATATGACATTTACAAGATGATTCTCCCTTGAATACATCAGTGTATTGCAGGTGCAATGCACGAACAGGTTGTGCGTAGACATACAGCCTTTACATAAGGCCAAGATCGATCATTACAGGCCATGTTGCTCAGGCTCTAAACAAACCTTGAGATGTCCACAGGTTCATTTATATTGGCTGAAATGGGTCTGCCTTCCTCCTCTGGGGAGCCTCAACTTTGCCGGGCCAGGGTGCAGTCTGCATAAATTGGCTATTTCTGCAGGTGAGAGATAAGGGCAACAAAGGGAAACTCTAATTATCATTCAGTCAGTTTAAACCCCAGGAAAAAGCTGCTATTGACAACGGTGTTTTTGCACTATGGCACACTCCTCCTACCTTTTACTATTATCCGAACTTCTCAAATGGTTGGGGAGTTCGTATCCACATCATCTGAGGACATGTACTTCTTCCAAGTGTGGCTCTTCATTTCTTGTAGAGGTTGAAGAGTTAGCCATAGGGGAAATGCTCGATGAAGAGAATAAAATTACACTTCCATCTACATCTGCCTGTGGTAAGAAGACATGGGAGCAGTGATTGTTTCATGGAAAATTGATTTTCAGTCAAAAGTACATTACTGTGCAACTGTACATTACAGCTAGGGAAACATAACAGAGGTTGGAAAGATGGCAAGCAGTATGCATGCTACGGGAACAAGGATCCAATCTTGTAAAGCCACCTTGTTAATGAAATTCACCCTCCACACAAGCATGATTCTTTATCTGACATATTTATTGTTCACTCTTTGCATCAGAGCACATACATTATGTCAACAAAACAACAGTGTATGATTAAATTTGATCTAACACATATTTAAGAGAAGAAAATATTTATTCCATAAACTACAGCATTAAGCACGATCAAGGTGCAAATGGCCTTCATCTGAAGTACACGATGAAGATTATATTTCATGCAAGAGGTTGAAGAGGAGAATAGACACATCTGGCTCGATGCTCCCCTGATGTTTCTCTTCAGTCCCCTTGCTCAGGATTACCTAAACCAAGCTGACAGCAGCCTGTGGTCAGATATAGGCCTATGGGTGCAGCGTTCTGACTGTTTACCATGGAAATGGTGCCTTCAACAGGCTGCTGCAATTATACGCTCCAAACATTTCAAATTACCTACTCATCAATCAAGCCTTATAGGGTAGAACAAGGCTATGGTGTTCTGCCTGAGGATAGACACCTTGGAGAATAATCATTCTGAATCTTTCCAAAACCTGTAGGAAGAATTTAGCAACATAATGTTGACTTGTTAACAGGTTTTAGTCTTGAAATAGGCTTGCCCAAGTGCTGGGATGCTGCAGTATGGTGTATTTGTATGAAATTTGAGATGGACTCTATTGGGTGCCCCTGTGTTATCAATATAAATATAACATGTGTGCTACTTCACTTCTGGGGCTGTGTCTGTGTATCATTGAGTGGAAACTAGCACACTGATGCTCAGCCTCAGGAGGGTTGTGTCAGATGCCTTGTCTCACTCGCAGCTCAAGTGTCCCACATACAGAGCGTACAAGTGAATAGGTGGATACAGTACTTTCTGGAACAGCAATGAAGTAGCAGGTTAGAAAAAAAAGGTCTCTCTGGAGAAATGATTCAAGGTATTGGAGAGCCTTAGAGGAGAATAAAGAGAAAGTAATTTCAAAGGGAAAATAATGGAGGTCACGGTGTTTGATGTAATCATTCTGATCATGGAAATAGTTGGGGTGATGATGGAATCAATTACAGCTACAAAGGGGTGAATGTGAATAAAGATATATTTAGTTTTTCCCGTTTAATAAGATGTTAGGATCTAAGTCAGCCATGCATGCCTTCAGACGGAATGAAGTGTACTTTTCCGCGACTGTGCCGAGGTGATATCGGCAGACGGAAGGCAATAATACTTGAAATGTGATGGATGGACGCTGCTCCCACCATCCTCTCCTCGTGTTTTGTTTTGATGGGTGAATACAAGGTCAAGGTGGAGTTTATCCCCCGATATCACCTGCCAGTCCAGTCACGAGTAATGCTCAGTGAAGGTGACACTCCTTTGAAGTCTGAACTCTGCATGCCCATCTCAGCCATTTTCTGGAAATTCAAATATATTGTTTATCTGTTGGCAGGATAAAAAAAAACATTTCTAGTACAATATCTACTCAGTCTGTGATGCCCAATTGTGTTCCCAGAAAAAAAAAGATCTAACCCCAGCTGGGATTTACACATCATACAAACAGGTTTATGCTTCAGGTATTTTGTTCTATAAGGTGCTTGGTACACTTTTGTGAAAGTATTATAATGAATACAAAATATGTGTGAACTAATTAATACATATGACCCAAAGTGCTTATTTTTTTAAAGGACTGCATTCATAAACAAATCATTTGCATTGACTTAACTGGGACTTTACTTTTGAATTCAGCCAATCTCATGTGTGGCAAAGGCATTTCACAATTCTTAAATATCTAACCATATCAGCATGCAAAATTGAAATGAAATAAGACTCATGAAAACAGAGGGCTCTTTAAAACATTTCAAGATGTTCCTTGTCAGATTGCAGTATATTTTAGATGTTTTTCTCCTCACCAAATCAAACAGCAACGTGTACCACTCATCTGCACAAACCCTTTCAGCTCCTCATTCTCTTTTTTTTTATTTGTTATAATGCGGCATTCAAAAAAATAACACATTTTCTGATACATTGAAACCAGCTGTTTCACACAAAACATTTTTTTAAGTAGAAACTAGCAGTTGGAGATGTTCCAACAATGCAATTTACAATTAAATCAACTAAGAATAAAAGCCCTTTATGGGCATGACTGCCTTTACTTGCAATAAAGTGAGTTACTGGAGTATGGAGTGGATGTTTGCCTGTTATTGAAATGAAAGGAAGTCAATGTTAATGCAGCGCATATCTAATTGCAGTAGAAGCAACACATTAAAATACAAGCTGTGGAAAAGAAAGTGGTGGTGGAGCAGATAAGGATTTGACTATTGCTTATGAAACAGAACAAGAAAATGTTTATGTAATTTGTGCAATAGAACCATTTATGCAATAGAACCATGGCAACAAATGTCCATTCATTTCGACTGGTTTCGGTGCTTCCTCTGGTGAAATCTCACAACAATAAAAGACAACCTGACACCTAACAGGATAACAAACACAATGCCCCATGCATCCCCTAGCAAATTAATACAAGAATGTACTGTAAAGTGACTAAAAACTAATTTAACAATACTAAGCAACATGAAAGACAAGGGAAGTCGCCCACAAAGAGAGACAAACACTCAGTCTGTACAGATAAAACAGTATTGTTCAATATCTCTGAGGTATTCCAATAGCTTCAAGGAAAATGGCAAACCGGTAACAACGTCAGAGAGCCAAAGAAACTAAACTTGTTATCTAATCACACAGCCAAAGCAATTCAACAGATTTACAGAATATATTATAATTATTGCATCACCAGTCTCACACAGATTATGTTGTAAAGGGGCATAGTATGGGTTTTAGTTGTCCGCTTCCCATGCCTGAACCCGCTGGTTTAATGAGACACATCCCGATACTAAGCAGTATCAACCAGTGAACAACTGGCCCAGATTCATCCTCATCATCCCAGGGCCAAAGCTCTCTAGGAGAGTTGAAAAAGTCTGTGGTAACAGAGCTGCGGGCAGTAACATGTGGTGTGTAGGACAGGTGGCCCAGGGGCTTTGCATCTGCCTATGGCACGTGGCACTGCAGTTTAAAAGCTGTTATGATGGACTATAATGGATAAACCAAGGTAATACATACAAAACACATTTGACTCTACTGCACAGAGACATGATTAGATTATTATACTACATTTGTCAAATATATATTAAATGTAAGCTTTATCTATTCAGTTTGAGAAATTATTGAACATTTACACTGTATTGGTTTATGAGTCAATGTGGGAGCTTAAGTAATTAAATAAACTAAGGTCAACAAGTTTTTCATTAAAGACTACGTTTCACACTTTAGCTTGGATTGGAACTTGAATTGTAAATAAAGCTCCAGATACACAAAGCTAACTTTCAATTTTGATGTCATGGCTTGCACTCCATGAGGAAAAAACTGCCAACACATACACTGATATACATCCTGTGTACTGTATACATTAAACTGCCTTTGCCAGGTTAACCTGTTCAGCAGACTGGTTGCACATAAAATGTGAACTTACATGAAAGCATCATAAATGCATTAGTATTAAGGGTTAGCCTGTGCTTCTGCAAAGCAATTTAGTCTATCTAGAGCCACTGTCAAAACAATGAATGCTAATGATACAAATACAAGCTAATTTAGAATGTGTGCTTGAAAGTAATTCACAATGCAAGATAAAACAAACCAAAACTAAAGTTACTAACTCCCCTGAGTCCATTATAGTGTATTCTAGCTTTAGTTTTTTAAGCTTTCGTAGCCTGATGTTTCCCCCTAGTGGTCTGAGCTATCAAATAAAGGGTGCATTGTAGGTTCACATACATTTAGCCAATCATATTCCTCATCCCATTATTCCCTTATTGGTACCTTCTAATTTCACAACAATCATGAAATATCATATAAACTCATCCAATATGTCTACAATCTCCCAAGGACTAACATGACAATAGCCTATCATTACAACAATATAAATATACAGTACAAACAGTACCATAGCATTTCTAAAATATACTGTACACACACACACACACACACACACACGCACACGCACACGCACACGCACACGCACACACACACACACACACACACACACACACACACACACACACACACACACACACACACACACACACACATACACTATATAAAAATACAAAAAATAACCGACCCTGATAGATCACATATGCTGGGTTTTGACTACAAGTGTGCTTTCTATAGACAGCTAAACCAGAAAGCTAAATAAACACGAGGAATCTGTAGAGATCTATTAAACCTATGAGAATGCTGAAGTGGGTCTCAAGCAACACAATGGCTGAATGTGACTGGCCTTGACATCGCAGTAGTGGTGAATTATGAAACATCCATCTGAGGGTATGCAACAAATGGTTACCACTGATTTGTATCCTGGACATGTCTCTCTGGAAGATTCCTAGAGAAAATAGGTTTTATTATTGTAGAGTATTTGAAAATATTTAGGACTCAATTCGTGACTAGATATATTTAAGTGTGAGCATTTTGGATATAAAGGGATATACATCCCCAAATTGTTATGAAACCAATTGGGTACTGGCAGTATCCTTCCCCATAGACCTGTTACTAAGGCTGCAGTATTTACGCTTTCAGTACCATGGACAGCAACCAGACACCACTTTCTTTCTCTACTACTGCAGCTTGAGAGCTGATAGGGGGTATGCTGATCACTACAGATTGACTTAGCTGGTGTTTGAATAGTGTTTTGATAAAGGAGAAACATTTTGTTGCATAGGTAGGTAGAAGTTTAAGTAGAGGATCTTGAATGCCGGTGAAATGAATAAATAAAGTCAATGACAACCATTTAAAACCTTAAGTTATTGAGGGTGAGTTTGCTACGTACCATAAAATTCAGATTTGAATCAAGAGATTAATTACAATGGTGATAGCATTCCCTCGTTTACCAGGGTAGATTGCCTTATTTTTGCATCTTTGCATTTTTGTTTTTCCATCTAGACATACCAATTCTGAAGAGAAAAAGCAGAAGAAAGTAATGAGGGAATGAATGCAGAATGAACATTCCTTATCTAAGATGTTGCCAGCTAATTATGCTCGATGAACGAGTGCACTAGATACCTTTATCATCCAGACAGAAAGTATCAGGTCTAAGAAAATATCACGGCTAGTAGGTGTATTTGGGTGCTTCATTTGATTCCAGCACAAAATATAATCGTTATTGTGTTTTGAGAAGCAATCAGCTTAGCCCTGAAACAACCTGTCAACTTGGAAAAGATCCAAACCATCTTGGGGAATATCAAATCTAATTAGACAGTGTGTAGTTGAATGTCTTTTTTATTTAGAATGTGCCTATAAAACCAGGGAATAGCAGAGGCAACTACAGCACAACCAAAACAAAAACACGTTATGTTTCCTTGGCAGAAAATTAAGCCACCAAGAATGCTAAGGCAGGAAGAGATCTGCACAAAACCACCGTGGTGCAGCTGTCGATGGACTGTCACAGTTGACCAGAGTGCTGCGTTCATGTAACACTTCCTTTTTGCTAGACTACAGAGACAAATAAATAAAGAAGCTGGACTGAAGGAATGCCAATGTGAATGCTTGTGTGAAAAATGTTACCCTTTCGGGGAAAGAAACTGGCGTAACATTTAGTTTAATGAACAGAACCCAAGGTGCTTTATTACAGTAAACTCTGATCATGTCTATGTATGCATGGAAAGTTCAATCGAACCAACAATTTATCTAGAATAAGACTATATAACTCACTCTTAAACTTCAATTGTATTAGTTAAACACACACAGTTGCACAAAACACTATTTCATATTTTGTATAGTACTTGTCTCTTTTAAATGCACTACACCCATGGTTTGCTAATAGCCATGTCCTCCGACTAAACTGTACGGATGAAAACACCTTGTGGCGCAAGTTTTTAGGTTGATGACCTACATGGAAAGTATAAAGCAACCATTAAGTAAGCCATATTCTATTGATTAATAAATGCATTTTCCCCTGTGTAGCATTGGCAATCTGTCACACCACTGCACATCACTCGCAGCCAAAAGTATGACCTTAATTTTTGTCCTATTTTACTGCCGGGCCATGAGTCCACAAAGCAGGGTATTTGTACAGGAAGGTGTGACAGATATTCAAGTGTCCTTCCTGCCATCGAATGTTCTTTCCCTGGGGACAAGGTCAAGATAATTGGAGGCTGTCCTGGCAACACAATGAGAGGGCATGCAGCCTTTAGCAAATTACCCTCTATTCAGAGAATGATGCATTGTGGTAAGTTATTAAATGTTTGCCAACTTTATTTAACTCTTTTAATAAACGCAAATCAAATTCCTTGACCAGGGTTTAGGTATCCATGTCGATACTATGGTTCCAACTCCTTTTAATTAAATAGTGAGAGGCGAAATGCGGAAGTGATAACTTTACAGGGTCATAGGCAACAGCCGCAATGACAGGACAACCATGTCAAGGGACTGTGTCCGGAAGAAAGTCTCCCCCATACAAATATTCACAAAACCTACAAGCCAACTGTGATTGATTGCAAGACTAGGTCCCATTCAGTAGTCAAAAATTAAAAATGGATCGCAAGAGACAGTCTGACTTCATGAATTTGACTGGTTGAAATGTGTGATAAAAAAGCAATATTAATGTAGGTTTATATATTTCAAGTTTATGATGATATGCAATTCATTTCCCAAAGACATTCCCCGTTGATTGAGATTTTTCCTTGATGTAGAATGTTTCTTTTAACATGACCTCATCTCTCTTGTATTACTAAGTTCTTATTTACCCCTCAATGTGAACAGCTCCAGCAGAACATGTCAAAGTCCTGTATGTGTGATGTGTGAGTATGATTAAATAAAGATAGACCTCATGTATATTATTTGCCAATGCTTTTTTTTCAATAGACCGTACAAATATAAATTACACAAATGTTGAAATTCAATAAATGATGCTGGTTATTATCTGCATTTTATTCAATAAACATGAACTGCAATACATGCTTACATCTTTACATCACAATTAAATAAAAAAAGACAAAATGGTCAACATTCTGGATATCAAGAAAAAATATATACACTGAATATGTGACAATATCTACTTTAAATCTTTTTTTATATATATAATAAAGCACATTTAACTTTTTTGACCACAAGAACTGTAATAAAAATGTAGGCTAGTGTCTACATCATTAACTTGGTCGGCAATTAAAAAATAGTTGCCACTTCTGAACCGTTAGCCACTGTAACAATGTTTGGGCTCAGCCTCCGGATGGTCCCAACTCCTACTGTTGCCTCTCTGAGTTGGTGCGAGAAGTAGGAAGGGAGAGTTCCAGTTCCCGAGAAGGTCTGTGCGGTGGTCCTAGCTTTGGGAAGGTTTGTGCTGTAGCACAAGTCTTTCCAGGCATGGGAATAGGCATGAGGATTGTTGTAGACGGGGGCTGGAGAAAAGCCTATTGTGTATGCATTATCTTGAGGAGTGCTGAAGCTTTGAGTCGGTATCACACTGTAGGTGCCTTGCCAGTCCATAGAAATGGTGTTTGCAGCATTGGCTGAACCTGAAACAGAACAAAGAGACAAAATATTACTGTCTGGAAACCTCACTAACTATTACACAGATACACATAGGTTTGAATTATTCTGTAGTGCTTAGTACTTTGTATATTGAAGGTATAAGGTCATTTAAATTAGGGAAAGTGCTTTATAACTCCAAATCTAAATTCGACACAAATCCCTGTGATAAAATATACGCATTCTGCAATCAAGTTGATCGACTTACTCTTTGCCCAAGGCTGGAATGTGCTGAGGTTCCTCTTGCCTCCATCGCCACTAATGTCAGAGTCACTGTCATTGAAGTCACTGTCCCCTTTGCCGCTGTCCTTCACGCTCTGCTGGTCAGTGTTCCCAATGCCACTGTGAATAGATTCAAACATATTAGCCACCACTGCACACTATCTGATTATTGATGTTGGCTTATTTTTGTTGCTAGTATGAAGCCTTCCACTTCCCTAGTGCAACCCCCCACCCCCTACCACTTCACAGGACAGCCGCAATCACAAGTAGCTATGCACAGTGCATGCTAAGTAGCCCTTCATCACTGGAAATAAATAACGCACATCCTTCATGAAAGTGTAAATGTTGAGGTATTTTGTTGTGCTCTTACCTCACTTGCAGGCAGTATTTGTCACCTTGCCACACAGATGTTGGCTGGAAATGTTTGGAGGGCAGGAACATCTAAAGAGCAAAGATAGAATGACAGGTAGGGGGGTTAGTGTCTGTTTCTGGCACGGAGATCAAGGTACCACTAGAAAACATCACATGCATATTTGAACATGTTGCTGCAGCAGAAGCCGACTCACCTTTGTCTCCGATTCTCCACTCCTCTCGTCATAGAGACAGGACTCATCCAGAGATGAAGCGGTTTTGTCATGGAAGAAACCCCTCTGGCCACTGTACATGTTTAGTTCCGTTGAGCCCATCATTGGCAGAGGCCTGCCGTCAAACAGGCCACGGCGCACATCACTCTTGGAGCTACGGCTGCTCTCGCCACGGCTCATCTTGCACGTGACAACAACGATCACTATCGCAATCAGCAAGAGAGCACAGCCCCCACTGAGCATGATGATGACCACCACTGAGGCATCCAAGCTTTCTTTTTGACTGGGCTCTAAAACAATGACAACTTGGTCTTGGGTGGGCTGTGTCTCCGAGACAACAAACCTAATGGTGGCACTCGCAGAGAGAGGAGACCTGCCATTGTCACTCACAGCAATCTTTATTTCCAACACATCTCCAATTTCAGAAACCAGTCCTTGTTTCAAAGCAATTTCACCCGTGTCCTTGTTCATAGTAAACAGCATTGGGTCTCCACGCACAATTCGGTAGGCAAGCTCACCGTTCACACCCTCGTCTGCGTCCTCGCCCTGAACTCGAAGGGCCAGATACCCCATGGGTGCATTGTAAGGCAGGGTAATATCAGCTGACTCATTTCGCAGTAGAGGGAAAGTGAAAAATGGATAGTTGTCATTTTGATCGACAACTCTGATTCGGATGGTGGAGGTGCTTGATTGCTGAGGGGAGCCTTTGTCCTCTGCTTGGATGGTCAATTCAATCTGCTGTAGAGTCTCATAATCAAAAGATCTCAGACTGTACAATGACCCTGAGACTGGGTCAATAGAAACATAGGTGGACATGGCGCCTCCTCCTGCTACCTCTGAGTCTATCAATTTATAAGAAACTTTGGAATTCTTACCAATATCTAAATCACGTGCAACCACTGTTGTTACATAAGACCCTGGAATGTTATTTTCCATGACAGAAACGTCATAAACTGTTTTACTAAAGAGAGGCGGGTTGTCATTCTCATCTGTGACTCTAATAGTATATTGTCTGACCGTTTTGAATGGCGGTGTTCCAAGGTCTTCGGCAACTACAGTCAGGTTGTATTCGGAGATCTTTTCTCTGTCTAGACTGGTAGTTGTTACAATCATGAAGGTGTCGCCATAGGCCTGCTGCAGTTTGAAATGTTCGTGTCCAAACAAACTGCTCCGCACGTAGCCGTTGGAGCCAGAATCTCTGTCCGAGGTGCTGATCAGTGCAACGAAACTTTCTGTTGCTGCGGCCTCCGTGATATAGGCAACCCCGTCACTGGTCGAGGTCATTGGCTTAATGGTAATTTCAGGTGCATTATCATTAACGTCTATAACATCTACAACAACTTTGCAGGTCGATGGCACAGCATTTACGCCTAAATCAAATGCCTTTATATTAAGTTCATAAGACCTTTTCTTTTCAAAATCAACTAAAGCTTTCAATGTCACGTCCCCAGAATAAGTGTCAATATTAAAAATGCGCGCTGCTTCAGAGAACTGGCCATCCACAAAACCATACACCACTTCACCATTAACGCCTTCATCTGGATCAAAAGCGTGCACTTTTAGAACACGGTCACCGATAGGAGCGTCCTCATTAAGTTCAACTTTCAGTGAGTTATGTTCAAATGTTGGGCTGTTATCGTTGAAATCTAGCACTTTGATATAAACAGTCATTGACCCTGATTTTGGTGGCACTCCTCCATCTGTGGCAGTCACTTCGATTGTATATGAATCTTCCACCTCCCTGTCCAATTGTTTCACCAGCACAAGTGCAGCATACTTCTTTCCATCTTCCTTACTTCGCACATCAACGACGAAATTGCTGGATGGAGATATGTAGTAGTTTTGGACGTAATTACTACCCACATCATGGTCAACAGCTATTTCTAAAGGGAATCGTGAGTCCAGTGGTACATTCTCTGATATCTCTAGGTGCGTCTCATTCCGTTGAAATATAGGAGAGTTGTCATTAATGTCTTTGACCTCAATCTCGACGTGGATTAGTTGAAACTTTTCTTTTGAGAATGCTACTATATCGAAGGCTATGAAACAACGCGGGGACCGGGGACAGATCAGTTCTCTGTCAATTGTTTCCCCAACACTTAAAAGTCCGTCAACTTCTCTAATTTGAATCACAGACGAGTTGGACTCTTGCATAAAGCGGAATGATGTTTCCATGTCTTCAGCTGGGTCAATTTTCAGGTCTTGAGATAGATTTCCTATTTCGGTTCCAGGGGTGTCCTCTTCATAGGTAAAGTATCTTGTAGTTGTACACTCAGCAGTGTAAAGTAACAAAATAGCAAGCATAAAAAACTGTCTGACTCCTTTAACCGTACAGCATTTCATTTTGCTGGATTTGTCTACTATATAAGTGATGCAAACGTAGATATAAACAGCGTTGCCAAGAGAGATTCGCGGAAGTTTTAGGATACAACTGACTTTACAGCGTGAAGTTTATCTTTAAACCGATCTATATGCAAATTGGTTATCCCATTGGCCAATGGCCTGCAAGTGTTTCACCAAACGGGAGACGTTTGGCTGTTTCGCAAATTGTTGAGGCCGGTCGGGTTTTTTGTTTGCAAATGGCCTTCAGATAAAAAGCTATGCTTCATCATGTTTAAAAGTTCTGTGAAAGAATTCCGCAATTTGCAATGGGTGAATCTAATCAATCATGGGCTAGCCATTCTCCTTTTTATACATGATGTGCTAACATAGGCCGATATATTTGAATATACATTTACTTATGCTTGCCCTAACATTGATTACGTTTTTGACCACATACTATTTACATTACTAGTCTCTTTAATTACTTATTTTACACAGTTAATATAGATGTGCTTAGCAATCCATGAATACCTTAGAGAGTATAACAATAATATATTATAACACTGTCATGAGGCAATTTTAAATACCCACCTTGCCCTTGTCTGTTTATTAATGCAGAGCTAAGTATTTAATTCAACCGTGTAATCATATCCTTTACTCTCAAACTATTTTAATAAAAGGCACATCTTGTGATCGATCACTTTATTCCTGACAACCACTATATCTCTGAACAAGCCAAACAAACTATTCATTGAACTAAATGCATAGGACCATATTCAACTGGGTGTGAAGACTAAGACCACAAACACCATCAGACGGGGTTTTAATAACCATATGGATGATTAGTTTGTGGTGATTAAAAGGGGTGTTTTTACTTCAAAGACCTCATGCCTCTTGACACCCTCCAGTTGGTGCTAAATCTGTCTGGGCCCCTTGAGATCACAAACAGGAAGGTGTTAAAAGCCACACACTGAGAGGAGCAGCGCAGACACTGAGCATTTTGTTGATTGAGATAGAACGTTGCGGATAGGATGCTGCACAAATACTTGAATTAAAATTACTTCTGATCATTTAACTATGTAGCCTATTGACAAACGGAAAGTTACAGTTAACCTTATCGTGTTGGTGGACAATTCCAAGACTTAGTAAGATCAAAAAGATTCTCATTAAAACTAGTTAAAGGAAATTAGCAGGATTTCTATGACTTCTATTTCCTTGACCTCTTCCCAATACTCCTCTTAAGGCATCCCATGTAGGCCAGTTCCCAGGTTATTGAAAAAGCTGTTTCCATTATCACCAATAATCAGGGCCGTTTCTAGCTTTTTGGGGGCCCTGTGCGAAATGTTGTTTGAGGGGTCCCTATTTTGTGAAACTATTGTAATGGAATTCCAAACCCTCTAAGGTGATCCAGTGGCATGAATTTAACATTTAAATGCGTCAATCTGGTGCACATGAAGAGATCCATTAGTAAATACATGCATATAATTTTTTCACTCAGCCCGCAAGGATGGTTTGTCACCAATACAGACTGGTCATATACATTTTTTTGTGAAAAAAGACCAAAAGACAGCTTGGGGTGCCCCAAGTTTCTTCGGGGGCCCTATGCAACCGCATAGTCTGCATATACCGTAGCAACAAATGTCTCTACCAGTAATGGTGATAAAATGGGGATTAAAAAACTTCCAAGCATTTTTTTTTTTACAATTTTGTCAATCATCTGAACACAGAGTTTTTTAACTCTGGAAATTGCTTAGGAATTTACAAATAGAATGAACATTCTTATTCTTCTTATATTACGGCAATTCATTATGAATCATATTTACTTGACCATTATCATACAACAAAGATCTGTGTAATAAAACATTCTCATTTTTGATAGCAGGGACAACAGTGTAGGGGCACCCTTACATAGGACTTATTGGAGCAGCACAGTTGAAACAATCTATTACTGAAGGTGTTTTTTTCCAAAAGTGAATTATGTTACAGCACTGTCTCCAAGGAGTTCAAGCTAACTCGTACAATCGTACAGTGCCAGCCTTCCTAATCAGTTTCTCGAGTCGGTTGGCATAACCTGCGCTGACGCCCCTGCCACAACATACTGCTGCAGAGAGGATGTTAGCTGCCACCACACACTGGTAGAACATCATTAGTTGTGACCTGGATTCACTAAAGGAACTGAGGGAAGGATAGGGTGCATGGGCCTTCTAGTATACGGCCATGATGCTGGCGGGCACTCCCAGCCTGTTGCCAAAGATACTGGTAGGATATAATGGCAGGACTTAACAACATTTCAAAAACGATCATTGATGATTCCCATATTTTGTGGGACTTATGTTATACTCTTATGCTTTTCTTTGAATAGATATCCATATTTCCAAGGGGAACTTGTGCATGGTATATTAACTTAGAAGATAGTAAGGAAGAGGAACCAGAAAGATTTATTTGAATTTAATTATCGCTACAATTGTCTAACTGAAAGTAATGCGATTAAATAGTAGCTATCTAGCTGTAGTACCAATACCAAACAAAAAAAAAATGTTGTTGGGTGTCGCAAGTCAAACTGAATACAAAATGTTCAACATGTAAATTGACCTAAAAATGTAGGAGGAAAATGCACAGGAATTATATAAACTCTAATCGAGAAAACCTCTATTATTGAATGTTTGATTCCATGAGCTGTTTGAAGTGTTGAAATGTACATGAAACAATCCTGCAAAAGTCAATTAGGGTAAACTAAGGTAGCAATTACAGGAAAAAATGATTCACTGAAAACCAGACATTCAAAGCCTTAATCACATGTACACCATGCTGGCTGGGTGTTAAAATCCAGGGATTTAGGACTAAGGATAGTCAGTAATATAGTTGCACACACTTAAGGATTGGACAAATTAGTTGTTTGCCACAAAGAGGATTATGTTTTAATCTTTAAATACCTCATCACATGGCACAGAGTGATTCTCAAAGGTTGGGCTACCAAAAGTCTTATTTACTACTATATGATATACCATACGGCTTTCAGTAAGCCCAAACAAGAAAAATAAAAAACACTGCATTTGTCATAACGTAATGAGCAATAACATGAACAAATCTTTACAATTTTACTCAGAGTTAAGGATCACATTCATCATTCGTACATTTACTGTTTCTGGAACTTTGGGAATAGAAGAGGCCTCCTTTTGTCCATTTCTGTTAGATGTTTACCAAAAGGCTGCACAGTAGCATGCCATGTCATGATTATGTTCCGTTTCCTGTTCTTAAAAAGACAATTAGTTAAAAAGCCACATTACTTTAAATCTATGACATCTTATATTATGAAAGGTTTTGAAAGAACAACATCTGAAAGAAACCACATTGAGACTTTTACGGTCTGCTCACCAGCCCCAGCTAGGAATGATGATGATCTGTTATATGTGTTCTGTGAGGTTTAGAAGCAAGAAAGAAAAATTTACCATTTGGATCTTCCTTCATTTTTATATCTATTGTCAATTGTCCTTTTGTTTATTTCCATTGTATCTATACGTTTGTTATCACTCCATTGCCTTAAAATTAGGAAATCATTTCCCAATTGGATCAGTAAAGAACAATCCAATCCAATGCCAGAGTGTGGACCATTAACCAAACATTAGTGAAATAGGAATGATACTTGTTTGCCACTTAAGTCTGGTGATTAAGGCAGATCACAACTTGAGTGGTGACAGTAAGAGCATTAGAGTAGATTAATGGGTTTGGCCATCTGCTCAGCCACTGAGGTGATTTTAATTAATGGTGAAAACAATGTTAACCTTGGCTTGCAGCCCACTTTATAGATATCACATTGATTGATCAAAAATCGGTCTTTTATCAGTCGGTTACCATTACACTGTTTTGGGACAGTGTGTGAGCGTAAGCAGTAGAAAATCTCACAACCTTTTGTGGTACAGCTTATGATATCAACAGCCAGCAGAGCAGCCTGGGCCAAGCTTTTGGTGTCCCAGTGGGCAGTAGTGAGGGCATATGCCACTGGTAGCAAATGTCTCAGAGCACAGACAGCAACCTTTTGGATGACAAGAAGTCTGCCCCTAGCTGTTATAAATGAGGAGTGATTCAATCAAATCAGTGTTTATACTCTGGTTGGTAAAGAGGTACATTTGATAAAATAATTTAAATCAAACCCCCTTTCTACTGTTCTTATAATGTAAAACCGAATTCAATCTTACTTGCTGCATTAGGCATTTTGGGAATTTGTCATTATAAATTCATAAACTACCACTTTTTGCCTTTATGGGGAGGGACTGCAATTAATAAGGATATATAGCATTCAAAAGGCATAACAAACAGATACTTCATGAAGGATTTATACATCATTGCATCAATTTCCTCATCTCACTTGTTACCTTGAGTGCTCTATAAAGTAAAGGTGTATATGTCATTGTTTTGGCCATCGGAGGACACGTTGCGTGCTAAGCCACTTGGGCTGTCTGAAAGCGGAATAAAGCCAGTTTATCCTGTGGCAGCCTGCTGCCCTTCAGTGCGACAAAAGGGCAGGAGGAACGGCTGTGAAGGTGCCAGATACAGAGACTGTCTGAGGGCCCCCCTAACACCTCTGATGGCGTTATAAGGTCCAGTCATTCCAAAAACACTGACCCCACCACCCAAAGAAGCTTACAACGGACCAAATGTTGGGCAAAAAGCTCCTAACAAATAGCTTGGCACAGTTTGACACAACATGTTCCTAATCTCCTTATGTTTCATCCTAGCAATTATTCTTTCAACTTTGGAATTAAGTTTACTTGTTGTCCTCGGTGGCTCACTTAGTATATGTTTTTGGGATCTTGAGAGGGCATCTTGCCTGAATCCAGAATATAAGAGTGTGTCCAGGAATACTTAACAATATTTGTAAAACAAAGATCCATTATGGTAATTAAAAGCGCAACAGAGGAAAAGTATGAAACTATCCTATTATTTGATGATAAATTAATGAGTCTATTAGGGCCAGAAATGAATAATGCAAGAAACCTCTGTAATTGGATCTCTATGGACTTTACATATTCCAAACACATTCATCACATTTATAAGGATTTACTGTATACATGCTTCCAGGATTTCTTTATGTTGGTCACAGAAGACGGGGGTCTAATAAGAAATTAAACAGACACAATTTGTTGTTTAAATCTTGTGAAAAAGGCAGATCAAAAGAAGCATTAGCATTCTAAGACAAATCGGGCTTGGCTGAGGTTTCTGTAGTCTAGTCCACCACATCCTCCCACCCTTCCCTACTGTGATTGTAACAGAGGGATTTCAGCAGCTATATGTGGAGTTGCTACTCAAATTTCACAGTATTTGAAGAGAGCTCAAATCAGCTTTGTTTATCGATAGAACATGTGCTCTGAAAACCCTACTATTGGAACTTTTAATCGAATCACCAAGCAACAATAAAATTACCTACATTAAATAGGTATTTTCCTCTTTCCTTTCAAAAGTTTTGAATTCACAATTAATACATATCTAAAATGTAAAAACTAAATGTAATGAATTGCCAAGGGTGCGCTTAGTAGGAAATGCTCAAGCAGTAATTGGCATAACCTGAAACCAGGGGTGAGAGTGCCACCTGGAGGACATCATTTCAAATGGAATGACTTGTAAGCCCTCAGCAACATATAAGACTGAATGCAACCCCCGCATTCATTTAGTACATTTCACACAGGTGGAAATCAATACCTCCCCTGACTAATAAATTATAAACAAGCATGGAGCACCTGTCGGAGAGAACATCTCCTTTGCCAAATCACAGAAACCAACCCAACAGGCTAATTAGAATAGAGAAAGCTGTCTTTGAACAGAGCCCCACAACCTCTAAAGCATAAACAGACAGGCTCTATTTAAAAAGAGCTCCGCTATAAATGTGGAGAGGTGGGCCATGCTGTACTGCTTGTGATTTTCACTCGATGTCAGTAAAGCCTTCCACAGAGGGTTTTCAATCCAATTAAGTTGACTAAGTAACATGTCATGGTTGATACTGAATTTTATCCCCTTAATGTGTGCAAACAGGTACATTGAAAATAGTGTGTGTTGCCCACAGAAATCATATTTAGCAGACTACAACCTGATTATTGGAACTTTGTCCCTAACTTACTGCATGTCTGTTGTAATTCCCTTTCCATGTGGGGTTCTCTTATCTACACTCATTTGGTTAAACCGTGCATATCATTTAATTGCAGAGTTTATATTTTTCTGACTGTGGCTCTATATGTTTATGCTTGCTATTCATATTCCAGTGGCTTGTTGACAGTTACTTGTGAATACATTTTATTCTCAGAGGGACACTTATTATAGTCAATGCAGGAAATTAAGTGTGTGTGCGCGTGCATGTGTGTGTGGTGTGTGTGTGTGTGTGTGTGTGTGTGTGTGTGAACCAGTGCACGTGTGTGAGAATGTGTGTGGATACACATTTTTGTCTAAAAAAACGGACCAGGTTGTTTTATCTGGCTGATGGAATATATAGTATGTATCTCAACGTTTCCATTTCGAGAATGTTAACTCTTCTGAAGCAATTTCCTCTCAGCTAATATCTGATGGGTGTGAACTGGCACCCATTGGTGGGGGCAGATGACACTCTGGCCGGGGATGATTTGGCTGGTAAGTCCTGCTCTGGCTGCTCACCAATCCCTGCTCTGCCTGCCGCTGACAGCCCCCACAGGGCTCCCCACTGGGGAGAGACTCATGGGCCAACTGGCCACTGAGGACTGTAATCACTCCCTCCGACATATTTGGCACAAACTCCCCATTTGCTCGACAATAAACACAAGCCCATGTGTGATCACCAGGCTTAATCCTGTTAAACCAGGAGAGGGCAACATTGAGGTGGCAGTTTCACACTGGAAACCGTCTAGACTTGTGGGCTTACAGTGACGATAGGTTAGTTTGGGGTGTGAACAAAACAATGTCTGTTATCAAGTATAGATGTTAATTGAACATATGCATTTTCTTCTTTTCGTAGACAATGGAACATTCTGAAATATTTACTTGTTAATTGAATGAAGTAATTAGGTATTCTTTGGCTAAGCAATGACCTCACAAAATCCCCTGAAAAACAATTATCGACCACGGACAACACACCATTATTAAGTGATGCAAAAGAGTTCCGTCAATTTGAGCATTGGTTAACAATGCTGGTGACGCAGCAATGCAAAGCTATTGTGTACCGAGTGGAGAGAATCGCAGTGTTGAGAGGGCATCCGCTTGTAGGATGGTTTGTCTCCCCACTGTGCGCCTAGTACAGAGAGGAGTTAAGGGATTCCAATCTGGTCGAGTCCTGTGGTTCAGGGAATGTTTGGAGTGGGCTTGGTGATAGCAGACTCCATTACCAGGCTGAGTCTCAGGGTAGCCTGCCATTGTGCCGGCAAGCGGGGAGGTTAATCAGATCCCTGCTCCATTATAAACGTTGTTTTTTCAAAAGGCCTCTATGAATAGAATAAGCTAGCAAAAAAAAAAGTGCTTTCATGGAACAAGGGCTGATAAAGGCTGGTGTTGGTGTCCATTTGCTCTCCGGGGCAAAAACCAAAGCGTGTTTTATGGAAGCTCAGTTATTAATTGGTGAACATTAAGAAATTCTCTTTCTAGCTCTGCAGCTACAATCCCCATGTCTGCTTTGTTTGCAGTCAAGGGCAGTTGAACTTAATTGATTTTTAAAGTATGGAATTAATTTTGCATAGTGGTTCAATGAAATGGGACTTTTGAAATTGGTTGCAGCGCTGTCAATGTTTCCTTGCTTGCAATCTAAAATTGCGGTACAATTTCATACATTGATGATTTTCTTTGAAAGTTGGCAGTCTTCTTAATGAGTCACTATCCAAGCTGTGCAGGGTGAAACATGACTGAAATGGCAGATAGATAGACAAAATAGATTCTAGAGAAAGTGCAGGAGTGTGAGTTTAGATATCGAATAACAGTTTTTCAGAGAGAAATGCTAGTAGGACATAACACTTTGACATCTTTTCAGACCACCCCACCCCACCCTCACCCCATATTCAAGTATTAGAACATAGAATATTTTCTTTTAGAACAACAGAGAGGGGATTTGGAAGAAAATGTGTTAACAATCCAGACAATGCAGCTCTGTTCTAAGAGGTATTTAAGTACTGAGGACGAAGTGAAATGGAAAATCTAATTTCCATAACAGGTTAGGGAAAACTGTTTGGCAGAAGGTGTTTTTTTTCTGTGGAATTGTCAGAGCAATCACGGTTGTGCCACAGTGAGGGCAGCAATCTAGGGGAGCGGGGGTTTGAACATTCTAACCAAAACACATGTGCACACATACACACGTACACACACACACACACAAACACAAACATGTATTGCTTAGTCTCCCAGGAGCAGATAGTGTGCACATTATGCAAACACAGGGTTTGTGTATACAGCGGACAGAACGTGCCTGTGTGTTGGAGAGAGAAATTAGACTGATTAAAAATCAGGGCAGAATTGCAAACTGTTCAATGGTTCTCCTTGGGGCTAATTAGTATGTTCTGTGTAGAGTCAAAACACTCTAACAGTCTAACAAATCTGAAAGTGCAGGAATACAATTTTTTTTTGTGGTATGAATCCTATGTATGTGTATATATGTGAATTTTTGTTAGTGGAAGTTCCCAATGCAGTCTCGCCTGCCAACACTGCAACAGGAGAGGCAACATGGCTTGCAATCCAGTTCCAGAATATGGAAGTAGCTAATCCATCTCTTGCTATGCATGGTGAATGTGTAATGCTACCGTGTTCTTCAGTTCATTAGTCATTATACCCACCATACCCTGAAGCCAAGGCAACGGGTCAGACTACAAAAATAAAACCAGGTTTATAATGTTCAAATTCTGGCATAAGCAGAGGATGTTTTTTATAGAAGAACAGGAAATGAAGAACCTGTTGTTGGCCTTTCCACATGAACCTATGCAATACAGTGGGTGAAAAAGCCTGGAGTAACACATCTGATATGACCCTCAACAGTGAATAACTAATACACTTAAAAAAATAGACTGTCCCTGAATGTTTTGGTCCTGCATCCGACAGACTGACAATATCCATACAGGAAAGCAACAATCAGTTGAGGGCTTGGTGCTATTCATTTCTGCTTCAGGGTAGCCAAACGGCTCCCCCTTCTTCAATCTATCATTTATAAACACTCGATTTTTCATGCACCTGCTATCAGGGTAGTCCCTATCAGCCAGACCTTATGAATATATTCAACAACATAGCAAGTCAGTGAACAGTGGGAGATCTGTTGTATGTGTGGAGCACAGAAAGAAATGTAGTTTAATATTTAAAGTTCTTCTCTACAGTTCTGAGTACACTGCTCGTTGTGGGAGTTGGCCATCCTTTCCCACTGCTGCTCATCTTATCTCAGCCAGTGGGGCAATGGCCCCTGCTAGGAGGCATTGCCTGTATGAATCAAACAATCAATGGCCTCTTTAGGCACAGACCAGGGAGGGGAACGGAAAACACCATTAACCACCATGCTTTTTACATTCCGCCACCTTTTTTAATTATCCAAACGTTATCCCCCCCTGGTCCTCTCTCAAGTAAAATGGCATGTTTCTGGCACTGTTTAAGCCATGCACATAAGCCATAGACTTCTCTCCTCTGTTTTTAGGGCACACTTACACAACTATACGTTTAGCAGAATCCATAGGTCATCAGCAATGGGCAGTCAAGCCAAACAACAAACGCACAAAGTCTGACTGCCGTAGCTTAATTTATTCCCACCAGGCTATGGAGTTTGCACGTTTCTAAAGAGAGTTCATAAAGGGGGCTCAGTGGGGTAAGGGACTGCGAGGCTGCCTGGGTGGTTGCTGTGAGCGAGAGTTAGTGATGTTCAGCCTGTCAACTGACACCTGGGAAGGGCTTCTTTGTCAGGCCACATCAGTCCTGCCACCCTGCTCGCGCCCCTGTTCATCTCCTGGTCTTATTACACGGTCTCTCACCTCCCTGAACCATTTAGGCTACTGCCCTCAATGTAAAATTCCGCACAGATGACTATAGTATTAGTCGATGCAAAATCCAAAGGCTTACTACATTACACCAGTAACAGGCTAGGAGCCAAAACTATTTGAATTTTAACATAGTACCACTAAATTACAGGATCATTACAAAGGGCAAATCAAATTAATATGGCACACTATTCAGTGTGGATGTAGCATAAGAAGCATTTCTATTCGCCCTCTAATGTTCTCCTAGCTTGCAGCTTTTCAGGGAGCTCGCAAATCTACCCAACACCGCAAGACATTTCAAATAAATTCTTCATCGGCCTGTCATAATGCTTTTCCTCTCCCATCAACGCCAGTAGGAGACTGCCGTGATCTACTATGAAATGGCCTCATTGTGCGGGGCATCAAGGATTTTTCAGGCTCCATCTCCGGGAGTGCTCTGAACTGTGAATTTCTGATTCAGACAGCCAAAGGCCCAAGGCCATGGGCCGCCAGCACTGCTGATGCCCTCTGTTGCTTCACACACGTAAAACTGGCTGACATGTTTAGGTTTGGCATACCTTTGCTTTATCTAACTATTAAATCTCTCCTGCATCTACGCCGTAGCCTATGTTGAGAAACCTGGTGGGTGTATACTAATAACTGTCAAATTCTATGAATTTCAATATATGCCTATTAGTCATATTGCATTATCTATGAAAACAAGTATACTCCACTGGATGTGGTCTAGTCTTTAAAAACAGAATGGTGAGAACATAACATGATGAACAAAACAAACGTAATACATGGTTTATTCATTACATATACAATATATATATATACTGTATAGATATAAAGAGAGAGAGAGAGAGAGAGAGAGAGAGAGAGAGAGAGAGAGAGAGAGAGAGAGAGAGAGAGAGAGAGAGAGAGAGAGAGAGAGAGAGAGAGAGAGAGAGAGAGAGAGTTTATTATTCACCTGGAACTAATGTCTCCTTCTCTATTTACCTTTCTGTTTCCCCTACCAGGAAGCCTCTACAGTCATTAGAAGCAGTTAGACCTGGGCACCTCCTCCTCTCCGCATGTCTACTCTGCTCAACTCTACTTCACACTCTCTCGCCTGGTCTTTTCCTGGAGTTAAGGGCTGAGCCTGGCTGTGCTCACAGAAGCATCAAAGTCCTCATTCCTGGGTCATGGAATCAGTCATGCAGAGAATATGGGCAGGCCAGGTGTCATCATGTTCTCCACAGACTGCATCTTAGGAATGTAGAGTCAAGGTGACCAGCTAGCTAGGTCAATCTTGCCAATCTAGCCTAAGGGCTTACTAGGTGTCAAAACATAGTGTTCAAGGTGAAGATAGGAGGGTTTTAATGTTTGAAGAATATGTACGATTTTGTCTTTAAATTATCCCCACCTGTTATTAGCTGCCTGTAATCTGCAATAAATATACAATTGTTGCTGAAATAATAGGACCCTTCTTTAGCAAGCAAGACTGGATTTAGCAAACATGGCCAGCCTTCACAGAATCGATTTATTTTCAATAAGGAAAGAGCACACACCAAGGCAACGAAGGGATAATACAGTGTAGCCTAAACGGATCTGCTAGTAGAAACATACTTCTCTGCGGGTCCTTTCCAAATGCCTGTGCACATTTTTTTTATGGCTATACTATTTAAGAGCAATGTCGGTATGATTCAATTTTTCCCTGACAGTTATTGGATTTTGGTGTTTGCCTCTTATCACCATGAAAGCCCAGGGAGACCAATCATACCCTGGATACAGAAACCAGCTTTTAAAAAGCCTTGGAACCTTTATAAAAGCATGCTATGTGTTTCTCTCACTGTTTGATTTGTTATATCCTCTCCTCCTGTATGTGTTGAGCAGACTGGAGACTTGATATTAAAATTCATCAGTATTTTTTTCTATGATCCACATTCAGGCTAGTGCGTCTGTGTGTGTGTTTGTGTGTGTGCTCCCTCAAAAGGTTTTCTTAATGTTCTTTTTCCCTCCTACAGACTAATCTACAGCTTCACTCACTCACTGACTGGACTGCTGACAGCTCATGTTTGACTGATGGAACTGCAGTCTGGAGCTTGAATTAAACTGCCATTGGTTAGACTGTGAGTTTGCTTTCCATTAGACCGAATCTGCAAGATGCAAAAAAACACCAAGTTGAATCAAATTGTTCAATTACAATTGTGTCTTGGCATACATTTTTCAAATAATCTTTAAAACAGCGCTTGCAGTGAAGAAAACAGTCTCTTGTGGTCCAAAGGCTTTAGAGTGGGAGAAGAGAGGATTGATGTTTGCGCTCAAAACCCTGAGTGTAACTGGCCCGGGGTCTAATCAGAGACCAACAGCCCCACCCCACCCCCACCCTCACCACTCTTAACACCCCTCCCTTCAACACAGCCATAGGATTTTCTCTCACTATTCAGCACTGATAGATGAGCCTCTCTTTGTATTTCAGCCATGCACTTTCTTAAATCTGAAAAGCCCATTCATCTTGGGCAAACTCAAGAAGAGGAGGGGGAAAAAAAAAACGTTCCACATTCAAGACCCCCCCCCCCCTTTGCCGGAGCTCAAGTGTCGCTCCCAAACTCTCTCTGAGAAATTTCTTTCCCCCTCTTTAATTGTCTCACAACCTAGTCTTCTCACGTGCCCTGACCACAAATCTCTTGTGGTTCTCATTGTCCACTAGGGAACAACCGTATCCATACAAGTAGACTGTTTCAATAAGGTATCATGTGTGCCAAAGTATGGATGTTTGTTTTATGGTGGATGACTAAATTCATTTGTTTTAAAGCCCTTTTAAGACATGCCGGGCTAATAGTTTCTCCAACCTTTGTACTTTATTGTTTAGTTGAAATTAGTAATTTGAGAGTTATCACAAATCATTCCAATCAGTCCAAAATATATTGTCAAACCTGTGTGCAATAGTACATGAGAACAACTAGAGACAGGTATTTGCACATTCACACTTGTATTCTAAGCCTTACATAGGAAATGTCCAATAAGGTAAAAATAATAATACTATGTTCCTTTGATGAACAAAGAAACCAGTTTCTTAGCAGAGCACAGTAGCAAAGCCTATTTTTCAAAGAAGATTATCTTTCAGCTCAGAGTCTGGCAATATAATAAACACCATCACAGTATTTTTATCCCAGAGTGTGTCTGTGTGCCCATGTGTTTGGAAAGAAATGGTGTCATGTTCAATTAGCAAATTCTTCTGGTGATTGCGAAAACCTTCTTGACACTTCCATTCCACATGAGGTATTACTGATTCTTGTGACTGTAATTTACATAATTATACCTTTTCCTGTCCTGTGATGCGCATGCCTCAAATACCACGTTGCTTTTAGCGAAACAGCAAGAGGAATTGCCACATCTTTAACCCCTGTGGCAGAATAATCCTTGGTGAGGCTGTCTCTTCCATCTGCACTTTCTATGACAGGATGAGCCTCATTTCCAGAGAAAGGCTGCCAAATATCACACACTGCAATCTGTTGGTTCCATTCATTTGACAGTAATTTGTTCAAATGTATGAAAATATTGATATTAGCGCTCACTTCCAGAGATATGACTCACATTTCCAAATAAGTCCACACTAAGGCTCCTCTGCATACTTCGGGCAAATTTAGGTTGGTCCATTCACAATATGCAAAAGCTAAAGCTTAGTTTCAAATCACATTCTCTTCCCATCCTGAAAGTTCCTAAATTGTAACCAATCACCACCGCTAAGTATTGCCTGTGCTCTATAGATTCATGTGAAAAAACGTACATAGCCCCACAGGAACAATGCAGCATGACAGAGCATATATCGCCGGAGTATTCCTTCAAGCTTGAACCGCTGAAGTTCCCTCGGAATCCTGTCTTACTGATCCAATCACTTTGTTAATGTCTGCTGTGGGAGACCTTTAAAGAAACACCTTGAACACTGGGATACAGCTTTTAGTACAAACATAAAGAGAGAGAAATTAAATATGCAGCCATATTATTGTCTCCAGACTCCAGGAGAAGAATCAATAAAATATAAGATTGGGTCCCTTATAAATTGAAGACTACTGACATGAATGTAAACCCCCTTGCGAGGCATAAAAAAGCATAAAAACAGAGTTTTGGTTTGATGTTTGAATTAATCAGTTGAAACTTTCTTTAGAAAAAAAAGATCTGATGTTGCCATTGGGATCTACCACCATCAAGGGATTTGACTGTGAGTGTTTAAAAGCATGTTTTGATTAATATATTTCCACCACATTAAAAACATCATAGACTCAAACAACCAGTTTGTGGTCCCTCTACTTTATGGAGTACACCATTTGGTGTTCCTTCTATGTACTCTACCAGACATTTTCATTAGTTAATGTAATTATGTATCCCCTCAGAGGATAAATCTCCTTCCAATAATTTTTATTTACAGACCTACTATATTGTGTAAAAAGGGAAACAGGAAATCTGAAACTTGAAGGTTGAATCCTTTCTGAAGTGTTTCTGAGTGCTGAAAACACAATAAGACAAAAATGCTTATAAACTAATAAACTATATCAACAGCTGTGAGGGGTTACCATGGGAAATTAAAGGACAACGTTGGAAGGAGAAAAGTGTAACTCCATTATCAGGATATTTCAAAATTGAGATAAAGGGCCAAACACAATGACAGCCAATAACCCTTATGAGTTCAAGACAAATGCAGCGCTAAACATTTTAAAAGAGGAAATCATTAGCAGGTAAACCTGTGTTGAAGGGGTAGTTTAACACCTGCCACAGAGTTTATTAGAGGTACAAGATTAAACTTGTTTGTTTGTGCAAACGCATTGTTATTTGCGCTACAGAGGTAATGTAAGGTTTGCAGGAAAAGTATAACTGGTTTGTGAAAAGGAATAAACTCATAGTCTATTTTTGAAAATGTCTACAGAAATGAAATGCTGCAGAGTTCTGTTGGGTGAGCCCTGTCTCACTGAAGCATTAATCAGTGGAACTTTAACACTCTATAATTTGCCTTAGATTTCTAATCTTTGTAAAATAATAAAAAACAGAGTATCATGGCATTTCGTTGGGCATGCTATGGACCGGAGTGATTAGAGAACTTAAAATGCAAAGGCATCCCCCCAAACTGAATGCATTTAGAATCCCATTAAAAATTGAATTGTGTCTGTGGGCCAACTGTAAATTTGAAATCCCTATCTTCCCTGAAACAGTTCTGCTCATGCATTTTCCTTCTGCTACCTTCTTCACTCGTTCTTCTCGTTGAATCTCGTTGAATCCTTTCAGAGCCATGAAAGATTTCCCTAGAATGTTACAAAAAAGAACTACTTCCCATACATATAAATGACAACATTTAGCATAAAATGTTATCATGGTTGAGAGTGCCTTTGCTTCTACCTCGAAACTCGAAAGTCGACTGTAGTTAATATTAACACCATGTTGTTGATCACTGAAGGTTTTGTAATGAGTATAAGGTTGCTCATATTTCAGCTAATATTGCCACTTTCACTTTGAGAAATCTAGGTATAATTTTCAATAGCAGTTTAATGTATCCTTTGACCTGTCTATCATTTAAAAATACTTGAATACTACAACGTCATAAGAAAACAAGCAATTGTCGTGCTCTCACTTATCTGGTTTTGTACTCTCTGTTCCCATACGTCTGTTACATCTATCCACTAAAGTAACAAGTAGATGCCCTGTCCACCAAGCATCTGCCGCATAATATCCATTTAGGCCACTCAACCATAAACAACTCTCATTCACTCATCAAAACACCATAACACCTCTGTGGCCCACTTCAAGCCAGTGGTGTATTGTGCAGCCATAATCCATCCTCACACCCAACTGACCTGGTTTATATATTACTACTTTAGCCTTATTACCCTCAACATGGAATGGCAATCTCTCAAAGCTCAACCTGGCTTAATTAATAGCCCAGGCCATGGTAAACCTTCCTCATCATTAATCATTGAAGGCATAATCCTAAATGAATGCTTGTTATAACAGCCAAATCAAATATTTATCTTTGTAATATTAGCATCTATTAATTCCTCACAGTAAAAAACAATAGACTCATTACATGTTAACAAAAAATCTGAAAACAGAGCAACTGATTGAAACAAGTGAATACTAGTAAGGAAAGCAGCAAGCTCATTATGCTGCAAAAATAGTGACAAAATGCTGGAAAAAAAGAATCCGTCTGTATTGCTGCACTAAGACGATAAACTCTAAAACTAACTCCAAGCCTTGCAGATCTTTATTTTTCTTCATGCCTCGATGCACATTGAAAACAGGCTTAGAAGTCTTTCATAAGGCCTATTTTTAATTCTAAAGAGAGGGATTGGTCACACATCTTCTCATTAGCATGAAGAGCTGTATAAACCCCGCCACTGCAGGATTTGGAGCTCTGTTGAAGGCGAGAGGAAACAAGCGCATCTGCTTGGCTGCGCGCAATGACCAAGTAACTTTCACTTTCAGCACAGTTCACCGAGGTTTAAGGAACAGTCATACAGCTACTTAATCGGACTTTTGGGCTAAAGTGAAGCCGATTATTCAACATCATTGGCTATCAAGACTTTGAAGATGATGCTTGACAATTTAACAGGTTGGCATCGGTGGATGATCGGATTTTCATTTCTTCAGATATTATTTGTCTGTCTAACCAAGTCCGAAGGAAATACTGTAAGATATCAAACCAATGAAGAGGACTCACCAGGCACGGTTATAGGAAATCTGGTCAAGGACATGTCCTTGAGTCCTTCTTATAGTTCCAAGAGCAATTTTAGGATGATGAAACAATTCAACGATTCATTCATTAGGGTAAGAGAAAGCGATGGCGAGCTCACTGTCGGTGAGCGAATTGACAGAGAAAGGATCTGCAGGCACACTTTGCATTGTGTCATCACTTTTGATGTGGTCAATTTCTATAAAGAGCGTTACAAATTGATTCATGTTGAGGTGGAGGTAAGGGACATCAATGATAACTCGCCGGAGTTTCCAAACAAGGAATCTATGGTTGAAATATCGGAAAACGCAGCAGTGGGGTCCCGTATTCCTCTAGACCCCGCTGTAGACGCAGATGTCGCATCAAACTATATTCAAAGCTATCAAATATCTGTCAACAGTCATTTTTCTATCTATGTACTTCAGAGAGCGGATGGGGTTAAATATGCGGAGTTGGTGCTAATGAAAGAGCTAGACAGGGAGACTCAGTCGTCTTACATAGTGGAGCTTGTTGCTACAGACGGTGGGAATCCAGTTAGATCAGGGTCAACAAAAATAACTATCAATGTGGCAGACTTCAATGACAATAGTCCTGTTTTCGACCAGAATAGTTTCTCAGTTAGTTTGCAAGAGGACGCGCCAGTCGGATACGTTATATTGGACTTGAATGCAAGTGATCTTGATGAGGGTTTAAATGGAGAGATCGTCTTTGGTTTTGGAAAACAGGTATCTCTTGAGATCAGAGAAGTTTTTGAAGTGGACAATAAATCAGGTCGCTTAACTCTCAAGAACACAGTGGATTACGAAGACAAGAAAACATATGAGCTAGACGTGCAGGCGACTGATCTGGGAGCCAACCCGACCCCCTCCGTCTGTAAAATCATCATTCACGTCAAAGACGTTAATGACAATGCCCCAGAAATCAGCATCACCCCAGTGACCTCCATTACGACAGGCATTGCATATATCAACGAGGCAGCAGACAAGGACAGCCTTGTGGCGCTGATCAGCACCTTGGACAGGGACTCAGGCGTAAATAGGCAAGTGCACTGCACACTATACGGCCACGACCATTTTAAACTTCAGCAGGCTTACGAGGACAGCTACATGATTGTTACAGCAGCAGCCATGGATAGGGAGAAAATAAGTGAGTACAATTTGACGGTAATAGCTGAGGATTTTGGATCACCTCAATTGAGAACAATTACCCAGTTCACTATTAGATTGAGTGATGACAATGACAACGCCCCTCTTTTCAGTAAAGCCGTCTATGAAGTTTCAGTGGTTGAGAACAATGCACCTGGTGCGTACATAACTACAGTCGAAGCCAGAGATTCGGACTTGGGAAGCAATGGAAAAATTACTTACAGGCTTTTAGACAGTGTTATTATGGGAGCCCCAGTGAATACATTTGTTTCCCTCAATGCCATTTCAGGGTCAATATATGCACTGAGAAGTTTTAACTATGAAGTAATGAAACAGCTTGAGTTACATGTGCAAGCAAGTGATGGCGGGTCACCTCAGCTTCAGGGCAGTGCAGTCATCAGACTAAAGATAGTTGATCAGAATGACAACCCCCCATCTATCATAGAACCAGTTCTCATAAAGGGATCTGCTGAGGTTTTTCTGCCCAAAGATGCACCTGCAGGTTACGTTGTAACCCAGATAAAGGCCATAGACGCTGATGAAGGCACAAACGCACAGCTGTCATACAAAATTACAGAGGGAGGCCACCTTGGCTTCTCCATCAACAAAGCCACAGGGAAAGTACATGTGAGCCGTCAACTGACTTACGACCTGAGTGACATTCTGAAAATTACAGTCACTGCAAGTGACAATGGTACACCTGCTCTGACCTCCAGTGCCACCATCCACTTCAACATCATAGAGGGCACGCCCCCCAGTCTGCCCTCCCTGGTCACCAACAATAGTGAGGAGCTCTTTGAATGGGACATGTCCATAGCTATAATCATTTTCCTGGCAGGTAGCTGCTCCTTCCTTCTGCTGGCGATTATCCTTATCACAACCACTTGCAGCCGCCGAAAGAGAGAGAGACGCGAAGGTGATTACAACGACAAGGAAGACATACCAAACGTAGAGACAAGAGACAGCGGCCATATTGATTCAATGATCAGCAGCCACAATGGAAATGTGTTCGATGTCCAACCTTTTCCTGAGAAATCCCCAATGACAAGCACACATACGTTGAAGACTGATTGTGGGGAAGGGAGGCAAACAGCAAGCATCTTTGAGCCAAACAGCAGGATAATGGAGGGTAAATTGAAGGTAATTTCTTTTTTTTTTGGACTTAATAGCTCCATGTTCAATATTCTTTTAACGTCTAGTCCATCTCGAAGAATTTGTGTCTGGTAATGGTGGAATGTTGCATTTGTATTTTTACAGGGTTATTCAACACTACCAGGATATGGTCAGGAAACCGTCAGACCTATAACAATCTGGAAAGGAAACTCTTTTACAACTATCTCAGCTAGAGACCCCCAATTCAGTGGGAAGGACAGCGGGAAAGGAGACAGTGACTTTAACGACAGTGATTCTGACATCAGCGGAGATGTCCACAAAAAAGACTCCCCACCAACAAACAGTGAGTATTATTCTTATAAATCCCTAGATAAAGTAGACAAAGAAAGCAAATACTTTCAATGTCTCGTATATTATTTGTTAATTCAACCGATCTGGCATACATTCTCATATGCTGTATAACAGCGGTAACCAGGTGTATTACGATGAGATTTCAAAAACATGTGCACTACACTCAGATCTATTGGAACCTAATGCAGTATATGAAGGTTATAGACTAAAGACAGCATGGTCCCACAGGTCTTTGGGCGTGTACGAGTGAGTGCAAGATCCTGGGCCACTCTGATCGATGCTGGAGTCCATCAGCAACCAGGCCCAACACCAGCCTGGCCAATGGGCCACATCTCTCCACTTTCTCCAAGACCGCCTCGTTGCCTCGGGACACACTGAGAAGGGAAAACTATTATCCGGCCCACATACCAAAAACCAATGGTCTGCAAAGTGTCTATGAAAAGGTTCAACATGAGGAATTAGATTATATACTTGTGGGCCCACCGACACCAGCCCGAATACAGGAAGCTGATGAGGTATCCATTCCAGAATACTCTCAATCTTAGCAGAACAGCTATGGACAATCAAGAACAAAAGGGGATTATGCATATTTATACTGTATTATAGACCTTTATTGATTCCATGTTGGATTATTGAAGTGTTTTGTATTATTTTCCTCCGTCTATATAGCCTCCTGTATGACTGTTACTTGTATTATGTGTCATATGCAAGATTTTGTACATAAAGAATATATTTTTAATAATGATTCAATGTGAAAAAAAAAAAAAAGAAGAAGTTAGGGTTTTTGAACAGCATGTGTACTATTTTAGGGGCATGACCACTGGACCAAGGCTATGCCAGGCCTTTCTGAAGTGGAAAACAATCAATATCAAAGATTACCATGTTTGTGGTAGATTGTGTCAAGTTGTTGCGCAAATAAACAATCAAAAGCAGATGTTATGCAAAATACTAGAAATGAATTACCATTTAATGCCATACCATACATATAGTAGGCAGCAGGCACAGTGTGTCTTATGCCATTTGACAATTTACATTCAAGGTGCATCTCAAATGTACACAGGCTAGTTGTATAGGGTTCTGCATAGCTCATCAAATGTTCTTTTATTTCAATATTTTTAGAAGGTCAGATAATCCTTTCACCTCTCTGATTGCCTTGAGGCTTACCAATTATCCAAGGAGAACGTGGTTAAACTTGTTCCTAAGCACCCGTGCTATGCAAATTTCGCACCTTTAAAGACCTGTTAACCTCTTTTGTAGGTAACAATAAGGAATGACTTACACCGGAGATCGTGACCAACAGTCACCGCAGAATTAGACAGAGGCAAGTAAAAAACGGGAATGTAATTATGAATCCAAAGAAAATGTGTTTAAATCTGTAAAAACTGCCACTTTTAATTAAGTTACTTTTTGACAAAAGTTTTTAGAAATGTTACTCTTACAACATCTATGTCATAATTTGATGTGGTGAACCTTTAACTAATGCAGCACTATACCTTACATTTTACATGGGGGGGGGGGGGGCATGAGGGACACAGGCCAAGTGAAAGGTGGGTCGAGAATATCTAGGGGGGGGGGGGGGGGGGGGGGGGGGACTGAAGTGTCTGTAAACAGTATAACCACACTCTCAACCTTAAGTAGGCCTAAGCAAATTGATTTCGTTGTTTGAAGGAAGTTAAAACGTGTGACAAAACGGGTAGGCCAACGCATAAAGCTATTGTTACAGTGACAAACAGTAATCCAGTTTGCAAGGAAGGACCCAATGCGCACCATTTAATCTATTAAAAAGTGTTAGTTCAGAACCTCTTGGATTGAGCAAATCCGACGGATCGAAATGATGACCCGACAACTGTTCTCACTAGCATGGAATTCAGACTCCGTCAGTTGAACGTCACTCACACTCAAATATCGACTAGACTTGTGGATAGTTTGGCAAAAACAGTCATAGGAGGAAATGTACAGCCTTCACCATGGGGCAGACAGCGGAGAAAGTCCCAATTGTTTCAGGACCCGATTTTGAACAATGTATGCCACCAGTAAGTAGCATATCATTTTAACCATTTGTATTTCCTTTGTGAAGGAAATGTATTTGTATTGTGTATTGTATTGTATTTGTATTTCCTTTGTGAAGGCAACTTTTAGCTGCTAGTGACAATATCTTGGATGATTCTTTTTTGGGGCCATGTACTTCTAATTTTTCTTTAATGCACCATTGCTTATATCCTGACCTGTGTAAAGGCATACAGTCCGTTGTCTACCCGGTCATCTGCTGCTGTTGGTCGCCGACTGCGATTTGGAGCTGCCGCCCTCGTTATCGGGGCAGTACTGATGCTTTGTGCTTCAATTGGAACGTTCTATCTGTGGAAATTCAGTAGTAAAAACGTAAGAATTTACTTATAACGACTACTTAAACAGATGTAATGTTAGGGAAACTGGAATGGGAAACGAACTTTTTCTACAATGCAATGGTCTACCAGTTGCCCCGGGGCTGGGAGGTAATTTCTCAGGCAAGGGAGTCAGCTGAAAATGTTTTCTGATCATGCCTAAATTTAGCATTCAGTTGTGCGTAGTATAACATGCAAGGGAAGAGGAGGTTACACACAATTGTGCTACAATCAAGGCAAGTATAGAATAGACATCAAAAGTATGTTGTCACGTCAGTCTACTGTAGCAATGTTATATGGCTTCCTTTAAGTGGAATGGCAATGCTGAAATCACTTAATAAAGGTCGTTTCAGTTGGTATCATGTGGGCATGCAACAATGGCCAATCCATACACATAAAACGCTATTTGTGGTCTAATGAGCTCACCTATATAAATAACATTTCAGGAAAGTTATCTTGATTTCAGCTGTTCTTGTCTAAGATATATTGTACTTATATATGTGCTGAACAGATACCATACAACAGTCATTTGTCAGTGAATCTGTGAAAGCATCTATTCTAAAACTGGTTTGGAAATGCTGCTGTGCATTTACTGTTATTCTTATACAGTGCTGGCAAATAATATTCATCTGCAACTCCATCAGGTCTACAATGTTCAATACAGTATGAGCATCAACGGAAAGGTAAAAGAGGGATCCATGGAAATCGATTCTGCGAATAACCTGGAAAGGTTCAGGACCGGGAGTGGGTATGGCGATGCTGTGGAGATTCGTGATTTTCAAATAGTGAGATGTCCTTATTTTTTCTCACTTGCAAAAGTAGTTCAATGACGACTTGGCATGTGCTTAGGAAAGTAGCAAAGTTGTGAGTGTAAACATGTCATCCCCGTGACTGGTGCAGGGAATCACTGGGATCCGTTTCTTGGATGGAGAGAAGTGCTATATTAAATCCCAAATCAAAGCCAGTATTCCCAATGTGGAGAATCTCGACAAGGAGTCTTTGATGTTGGATCTGGTACGTTAGTCAGTAGACATTGCTGTGAACAAGTTAATCCAAAAGTATAGTCGATGGCCAAATAATCTAATTCAATTGCAATTATATTTTTAATTATTTTCCATAATTGAATCTATTTTAATAATTTCCGGCCAATACTTTTGAGATGAATGTGCTCTGTTACATTGTAGCTCAATCATGACAAAGCAACACATTGACAACTGACTTATGAATCACATTTGATCCTGTCAGGCAGACGAGATCATGCCAGTGAAGTTTGATGAGGAGTCTTTGATTTGGGTGTCCGCTGACCAACCGTTGAAGGACACCAGTTTCCTTAGCTCAAAGATCTTGGACCTTTGTGGGGGTGTACCCATATACTGGCTCCAGCCTACCTACACTAGAGGTTGGCCCTCTGCTTGCTTTTCATTGTCACAATGTTTGATGTTGCATGCTATAGAGTAGGACATTTATATCACGCTCATGACATGCAATGGAAAAAAGAAATCCCAATCACATAAACGTAAAATAAAATAAAAATTGGTTGCTGTAACAGTTAGGTTTGTTAAAATATATTTAGTCTCACAACTGTCATAATTGGTCATCCACCAACACACCCAGCCAATTCAGTGAAGTATGTCAAAGATATTTACAAGCATTAACAATTCTGTTCCTTGTTTCAAAAGTTACGGCGACACACCAACCTCCTGAAGATACTCTGCATTTGGCGACTTACATAAAAATGTCTCCTGTCTCCCATTAAAAAAGAATGATCTTGAAATATGCAAGACTGCTTGATATCACTGCAGCTAATTGAATTATTTAGCACAACGGAGACCGTCTTAGCTATGTAGGATTGTGCTCCAAGGACATGTGTGGTGTCTCCTGGTCGTTGACCCAATACTCAGGTCTCTTGTGAATGCTGCAACAGATGGAGAGAGGAGAAAGAGAGACACTGAGCAAACCAAACACCAGTTGGACATGGAGGAGTTTGAGGCGGCTGCAGAGGAGAGGAACAGCGTGAGCCGTGCAGAGAACAGCACTTCCAAAAGAGCAGTGGCGGATGAGGAGGAGTCTACACCGTCAGCAGCCGGGTCAGGATATAACCCAGAAAACCCTTACCATGTGAGTACTGGCACAGCTACCTAAGTTCAATGTTTAGGATAAATTATACAATCGTAGCTAGTTTTGGACGCGAGTTCACAGAGCTGTAATTCAATTCCCTAAAGACACCCCTAAAGGAAAACATTATGAATTGATGTTTCCCCTTTTTATAACACTTTGTATGAGTTTACTAAATGCATGCCAGGGAAATCAGCCTTAGTAATTTAATCTTATTGAGTGGAAAAGTTCAAATTTGGTCAATCACACCAAATCTGCTACCATAATGGGGTAAAATATAGCTTCAAAGACAAATCACCAACTGGGGTATTTGCTCTTGCTTTCTTAATCACCCTCACATGATACTCTAAAACATATTTATTTAAGTTACTAAAATTACATTTGGCAGAGGGGAAGTAGATTGAAAGCCTTTTTTTAGAGAATTAGCTAAAATAAATCTAGTCCGTACTGGTCTAAAAGTTTCATATATCCCCTTGAGGTATATGGCCTTTTTGTACAAAAGTGTTGTGAATTCATATACAATACATGTGACAATATATATGCTTCTGGTTATTTTAAAGCATGCACGCTCCTAAGCTATAAAACCGACTAATATGTA